>CM032456.1:179903510-180133512 GCA_019049505.1 Pachyrhynchus sulphureomaculatus | reverse complement strand
TAACAAGCTAAAAATTTTTTTTTTTGACTTTCTTTGGTTCTACCCCCCGCGAAATGTTCAATCCTATGAAAAAATAAAGCCCTTCAATTTTTAGCAAAAAATATTAATATTTAGAGGTCGCATCTATCGATTGAAAATATATTTTTCTTTTCAATCGTTAGACATCTGATTTGAATTTTAGAGTTATGAAGGTGTTTCCTTATACATTTTTTGATGCTGAATCAGTTCCGAGGGCCGTTTCCCCCTAAAATCCTTCTATTTACGGTAATGCCCATGTTAAGTACACATTAAAGGTAAAAAAATTCGTTTCAAAAAAGTTCCGCAAAATTTACGGGAAGCTTTGTAGATCAAGTTTTATGGTGCAAAATCATAAATATAACACAGATCTTTGAGAAATTTTCATGGCACACGAGTAATATGGGACAAAGACATCGAGAACGAGGCACTTTGTTGGAAAAAAAATTGACACACCCAAAAAAAATGTCAAAGAATATGTAAATGGTAATGTGGAAAATGTATTCTCTGTAAAGTTTTCAAGTGAAACATGTTACTAGGAAAGTTTGACGCTGCATGAGGGGGGAGGAGACGAGGACTCCTGTAATTACATGCTCGACGACAGAAAAAAAAAACAACAAAAATATTGGCTTGTCACTCGATTTTTTACCTTAGTTATTGGCTTTTAACACGGATATAATTCTTTTCAAGTGCCGCATTTCATTGCAGTTCCAATGAGGTCCAATCAGGCCCAATCAAAATGCAATGTTTACTAGGACGTAAAATTCTCGCTGAATTCAAATATGTATTAAAGGTATTGGGTTTCCATTTAAATTTTTAATTTTGGGACCCACAGAGTCCCAAAAGAGCATTGGATCCAAAATCTAATAGCCCACTCAATTCCCAGGTAAAAATGCTAAAACTTTTGTCTGAAACATTTTTTCTGAAGTTGCCTTCTTGTTGAGTTTTTTAGATGTGTCCATCTTTTTTCCAACAAAGCGCTTCATTGTCACCGTCTTTGTCCAATATTACTCGTGCACCATGAAAGTTTCTCAAAGATCTGTGTCATATCTATGATTTTGCATCATAAAACTTGATCTACAATGCTTCCTGTAAATTCTGCAAAACTTTTTTGAAAAGAAAACGTATTTTTTCACCCTTAATGCGCACTTAACATGAGCATTGTGAATAATTGAAGTATTTTAGGGGGAAACGGCCCTCGGGAATGGATTCAGCATCAAAAAATTTACAAGGAAACATATTCATAATCCTTAAATTCAAATCAGAAGTCTAACGGGGGGGGCTGTTTGAAGGGCAAAAGGCGATTGAGAAGAAAAAATATAATTTTCAATCGATGGACATCTAAATATTAATATTTTTTTTCTAAAAATTTAGGGGCTTCCTTTTTTCATCGAAGTGAACATTTTGTGGGTTGTAGGGGTAGGACCAAAGAAAATCAAAAAAAAAATTTTTGGCTTATCACCCTGGGGGGCAGCCATCTTCTTTTTCTGTGGGAGATCCTACCCAAAGGAAAAAATATATTTCTGTTGAAGGAAACTACATAGAAAAATAAGTTACTCCATTTGTATTTTTTATCTATCACCAATAAAATTGTATGAAAAAAAAAATTCCAGTTTATATTTGAATGACCCACATATAAGATTCTTTTTTTAAAAAAAAAATTAGATAACACTTTATTTTCAGTTGTCACTACTTTATCGCCTTAAATGACTAGACGATTAGTAATAATTTTATTATTTAACATGGTATCAATGCAGCACAATGGACAAATTTAAACAATTGCTTTTTCTTTCAAATTTTTTTTAGCAAAAGCTTAAAATAAAAGATTGTTCTTAAAAAAATCTTGCATTTGCTGATATGACATAAAGATATAAACAGAATGTTAAATTATATTAATATCAAAGAGTAGTTTTAACTTTAACAATAGACTTGTAACAAGATAAACAAGTACTAGAAATTTTAAGCAGAAGCAAATGGTTAAATTTTATTAATAGAGTCCATTATGATTTTTTAAAAACATCAAATACCTTAAATAACAGTAATATTGTTCTACTACACACTAATGAACCTATGGTAATTGAAAAATTAAAAAATATATAACAAATTTATAAATAAAAAAATATATATGAATGAAAAAATTAGTGAAAAAATATAGGCTTACCTATCTCTACCTCTTCTCCTGTGCCTATTACAATCCCTAGCATAGTGTCCTCTGTCCCCACATTCATAGCAGCGATCGTCGGGATGGAATGGACGTCCCCTTCTAGGTGGCGGTCCTCTATTGTCTTTACGAGAACTTCTGCCATTAGACATTTCAAACTCGGGCACGTCGGCCACAGATAGTTCGGCCATCTGATCAAATAGGTTATGTCTTATAGTTAGTTTAAAATATTTCTATATATTGTTGACATAAAATTTTATTTCTTGATAATTAAACTTCATGTTTTAACTATAAATATTTTTAGTTTTATATGTTGACTATTTATGATCTAAAGTTTTTTTTAATCATTATTCGTAGTACATTGAGTATCTATATATTTGTTTAATTTTATCCTGTACCATGTCAAATTTTATATTCTCTTCGAGATACTCATATTTTTGGCAGTAAAATTATAAATATAAAAAATAAAATTTAGCAACAAAACTTATTCTTCTAAAGTATCTTAAGAAAATACTTTCCAGTTCATAATGGGAAGGTAGTGTGTGCCACCCCTAGGAGTGAGGATAGTACTATTTTTTTTATTGGTTTGTTATGGCACCTCGAAACTCCTACATTAGATCTAAAACCTACTGATCCAGTTTTTTTAGGGGTGGATTCTGTAATATCATTGAAAAGTTACAGACGGAAGTGTTTCAATACAAATCAAAAAAATTCAAAATAAATGACAAGCCAATTTTGAAGGAGACGTTTTTTTGAAAATATCTGAAATACTAAGTCTTGCTGCCAAAATTTGTTCTTAGTTGTAATCTACAGCCCAAAATACATAATTCCCGACAAAACTGTAAAACTACATATTCAGATCAGCTAATTGAAATACAAAGAATCAAAAATGAAAAACTGCAGGAAGAAATGTTTGAACAATATACCTTTTTTAATTTCATTTGATTTAGTAACTGAAAGTCTCAGTGAAATGGCAGGAATAATTTTTTATTAACAAAATCTATGCTTCAATGAGCAACAATCTGATCAATATTTTATCAAAAAGGAAGTCAAAGACTCACCTAAACCTCTAACAGCATCCTCAGCATCTCTCGGGTCTTCAAATTCAACAAATGCAAAACCTGGGGGATTTCTAGCGACCCCAGACATTTCTTAATGGTCCATAGTACCTGAAGGCATCCTCAATTTCTTGTTTGGATGCACTGTTGCCCAAATCGCCCACATAAAACTTTACAATCCGAATTGTATCGAGACATTTTGCTTTTTATATTGACCTTTAAAAGTTAAATTAAAAATATTTCGGCTTTTTCTGTCTTTTAACTGGCGGTATTGATCATGCTTGGGGAGAGGACGCCCAAGTTGTTTCAGATATTAAATAATTAAGAAATAAAAAGAAAACTTACCAGAAACAAAGATTCTAAGAATTATAGATTACGGTGGATATAAGAATATAACTTAAAAACTAAAATATCGAAGGTATAGACATTTTGATCTACCAAAATTCAGAAGAAAAAAACTATATTACGAAGCCAAGAACCAAACGCCGCCGACCAATTTTACAGGAGAGGCTGTGGCGGAGAAGCTGTACAACACGCCAGCGCAAACCAATAAATTCCGACGCTGCCAGACTTCTAAGTGGGGTCACAAATAAAGGAAGATCCAAACGACAAGACAAGCAAAAAATGAGGACTATTCCAGCTATACAATAATCAGTTAAAGCCAATTTCGCAAAACGTTATGATGTCAAAAACTTCTAGGACACTATGAAAAATGGTAAACGAGAAAAGATCGAAGATAATAAAGGAGAATTTTGGAAACAAAAAACATAGAATATTTAATTTAATGCTACTAGTAATAAAAATATTATCATTTAGATACGTTTAAAAGAAAAAAAAGTTTGCTCGGGTGAATTAATACACTTTTTACAAAAAAGTTTTCATTTAATCGTATATCTAATTTTGGAAACTACATAAAATTGAATTGGCAAATACATCAAAATTAGGTGATTAGTTTTCCCTTATAAATGACTATTTTAATTACAAATTTATAGATTATTTAAGACTAGGAATTACCTAGATTGTTGAAATACTGAACTGTAAAACATTCTGATCCGAGACCCTTTATATTCCAGTTTGTAATTACGGGGACACCATTTTATACCACTGAATAAGAGGATAAAAATGTTTATAGCAGCAAGAATTTGGTGGGATTGATTTTCTACAATGTTGATCCTACCAAATTCAAATTGCTAAAAACATCATATCTGCGCTTTCTCCTTTAAAGTGTCGAAAAATTGTATTCATCCTTAATTCCAAACGGGAATCACTCAACACTGAAAAGTAGCTTATGAACAAATTGCAAATTAAATAATATTTTATTGTTAATTATTTTTATATTATACATAGTCAACAAATGACTAAGTGAGTCAAAAACCTTGGTAAATTTCGTTCAATGGCCTAACATAGTTTCTAGTTTCTGACAAGTTTTTTATAAATCTGGACAGATCCTTAGTTGTCTGAAATAATGACCCCGCAGGTAGCCAATTACAATGGACATTTAACAGCGGTGAATTTAAATTTTATATCCAATTCAAATATGAAGTTAAAAACGTACTGGTTGTTTTCAAGGTGTTGTTTTAACTTTATTTTATCACAGTTTAACTATATTTCAAGGTCAAAAGTAGAAACTACAGAGTATACATAAATTTGTTTGTTATTATTAACTAATTACGAAAATCTATCTAATCAGAATTCTTGTTTACTCTTAAAGATAAACATAATGAACCGTAGAAAATAACAATTTTTATTATATAAAATTGTAATCGCTCAGTCAGTGCCGGTTCTTCAAATTAAGAAACACATTTTCTTTCAAGGTAATAAACGGATTTATACCACTTATTTTTAACTTTACAAAGTGATTTGCACAGTTAAAAAGGTCAAGGTAACTGACCGAATATATTTTTAGTAATTTATAGAATGTTATATTCTCCTAAATATATCTATTAATTTCATTGATATGTATAGAAATTACACTTTAGTTGGTTTTGTGCATATTTTCTTCAGTTTTCTCTATTTGAAATGGTAGATAATAGTAGATATTATATATATATATATATATATATATATATATATATATATATATATATATATATATATATATATATATATATATATATATATATTTGTTAATACCGTTGAAGAAAGTTTTTCTTGGTAATTTGTGGAAATATAAATAAATAAATGTGATGCAGGTCCGGCTTCTACCTTTCACAATTAAAAAATATGACGATATAGTTTCTTATCTTATTTTCTCTAATTCTTATATACAATGGTCAATAAACTTGTTTTGTTTGAAAAATTGGCGCGTCTCAAAATGGAGGTACCATGTACTTCATTGCTACCTTCTGCACAAGGGGAGGATCTTTCACCTCCATTATCTGGGAAGAACCTAGAATTCGCTTCTAGGGGAAGGATGGGAAAATATTCAAAAGTTATTATTTAGACTAACTTCTACCTTGAATTTTATTAACGGAAACAAATACATCTCCTTTCAACTATAATTTTAAAAAACTGCAGTTATTTAATATATACATACTTATTTTACCTTACGATTATATTTGTGTCTTTAAGTAACCAACTGGTTTATTATAATTTTACAAACTAGACATAATTTAAGGAATATTTTTACTGTGTATTTTTTTTATTTGATCAGTAGCAGTATGGCCTTAGATCCTAAAACTTTACCAGTAGAGAAAAAAGCTCTTCATGTGCCTTCACTTGAAGAAGTGGCTCAAGGTAAGTAATCCATGACTAAATTTGTAATTGTTCTTAGTATGAAATTAGAAAAAATGAATAAAAAAAAAACTAACATTTTGAAATGAATCATTGGTGAAATTAAAAAGTTATTTTAGACTTAAGATGGGAATATTTTTAGGAACATAAAACGGTAGCCATACAGGATATATTGGACTTTATTGTACCATATAATATAGTTTAAATTACATGCTCTAGACAACATTGATTTAGGCCCTAGATAGTTCAGGTGGTTGAGATTTACAATATGTAAGCAAATTAGCTGTGTGTATGGTATTTATTAACACCGTACAAAAAATTCCATTTTTTCTATTTTTAGTATTAACAGCATTTTTATATAATTTTTTAAAATCGTTGAAAAGTATGGTTATTAAGAATGTTTAAAACATCATCCAACAATTGGTCAAAAAAATATACACTTAACTTCATTTTTAAACGATATTTTTTTTTACGTTTTTAGTGTTCCGTACGGAACACTTATAAGATCACTTCGGTGTCTATCTGTCTGTCCGTCTGTCACACCCGAAATTATTTTATGTAGAAAGTTGAAATTTGATACTAATATAGAAATTGATGGCCTCATCGGATCCGTGTAGTTTTGAAAGTTAAATTTTGACTTAAGGGGTTAGTTTTGGGGGGTGAAAACGGAAGTGAAAAAAAATCATTTTTTTACTAGGTGGGGTGACAAATGAAAGCTTGTAGAAACACGAGTTCAGGTTCAAATATATATAAATGTCTTACATGCGCACACTTTTCTTTGTATTATTTTGAAAAAATCGCTGTCCTCCCTCTATCTCGAAAAGTACTGATCCAGAAATTTTGAAAAAAATTCAGAAATATTCTCCACGGGGTGTAGATTGAACGAAAATTATCACGAGTTCATTACCTTTATCTGGTATAAAAAAAAAAAACTTCAGGATCATCAGTTTTCAGTAAAGATCGGAAACAAACTTTGTTGAAAAACTCATTTGGGGTGTGTTTTGGGAAGTCACTGATCATTTTATACCTCCGTAACAAAAAAATTTTATTTCAGAAGCAATCGACGTACGGAACACTAATTGCGCAAGTTCAACTTACACTTGACCGGTTATTTTCTCTAATACAATTTTGCTTGCTGTCACTGCTTCTCCACTGCAGGAAATAGGCCTCTTCAAGTTTATTCCAATTGTCTCTATTCTGAGCCATCTACTGCCTGCTACCAACCTGATATCGTCAGTCCATCTTTTCATTAATCTTCCGACACTTCGTCTGCTCTCCCAAGACTTCTATTTAAGTAATTTTGTTGTTCATCTACCATTATTCGTTCTAGCCACATGCCCCGCTCATTGCCACTTCAATTTTGCCACCTGTAATTCTCGCTGTTCGTCTAATATCCTCGCTTTTAATGTGTTCTCGTAAACTAGTAGTAGTGGTAATAAGGTGAGTGAGTGGTACATGGGGTCCCTGGTGTCACCTAGATCTAAAAGTTCTTCTGTTACTCCCCACTGAGTCGAGTCAGGGTCGCAGCCCTAGTCCGGCATTTTCTGCCGAGAGACATAGGCTACTCACCCTGACCTCTTGTAAATCTTTGGGTTGACAGAATAGTTGACCCCAGTACCTATATCTCTTGCCCATTAGTGCAGGACATTCGCGCAGAGTGTGTATACTGCCCTTGCTTTCTCCCTCGCACAGCCGACATACACTGCATTTGTTGGATTCTATTCAGAGAAGAGTTGTTCGTCTGATAGGAGACCCGGAACTGACCGACGGCCTTCATTCGCTAGAACATCGAAGAACGGGTGATGACTTAAGCCTATTCTGCAAGTATTTTCATGGAAAGTGTTCGAAGGATGTGGCCCGCTTAATTCCTTCCAGAGCGGTGCATGTTAGAAGTACACGTCGCGCTAATACTTCACATCCATATGAGGTTCAGCTTGTTACTCCTCGTACAACGCTTTTCAAACAGTTTTTTTTTATGGCGATCATCATCCTTTTGGAATAATTTGCCAAGGACTGTGTTAACCACCGAGTACAATTTATAACGATTCAAGAACAACGTGAATCGCTTTTTCCGCACACATGTCGTTCCTGTAGCGCTTTAGGGACTTCCCTATAGCACGTGTGCTAGACCCATAAAAAAAAAGACCTATCTCCACAAAAGCGAACGTGATCTGCATGAAATGTATAAACTTCCACTGAATGTTACACTATTGCAGAGTTCAGATGGAAAGTATATTAGAAATTTTTTAGGATCAAATTTAAAATAATCTTACATATTTCGGAAGAATTAACTTAGCAACTATCTATTAAAATATTATTATCTTTCGGAGCAATCAAAACACACAAAAATGTTTAAAAAACATTACAGTCTACAGAGTGCATTAACATAATTTTTTTAAAGTTTTTATAGAAGACTATATATAAGCCTAGTCGAAATAAACTAAGACTTTTACTGTAATTAGATAATTTTAGGCCCTAGATTTGAACAACTTTTGGTATGGTCTGAGTTACAACAAAGGTTTTCGATCGAGAGTATTTAACAGAAAGAGGCGGCTTGTTGGCTTAACGTCTCTGTCTCTTCCCATTGATAAAGAATGCTTAGTTTCATCGGTATATAATATAGCAAATTTCTTCGTAATATTTTACAGTGAAACTTTTTACGAGACATCTTGTATATGTTAAATTTGTTCTAGAGACCTCTAGTAGGGGCACAAGCCTTCTACTCAGGCTAGTTAAATCACTAAAGTTCAAGATCAGTTTCTAAGTATCTTTATATAGAATATATTTTTTTAACTTATAACCTTCTATTTTATTTAGTTTTTAGATCATACCTACCCACTAATTTTGAAGAAGTAAAAGTAGAAATAGTGGATTGTCCAGATTTAACACAAAGGCCATTTCTCTTAGCTCGCAAAGGTAAAAATCATTACAAAATATTTAGTGATTTTTAGTAAGTAATTAATAAGCCAGTTTTTAAACATAGTACTTTCGGTTAAAATAGTTTTTAGGGTATTAGATAGCAATCCTTAAAAAAAATGGGATTTTTTAGGCCTTAATGGAAATCCCAAACTTATTGAACTCGGAGGTAACCCATTCTTGTTACCTTTAGTTGACAGGACAAAAGTGTATGACCTCAAGGATATAGCAAAATTAGCTGAAGCAGATCCTACGCTCTCATCGGTGCTGGCGCTGGTCCACATCCATATATTGGTGTTAACTGCGAAGTAGGTAAAAATGTTTTTATTACTTAATTTCCACGAATATATTTATTACATTTCCAATAGCCTTTTCTCCTCTTTTTAGAGTGATTTAAATAACTTAGACTAGGCTTATGTCGGCCTTGTTCACCTTTTGCTATTTCTTTCAAAAACAACTTCCGCAGTCTTTCATGCTTCAGGATTTGTTTAACCGTCTTATCGTTTATATAGTGGACGAAGTTAACATTCTTTAACTATGAGCAGTCTAGAAACAAACCTGTAATTGAAATGAATGACACATGCGCTAAAAGGTAATCTAAACTAACCTGTTTGTTGTGTATGTTTGGTGGTAAGGATTAGAGTGACTTTCCATGGGATTAATTCAAAGGAAGAGAGCAAAGAATCCTAAAGTCTTTTCGTTCTGCCTTACTTTTCTACATAACACATGGGCTGAAAAGTCCCGGGCCTAACAAAGAAAACACGGTTTTTTTGGTTCAAAATTAGCTTTATTCATCAACGTAATCTCCATCAAGAGCAACGCAATCATTCCAGCGCCGCTCTAACATTTCAATACCACTTTTGTAGAACGATTTATCTTTTGCCTCAAAATAGGCCTCAGTTTCAGCGATAACCTCTTCATTCGTGCGAAATTTCTTACCGGCGAGCATTTTTTTCAGGTCTGCGAACAGCCAGTAGTCGCTGGGAGCCAAATCTGGCGAATACGGTGGATGTGGGAGCAATTCGAAGTTCAATTCATGTAGTTTTGCCATTGTTTTGATTGACTTGTGACACGGTGCGTTGTCTTGATGAAACAAAATTTTTTTCTTTGCCATATGCGGTCGTTTCTTTGCAATTTCGGCCTTCAAACGCTCCAATAACGCTATATAATATTCACTGTTGATGGTATTTCCTTTCTCAAGATAGTCGATGAATATTACACCACGCACATCCCAAAATACCGAGGCCATAACCTTTCCAGCCGATTGTTGTGCTTTCGGGCGCTTTGGACGAGGTTCACCAGTTGCTGCCCACTCAGATGACGATCGTTTTGATTCCGGAGTGAAGTGATGGATCCATGTTTCATCCATTGTCACATATCGACGCAAAAAATCCGGTTTGTTACGTTTAAACATGGCCAAACACTGCTTAGAATCATCAACACGTTCTTGTTTTTGATCAACAGTGAGCAAACGCGGCACCCACTTTGAACAGAGCTTTCTCATAGTCAAATGCTCATGCAATATAAAGCCAACACGTTCTTTTGATATCTTTACGATGTCAGCTAACTCACGCAACTTCACTTTTCGATCATTCAAAACGATTTTATGGATTTTTTTGATGTTTTCTGGTGTTACCGCCTCATTTGGACGTCCACTGCGTTCTGCATCATCGGTGTCTCTCTACGACCACGTTTGAAGTCAGCAAACCAACGTTTTATTGTTGTTTCTGATGGAGCGGAGTCCCCATAACACTTTTCAAGCCATTGCTTCGCTTAAACGGTATTTTTTTCCCATCAAGAAGCAGTGTAAAATTAAAACACGAAATTGTGTTTGATCCATTGTTTTGAAAATAACAAAAGTAGCGTCACTCTTAGCACAATAACTCACAAACTAATGAATAGAATATCATGAAATTTTAACAGCTGTCTTTTGAAGGTTAGTATTAACTGAAAAAAAGGTGACTGCATTAAAACTAGCGCCATCTATGTGTTAGGCCCGGGACTTTTCAGCCCATGTGTTATGGTTGAACTTTACGGGTTAAGCCTGATGGGGTAACTACACAAATCGGAAGTTTACTTAACAGGTCAAACGCAATAGGCTGTGCCAGAGGAGGAAAATTCTATAGATCGTAGAAGTGCCATTAACGAACATTTTCTTTTATAAGCACGACACAAAAATCCCTAAATCGCTACAAGAGCATGCGCGGATGTATCAATTAATGTTGGTCTTGAATCGCTATAGAATACACTCGGTGGGAAACAGCCTTTTGCAGTTTATTTCAAAGGAATAAGATTTTCCATATAAAAAAGTCTTGAAAGCCACATACAAAAAGTTTTCAACATATCATAAGAGCGCAGCTTAGCAAACAGTCCATCCTGCCTATCGCGGTCAAATGCCTTAGATATACCAGGTGTACAAGTATGAAATGGCGGATTTCAGACAAGAGATCGTGCACCAATGCAGTTTGTGTTATGAAGATTTGACACTGCGCCATTTTGTTGTGTCATCAACAAGTATCAGACGCGCACGAGGATAAATTGGAAAAGTGTGTGCATAGTGTTGTGTTCTTGTGTTCAATATGTCGAAATTTATAGCGAACAAAGAGCATTCGCAAACAGCATTAATTTTTTGTTTTCATTTGACGAAAACTGCTGTTGAATCATACCGATTACTTCGAGAAGCTTATGGTGAACATGCTCCATCGCAAGATACGTGTGAACGATGGTTTCGGCGTTTCAAAAGTGGTGACTTCGATGTTGCAGACAAGGAACGTGGTAAACCGCCAAAAAAATACGAAGATGTGGAATTGCAAGCATTGTTGGACGAAGATGATTCGCAAACACGAAGACAACTCGCCGAGCAATTGGCGTTAGTCAACAAGCTATTTCCAATCGACTACGAAAGATGGGAAAGACTCAGAAGACCGGTAGATTGGTACCATATGAGTTGAACGACAGGCAAATGGAAAAAAGCGCAAAAACACGTCTGACATTTTGCTCGCTCGGTACAAAAGGAAATCGTTTTTGCATCGTGTAGTTACAGGGGATGAAAAGTGGATTTATTTTGAGAATCCCAACCGCAAAAAAATCATGGGTAGACCCAGGCACACCATCCACATCGACCGCAAGATCGAATCGCTTTGGCAGAAAGACGATGCTCTGTGTTTGGTGGGACCAGAGGGACGTGGTCTATTATGAGCTGTTAAAACTTGGGGAAACGGTTAATACTAAACGTTACCAACAACAATTGACTGATTTAAAACCGTTCGCTGCTTAAAAAAAAGGCCAGAATACCGAAAGAGGCAACACAAAGTTATTTTTCTTCATAAACAATGCGCCATCACATACGGCAAAACCAGTTCGCGACACGTTGGAAGCACTCAGCTCGAAAGTTCTACCCCATGCGGCTTACTCATCAGACTTGGCTCCTTTCGATTACCACTTGTTTGCATTGATGGGTCACGCATTTGCTGAGCAGCGCTTTGGTTCGTACGAAGATGTGAAAAAATGGCTCGATGAATGGTTCGCAGCAAAAGGGGAAGATTTTTACAAGCGATGGAGCATACTTTGAATAAAGCACTTTTTATCATTCTTCCGAATTTAACATGTTTTTTTAGAAAAAAAATCCGCATTTCATACTTGTACACCTGGTATTAAATACAACCTCCAGAACGTCTCCATAATCCTTATTACGTTGTTTTTATGTTAAAATATCTTCTGTTGATCTTTGCTTACGAAAGCCACATTGGTGGTAGCTAATAATATCAAAATTAAGATATTGCTAGCTTTTCCGATAACTTTCGATGTTACTAAAAGCAATGAGATTGGGCGGTAGTTGTTTGGCATGGTATTTTTATCCTTCTAGGTATTTACTGAGCTCGAGTGCAGTCCAGCAGAATGAAAGTATTTCTTTTCTGTAGCTTTTTTGATAACGTTCCATGTTACTAAAAGCAATGAGATTGGTCGGTATTTGTTTGGTATGGTCTTTTTATCCTTCTAGGAATTTATTCAGCTCGAGCGCATTCCAGCAGACTGGAAGTATTTCTTTTCTGTAAGATAAGTTAAAAAGGCTACAAAACAACCAGTGTCAGTTCACTCGCACATTATTATCGTGTATGTATGTATATATTATAACAGAAGTTTTATTGTTGTATACCTTCATTATGATAAGTTTTATGATAAGCTATTTAAAAACAAGTACTGGAGTACCGAGCAAAGTAAGACGACTGTGCATGATGACACTGAAGGAGACATTCGCCAATGTAAAAACACAGAAAGGAAGAACACAAGATTTCGAAATTAAAAAAAGGAGTTAGACAGGGAGATGCATTATCGGCCACGTTATTCAAGCTAACACTACAAAATGTACTAAGGAATATAAATCAAGGTATAATACGAACAAGGGACAGCCAGATAGTGGCGTATGCGGACGATGGATTAATTATTGCAAAAAACAGAAAATAATGAAGGAACTGGTGAGAGAAATAATCGTAGAAGGAGCAAAAATGGGGTTAAAAATAAACGAGGAGAAAACCAAAATAATGAAAAGTGGAAAACAAAATGATCAGGAAATGACAAGAATTAGAATAAACGAATATACCTCTGAAAGAGTAGAGAAGATTAAATATTTAGGAGAGACGCTGTATTGGGACGGGAACAAGGAAATGGAAGTAAAGGAAAGATTAGTAATAGCAAACAAATTCCATAGCAATAAGAAATTGTAGTAAGATAATAGGAAAACCCAGTAAGATGAGGATATACAAGACAATAATACTCCCAAAACTAATGTATGATATCGAAGTAATAAGCATGACAAAGAAACAAGAGGAAGACATGAGAAGAATTGAACGAAAGATATTGAGAGCGATCCCAGGAACAATAAGAATATGTGAAGGAGTCTACAGAAGGAGGACTAATCAAGAAATCTTCGAAGAAGTAGAGGAAGACAAAGTTAAAAAAATAAAACAGAAGAGATTTAATTGGCTAGTGCACACATGGAGAGCAGGCCCAGGAGCACCAATATATGAAATACTTCAATGGGAACCGGGACGTAGAAAGCGAGGTAGACCAAGAATAGGATGGCTGCTGTGCAAGTCAAGGAAGACATAGAGGCAGCAGGGATTGCAAACTGGAAGAAGACGACGTCTATCAAAAAACTTTGGAAATATCTAAGTAGAGAAATATAACAACAAGGAAGACGGGACTGATCAATCCATAAACTAGATATAGAGATCCCAAAGGGTAGCCCTACTCCAAGAAGAGTGTTTCCAGGCCATTTATTATTATTATTATTTAAAAACAATATCGGCATTTTTAACTGCACATTGGGAATATTCAGTAGTGTTTTTCCATCAAAAATTGACACCAGCGTTTGAAATATACAGTTCAGCTAATAAGTTAGCTTTCACAACAGATGTTGTTACGACAATATTATTCGATCATGCAAGCGGTCGTACTATAGTTGATATGGTGAAATTGAGAACTAATAGCATTAACAACCAACCAAAAATATCTTTGTGGAGACAGACAAGATGTTTGTTTTAGATTATTTCGTTATATGCGTGCTTCTTTTAATTTATTATTTGTTTGTATGTGTTTCGACTACTGACAAAAACATTACGGTTTATGGCGTTAAAAGTTCCACGCCATTGTCAGTAAGCAAGATGTTTAGGCGCAACAGCTTCCTTGCATTTTCGATGGACTGAAGCTTGTCGTTGGAAGGACCTTTCTCCAGAAAAGCTATGATATCACATTTTTGTAATTGTTGATTTATTTTTAGCAGAAATAGAGAATGTTCCTAATTACAATCTGTTAAGTAGGAACGTGTCCGTGATAATTCATTTTTGGTAGATGCGATTCTATCAGCAAAAAATCGGTAGAGGGAATCTTTGTCTACGACGTAAAAGTATCAGTTGATTTCGAACTTTCGTCGAAATCACGTAAAATCCAGAATAAGTCACTTGTTTGTACGTCGGTTCGAGGCAGTTTTTCTTTGTTCTCATCTAAAGAGGCCCAAAATGACACATTCCGCAGCCGCTAAATATATTAAAAAGTTGATATCGTTTGTAAAGAAGTGGGTAAATCATTTTAATGAGACGAAAAATGTCGACTACTTGCCAAAACGTGGCTCGGTAGGCAAAGTCACTCCGAAAATCGAAAAACGAATCTTTGTTTTCACGGGACCCGAAATTGACACGTCAAGGAGCGGTAAAATTCAGAAAATCGGATTTGAATGTGTCCCGTGAGACAATTCGACATCTTCGTGCTCATGATGTCAAATTCTGAAGCACGTTGAAAAAACCTTTGCTGGGCGAAAATCACGTCGCGAAGTGGCTGGCTTGGAACCACGATAAGATACTAGAGTGGCCCTCACAATCACCGGACACCAACCCTATTGAAAACGTTTGGCTCCTTATAAAGAGACAGCTCACTCTGAGGACTTTGACTTGGTCGTTTCGAGATTCGAAAAATTTGCAGAGTATGCAGAAAATCTCGACGACAGCATGCCTCGAAGATGCTAGGCGATTATTGATGCAGGAGGCAATTGGACAGCTTACTAAGGTAATTGCGCCGTTGCTAGCACACCAAAGAATACATTAATGGCAAAAATTGTTCTAAAAACACATTTTTTCAATACGAGCGGTCACGTTTTACTTGACAAACTGTATCTTCTAAAAAATGGAAATTTCCAGAGTCATCAAGTCGATATATGTTATGTTAGTCTTTGCTTTAGAAAAAATCTAGTATATACATTTTTTCTCAGTGTTTGATCACTTAAAATTAGTATAATTTTTCTTTTTTTAGGGTGTAATCAACCTATCAATCAACAATGGCACTGTTGATCAGCAAACAAGAATATCAAAAGTCAACGGTGCTGATGAGCACATGGTCGTTCAAGTTTTGCCAAATAACGAGACGAGGGTAGCGCTTCTTGGAAACTTATTTTCGTCTGAAGCAAAACCTGGAAAGGTAATACGAATTTTGTTAAAAAATGTATTTTTTTACTTTATATTCTTTTCTTCTTTTTTCCTCTAGCCATTCTCTATCCTTTGGATATAGGTCTCTCTCTCTCATATGCTTCCATATGTCCGTGTTTTGAACAATTTGATACCAATTAAGCCCCGCTGATTTTTTAATATCGTCGTACCAACGTTGTAATGTCTGCCCATACTTCTTTTATCCCCCCATAGTCTCCATCTGGTCACTTTTCCGCTCCAGTTATCAGTATTTCTGGCCAGCCCAGTGCCACTTGAGGGATGATATTCTTTTAATTATGTCGTGGACCCCTGTTTTTTCCTTATTCAATCGTTCAATTGCTCTCTGGTGAACTTGCAATTTTCTAATAACTTTCCTTGTCAAAACTCATGTTTCGGTATCGTAGGTTGTTACTGGTAGAATGCATTCGTTACATATTTTACTTTTAAGTTTTAAAGGCAGTTTGGACTGAAAAACTTGCTTCATTTTACCGTAAGCCGCCCATCCCGGACGTATCCTCCGATTGACCTCCAGTTCCTGGTTCACTTCTCCAATTGTAACTTTCTGTCCCAAATATACTTATGAATCTACCCTTTCCACCTGTTGCCCGTGTATGGCGTCATGAATTTGATTTTTGTCATGTTCACCTTTTTTTTGCTTCAGTTATTGTATTCAGTTAGTTACCTTTTCTATAATTTCGTGATTATTCTCATGAATAATTTGTATATCTACGATAGAAGACTTATTGGCCTATAGTTATCCAAATTGCTAGGATCTCCTTTTTTTGTATATCAATCATCATCTTTCGATTAGACATTAATTGAAGAGTTTTTGTAAGCTCTTTGATTAATGGCGATCCTCTTCCCTCTTTTAGCATTTCCGGTAGAATGTCGTCTTCTCCTGCTGCTTTTCCGTTTTTAATTAGGTTAATGGTTTTTTTAAATTTCTTCATCTTCGATATCTGGTAGATCCGAGTTTCCTCATTGGCTTTCGACTCGCATAGATCTACATAGAATGTTTCTGTAACTTTAAGTATTTGTGGCCTTTTCTCTATAGTGTTTCCATTTTTGTCTGTCAATTTGTTAATCTCCCTTCTGTGAGTTATTTTTTCTGAATATGTTCAAACCCCTATTCTGTTCTATCAGGTCTTCTATCCGTTTCTTCTGGTATTCTCTAATATCCTATCTTGCCATTTTTCTTGCTGTGTGGTTGATTTCAGCTTACTCCACCGTATTTCTCTAATTCGACCTTCCCGTTTCTCCAGTAGTTGTTTTGTTTTTGTATCAATTTATCCTTTCTTTGTTCCTTTAATGTCATGTATATTTTCATCAAGCCGTGATGATCACTTTGTTAATTGTGTTAGTTGTCTCTTATAGTCTTCTCTGTTCCTTCAATGACCTCACATCTTTTGCATCTTACTAGTCTGTAATCACTGTCAGTTACGAAGGAATTAAGGACATCGACATCTTGGGTTATGTGCTTTTTACCGTCTGGGCTTATCCAGGTCCACTTTCTGTTTACTGTTTTTTTTGAAAAAGAGGTTTAGTGCACAGAATTGTTCTTTTTCTAAGTAGTCAGCCACCATTCCTAGTACCAAGTTCATATGGGCCAATGTATTTTAATTCGCTGTATATATATATATATATATATATATATATATATATATATATATATATATATATATATATATATATATACTCCACCTGTTTTGTCAACACACAAAACTTCCTAAATAAAAATCGTAACGACCTACTATAAATTGAAAATAGACAATTTTCATGAAAAACTCAAAAACACTATAAAGGTTATCAAAACTAGACATATTTTACCGTGCTTTTATGTCGAAGAATGTTTTCACCCGTGCTTCTTTACTCCTACCGTCTTAGTTTTTTAATTGAGAAGAGTAAGAATTATTTTAGGAGTAATTAAAATGCATTTTTTGAGCTGAAAGAGGAAAATACGAATGAAAACTCAGGCTACAAATACAGTAAAATTTGTCTCCTTTGAGAAACTCGAGATTTTTTTTACGTTTTTCATGAAAACAAATTGTTTGACTGATAGCCGGTAAGTCGTCCTTACATCTTCTTTTGCTTATTTTTATTCCTCGTATATTATTTTTTTTAGGTTATCAAGGTATACGTTAAAAAACGAATCGGTCCAAAGAATTTCATTGAAACTCTCAGAAACTCGATAGAAAACAAATACAGTAAAGATCAATTAGTGGGCATTGGAGGAACGTTTTTGTTTGCTCAAGGGAAAGTCAAACAGCACGTTATGAGAGACTTTTCGAAAACGCCCGTTGAAGGTTTGTTACTTTGTTTTTTATTTGGCAACACTATTAAGGAATTTTAGCGATAAAATATAATTTTGAATTGATGGGCTACAAGGGCATAACGGAACCCGCAATGTATTGGTTACGGTTACAAATTTGCATGGCTTGTACAGCTGTTCTAGTTGATCGTTTAAAAAAGGTTTCCTGTGAGCATTATAAATATTTTCAGTTTATATGAGGAATCCTATAAAAGAGTTTAATTTTCACATATTTATAATAAAAAAACCTTTATCTTGGAAATGTTATTTCTAAAAAATAAGCTCATCTAAATGTGAATCGTATTTGAATACGTCGTGTCTTCTAATCCTGCTGAATCCATGTTTTCTGGAAGTAACTTATAAAACAAGTGTGAAAAGGTTCCCAATCACCACATATCGTTCTGAATTTACAATGTTTATGCAGCCTCTGTCATTCTCAACGAAATACGGATCGAATATTCCAGAGGAATGTAAAGGTTTCTGAAACTTTAGTTTTAGATTTTTCATACTCCAATAACGTCAATTCTATTTATTGACGAGACTGTAAAGGTGAAAATGTGCATCATCCAGGAATGAAATCTTGGCAAATTTTGAAAAGCGTTTAAATATAATTAACGAAGCTGAGCCCTTGGGCAGTATTAATTGGCACTAATTCTTTTATCAGCTGTATCCTGTCGGGTGCAGACATAAATCTTTATGAAGAATTTGTTGTCTGCGTATTGAGTAGTCAGTCAAACATAGCTTGATGTCCTTGGGCATCCTACCCAAGGTTTATTTGAAGTCCAACTAGATTTCTCAACTTCACTAGGGACTTCGCAAATAATGTTACAGTCCCTGGCCAAATTATTAGACGCACTGCATTTTTTTTAGTAATTTTATGTTTCTTAACAGTTTTTATGCAATAATGGTATATTTAAACTACAATATTATTGATTTTTATTTAAAAGAATTGTTGTAGACTACATATTTGTATTTATTTTTAACATATGGCAACACTGTGTTGACAAAGTGATACATGAACGTAAACAAGTACAAACCTGTATCAGTCGCGATCGGAATCGAGTCAGGTACGGACGTGTTTTCTGTGGCTTTATGGACTGTGATTGTTTGTTTAACAGTTTTGTACTACTCAGTTATTAATTTATTTTGTATGCAGTGTTTTAAAAAAGTAATTGGACTATTTTGATTATGGGTAGAAAAGGCGATCTTTCACCACGTAAAAAAGCTGAAGTGAAGGCCCTTGTGATTGCGAAAACATTTACAAACCGAGAAATATCACGAAGATTGGAGGTTTCTGAAGCTAGTGTACGACGCATAAAAAAGAAAATTGAGTCAGGAAAGGAATTAAGCCCGAAAAGAAAGAAAAGATGCGGTAGAAAACCAATTTTCACTCCACGGTCAGAGAGATGTTTGAAGAAAATTTGTGTAGAAAACAGATTTGCTACCACAAAGGTAATAAAATCACAACTCCAGGATGCTAGCGTAAATGCTTCTGAGCGCACTGTTCGAAGAAAATTGAAAGAATTAGATTTTAAGGCCTGTCGCCCCGCCAGGAAGCCCAAGTTAACAGCTACAATGAAAGCAAAGCGCCTGAAGTGGGCCAAACAATGGCAAGGCAAAGATGTGGACTTCTGGAGATCGGTAAGATACAGCAATTTAATCAATAATTGATACATTATTATCATTTCCAGTTAAATAAAGCAAATAAACATGGAAGTTTATATATTTTTCCTATTTTTGACAGGTCTGCTTCAGTGACGAAAGCACATTCGAAATTTTGCAGAATAAAGCTCAGTATGTGCGTCGTCGTCATGGAGAAAAGTTTCATCCTGATTGTGTCGTCCCGACGGTTAAACATCCCACCAAAGTGATGATTTGGTCAGTCATCAGCGGCAAGGGCACTGGACGTCTGTACGTCGTCAAAGGAATAATGAGGCAAGATCAGTACAAAGAAGTATTACAAAATCGGTTGATTCCGCAGCTCAGAGAATGGTTTCCAAATGGGGAACCATTCACTTTCATGCAAGATGGAGCTCCCTGCCACACTGCTCGGTCTGTTAAAGCTTTTTTGGCAGAAAAAAATATCCCTCTGTTGGATTGGCCCTGATATGAACCCCATTGAAAATGTGTGGGAGCTGATGAAAAGAGAAGTGGCTAAAGATGTGATTACCAACAAAACCCAGCTCCTAGAAAAGATTATTCATGTGTGGAATTATCATCCTCAAATGAAGGAGACAGTACAATCTTGCATTGATAGCATGCCGCGCAGAATTAAAGCTTTGATAGCGGCTAAAGGTGGCTCAACTAAATATTGACTTTTACTAACATTAATTTCACTTTTCTTTAAAACTTAATAAACTTATGCTTTTCTAAATTAATGCTGTTTTATTTATGTCAAATAAATAGGTAATTGATTGGATAATATAAAAAAAAAAAACAAATCAATTTAAAATAATAAAACGGTACAATATCACTCGGTAATTAATATTTTACATGAAATCTTGCAGTGCGTCTAATAATTTGGCCAGGGACTGTAAATGCGCAATATTCGCAGCATAATAGTTGCAGAATGCAAAACGCTCATACACAAAAGCCACCCCCGTGAAATATTCCATAGCAACTAAAGATGCTCTGTATCTCCACCCTAGATGAAACAAATTTTAACCTATTTATGCCACGACCTAATATCTTGATTGAATTCTCATGACTTATGATTGTAATAGATAATAAAATTAATAAAACGACCAGTTATTTTAGAATGTTTTCAATCAATGTAATATCAAATAAAACTTAAGCATGTTATCTCTTGCTCTCATCACATTTTTAGTTAATAGTTCTAATCTATAAACTTTAAGAATATGAAGAACAAAAGAGTTTCTTTGATCAACCCCCCCCCCCCCCCCCCAATTCAGAACCTATCGATATTAAACTAATTAACAGCAGTTAAACACAATATATGTAGACTACACAAGCATTTTGATTTTAATGAAATAACCTCTCTTCTTTATTTGACACTAGTTTAATGTTTTGTTAGATTGTGATATGAATTAAACGAATATCTGTTAGATGTCGGCGCGGTTTAGGAAAAAGCGCCTTTCTATCAAAAAACTCGCTCCGCCCAAACGACTAAGCAACTCTTAGTAGTGGCGTACCTAGGGTGGGGCAAGTAGGGCACGTGCCCTGGGTGCAATTCAAAGGGGGGCGCAAAATTCGTAATTTATTAAACTTAGAAATCAAAATAAATTAACAATATAATTCATATTCAAATAATCCCGCGATTCACGCGCACGTGGAGCTTTCGCAAGAGGGAATGAGTAGTGCGACAACGGCCACCGCGCCGGGCGGCGTAGGTAGAGATTGCTTAATGTTTTCACTCGCTTGGCTATCGATTGCAATATCCGTTGCAAATTGCGAGCGATCTTTCAGTAAGCTAAAACTAATACAGTAATACCCCGCTTAGCGCGACCCCGTTACGCGCGGTTTCACTATAACGCGAATTTCAAATTTCGCGCTCATGTAGTCATTAACTTCTCTATGGTCGCGGGGGGATCCCCGCTTTCTCTGAATATTCTCTTTGAAGAATTGGGAATTCCCTGTCCTTCGACTTTGTTCTATGGGGATTTCCTCGTTCGTTTCGTGTGTTCATTTGTTCCGTAATGTTAGTTCGGTCGGCTGGCAGTTTTGTTTTAATATTTATTGGAGATACATACATACATAATTTAACCCTACGTTAAAAATGCCGCCTGTAAAGAAAAAAGAGCGTAAAAGCGTCACTTTGGAATTGAAGATGAAAGTGTTAAGAAGAATGGAAAATGGAGGCAAAGCAACAATTGTTGGGAGAGATTTTGGACTCTCAGAATCGACTGTGAGAACGATTTATAAAAATCGGGAAAAAATTAAAATCTCCAGCGAAGGTTCAACACCTATAAGTGCAACAAAACTTTCTCGTTCGAGATCATCTATCTTAGAAAGAATGGAGAAATTACTGTCAGTCTGGATCGAAGATTTGAATAAGAAGAACACACCACTAAGTCAAGATCTCATATGCACAAAAGCAAAATCTTTGTATGAGATGCTGAAAACAAAAGAAGGAGAAGGGAGTGCCACTCCGACTTTTGCTGCCAGCAGAGGCTGGTTCCATCGGTTCAAGCAGCGTTCTAATCTTCACAATATCCACATAACAGGCGAGGCGGCCAGCGCGGACATTCAAGCTGCAGCTGAGTTTCCAGACAAGTTTCAAGACTTCGTTAGACGAGAGAAAATTCCTGCTTGTCTCATCTTCAATGTTGATGAGACCGCACTTTACTGGAAAAAAATGCCATCTCGAACATTCATTTCTAAGGAAGAACGTCAAGCCAGTGGTTTCAAAGCTGCGAAAGATCGACTAACACTTCTGCTGGGTGGTAATGCCACTGGTGATTTCAAACTGAAACCTTTACTAGTGTACCATTCAGAAACACCCCGTGCAATGCGAGGCACAGACAAGACAAGTCTACCAGTTGTGTGGCGATCAAACAGAAAGGCGTGGGTTACACGGGAAATTTTTCAAGAATGGTATTCTAATAGTTTTTGCCCATCAGTCAAATCATACTGTGACAGAAATGGGCTTGAACCTAAAGTTATATTACTCTTAGACAATGCCCCAGGACATCCAACCTCACTTGATACGCCCCAGAGACTTAAAAGTGTACGTAAAGTTCCTTCCACCAAACACTACGTCAATATTACAACCTATGGACCAGGGAGCAATAGCAAACTTCAAAGCTTATTACCATCGCCGCACTTTTAGCCAACTAATTCATGAAACTGACGGGGAAGGAAGACAGTCTATGCGAGAGTGGTGGAAGTCATACAACATTATGAAGTCTATTCACAACATAGAAGAGGCTTGGAAGGAAGTTAAAATGAGTTGTATGAATGGGGTGTGGCGTAATCTTTGGCCAGATGTAGTGGAAGCACCTAGAAGAATTGTCCAGATGCAGAGACAAGTGCTTGAAGACATTGCTGCAATGATTGAGGGGTCTGAACTTGAAGATGTCACGGTAGAAGATCTCGTAGAACTTGTAGCAACGCACGACGATCCTATTAGCAATGAAGATCTGATCGAGTTACAGAATAATCCTATCTACGATGAGGAAGAACAAGTAGAAGAGAAAGTTTTATCTTCAGGGGAAATACAAAATGCACTTTCAAAAATTTATTCAGGTTTGGACATATTGCAGAGTATAGACAATAATGATGACCGTGTCTTGACCGTGTGTCAAACAATTAAAAACAGTGTTGGGTGTTATGAACGTATTTTACAAGAACGTAAACAAACGTTACCCAAAAGACAATAGATGTATTTTTCCGTAAAAAATAAGAGTATGTATTGCATAAAGTGTTCTTAGAATTAAAGTGATTGATTAAAATGATTTGTATTTTTTTGTATTAAATTTTGACTATGTTTAATCATAAACCTCGATATACGCGAATTTCAGTTAACGCGATTTTTTTCGGAACGTATCCCTCGCGTAAAGCGGGGTATTACTGTACTTTCGAAGAAACAGATTTCGAAAATGTTATAAATCTATTTGCGTCGCAGAAGGCAAGGAAGGTGCAATTTTAAGTTTAAGACTATTAAAAGTGCACTTTTGCAGACTAATTGTCGTTCTGAAACAGAAAATAAAAATGTTTTGTAAGATTTATGACTGTTTTATTTAGTGTATCTGTTTATTTTGTATTTAGATATTTTACGAAGGTGCGCAACTTCAATGCTCGCCTTAGGCGCCATTTTCGATTGGGAGGCCCCCGCCTATTAGAGCCCATATTTATTTTTTTTTAAAGAATGCCGTTCAAATTTGTCATGTTTAAAAATATGAAATATTACTCATTCTTTACCTGGGTTACATCTACCTAAAATTCCGACGTGTTTAAATGATAAATTTCAAATTCCTTTGATAAAACGTAAGAAACTTCTTGAGCAATTCAAATAGCCAGTTCTGAATTATATGTTTTCGAATCAATAATTCAGTCTAAGGCAATCTCGAATTATTTACAAATATTATCAGCAACAATTTGATCTTTTTTTAAATAAACAAAACCGGTTACGTGCAAGTTGGACTTGCGCAGTTAGTTTTCTGTACCTATTAAAATAAAATAAAATCATTACTTAGGCTAAGTTAACTAGTTCCCTGATATCTTAAAATTCAGTATGTATTTTCGCACTTTTTCTTAGTCAACAATGTATAATAATTATGCATCTTAGCTATCTAATAGCCAATAAATCAATCTAGCTCAATCTAGAATCTAGTAAAAGTGTAAAACAAATTTACTACATAAATATTTGTTTAATTATAAACAAATAAAATAAAATTATATCTCGGTACAAGAGCAACTCGCCACGCAGTTACAGTACACTTAAAAGTATATTACACAAACATACACCATACGTCAAGGAACATAGTTTTCATAATTTTTTTTATACCAGATAAATTATCAAACGTATTGCAGTTGTGATATTTTCGCTCAGTCTAAACTTATATTCCAGAATTTTTTCAAAATTTTTTGATCAGTACTTTTCGAGATAAGGGCGGCAGCTATTTTTGACAGTTTTTAAAAAATAATACAAAGAAAAGTGTGCGTATATTTTTGAACTTATATTGGGTTAGCTTAAGACAAAATTTAACTTTCAAAACTACACGGCACCAATTAGACCATCAATTCCTATATTGGTGCCAAATTTTATCTTTCTATGTCAAATAGTTTCGGAGAAAATCGGGTGTGACAGACACCGAAGTGATCTCATAAGTGTTCCGTACGGAACACTAAAAAGCACGAACGATATTAGTACAGACAAAATATTTAGTTTATTGACAGAATACTTCTAAACTAATTTTCAGATGATGAAGCTCTAAATCAATGGCTGAAGTTTTATGAAATGTCCGCACCTTTAACAGCAGTTGGCACTTTCACGAGCAATGATGGGGTATGTAATTTATTTGTTTTGTGAATGAGAAATGTAACATTTATGTTCTTACTAAAATTTTCTTTTTAGGGTGATTTAGATCTACGAGTCCAGCACTTTCACAGCTTTGGAACCCATGGCGAAGCAGGCCATTACCATTATGACACTACTCCCGATATCGCCGAATACCTAGGCTATTTCAATGTTGCTCAAGAGGTAGTTCGAATTGACAAACCAGTAGTTACTCATAAATTTGGACGAGATTAATTTAAACACTAATATATTGTATATTATACCTATTGAAGCCTTAGCAAATACAAGTTTTAAAATAGCATTTTAAAATTTTCTTTCCTTGATGTTAGAAACATGAATAAACAAAGCTTGAAATAGTGTAACAAAACATGCTTAAAAAACATAATTATATATATTAATTAATTATTTATAGACCATCTTTTATTTATAAAAAAAAGTAAAATTACATAATCTTTTTTTTAACGTTTCTAGAAGAATCTGTTGTAAAGCCTTCAAACTAATAGATGTTTCGGTTAATAATGTCGATTTTGCTAAGAGATGGCATTCCTAATACACTTGTTGGTATAGACTAGTGACATCTATGGCGTTTAGGAAGGTAAACATACGCCATTAAAAGCCAGTTCGTGATCAATTGTCATTGTGTGAAAAACATAGTTCTTCATAGCTTTGAATGTGTCGTGTTTCGTACCAGAAAAAGACGTTTTGCGGGGAAGTTTAATAACCTTCTTTCATTTGAAAAAAACGGCTGCTGAAAGTTATCGATTGTTGGTTGAAGCTTACGGTGAACATGCTCCAACCCAAAAAACTTAGGTAAACCTAGGCCAGCCTTCAACATCACAACCGGTGCGCAATATACAGGGAAAGAAAGCTTTGATGTGTATTTGGCGGGATAGTAGAGGAGCTGTGCATTACGAACTGCTGAAACCTGGTGAAAAACGATTTCTGGCGATCGATACCGACAACAATTGATAAAGTTGAACCGAGCATTGAAGGAAAAACGTCCAGAATACGCCCAAAGACACGATAAAGTCATTTTTCAAGATGACAATGCTCGGCCCCATGTTGCAAAATGTGTAAAAAACTATTTGGAAAACATCAAATGGGACGTTCTGCCCCACCCGCCGTATTCACCGAACCTAGCCCCTTCAGGCTACTACTTATTTCGCTCGATGCAGCACGGACTTTCAGAACAACACTTACGATTCTACGAAGAAGTAAAAATTTGGCATGATGAATGGATGGCCTCAAAAGATGAAAAGTTCTTCTTCTTCTTTGACAGAAAGAAGGGAAAAAATCATAGCTAACGATGGCCAATACTTTGATTATTAAGGTAATTCATGTTGCGAAAAAATCGACCTTATTGACGGAAACACCTATTATAATTTCTTCTCGGGTGTTGCTCAATTGGCAATTTCAACAATAAAACTACATCTGACAAATAGCTACAATTAGTAGAGTCATTAAGAAGCTTGTAAAGATAGGAATTTCTACGCCAATGGGGCAAAAGTCTGGTGTTATATGTTATGCTGTTATATTAAAAATGAAATTTATACAGAAAATATCTAACCAGTTTTGAACTGGTAATGTGGACAAACTTAACTCTAAGATTTTTTCACAAAAAAATATATTAGAAAGCTGCTATTTAATCAGTTATAAACGCAATTAAGTGCCCTCGAATACGCTAGGAATTTCCTTTCATAAAACCAACCATCTTAAAACCCTTTAGAACAATGCTACTGCTGTGCAAGTTAAAATTAAGTCTGGGTCAAAAGTTACCCAAAAATTATTGATCATTTTTAATATCAGTAGTTTGAATTTATTTAAGAGGATATACGACGTTTATACGTATAGCCATCGCTACAGAAAGACAAACAGGCGGAACAACACGTCGCCGCAAAACGAAGCCGGCTGGCTACCGCCGGATGATTAAGATGTGCCTCGTCGGGTTTGTCAGAGATGGCGCGCAAATAGGAACAATAGGGAAAAATATGTGCGGCATCTCTGAGAAACTCGACGAGGCGCATTTTAACGATACGGCGGTAACCAGCTCGCTTCGTTTTACGGCGACGTTGAACTCCACACATAAAATGCTTCAAAAATAATAAGCAAACGGGTAATTACTGTACACCGGCTAATTATTCACATCATCACTCAATGATTGGTGTGTAGAGGTGAGAAGAGACATTTACAGAGAAAAATCAAAAAATCACTTTAAGATGTGGACTGGGGAGAATTAACTTAGTTGTACCAAAAATGCCTATTACTCACACATTTATGAAGTATCTCTTGTTTTTGTCCCATAACTTTACCACGCGATTGCTTTTTCCCACTTTTTCCAATAGCAGTAAGCAGGCTCACATTCTCATGACATTCATTTCAAGCAGAATATCTAACAAAGAGAGTTCAATACTGGAACTAATACTTTTTTGATATTTGTAAACAACCTCGATCAATAAATACAATTGACTTCATTATAACCCTTTGTGTATGATACTTATATAATGTTCGATCTCAATATTTTTTGCTCTTGCCATTGGGGTTAATAAAATATCAAATTGGTGTACAGGAAATGATCCACGCCTTAACATTGAGAAAACTGAAATGGTTCTTTTTAAGCATAGAAATAATGAGGTATTGTCAAAAACATTCTAGATATTGTATCTTAGTGTCAATAGTGTGAATGTAAAATAGAACCGCCCAGTGTTGTAGAGTTTTAATTGCTATATTTAAACAAGTTAGTAAAAAATCAATTGTTAGCGCAAAAACCTTTAATTCAAACCCTAACTTCGAGTGTATCTCTACAGTAACCTAGATATATCTAACAAAAATGTTATAAAAATACATGGAAGTTTTAACCGTAACATAATCTTCCTTTGTTGATCTTAATTATATCATTTTGTTATCCAAATAAAATAAAAATATTGACATAATTTTGCAGCACCAACATGATGATGTAAAAATATCAAATAGGTATATTTATTTAACAGATATACTTCCTTGTCACACCTAGGACAACTTTCATAATAATTTGCTGTTGGTCAGCATAGCGCAAAAGTTTTGTCCTGTGCAGTGGGCATTGATTTTTGAAAGTTTGCTAAAAAATGGCAGGCAAATTTCTGTATTTTGCTTATGGCAGCAACTTATTATCTCACAGAATACATATAAATCATCATAGACAGGTTTTGTAATGGTGCTTCAGATGAGGAAACTCTTATATAGTTTTTAGTAATATGTAAATGTTATGTTTTTCTTTTTATTTCCTTTATCTGTAAATGGCTGGTCCTTAATAAATTATATATTTATTTATTTATTTATTAGTAAAAGCAAACGTGTAATTGCTGTACACCAGCTAATTATTCACTTCATCACTCAATGATTGGTATGTAGAGGTGAGAAGAGACATTTACAGAGAAAAATCAAAAAATTACTTTAAGATATGGACTGGGGAGAATTAACTTAATTTTGTTTTTGTCCCATAACTTTACCATGCGATTGCCTTTTCCCACTTTTTCCAATAGCAGTAAGCAGGCTCACACTCTCATGACATTCATTTCAAGCAGAATATCTAACTAAGAGAGTTCAATACTGGAACTAATACTTTTTTCGATATTTGTAAACAACCTCAATCAATAAATACAATTGACTTCATTATAACCCTTTGTGTATGATACTTATATAATGTTCGATCTCAATATTTTTTGCTCTTGCCATTTGGGTTAATAAAATATCAAATTGGTGTATAGGAAATGATCCACGCCTTAACATTGAGAAAACTGAAATGGTTCTTTTTAAGCATAGAAATAATGAGGTATTGTCAAAAACATTCTAGATATTGTATCTTAGTGTCAATAGTGTGAATGTAAAATAGAACCACCCAGTGACTGCAATTTCATCAAAGAACTTTTTGAATGCTAATGAGATCAGTTAGATTTAAATAGCAATTTGATAAATGGTTCAAAAGATGGAGGTGCATATGGATACAAAGGCAAAACAAGAGAACACTAAAGGCAGAGGTACTTATACAGAAGGGGTCCAATGGAAAAATGGAGGGGTGGACCTTGACCAAAAAATCCTCTTACACTGGAGTTCTAACAACTTAGGCTCTTTTTAATACAGCAAACTAAAATTTGATTGCCAATGCTGAAGATTTCGAACAAAAAGTTGCCCTTTCATATAGTAGAAATTTAAACAGAGACAGGATATTTTTATTAAAGAATTCTTTCATACACTGAACTTCTAGAAACCAACCTAATTTTCAAATTAAAGACCAAAGGGGATGAAGATTTGTCACAAAAAAAAAACAATAAAAAAAAGTCTTTTTTCTAAGAGAGCGCTATTTTCTACTTCCATAGGTGTAGGAGCGCATATATTCCCTCCAATTTTGTATGCATGTATTGTTAAGCATGTACATATGTGCGTGCATCTACATAGCATTATTCATTAGTTATTAATTCTAATAAGCCCACAAAATAAGCTGTTAGTCTAATAATTAAAATGCAATATAATGAAGCTTGCAGGGGAAAGTTTAATATCATGAGTGTGTTTTCTCAATACATACTTAATTCGACACAGTTGTTATGGGTGTGTTTTGTATTTAAAATATGGTAATTAATTTTTACTTCTAAGAGTTTTAATTGCTATATTTAAACAAGTTAGTAAAAAATCAATTGTTAGCGCAAAAACTTTTAATTCAAACCCTAACTTTGAGTGTAGCACCTCTACAGTAACCTACAGTTAACTGTAGCATAATCTTCGTTTGTTTATCTTAATTATGTAATTTTGATATCCAAATGAAATAAAAATATTGACATAATTTTGCAGCATCAACATAATGATGTAAAAATATCAAATAAGTATATTTATTTAACAGATATCCTTCCTTGTCACACCTATGACAAGTTTCATAATAATTTGCTCAACATAGCGCAAAAGTTTTGTCCTGTGCAGTGGGCATTGATTTTTGAAAGTTTGGTAAAAAAATGGCAGGCAAATTTCTGTATTTTGCTTATGGCAGCAACTTATTATCTCACAGAATACACATAAATAATCCTAGTGCAGAAAGAGCTGGTACTGGACGATTAAACGTATGAAGTAAATATTACCCTTAATTTTTCTATTAGCCATCGATTTTTTTCAGGAATACGAGATTAGTTTTGTAACTTATTCGAAAAGATGGAGAGGGTGTAGTGCAACTATAATACCTAAGAAATCAGGAGTGGTCTGGGGTGCTCTATGGAATATAGATAATGCTGACATGGAAAACTTAGATAGGTAAAAATTAAAAATAATAAGGTTTTTAAATTATTGTCACCTAGGCAATGATCGAAAAATTTGAATGACAAGCCCAATGGCCTTTGCTACGTTACTTCATCTACAGATGTGTACAAACCAAACTTAAGGATAGGTCCAAATCAATCTAAAATAGAGGAATACATTCCAATATTACAGAGTCGGGCTAATTGTGCTAATTATCCAACAATTTCTTTCAGGTTAACTGAATTAATTTTCACCGTGCACACCTGAAACACCAAATTCGTCATTTTATCTATTTTTAGTGTTCCGTACGGAACACCTATAAGATGACTTCGGTGTCCGCATGTCTGTCTATTCATCTGTCTGTCATTTAACATAGAAAATTAAAATTTATCACTAATATAGGAATTGATGGCCTCATCAGAGCCGTATGGTTTTGAAAGTTAAATTTGGACTTAAGGGGTTAGTTTTGGGGGGTAAAATCGGACGTGTATTTTCATCGAGTCATCGAGTGGGGGTGTCAAATGGAGGTTTGTAAAAACAAGTTCAAAAATATATAATGTATATATATGTAATACTTGCGCACACTCCTCTTTGTATTATTTTTAATAAATTCCGAAAAATCGCCGTCCCCTTATCTCAAAAAGTACCGATCAAAATATTTTGAAAAAATTTTAGAATATTCTCTACAGAGTATAGATTGAACGAAAATTATAACGAGTGCATTATCTTTAATAATTTATCTGCTATATAAAAAAAAAACAGAAATTTCAAATCAGTTTTCAGTAAAGATAGGAAAAAAAAACTGTGTGTGTTTTGTGAAGTCACTGATCATTTTATACTTCCGTAACAACAATTTTTATTTTAAAAGTAATCAACGTACGGAACACTAATTGCGCAAGACCAACTTGCACTTGACTGGTTATTTGTAACGTAGATTTGCTAAGACAGGTATGGCAACAGAAAATAACCGATATAAAATTAAAATATCAGGTTATAAGTATATTTTATAATGTGTTTAATTGTATTAATGGTCTCAATAATATGAAATCAAGTCTCTAACGTACTATATTGTATACAAATACTAAAAATAATATATTTTATAATTTTAGGCAAGAAGGAGTTCATGAAAATTTCTATCGAATAATGAATGTCGATATTTATTTACCCGATGGCAAAAAAGTTAAAGCCAGGGCTTACCAGCAAATTGCCGAACCTCCTAGTGTTGAGGATCTTAAAGATCTTCCCGAAGATTGCCGACCGTCTGTAGCTTATTGGAAAACAATTATAAAAGGTGCAGAAGAAACCGGGTTGCCCAAAGATTATATACATTTTTTAAGAGGCATACCACATAATAATTATCATGGACCGGTAGATGTAAATTTGCCACTTTCGGTAATTCACTAAATCGAAATTTGTATTTTGTACATTTAAATCTTAAATAAACAAAAATCATTAAAATTTATTTTAATTATTGTATTTGGTTGACTGGTTTTGGTTTGTTTGAAACGCTTGTGCGGCATTCGACAACTTGACTCAAGGTTTAAAAATTATTCATCTTGTAAAACAAAAAATATTAGAAAATTAAGAATTTATGGCATTAATAAATTTTTAATACCAGGTTAATTATATATTCGCTAAGAAACACAAACAAATTATTTATCTATATAGTTTTAAAAAATAATACCACAATAAACATAAAACACAGTAGCGACGCTTCAGAAAATTTGTAGGTCCTATTTTTTTATCACGTATGTGTCCCCTACCATACCAACAGCCAGCGCGGTCGCGGGTTGTGTTTACATCTGGCTTTCAAGGAGAATCCTTTTATAACATGTTCCGAAATTCATTAGTAAGAATTTTCCAATAAGTAAATGACTTCTTTGACGTTATAATTGAAAATAATTATAAAAAAGATGTCAAGAGGAAGTTTTTGTTATGTGGTTAGTGCTTGTAAAAATATATGTGGTATCTCCAAAGGAGTTAGTTTTTTAGATTTCTCAAAGATAGTAAAAAGTAATTTATTCATAATTATTTATTTCTATTATATAAATATTATGATAATTGTGTTTTTATATTAGAGATATATTTTGTTTATAAAACAGTTGATGTTTTATTATTGTTAAGTATTGGTTTATGTTATTTCTTTAGTATTTTTTTTTAATTCAGAGCATAATGTTTATTAGAGTTAAGTTATATTATCGGCTAAAATTCTCTAACTAAACTTTCAAAACTCAATCTGGGCATACAAAAATAGTAATTCTCCAGCACGAATGAGTTGGAATAAATCAGTGCATGAATTTAATTTTTTTTATACCAGCTGTACAAGTATAAAATGCGGATTTCAGACAACAGATGGTGCACTTATGCAGTTTGTGCTACAAAGATTTGACACTGCGCCATTTTGTTGTGTCATCAACAAGTGTCAGACGCGCACGAGTGAGAAATTGGAAAAGTGTGTGCATAGTGTGGTGTTGTTGTGTTCAATATGTCGAAATTTATACCGAACAAAGAGCATTCGCGGACAGCATTAATTTTTTGTTTTCATTTGAAGAAAACTGCTGTTGAATCATACCGATTACTTCGAGAAGCTTATGGTGAACATGCTCCATCGCAAGATACGTGTGAACGATGGTTTCGGCGTTTCAAAAGTGGTGACTTCGATGTTGCAGAAAAGGAACGTGGAAAACCGCCAAAAACATACGAAGATGTGGAATTGCAAGCATTCTTGGACGAAGATGATTCGCAAATAAAAAAAAAACTCACCGAGCAATTGGGCGTTAGTCAACAAGCTGTTTGCAATCGGCTACGAGAGATGGGAAAGATTCAGAAGACCGGTAGATGGGTACCACATGAGTTGAACGACAGAAAAATGGAAAAAGCGCAAAAAGAGGTGTGACATTTTGCTCGCTCGGTACAAAAGGAAGTCGTTTTTGCATCGTATAGTTACAGGGGATAAAAAGTGGATTTATTTTGAGAAACCCAAGCGCAAAAAAAATCATGGGTAGACCCAGGCGCACCATCCTCATCGACCGCAAGACCGAATCGCTTTGGCAGAAAGACGATGCTCTGTGTTTGGTGGGACCAGAGGGGCGTGGTCTATTATGAGCTATTAAAACCTGGGGAAATGGTTTATACTAAACGTTACCAACAACAATTGACCGATTTGAACCGTTCGCTGCTTGAAAAAAGGCCAGAATACCGAAAGAGGCAACACAAAGTCATTTTTCTTCATGACAATGCTCCATCACATACGGCAAAACCCGTTCGCGACACGTTGGAAGAACTCAGCTGGGAAGTTCTACTCCATGCGGCTTACTCACCAGACTTGGCTCCTTCCGATTACCACTTGTTTGCATCGATGGGTCACGCACTTGCTGAGCAGCGCTTTGGTTCGTACGAAGATGTGAAAAAATGGCTCGATGAATGATTCACAGCAAAAGGGGAAGATTTTTACTGGCGTGGAATTTACAAATTGCCCGAAAAATGGGAAAAATGTATAACAAGCGATGGGGCATACTTTGAATAAAGCACTTTTTATCATTCTTCCGAATTTAACATGTTTTTTTAGAAAAAAAATCCGCATTTCATACTTGTACACCTGGTATATGGCCACGGAAAGTCGTGAGTTATATGAAAATTATTATATTCGATTTAACTATTTATAAAATGGAGCAAAAAGTGTGATCACTTCATTTTTAAGTTCAGAAGAACTGTGTACCTATCAGCAAATTGCTTAACCTCCTAGTGTTGAGGATCTTAACGATCTTCCTGAAGATTATCGACCGTCAGCAGCTTATTGGAAAACAAATATGAAAGGGGCAGAAGAAACCATGGTGCCCGAAGATTACACGCATTTTTTACGGCGTGTACAACATAATAATTATCATGGACCCGTAGATGTCGACTTGTCACTTTCAGATATTCACTAAATCAGTATTGCTTTATTTAATTCTTGAATAAATAAATATACAATTTAAAATTTATTTTAATTATTGTATTTAGATTGAGTGCCTCTGATTTCTGTGAAATTCTTTAAAAGTGAACCTACAGATAGTATTATAAGTATTTCTTGAATTAATTACACATAGCTGGCGTTCCCTGAAGTAACCTAGTTAATCAACGATGACAAGAATTATAAGCAGCATATGATGTTCAGTTAAAATTAACTATAGTCTGTCATTACTAGGATTAGGAGTCGAATTCTGTTTACGATCAAGTTGTCTATATCGTATTAGCAATGAGAGTTGCATAAACAATTTCTTACTATCGAGTCATAAGAGATATATCAGCAATTCGATATCGGTACGATACTAGTGTAAAATTGAATGTTGTCCCAGGTTAGTTAATAGAACATAACCTTGAGCATTCATTCGCCATTATATAGAATTAATTTAGGATTTTCATTTGTGCTAAAAGTTGCTTGGAGCACAAGGAAGAGATTTTGTGTGTGTGCATCTGCTCGTTTCATTCGCCTGCAAACATTGATCTAATAATTTATTGATGGTGTTCATAACTTGACGTTTATTTAAGACTATGGTACAACCAAAGTACTTTCAGGGAATGAATCAGCAATTTTTGCAGATCTGCGAAGTTGCATTTCCAAATGCACTGTAGTTTCCACCTTAAACTCTACAAATGCAAAAACCTCAATTTTTAATTTTATACTCGTTTCATGTAGAGGTGGATTTTGTTCTGTTTGACTAATTTTAATCATTTCGGCAATCTGATTGGTCAATATTCGAAATCAAATGTAGAACGTAACCACCCTAACGGAATATCCTCAACATAGCATCTCAAATCTAGCTTGACGCATCGAAACTGAACGGATTTCTTGTCAATGCACGCGTCCTTTCACGATTTGTTGATTTTGACACGTTGAAGATCAATAGCTAGGTTGTAGGTTAATCGGTAACTGTCAGTTGGTGAAGAGGTGTCGGCGTTTTTTGTGACGTGTTTAACTTAGATTTAAAAAATCATAATGAAACTACTAATATTTCTAGGCTTAGCACTATTTTCTAGTGTTAAATCGCAAGGAAACACCCTTGTGCTTTTAGATAATCAAGTTATTAAAGAGACTCATTCAATTTTCTTTAAATCGTTGCAAGGTAAGTGTGTCGGGCAAGATGCTTCATATAAAGTACTTAAAAAGTAGATATTTGACTTAATAAATTATTGCAGTTTATGTGAGTGAGTTGACCTCACTTAGAATTGGTACTTCATTTATTTTACTACCATTAATATAGAGAACAACATATAAACTGCTAATTGATGAAAAACGTCTTTTATAAAGCAAAGAAAAATCTTGTTTTGCGTGATGTCTTCCCCTGCATAATATTACGGTTGGTGTGAATAACAGTCATCGTTTTTTTCACTTATAATATAGCATGTATCTAGCTACTGTATGCTGTAGAGATTGTGGCAGATATAGAGTGACTAACTAAAAATTACAATGGGGAAAATGTTGTATTGCCTTATTCAGAAGGGCTTTTTTGAAAACTTTTTTTTTATAATCCATTCTTGGTTGTTTCAGAAATGGGCAGTGCTTGAGTGTGATCTTTTAGTACTTTGGGTCCTTTAGTGCTCTAGCCTATTTTGAAAATTGTAATTAATACTTTGTAATTGAATTACTTTACCTAAAAAAACTCTATAAAGCTTGTTAACCCTTTTAAAGACTTGCAATTCCTTAGAATAGTTACATGCACTTATAACCTCCTAGGACTAATTGGACACAATTTTTCATCTTTATTGATTCTGTGCTATCTAAGGTGTTAGTTATGCACAGATGTAGTTGTTCACAATGACATAAAGAAAGTCACACTGTATGGACGGTAGAAATTCCCATGTTGGTTGTTAAGTGTTCAACAACTTTCAGTAGGGTCAAAGAGGTAGAAGAGAGGATAAGAGGGGTTGCTTTGAATATATTCTTTTATACATCCTTTTTGAAATGGAAAAATATCAAAATTGTGTTATTTCTTCATTATTTTCACTTGGTTAAACATATAAGGGGTTAATTGAGGTATGGGAGAGAGTTAAAGGGGTTGCTTAATATATGGTGTCATACATTCTTTTCAAAGTTCTCGTAGTCAAATGTTCTAAAATGTATGTTATTTTTCATTATTTTCAGTGGACCAAATGTTGAGTTCTGAAACCTGAAAGTTGTGTTTGTTTCTTTTATTATAATATGTTATATGTCTTTATATAAAATTTTGTATTTATCCTGTCTTAAATTAATTTCAATTGTACTTTTAATTTTATATATACCCAATTATTTTTTAACTGCATTGTAAACAAGAATTGTAAATCTATATATTTATAGCAGTTTTTGACTTTATATATTTAAGAATTACAGGAAGTTGAAATTTTACAAATTCTGGAAATTGGTAATAAATTTAACACATCCCATCCAACATTATAAATTTTATGTATTTTTTTTACAGATAGAGGCTATACATTAACCTTCAAAATTGCTGATGACTCATCATTAGTTCTTTCAAAATATGGAGAATACCTTTATGAAAATCTTATCATTTTTGCCCCAACAGTTGTGGAATTTGGAGGCAATTTAAATGTTGATACAATCACCCAGTTTATTGATAATGGTGGCAATGTTTTAGTTGCTGGTAGTGATGTAAGCGGAGATGTACTGAGAGAATTGGCATCTGAAGTTGGTTTTGAGGTATAAAAATTTTGCATTACATTTTTTATGCAGTTCAACTGAGTTAGTAATAGGGTAATACAAAAAAATCCCCAAAAATTTTAGAAATATGTCTTCCAAAACCTGATATAGGCTGTGCAGATATGTTATTAAATGAAATTTTCTGTGTTTCTGAAGATTGCCAAAAATAAACCATTGAAATGATATTGCATCTCTGTGGTTATACTCTATCCTTTTTTTAAAAAAAGATATTTTTAATTTTTTTTGCACTTGCTCCAATGCTAATATACAGTCAGTCCAAAAAGTCTCCATACACCATCTGCTTTCTATACTATTTTTCTGTTATGTTTAACTAATTAATTGGAACTATGAGAAAACATGTTTTAAAAACAACTACGGAACATTTTATTTATAAGTTACATCATTTTTATAAGTTACATCATTTTTATAAAAATATAAACAAAATTAATGTCAAAAAGTCTCCATGCACTCAAGAATTGCATTGACAAAAACACGTTATAATTGCTCATTAAACTGAAAACAAATGAATAATTTTCAACCATACTTTATAATCTGTCACTTGTTGCTAGTAGTTTTGCAGTGAGTTTTCAAAATAATATTAAAAATCGCAGAGAAATGGTGAAATTCCATTTCAAGTTCGAAAGATCATAATCAATTTGTGAAAAGATGGAATATCGTACAGAAATATAGGGAAATTTGTTAAAAAGTTGCATGCTACTGTTCAGTAAATTGTAAACCAGTATAAATCAACGGGTTCCTATAAAATTCGACCACGCTCGGGCCAACCCAAGAAACTGACTCCATGTGAAGAGGCCAGTATTGTTAGACAAAAGAAAAGTGCACCAAAATTTTTTGTTTTTACTAGTTATAACCAAATAGGTGGGAATCTTAATTTCTCCAATGGTCTCATCTTTGTTGATGACTAGAAGCTTTTTAGTGTAGTAAAAAATGAATTAGATACACAGAAGTTGCAATGGGATTTGGATGCAGTTGTGCTCTGGTGCAATGAGCATAATCTAAATATAAATACAAACAAATGTTTGGTGATGTCTTTTACACTTAAAAGGACTGTAATTCAATTTGACTATTGTATTGATGCTATAGCTTTGAATAGAACAGAGATGCATCAAGACCTTGGTGTCCATTTTGACTCGAAACTCAACTTTAATATACATATAGATAACTGCCAGTGCTATAAAAATTCTGGGTTGGACTTGTAAATTTTTCGATAACAGTAACACAATAATGCTTCATACAAGTTGCTAGTCATTTTGAAACTCCAATATGCCTGCATTATATGAGATCTGCAATATATGAACAGAGTATGTAAATTAGAAAATGTACAGAGAAGATTTTTAAAATTTTTACATTATAAGACTTTTTCATTTTATCCTCAAAGAGGAACGGAACAAGGACTGTTGAGTGGAGTGTTTGGCTTTCCTAGTTTGCAACAATTACGTAGTGAAAAGAGCATAGTATTTATACACGAGATATTAAGAAACCACATTGATAATAAGCAATTTCTAGAACAACTTCCTTTTCGAGTGGGTAGAAACAACAGTAGATCCACTGACATGTTTTATATAACAGCACATAGGGGGAATATCTATAACAATTTTCCACTTGTGAGGCTCTGTGGTTGTTTCAGTAAATATTGTGGAGATATAGAGGTATTTGGCTTATCCTGAAAAGAATTTAAAAGGCAAATAAGAATAAACATCAGACAATTGCATTAGATATTGGTAGTTTGTTACAGGTATTTTGAGTTTTTTCATGGTAGTGAAATTAATAAGAAAGCAAAATAATTAAATTTTAGGTTAGATTAGTTAATTAAGTAAATTATTAGTGTAAGTAGTTAAGTAAGTTTTTTAAGCATGTTTATCTGAAGATTTTGAGAAATGTTTAGGATATGTATCTATTAATTACATGATGTTGTTGATACATTAATAAATAAATAAAAATTAAAAGAAGAAGCACGGGAATTATTTTCAAAAAATGTTTGTTCACAAACAGTGAGAAATTGTTTACACAGGGCAGGTTATAAGGGGTGTGCAGCCAGGAAGAAGCCGTTAATTTCGGAAGCTAATCGCAAAAAGCGATTAACTTTTGCTAGGGAATACATTACTAAACCTTCTAAATTTTGGGAATCTGTAATCTTTATTATTGAAACTAAAATTAACCTTTTTGGGTCTAATGACAGAACTAAAGTTTGGAGAAAGAAGAATACTGCATTCAATATTAAAAACATTTGTTCCACAGTGAGACAAGGGGGCGCCAGTGTTCTGTTTTGGGGATGCATGTCCGCTGGAGAGGTTGGAAATTTACATTTTATTAATGGTACCATGGATCAGCATGTTTATCTGAAGATTTTGAGAGACAATTTAAGAGAAAGTGTCCAAAAATTAGCACTCGAAAAAAGATACATTGTCCAACAGGACAATGATCTGAAACATGCCGCAAATTTGGTATGAGAATGCATGATCCATAATGTGCGACAGCACCTTCATGCTCCTCCGCAATCACCCGATGTTAACCCCATCGAGCATTTATGGGAGGAACTTAAACGGCCCGTTCACAAACATAATGTTTCAAATAGAGAAGAATTAAAAAACAGAATATTGAACGAATGGGAGAACATGCCAGCAGAAGTTACTAGAAAGCTGGTCGTAAGCATGACAAAAAGGTTACAGATTATTAAGGCCAACGGCGGTCCCACTAAATATTAGTTTAAACGAAGTTGTTATTTTCCCTTAAACTTCGTCAAACTATTATTGGTAATTGTTAAGTGTATGAAGACTTTTTTGACATTAATTTTGTTTACATTTTTATAACAATGATGTGATTTCTAAATAAAATATTTCGTAGTTGTTTTCAATACTAAACCTCGTTGGTTAAGTTTCAAATATTAATTTAAACATGTTTTCTCATAGTTCCAATTAATTAGTTAAACATAACAGAAAAATAGTATAGAAAGAAGGTGGTGTATGGAGACTTTGGAGTGACTGTATATTTAGTATAAATTGGTGACCATATCACGGAACCACATTCATATGTTATTGCAAATGTCAGTCATTTTAATTACTAATAAGTAATATCAACACAAATTTGATATAAAAGTTTTAAAATTTGGGATTTTCTTTTATTACAAAAAAAAATCTATTCTAAATGAATTAAGCATAAAATATTTTTAAGGTATTTCTTACGAGAAGACAGAGAGAGCATTATGTTAGAGACATACGCAAAATACTTTGGTTTTTAGGGTATAATGAATGTGACAATGTAGCTTCTCGCTTGCTTCCCGTCGCACGCAATCACATGTTATTTATTTTTATTTAGTATCGATGTATATTAATTAATTAAAACAATATTTTAGATTATTAATTAAAAATATATCAATTATTAAGTATGTTTTAAAAGAAAGTCCAATAAGTGCCACAGTGAAAAATTCACTTCATAAAATACATTAAAAAGTAATATTTTTCTAATATTTTTGCAACAACTAGGATGTAAATTGCCTTTATATTTTAACTAACGAAAGCAAAGTAATTTTTTATATATATATATATATATATATATATATATATATATATATATATATATATATATATATATATATATTTTGTGACTTCTTACTTTTTAATGCACATATGACAATAAAAATTGTAAAAAACGCATTCTTTTGATTGAAGAAAAAGGATGGATTCCTATCTTCTATGTGTTAAATATCTGAAACTTGTTATTATTGTTGTAAACCATCTTTATATTGAAGCGGTGAATTCATGATGTTAAAATCTATTATTTCTCAAAATTTCAAGCAAAAGTACTTTTAACGGTTACTCATAAGAAATACCTTAAGAAAGGATACTTGGCACCATAGATTTTTAAATTTAGGTTGATGAAGAAGGTGCATTTGTTATTGACCACTTAAATTATGATGTCTCTGATGAAGGACAACATACAAAACTGGTAATCTCATCGGACAACCTCATTGATTCTCCAATAATAGTTGGACCTAAAAAGGGAGTAACTCCATTACTGTACCAGGGTACTGGCATTCTTGTCGATTCTGAAAATCCTTTAGTTTTACCTTTGCTTACAGCTGATAGTACTGCTTACAGTTATCAGCCCGATCAACCAATTAAAGAGGTAAGATTGAAATTTGTAAATAATAATGGTATATTATTCTAACTGCAAATGATTAAAACTGTATGAAGTTTATTATTAGTAATTTTGATAAAATTTAACCTTATTAATAATACTATGACGGAGCAAATTTTCATTTAATTTTTAGTACCCTCATGCTATTGGAAAAGACACGGTTCTAATTGCTGGATTACAAGCTAGAAATAATGCCAGAATCGTGTTTAGCGGATCTTTGTCTTTCTTTTCAGATGAGTACTTTACATCAGCAGTTGAAAAAGCACAGGTAAGGTTAAAATGTTTGGTCATTGAAATATTGTTGAAAGTACATGAATTTTAGATAGATCGTCTGAGAGATACAGTTGTAGAGATTTAATTCATCATATTCATATGATTCAGATAGACAGATGAGATATAACACTTAAATTTTTTAATAATACAGTAGAATCCCGATTAACCGAGTCGTGATTATCCGAGCTCGGGATTAACCGAGCCAATATAAGAACATGATTGATTATCCGAGGTACGCGCGTCTATGCTGCGTATTAACCGAGCTTCGGAGAATCCCCCTGGCCCGTGTGAGGGGTTCCCCTATTTATGTTTTCGGACTCTTCCAGCATGTAAATTTCCGTGAATGCAGTGCGTTATAGTGTTTACTACGGAGAGGTACGAGTATACTCACATAATTTATTTGGTTGGAGTTCTGGTAGTTAAGTGTAATTAATACGAACTGCTTTGTTTGAGTTTTTGTTTGTCGTATTATAATGGAGCAAAACAAGCGTAAAAGAATCGTCGTTCCCATTGAAGAAAACTTAAAAGCCATCAGAAGAATTGAAGCAGGAGAGACAATTAAAGTTGTTGCACGAGACTATGGAGTAGGTAAGGTAACAGTTGGAGATTGGAAAAGAAACCTCACAAAAATAGAAGAGTGGTGTATAAATCAAGCCTCCTCGTCCTCAGGAAGAAAATCAATGAAAATCGGCGACTACGAAAAGGTTAACGAAGCTTTATTCATGTGGTTTAACCAACAGAGATCAAAAGGTGTGCCTCTGTCAGGTCCAATTTTACAACAGAAAGCAAAAATGATTAGTAGGCAATTCCCAGAGATAGATCAGTTTACCGCCAGTTCTGGCTGGCTTGGCCGCTCGAAAAAACATTATGGTGTACAACAACTGACTGTATGTGGTGAAAAACTTTTTGCTGATGTGTCATCAACTGAGAAGTTTAAGCAGAACTTTAAAAAGCAAATCGAAGATTGTGGATACACATGTGATCAAATTTACAACTGTGACGAAACTGGTCTGAATTATAAAATGCTTCCATCAAAAACATTGGCATCTCGACAGGAAAAATCAGCTCCTGGGCACAAACGAAGTAAGGAAAGATTAACTATAATGGTATGTTCCAATGCATCTGGCAAGCACAAAATCCCACTGATGGTGATTGGCAAGTCTGCACGTCCAAGAGCTTTAAAAGACATCTCACCCAAAGCCCTACCAGTCAATTACAAAAGTCAGAAGAGCGCATGGATGGATGCGACCTTATTTACTAACTGGTTTGAAGAAGAGTTCGTGCCATTTGTGACTAAATTTTTGAACAGAAACCGTCTTCCTATTAAAGCAATTTTGTTAATGGATAATACCCCCTCTCACCCTGAAGAAGAACTTCATGTGGGCGAAATTGTTGTAAAATTTTTTCCTCCAATTGTAACCAGCATAATGCAACCAATGGATCAAGACATCTTCGAAAACATTAAAAAAAATTATAGGCGTTTATATCTTGAACATCTGTTAGAATACACAGAGAAGGAGGATATTATCAATGCGATGAGAAAGGTTACACTGAAAAATGTTATTTACTGGGTAAGTCAAGCTTGGGATTCTGTACGTATACCACTATTCAAAAATCTTGGTCATAAGTTATTGATTTTGAGGACAGTGAAGGTGATACTCCATTAAATGAATTAGCTTTGAAATTGAGAAGCCATGGAGAAATGTCCTGTTCAAATTTTGACAGCGAGGTAGAAGAAAAAGAAAAAAGTTTATTTGAATTAATGCAAAAATTAAAAGGTTGTGAAAATGTGACAAGAGAAGATGTTGAATGGATTACAGCAGATGATTTAGAAGAAGAAATGAGTATTGAAGAAATAACGAATGCCTTTCAGGAAACCGAAAAATCAGATGACGATGACGAAGCGGCGGTAGATGAACAGTCTCCCACTAAGATTTCTCATCAAGAAGGTTTTGCTTCTTTGGAAAAAGCTTTGAGGTATATCGAACAACAACCAGAGGCAACCCCAGCGGATTTGCTTCTTCTTAGTAGATGGAGAAAAACATTGCGGCAAGAAAAAGAAGATGCAATATGAAACAGAAGCGCATAGATACCTATTTCACTGTTTTATAATGTATGTACCTATTTATATGTTAAAAACGTTAATACATCGGTTTAAAGTATTGGTGTTTATTTTTTGAATGAATAAAAAACAAATCCGGATTATCCGAGTTTTCAGTTATCCGAGGAGGGTACCCCCACGTTACCTCGGATAACCGGGGTTCTACTGTATTTAAAAAAAAAAAACCTATGAAATGCTGGCAACCATTTGGAGCTCAGTGATACACGGTCAAGTACAGGGTGAATCAACAATAGAGTAAAGTTCATTATTTCATTTGTTTCGGGAATGACGAAAAAATGTTAAATACAATAGTTTTAGGGAATGTTGAGGTGCACGTGCACAGTTTAAAATTATTTCTGAGTATACAGGGTACTTCAAAAAAGTGTGGCTGATATAACATATGTTTTTTTTTAATGGAACATCCTATTTTCTAATTTATTTTTAAATTCTGTGTAAAATTTTATAAATTTTTTATTAATGTTATATACCTAAACCTAGTAGTTTTTCTAATATTTCATTTGTTTTTAAAATACTAGTTTTCAGTTTTGTAAAAAATTACAGGTAGCGCCATTTTTTCTGAAGGTGGAATACTCATAATTGCTACGAGCGTTCTATAGCGTTCAAGACATATCGATTTAGTTTTTACCATAAATATTTTAATATTATATTTTTATGGGGCGTCTTGTTCTGTACTTTGGAGCAATGATACTGTGTAGCAGTTATCCCCACTACATTAAATTCGATGCACGTTCCACTACCCATGTTAGCATTATCAGGAACAATGATTGAATGGTTCAATCATCGTTCCTGAGGATGCTAACCTGGTTAACTAAACGCACGTCAAGTGCAAAAATAAAGTATTTAAAGTAGTGGTGATAACTGCTGTGTAGACTGTTTTTTTTCATAGATTAATGGTAATAAAACACTAAAGTAACAACCATTTTTAAAAAGATTGACGACACACAGAAACGTTTTATTTATTCATAGTTTGATAAGTGCTTTGTGGTAACACCAGATAACTTTATTGTATAGATTACTAGCCGTGCCCGCAGCTCCGCTCGCGTGGACTTAATTCACTATTATGGTCACTACTTATCCCTTATGTTACCTAACGTAATAAAATATATCCTATAACCTGGCCAGGAAACATATGTATAAATTAAAAAAAAAAAAAAAAAACACGTAAATCGGATAAGTGGTTCTTGAGTGCTAAGCGAATTAATGGACAGATAGAGAAACTTTGCGTTTTATATATATTATAGATTTTTTTTGATAAATATTAAGAAGTAAAAACACGTAAATCGGATAAGTGATTCTCGAGTGATAAGCGCTTTAACGGACAGATAGACAGAGAGACGTTGCATTTTATATATATTATAGATTATAGATAACCTGATCACAGAACATACATAAGAATTTTAAAAAAATCACGTAAATCGGATGTGGTTCTCGAATGGTAAGCGCACTAATGGACAGACAGACAGAGAGAGAGACATTTATATATATTATATTCGTTGCTACATGATATTGTTCCATATTTAATGGTTTAGGTAGTGTATTGCAAGAGAACCCGCTAGCGGCAAACTTTTTTCCGACTCGATTCACTATTATCGTCACTGCTTATTCTTTATGTTAACTAACGTAATAAAATATATCCTATAACCTGGCCAGAGAACATATATACGTTTTAAAAAAAAGAACGTAAATCGGATAAGTGGTTCTCGAGTGATAAGCACACTAACGGACAGACAGACAGAGAGACGTTGCATTTTATATATATTATAGATGATTAATATTTAATACGCATGTGTAAAGTTAAATCAGTACAACTGTATACATTTTACAATGTAAATGATATATATTAGTTTCTCTAAAGGATTTTCTTAATTGTTTTTTACATTGTACTTTTTAGGGAGCTCTTAAAGCTCCTAAATCAGGAAATGAAGAAATTGCTACTGCTATCAGCCAATGGGCATTCAAAGAACATGGTAGAATAAGAGTAAAATCTGTGCAACACCACAAAGCAGGAGAAAGGTCACCTCCTCATGATTACACCATTATGGACGATGTTGTAAGTATTTAAAGTGGTAGTTTTCATCTTATATATAATCGTGGGATGTTTCAGTATTGGGATTACATGCACATTGCAATGGCATTGCCCTGTGTTATCATAGAAGTATTTGAGGTACTTACTGTGGCAATATCTGCAAAAACAGCAGTATGCACCTAAACTGAATTGCCAGTATTGTTTAAAATTATTAGGAAGTACTTGACATTTCAACATTGAATTACTGGTCTTACATAAAAATTTGACATGGTAAAAGAATAAGTGGTTAGTATATTCATGGCAAAAATTTCCTTTAATGTTGGCGTGATTGAAACCAGCACACATTTTTTCTCTATGAAGCTGGCTCTCTACTTTTGTAGGATCTGGTGATATACCAGAAATTTTTTATTTTCTCTAAATGACTGTCATTAAATAGTTATGGTGGAATATTAACATTTTCTAATTAATTCAACATATTAGAAAGTCTAATAAATATAGAGTATGAACTATATTAGTAATCCTTGCATTGCCAGGTTGAACATTTCATATTTATCTTATGGAATTTTGACAAATGAATAATTTGGATTTTGATGTAATGCGCATCGATGAACGTGGCTCAACTTAACATCAGGACAATATATTAAAAAAAAATCTTGTATAATGTTCAATGGTATAAGTTAACTTAGCCAGTAGGCACTTAAAGCTGACTAAGTGTTAGAATCTATACCGAATGAAGCACTTGGGTTAATTAAGTGCTAAAGACACAAACCATTAAGTGTGTAGTTCAATGATCTCATTAACAAACACGTCCATAGATATACAAATAAAGTTAATAGCTTTTAGCGATAACATTCGTAATTGTATGTTCACGCAATGAATATGTCTCAAATACTCTGCATGTGGACATGTTGGCTTGAACAAAAAACATCCAATTATCAAATCTCAAATTGTTCACTTACTACTTATTATAAATGTATGTGATATGTAATATTATTTTAGGTTTATACTATTGGAATTGAGATCTATGACAATGGCAAATGGAAACCATTCCAGGCTGATGATGTACAACTTGAATTTGTCAGAATTGATCCGTTTGTTCGCACCACGCTCAAGAGCAATCCAAATGGAATATACGAAGCCAAATTTAAGATTCCAGATGTTTACGGGGTCTATCAGTTTAAAGTTGATTATGATAGAGTTGGGTATACCAGATTGTACAGCACTACTCAGGTAGGGAACATTGTGGACTATTTAATATTTCGTCTTTAAATTATTACTTACTACCAACTGGTTGTGAAAGTACATTTTTATTGATTGAAATTTAGCACAAATAAAGAATTTGATGGCCCGATCAGAGCTGTGTAGTTTTGAAAGCTTAATTTTTATTTAAGGGATTAGTTTTGGGGGGTGAAATCGGAAGTGAAAAAATCTTTTGCCAGATTATTGATTGGTGTGTCAAATGAAGGCTTGTGAAAACACGAGTTTAAAAATATATATGACGTAATACTTGCGCACACTTTTCTTGGTATTATTTTTTAAAAATGCCAAAAATCGTTATCCCCCCCCCCCTATCTCGAAAAGTACCCATCAAAACATTTTGAGAAAATTCTGGAGTAGTCATCACAAAGTGTGGATTGAGCGAAAATTATCACGACTGCATTACGTTTGATAATTTATCTGGTATAAAGAAATGCTATGAAAACTATGTTCTTTGACAAATAGTGGAAGTATTGTTAAAATACTTTTCAGTACACTCGGGCGTCACTCCTGTACTGGGACAAAAGAATTTTATTTTATTTGTTTATAATTAAACAAATATTTAATAGATGTTTCGTTTAATAATGTCGATTTTTTCGTAACATTTAAGCGTTTATTTCCATCACAAAATGAATTACTTTAATAATCAAAGTATTGACCATCCTTAGTTATGACTTTTTCCCATCTTTTTGTCAAAGAATGGATTCCGCACCAGAAGAACTTTTCATCTTTCGAGGCCAACCATTCATCAAGCCAAATTTTCACTTCGTCGTAAGAATGTAAGTGTTGTTTTGAAAGTCCGTGTTGGAACGATCGAAATAAATGGTAGCCTGAAGGGGCTAAGTCTGGTGAATACGGCGGGTGGGGTAGAACGTCCCATTTCATGTTTTCCAAATGTTTTTTTTTAACACATTTTGCAACATGGGGCCGAACATTGTCATGTTGAAAAATGACTTTATCGTGTCTTTGGGCGTATTCTGGTCGTTTTTTCTTCAATGCTCGGTTTAGTTTTATCAATTGTTGTCGGTATCGATCGCCAGAAATCGTTTCACCAGGTTTCAGCAGTTCGTAATACACAGCTCCTCTACTATCCTACCAAATACACAGCAAAGCTTTCTTTCCCTGTATATTGCGTACTGGTTGTGATGTTGAAAGCTGGCCTGGGTCTACCCAAGTTTTTTGGGTTGGAGCATGTTCACCAGAAGCTTCAACCAACAATCGATAACTTTCAGCAGCCGTTTTCTTCAAATGAAAGAAGGCTATTAAACTTTCTCGCAAAACGTCTTTTTCTGGTACGAAACACGACATATTCAAATCTATGAAGAACTATGTTTTTCGCACAATGACAATTACTAACGAACTGGCTTTTAATGGCGTACGTTTACCTTCCAAAACGCCATAGATGTCACTAGTCTATACCAACAAGTGTATTAGTAACGCCATCTCTTGCAAAATCGACATTATTAACCGAAACACCCTGAACTAACCTGATCTATGTTTTTTGCACAATGACAATTAATAACGAACTGGCTTTTGATGGCATATGTTTACCTTCCAAAACACCATAGATGTCACTAGTCTATACCGACAAGTGTATTAGTAACGCCATCTCTTAGCAAAATCGACATTATTAACCGAAACACCTATTAGGTATTAAGTATTTGTTTTACACTAGATTCTGTTGGCTATTAGGTAGCTAAGTTGTTATAACTATTATACGTTATTGACTAAAAAAAAAACGTGAAAATACACATTGAATTTTAAGATATATACATGTCAGGGACTTAATTAACTTAGCCTAGGTAAGGATTTTATTTTATTTTGAAGGCACTAATTGCGCAAGTCCTTGACCGTTGGTTTTTTTAGGCGAAAAGTAAGATTTTAATTTTGTTTTTCTTTCCAGGTGTCTGTTCGACCTTTGGAACACACCCAGTATGAGAGATTTATCGATTGCGCTTATCCGTATTATACAAGCGCATTTTCAATGATGTTGGGAGTATGGCTATTTTCAATTGTCTTTTTGCATATTAAAGATGATGAAAAAAAAATCCAAAAGTGAATAGACAAGATTTAGATTTGCTGTTAGATTAAATGTGAATATTATAAAAACTTTTGTCAACTTAATTGCACCCAGTTTCCATACAAGTCTGAATAATGTGTTGTAACATTTTTAATTAACTTAGAAGATCCGTTTAAAATAAGTAAAGATTGATTCAAAATGGTATTTTTATTTCATCTGTAAACCTTGTAAGTTTTGTATTAGTAAATTTCTAAAATCAGTGACATATTGCAAGTTCAGAAGTTGGAGAAAATAGGATAGAGCTGAGTTTTTTAGGGATATAGAGTGGAATTGATACCCATGTATTTTTTCAATACTTCCTTATCATTTACTGAGTTAGCAGTTACTTAATGGAAACTGACTGTAAATTAATAAAATTAAACACTAATATGTCTCACAATTTCCACTTTATTATTTTTTCCGACCAATTGTTTCAACACGACAGTGTCTTCATCAGACGTAGTTTAGAATATCTTCCGTCTGATGAAGACACTGTCGTGTTGAAACAATTGTAACGGAAAAAATAATAATGTGGAAATTGTGAAATAGATTAGTGTTGATTTGTTAAAATACTTCCTTATTTTATCTGACCATAACGATATAAAGGCAGACTGGTACGCTAACACATCAGAATTAATGGAACAACGCTTATTCATATATTATCGGTACTAGCGTGTATCGTGTATTTCTTAGTTTCTCCCTAGTTTATTTCTCGCTCGCATTGAAACTTATGAACGTAAACGAACTTGGTGAGAAACGACTGTAAAATAACCACGCCGCGCTGCGATGGTGCAATATACTGTTAACAGATAAACAATCCACCGATATGTTAACTTATTCCCTCATTAATCCACGCTTGAGTGGAATCCCCACAACTTCTTCACGTTCAAGTCATTGGGCAAATATTTTCTAGAAGTTGAGCCTCTACAGTAGTGCGATTCGACGCACTGTAGCTTATTAATAAATTTTATTACGCTTTCACTTTTCGACAAAAATCTGCCTTCTTGTTGCAACCTCCTCTATTTTCCCTCTTTCCATGCAAAGAGGAACCTTTCCTTTTTCACTATATGTAGTATTTGGTTGATCTTTTTAGTCGGCTGGTCTCTACGAATTTCAGTATAAGTTAGTCCTGGTACTCCTGAGGTTTTTTGTAAAATAATGCATGGAAATCATACATGTTTTTCATGGTAAGGGTTTCAAATCTGAATTTCCTTTGGTATGCTCGAAAGTAGGGTAGCTAGGTAGACCCTTGGCTTTGGGCCTATAATATAGTACATTTTTATTAATATTCTTAAACTTGAATTCCTACAAAATAGTAGTTAAAAAGGTGTTGTTACCGGCACGTTTTTCTTTTTTTCACTCGTTCTGGTCGTGCAGGCGTTTTCTAGGCTGTCCGTGAGGTGAAATTACAAATACTTAACTCAGTTTAACTTTAATCCACAATAAATAACACTTTTTTTAAAGTTTTATTAAATAAATAAGTTTATTATTTAAAAAACAATAAAATCCATGGATAACTTCACTACTTGAAACCTCCCGCTTGTCAGAATGCTGTATTGTGTTTGGCTAAAACCATCTAGAATCATAACTCAAAAGATCTTAAGGACTTGTTAGCTCTGACACGAACCTTCGATTTTAGGCTTTACCTTAAGACGAATCTAGTTAGTTTTGACAACAATTAATACTGTCATTAAATTCTCGCGATGAGTTCTGTTAGAAACCACTGCTGCCTGGATAACGAATTTTTTGGAACATGTGAGTTTTGATTCTAGCCCCTTCATTTATGGGCTGAATTTCTTTGAATATTTTTAGATCGTCAGCAAATAGCAAAACATTACTAGAAATATTTATTTATATATATATATATATATATATATATATATATATATATATATATATATATATATGTATATATATATATATATATATATATATATATATATATATATATATGTATATATATGTATATATATATATATATATATATATATATATATATTATATATATATATATATGTATATATATGTATATATGTATATATATATATATATATATATATATATATATATATATATATATATATATATATATATATATATATAACATGGGCTGAAAAGTCCCGGGCCTAACACATAGATGGCGCTAGTTTTATTGCAGTCACCTTTTTTTCAGTTAATACTAACCTTCAAAAGACAGCTGTTAAAATTTCATGATATTCTATTCATTAGTTTGTGAGTTATTGTGCTAAGAGTGACGCTATTTTTGTTATTTTCAAAACAATGGATCAAAAACAATTTCGTGTTTTAATTTTACACTGCTTCTTGATGGGAAAAAATACCGTTCAAGCGAAGCAATGGCTTGAAAAGTGTTATGGGGACTCCGCTCCATCAGAAACAACAATAAAATGTTGGTTTGCTGACTTCAAACGTGGTCGTAGAGACACCGATGATGCAGAACGCAGTGGACGTCCAAATGAGGCGGTAACACCAGAAAACATAAAAAAAATCCATAAAATCGTTTTGAATGATCGAAAAGTGAAGTTGCGTGAGTTAGCTGACATCGTAAAGATATCAAAAGAACGTGTTGGCTTTATATTGCATGAGCATTTGACTATGAGAAAGCTCTGTTCAAAGTGGGTGCCGCGTTTGCTCACGGTTTATCAAAAACAAGAACGTGTTGATGATTCTGAGCAGTGTTTGGCCATTGTTAGAGCGGCGCTGGAATGATTGCGTTGCTCTTGATGGAGATTACGTTGATGAATAAAGCTAATTTTGAACCAAAAAAACCGTGTTTTCTTTGTTAGGCCCGGGACTTTTCAGCCCATGTGTTATATATATATATATATATATATATATATATATATATATATATATATATATATATATAAATTTATAACATTCTCTCTGGCCACTACTCAGCTTGTATATTTTCTTAAGTGAAAGTTTCCTAAGGTACAGCATAGCTTTTAGGGAAACCACTTCCAGCATATTTTTAACATGATTTTTGTTTTACAGAACAGAGCTATAAGATACATGTGTAAAACAAAGGTTGCAAACTCGTGTAAACCATTCTTTTTATCACAGGATTTTAACTTTACTCTGCCTAATTTTATTTGAGATATATTGTTTAATTTGTAAAATATTTAGAAATGACCTTCATTTCGTATCATTGCATAATAGCTGCTCAGCATATATTAGTTTGCGTATGGCTAACTCTAATGAAACTAAAAACCCCTATTGTGCCAAAGTGAAAGTTTTTTTATCTTCCACTGCGTATTAAAACGGTATGTAGTGTTAAAAAAGTTCAGGTAGGAAGTAGAAGCTCTATTAATATCCAAAGTTTATTATTGCATTAAGTTTTTGTTCGATAATCTATACAGAACTACTATCAATGAATTTATTTTATTTTACTTTTTTTTCTTTCTTCCTTAATTTATTTTGTTTATCACGTTTTATATTTCAATCTATCTATTTTTAAATAATTTATATTAATGTTTTAAAATCTACTAAGTGCGTTATTAACATTAGGTAACAGATTACTTTGATGGATTTTTTAATTATATATGTTTATAGCATATATCCCGCCTGTTTAGCCAATTTTTATAGTACTCTTACTTTTAATAGACATTATTTTTGAGTGCTTTATACACGAGTATTTTAATTCTTTAGACAATAAGGCAAATTTTGATCATGAATTAAAACTTAAACAGTTTTGTTATTGCGTTTATTTTAGCTTTTGCTCAGTCTACTGAAAACTCTCTCTCCTGATATCATTAGTTGAACATTTCCAAAAATCGGTAGAGTTCCTAAAGGAGCTAATTGTAATTACTAGTGCGTTATGCCCTTTTTATTTATATGCGATTTTTTAAAAATTTAACTACAATTTTATCAATTTCTCCGATGATTCTAGATATATAGGGTGATAAGAAAATTACTATTTTTTTTACGGTCATAGCACACGTGCTGCAGAGAAATCCCTAAGCCGCTACAGGAGCGCCACGTGTATGCAGCTTTTGAGAAGCTCTGAAGCTTGCAACATGTTCATGCCAAGACATATTTGTTTCTAAATTCACGCCCAGAAAATTTACTGACGATGTTAGAAGGATGGAGTGCCCCGACATAACCATGTCGGGTTCAGCAACGTTAACTTTTTGGAAAAAAAACTGCTGTCTGAGTTTTTGTAGCGTTAAATTTTACTTAGTTATCGTCATCACAAGATAGAATTTCTGCTAGCTTTATTAAGTTGAACGACTTCCTACTGTCTGCGGTTATTTAGATGAGTAGCCGATGTTCGAGCGTTCAAAGTGAATGAAGAAATAAGCGTACTGTCATCTGCAAAGCTATAGATTGAATTCCTGGTCTTTCCGAGCAGATCGTTAATGTAAATGATAAAGAGAGTAGGAGATAGTATGAAGCCTTAGGGCACACTGCACTCGGGCACTATAAGACTTTGTTACGTGAAAGGATGGATTATTCAAAACAAGAGTCTTATCACAGTAAACCCAATATAGTAGCCAAAGTGAGTTCCAAGTTGGTGCCGAGATTTTGACGGCTCGCGCTTCGACGGGTCTCTCTTTCAAAATGACTCAATGTTTTCATCTGATCTCGGAATGTGTCTTTTGAAATGTATTATCGATCGTTTCTGCAGTTTATATGAATTTAAATACAGAAGGAAGAGAGAGTTTGTATAAAAAGACAATTAAAAACTTTTGTAAGTGAAGAGAATCGAAGAGGTTGACGAACAATTTATGTAATCATAGCGAAAGGAGGTTATTGTTTTGCCGTTAATAATTGTAAAAATAATTCAAAAAGTACGCCGAGAGTGAGTTTCTTCTTCTTCCCAAAGATGTTGAAAGGTAAGTGATTTAATTAAGGAATATCAATTGCGTAAGAAATCGTACGCGGATAAATTGAATAATTCTAAGAAGCTATTTCTCTTATGACATTTTTTTTGGTTATAGAGCAAAGATTTGGCTTGCAGCAGCTAAACACGCCATCAGTTGTCCAATTGAAAAGATTTCTTTTTTGTGTTAGCCCCCCCCCCCCCCCCCCCCCCCCCCCCCCCCCCCCCCCCCCCCCACCGGCCCCCTATGACTGTTCAGTTACTTTTTATTTAAAATTATTTATATTTGTGTAAATTGTAAATAAAACACATTTGTTATAAAATCTGTATTCTCCATAAGCTTCTAGATTAGAGAGGGTATTTAAATCGCACTGATAGTTACATTTCACAACATATTTATTAGAGTCGTCAAAAAAATATATATACTTTCAAATTCGTGGGGCTTAGCTTGAATATAATTTTACCTGTGAGACAAGAATATTCCGTATGTCAAAGGCTTATAACACAGGTAAAGAATAGGATTTTATTGTAGTTACAATGAGGCCCAATTCACCGCTTTTGATACTTTTTCGTGCCTATGTGGGCGATGATAAAACACAGTTTTTCACGATTTTTTCTCCACTCTGAAACAGTACTCACGGCTACACCTAAATCCTTCGCTATATTTTTAAGAAGTTTACCATTATCTAAACGTTGAATTGCTTCAAGTTTCTCTTTTAAGGTAATAAAAACATGTTTACGCTTATTATTATGACGCTCCATTTTGTAAAATATCTATTAAAACGAAACTATTACCTCTGCGATAATAATAGAAGTAATGAGTAACTTATAACACGCGTCGACTAACCAAAACATAGACAACGGTGAAATTCGAGATGTCGGGGAGTCCCCGACGCGTTAAGAAAACCACCCATCGTCTGTTTCGAATAATGGGGATTTTTTTCGTTTAATGGGAATACAATTTGTTTTTTAACAGTTTGTTTCGGATAAGCTGGATTTCAGATAATCGCGATTCCGATAATCGGGATTGTACTGTATATATATATATATATATATATATATATATATATATATATATATATATATATATATATATATATAATATAAAATTTTTCTAGTTATTTTGAAAATGTTATATTTTATTCCTTTTCTTCCTTATAAATTACTACAACTAACCTATTTCTCTATTTTTTATCTAGTTTAAGAAAGCCTGATGTGTTTGAAAAATATTTTGCGTTTGCTTCATTACCTGTTGTTTCAGCAGCTTGTGGATTAACGATTTCTAAACCCTAAAAAAAGTTGATTAGTGTTAATTTTGAAATTTGTTTACTACTGTTAAAATCTTTTTTCAGTCATACAATACTCAGATTTTATGGTGAGAGTTTATATCTAATGCAGGGCTTATGTGTGATATGATACCACATTGTACATTATTTCTTATGGTCGCGAGGGTATTTTGTAGGTACTTCCAAAAGTATTTCATACAAGTACTGCTCTTAAAGTAATTAGCTTTAAAGATGACTAAAACTAATAAAATTCCAGCATGTATAAAAAATATTTTGAAAATACTTTGTTGGGTTCATTTATTACGTGCAAAGGCCAAAACAATATCTTTTGGATTTTCTGTCTGTATTCTGTTTGTACGTTTCTGAACTACTAAAAGACAAAATATACTTTTAGCAAATACCACTAGGTTTCATTTTATCTATGCAGGTTGATTAAAAAAAAGAGTATGATAAAATAGTTGAATTTTAGAAACGATACACTTACTATATTATATCTTTTTTTTTAACTCAGAATTTTACACATACTGACTGAGATATTCATGTCAGTCAGTATTTCCATGTGATCTAAGTACATGCTGATCAAGATAACCTTTGTCAGATGTAAATAGGGCTACTTAATGGTATCTCAATGGACCTGTGGCATGCTATGCAAGGTACAGCGGTTAAATCCGGGCAAATTTAAATTTGAATTTTCCGCTATATAGTAGTTCCGCTATAGGTCGTTAACGTTCGTGAAAGCCACATACTTCTAATAAACAGTCATAACCTCGAAATGACTGCGCGGTTGCCAACAAGTACGGAGTACAACCGAAGAGCCACGTCTTCACACTAGACGTTCGGCGACTGAAATAATTCGCGCCTTCAGGTATCCGAGATCAACTGTGTACATGAGGCGTGTATGTGTATCAACAGGATGGTGCCTCGGTACACACGAGCCATTTAGTCCAAAACTGGTTATCAGATAACGTGGTTATATTCTGGTAAAAGAGTTCTGGCCTCCCAATAGCCCGGATTTGAATCCCCTCGTCTACTATGTTTGAAACGTAATCAAAAGAGTGACTAACAAGTCCAGACACCCCAATGTGGCATCTTTACGCACTGCTATCGAAGCAGCATTTGCCAATATGAACAGCCTTGCTTTAAAGAGAGCGGGCGAGTGGTTCAGGCCAAGGATAGAGGCGGTCATTGCGGCTACATCGAATAATTCCACCCTGGATAGATCATACAACTGAGACGCAAAAAGATTTTTTTATTTTAATTTTTTTTGACGAATAAAATTTTCTTTTAAAAAAATGTTTAAGTTGTTTGGATTTAAGGGCCGCACCATGTACATGATATTCAAGTCTATTACCTGTAATGGTGTAAATGCAACACTCGAGGCAGTACCAGAAATCTGTTTCTTAACAGTTGTACTGCCACCCCAAATTTGTTGTTTCTGAAGATTTTTTTGTAAAGTTTTTGATATCCTAACTTTGGTCTTTTCATCCACTTGAGGTAGTCTTATTCTGCCAGTTCCAGTCTTGCCGATAGTACCTCTTGAGTAACCCAAGTCTTCTTGATAAGCATCATCTTCAATCTAAAAAAAATGATTATATATATATATATATATATATATATATATATATATATATATATATATATATATATATATATATATATCCTTTAGATTATAACTTTTTCTAAGATAACATCACAGGGTAACCATTTTTATTTTATTGGGCTTATAAAGAATCAGGGCTGCACTTGTTTTATAAAGCTAAAGATGTCTTTTCAAGGTAATTTATGTCATCTCTCAGTGAGTAACCAACTTAAGTTGCTAAGTGTAAAGTAAAAAAGCAATCTCCCGTATTGATATAAGTTTTTGTCAAATTTTGGCAGTTTTGTTTACTTACATAAATGCCTTTTTTTAAAATAAAAAAGTATTTTTATTATATAATTTTTAAATTTATTAGTTATAAGAATGCTACAGTAACAGTAACACATCAGTCACAATTATTTTGTGGAACCAAACAGAACCTAAATGTTTGCAGTGTTAACAAAAAGTTTATATCTATCGGTATTTTCCTTAATTTTTTCTTTGTTTTCATTGTATTGTGTTTGCAGTTAAAAAAAAAGTGCCATTAACATATCAATTAACTCATTTTTGTTTTTTTTTTTTGTTTTAAATTACTAACCTCGGCAAAGTTCATCCTATTTGCATGCTTTCTAAATTCAGTTAGGGCATATCTTTCTTTCATTTTTCTCACCCTCTTACCACCTCTTTTCTTCTTCGACTGATCTATGGGTTTAGGCAAGGGTTTTACAAATTTAACTGGCGGTGGTTCTTGTAACTTGTCCAATTTTCTTTCAATTTCATCCCTCAACATTCGACCTATCCGCCCATCTGAACTTTCATGGCAGGCGTCTACTCTTGCCGCTAATGTACATTTTGTTGCAACTAGTCGAGCAGCTTTTCTTCTCATATCCTAAAAAATAAACAAAAACACTGTCTTTTCAAAAAAAAAAAAAAAAATGTTCAAAAACATCAATTTCCGTTTTCACCAGAACAATTATTCTTGTGACTTTCAGTTAAACGAGAAGTTTACATTTTTGGATAGAGATTGAAAAACTAAGGTGGCATAAGAGTCATTTTACTCTAAAATGTATCATTTTCGGTTGGCTACTACCAAGTAAGAAAAATGCAATTTTTCAGATGGTAATACAGTTGAACCTCTATAACTTGAAGCGAAGCCGAAGTTTACTTCTGTTCCCTGAACATTTTCTATATTTACAATGTATTTTGACCTCTCTAACTCGAATTTCTGTAATTCGAAAATCTCCATAATTCGAAATCAATAACACGTTCCAGTAACACATCAGTCTTTATAATCGAATTTCCCTGCACAAAATAAACTTTTTGCACGTTAAAAGATCAAGACGCCACTGAACGCCTGCGGCCTTCAAGATTCGTGGAGTTGAGTTGCACTGTCGTTTACCGTCTGCGTGGTTTTTGGGGAAACCCCTGAAGCACGGTGAGATCTACTTGTTTCCGTCGTGAATAACTAATTTAATTTAGATTGATATAGTATAGTAATGGTAAAATGTCACCGTCGCGGAAACTTAGGGAGTTTGACGATCGAAAAAAAAATTGAAATCTTAGAAAAAGTGAAAAGTGGAATTAAAAAAAAGGCTATTGCTGAAGAATATGAAATACTGAAAACTACTTTGTCAACCATTATCAAGAATAAACATGCAATATTGCAGTTTGGCGCAGAAATTAAGGATCAGGCTAATTTTAAGCAAAATAGGCCGCAATGATGAAACGGTTTGAATCTACTAGAAGAGAGAATTTGCTCATATCAGGCCCATCATTGCAACAAAAAGTACTAAGTTTTGCTATAAAATTAGGAGAAGAAAGTTTTAAAGCTAGTTCGAAAAATTAAAAAAAAAAATTTATAAGAAAATAAATTTGACACAATTTTTTGTTTTTGTTAGGTAAGGCATAGTGCAAAAAAAAGTCCGCCGCGAAAGTGCTGGTGTTGATGAAACAATGTGGGATGCTTGTATTGATGGTACTCTGCCGGCTCTATTAGCTCCCTATAATGAAAACGACGTCTTTAACGCAGACAAAACTGGTATGTTTTTTAAACGCTGACCAGATAAAACACTGGCCTTCAAAAATGAAAATTGTCATGGAGGTAAATTAAGCAAGGAAAGGGTGACTTGTTTACTGGCAGCAAATATGACAGGTACTGAGAAATTAGACGTTTTTATAACAGGAAAAAGTCCCAGGACGCGATGTTTTCGAGGAGTAAAGTGCTCAACAATTACTTATAAAAGTAACAAAAGGGCATGGATGACCTGTGATCTTTTCGAAATCTGGCTTCTGGAACTGGACAATTATTTTTTACATCAAATCCAAAAAGTATGTATCGTTCATTGTTGATAATTGTCCTGCGCATCCTAAGATAGGTCACAAATTAAAAGCAATTAAATTGTCGTTTTTTTCCACCAAACATGACTATCAAGGCATTATTAAGAGCTTTAAATTTCATAGACGCAGAATTTTGGAAAAAATATTGCACGTTTTTGACAGCCATTACTCTATTCTTAAAATTGATCTTCTTGATTGTATTAACATTGTAGCCACAGCATGGAATGTGGACGTCACCCACACAACAATCCACAATTGTTTTAAAAAAGCTGGTTTTGGAAAAAGAATCTTGTATGATGAAGATGAAATTCCAGCGCAATTAATAGACAAAATGTTGGGAATTTGGTAACGCAAATGATCTGATATCTATGAATGATTTTATGAATCTTGATGATGACCCTATTACCAGAGAAACTCCTACAGACGAAGAGATTATAAGTAGTGTTGAACAACATTGATGAAGAATTTTTCAGGGAGAAACCTTTTCGCCAGGAAACGAATGAAAATACAACCGATAACATATTTAATTCGCTCAATGGAATAAAAACATTTTATGACTTAAGCAAAACATCAAAACTTAATTGTTGATTATTTAAAAAAATGGCATTTTTTGTTATGCAATAGATATGTGCATATAACTATTTTTTACCCCCGTAATATGCTGTTTATAATAATTTATTTTCTATTATATATGTTAGAAAATTGTAGAATTACATGTGCATTTTTTACCAGGTGTACAAGTATGAAATGCGGATTTCAGACAACAAATGGTGCACCAATGCAGTTTGTGCTATAAAGAGTGTGCATAGTGTTGTGTTCAATATGTCGAAATTTATACCGACATGGACGAAGATGATTCGTAAACACAAAAATAACTCGCCGAGCAATTGGGCGTTGGTCAACAAGCTGTTTCCAATCGGCTACCAGAGATGGGAAAGATTCAGAAGACCGGTAGATGGGTACCACATGAGTTGAACGACAGGCAAATGGAAAAGCGCAAAAACACGTGTGACATTTTGCTCGCTCGGTACAAAAGGAAGTTGTTTTTGCATCATATAGTTACAGGGGATGAAAAGTGGATTTATTTTGAGAATTCCAAGTGCAAAAAATCATGGCCAGGCGCACCATCCACATCGACCGCAAGACCGAATCGCTTTGGCAGAAAGACGATGTTCTGTGTTTGGTGGGACCAGAGAGGCGTGGTCTATTATGAGCTGTTAAAACCTGGGGAAACGGTTAATACTAAACGTTACTAACAACAATTGACCGATTTGAACCGTTCGCTGCTTGAAAAAGGGCCAGAATACCGAAAGAGGCAACACAAAGTCATTTTTCTTCATGACAATGCTCCATCACATACGGCAAAACCAGTTCGCAAAAAACGTTGGAAGCACTCAGCTGGGAAGTTCTACCCCATGCGGTTTACTTACCAGACTTGGCTCCTTCCGATTATCACTTGTTTGCATCGATGGGTCATGCACTTACTGAGCAGCGCTTTGGTTCATACGAAGTTGTGAAAAAATGGCTCGATGAATGGTTCGCAGCAAAGGAGAAGATTTTTACTGGCGTGGTATTCACAAATTGCCCGAAAGATGGGAAAAAATGTATAACAAGCGACGGAGCATACTTTGAATTAAGCACTTTTTATCATTTTTTTTTTCGAATTTAACATGTTTTTTTTTTGAAAAAAAAATTCGCATTTCATACTTATACACCTGGTACTCAATTAAACACGTGTGCAATAAGTACATATATATTTTCTTTAACTCAAAATTTCTATAACTTCGCGGTCCCTTAAAATTCGAGTTGTAGAGGTTAGACTGTACCTCTGAAACTATAGTTATACCACAAAAAAAAATGCTCAGAATGCAAAAATCCAAAAATATGCAGTGTGTTGGGACACCTTGTATATGTAAAAAAATCACTTTTTTAACTATAACTTTAGTATTAAATGATAGATCGTAGTCTGAAGTCACACTATGGTTATTTCTAAATTCAACCCTCAAGTAGCAATACCTTCCTGTAGTAATATTTTCAGACCATGATCTACAAGACATTTCTATGCCACATATTTATATTTTTAGCAAGTCCAGCAAGTCTAGGGTAACAATACATATTTTAATATATATTTTCAACAACTTACCGGTGGTGTATTTTGAACAGTATCGCAGTAATAGCAAAATCCTGTATGTGGCAGCATATTAACTTGACTAAAACCTGACAAACTTTTCCTTTGTTGACCTAACAACAATACATTACAGGCAGGCATTTTTGACAGTCTTGTTACTCCTCCCGCTACACCCCATCAATTTGGCAGCAATAGACGCGCCAAGTATAACAGTTATATTGGGTGCAATAAATGTCATTCTACTCTCTACGTATTCATAGATCTTTAATTTAAAATTGTTTAGCTCAATTGCCATGTCGCAGGCTTCGTCTATTTGTTCTTTTTTCATATTTTGTTAATAGTGTCCTAAAAGAGCAACGTTTCAGAAAAAAATGTTGACAGCTCATAGAAAAAGCATTAATGTGGCTATCACGCAGATTTAATGCCATAGAAGTAAATTTAAGCATTTACTGTGTATGTTTATTTCCTACATTTCATCCTGCTGCCCATTATATACTTGTTACTCAATATAGGGCACCTTGTTTTTAACAGTTTCAGTCATGGAGGGGGAAGGTAGTAAATAAATATGAAGGAAAGACAGTAATGTTGTTAAATGGACAAAATCAAATAATAATAGATATAGATTATACCCATGCTTGAGCAGTATATTTATTATAAAATTGTAAAGAGAGAATTACTATGATGGTTAAATTTCGGTCACCAAAGAACTCAGGCTTGTTTGGATTATTCAATTTAACTTCAATTTAACTTGTACAAAAAATAAGGCAAAAGTTAGGTCTACAGCGAACAGACTTTTTTTCACTCTGTATTTTTTTATGACTGTATATAAGTTGAAAAAGATTTGCAGCAGTGGGTTCTGCGCATATTACTTTGGTAAAGTCTGTTAAATACAACAGATTAACTTCGCATACAGAGAAAAAGGAAATATAAGCTATTTCTTAATTATGTGCTGGCAGCAGCTGTAAGTGTTCTGGTTCTCTAGATAAAATGATGATGTCAGTCTTATAAAGGTTCACAATGCTGGTTTGGGCCAAGAAAAGTGTTTAACTGAGCATAACCTGCAGCAATTCAGGACCAACCTGAATCGCTACTTCTGCACATGTACCACTTGTGAGGTAACTTAAGGATTTTTCTACAGCCTGTGTGCAACGCCTATAGTAGTATACCTAATTTTATTCATTATATAACTCAGCCAGTTTTTGTAGTTAGAATTTACTGCAGATTATATAAATATATACTGACAATGATGAGAAAAGGCTCAACACTAAGCTGCAATTGTCAATATAAAGACTGTTGATTGGTATTATTATATTTGGGTTAACGTTGACATTATACTATACTTAAATAATAGTTTATATAACAAGTAACAAGTATTCGAATCATAAACACTATGCCTTTTTATTATGTACATAAGATCCATACTTATTTATTTATTTATTTATATAGTGGTAGTAGTAGTAAAATGAGTGGGTGGTACCTTGAGTCCCTGTGACTCCCCACTAAGTCAAGTCAGGGTCGCAGTCCTAGTCCGGCATTTTCTGCCAAAAGACATAGGCTATTCACCCTGACCTCTTGTAGATCTTTGGATTCACAGAATAGGTGACCCCAGTATCTATATCTCTTGACCATTAGTGCTTTATATATATATATATATATATATATATATATATATATATATATATATATATATATATATATGATTAAATTTTGTACAAAATTAAAGTGGGTCTTGGCTTTGGTTACTGGCTACATTTCATTGTGAGAAATTATTTATAGGGGGGTGTCATGGGCAATAATAAAAGCTCAATGCAGACGAAGTTATAGGAACCAGGAAACCAGTTGGTGACAATGTGCCCCTAACTTTTCAGACACGCTCCCAGGGCGTATGTTACTTCACTTTAATGAGAAAACTAACAGTTTATAAACCAATAAGTATGTGGTGGATTGTAAACCAAACAGGAATGTATCCATGTATCCAGAAAAACTATCTAACTAAATCACTCTATATATTTACATTACTTATAAAACAAATGTTACCCTTGTGTAGTTGATGCTGTCACTGACACAACCATAATAGTTGCCTGAGTAAGGAATGTCTGTAGTGTCTCATTATTTTTGGCTTGATCTAAACCATTTCCTAATTCTTTTACTGTCCGAACATATTCCAATGGACTTACAACTAATGAATCCAATTCAGGAAATCTTTTCTGATATTTATCTCTAACGAACTTATGCACAGCCACCTAAAATTAGTATGATAGCAAAATAAGATTGATATAAAAATAGTTTTATCAGCAATATATTTTCATAAAAATAAAAATTAGTGACTGCACTATACCATCAAGAAGAGTAATAAAAAATAAATAAATGTGGAAATAATAATCAGTTTTATAATTTTTTTTTATTCAATAAGACTCACAAACTTATTATCACTAAAGTTTTCTAGATTAGAATGTAGAATAAATTAAAAGTTGATTTTGAATTACTGAGTATTGAAAAATAACACGTAGGCTGAAAAGTTTTTGTTCCGACATATAGATGTCGCCCTATTCAAAAAAATCTAGATGATTTTTAGGAAGTACCAACCTTCAAACAATACGTGTCAAAATTTTATGACATTTCGACGATTAGTTTACAAGTTACAGTGGTTTTAGTGACGCTACTTTTGATATTTTCAAAACAATGGAAAAAATCGAATTTGGTGTGTTGATTAAACACGGTTTTTGGATGGGAAAAAACACCGTTCAAGCAAAGCAATGGCTTGATAAGTGCTATAGGGACTCTGCCCCTGAAAAATCACTCATCATTTACTGGTATGCTGAATTTTACGCGATACAAATGATGCTGAACGTTCTGGACGCCCAAATGAGGTGTTTACATCGGAAAACGTCAAAAAATCCACAAAATTGTTTTGGATGACCGTGAAGTGAAATTGCGTGAGATGACTGACACCCTAAAGATATCAAAAGAAAGTGTTAGTTATATTTTGCACGAACATTTGGGCATAAGAAAGCTCTGTTCGAAATGGGTACCGCGTTTGCTCACAGTGGACCAAAAACAACGTGTTGATGTTTTTGAGGGCTGTTTGGACCTGTTTAAGCACAATAAAACGGATTTTTTAATGCGATATGTGACAATGGATGAAACATGGATCAATCACTACACACCAGAATCAAACCGGCAGTCAGCTGAGTGGACAGAAGCCGCCCGAAGCGACCAAAGACACAACAGTCGGCTGGAAAGGTTTTGGCCTCTGTATTTTGGGCTGCGCATGGAATAATTTTCATTGACTATGTTGAAAAGAGAAAATAACGAAAACCAAATATTATATAAAATTACTGATGCGTTTGAAGTCGGAAATTGCAAAGAAGCAGCCCCAAATGAACAAGAAAAATGTGCTCTTTCATCAAGACAATGCACAATGTCGCAAGTCAATGGTTACGATGGCAAAATTACATGAATTGAAGTCCGAATTGCTTCCTCATCCACCGTATTCTCCAGATTTGGCCTCCAGCGACTATTACCTATTCGTAGACCTCAAAAAACTGCTCGCAGGAAAGAGATTCGGTTCTAATGAGGAAGTTATCGCCAAAACTGCGGCCTACTTTGAAGGCAAAGACAAATCCTTCCACAAGAAAGGTATAGAAATGTTAAAAAAGCGTTGGACTGATTGTATCGCTCTTGAAAGAGCCTATGTTGATGAATAAAGTCGAATTTTGCAAAAAAATGTGTTTTAAGTAGCCAGACCAAAAACTTTTCAGCCTACATGTTAGTTGTTGAAAATTGTAAAAAACCAAGCTGAGGTAGAACAAACGAACTGCCATATAAGAAACTGATAACATCCATGGCTACTATTAGTATGAACGCTCTTAAAGATGAAATTATACACTTTTTATTTTGCACACAATAACTAATAATAGATATAGGGCAACAATTAATTTTCCAGACTAGTATTGTATATCATAAACTACTGGCACCATCTACAAATTAATATGTCATTTTAAAGCCGTATCTGTTCATGATTTTCATTTTAATTTTAGCACAAAATATTGACAGATGACCGAGCATATTTTATTCAACAGTAAAAAAATTTCTTTTTAGAAAGTATAACATGGAACAAAGCAAGGTAATTAATTTACCACAAATTTTATACAAATAAACAGAACACAGGAATATTTAAAATAATTAAAAAAGTATGGCAACAAGTGCTTATCAAGAATACACATTTCTGAATAGTATGAAAGTTTCTCAGATAAAAGAAAACAGAAAATGATAAAGGAATACCAGAAATGTTTCAAAGGATTTGTGGCTGATAATCATAATGCATGACTGAAAATCATGGAAGAAGTATTAAACATCAATAGCAAAATAATCTTAAAAATTTTGAAGGATCTAAGCACAATAAAAATTTGCACAAAATTTGTTCCACATATTTCAAAGGAAGAACAAAAGTCATTAACATGCAAGGTTCCAAAGAAATCGAAGGAGCCACAAAAAACTATATAAATATCCTGAAATCAATTGTTACTAGTGACGAGACATGGTCAAACAAAGCATCAAATCATGGAATGAAAGTCAAAATCAACACCATAAGCGAAAAAAACATGAAATGGCGAGTATTACTTAGAAGTATTGAAATATTTGAGAAATAGAACTCATCATGTTTGACACAAATATTGTGATTCAGATTGCTGGTACTTGTTACCTGATAATGCATCAAATCACACTTTATCTCTTGTTCGATTTTTTGGTCGAATTCAAGTTTGTGTGTATGTTCTTCATTTGTGTATATATATTCACTATATTCACCTGATTTAGTACCCTGTGACGTTTTTACTTTCTCAAAAATTAATATGAAAATAAAAGAATTAGTATTGTAAAAATACATTGAAGTAGGAGAATATATTAAAGAAAATTAATCTAAAAAAACTGTTTTCCTTTATTTTTTACAGCAACAGTCTGGAAAATTAGTTGTCACTCTGTCTGTATGTATCTTGAACTAATGCACTACTTACAATTTCATTGTCAATTTCTGGTGCCAAATCATTAGCTTCCACGATTAACTGATATTCAGGATCAGCTTCAACAGGTCCGATAATATCAGTAGCTCTACGGATTTGAGAACCATACTTTTCTATTTCTCTTGTTACATTTTTGAGCTTTTCTGAATCTCGTAGTTTGCACAGCTCTAAAAATATTTAATATTTTTTTAGTTATTTTAAAATGTCCCAAATGACCATTGAATTATGGTAAAAATGCTTACAAAAAAAAGTTACTGTGTTAGGTATGATTTGTTTCCTTGGAAGTTCAATCCGTGGATTAAGCCAAAAAGTAAAGAGTTTATCTGAAGAAAACAGGACATACCCATGATTAGCCACGTTATAAAGTATTAATCTATAAACCTACCTCTTACAGAAATAATTTGTGTTGTATCTATATCCATTTGCAGTTGTTTGATATCAGGCTTGTCATCTTTCTCCTCGATCTCTTCCTGCGTATCCATCGCATCATCTTCTTCTTCATCTTCATGATCATCACCTTCCAGGTCTGCCAGAAGCTCATCGGCTAAAGACATTATTTAAGAAATTAATTTTAACTGAATTTTTAATAAACGTTTAAAAAACTGGAATTATATTTAGGTTATAAATTTGTGGTTAAGTTTTAAATTTGACATTGACGCACTACTTCGTAAGGACGATTTGTAGAGGGCGTACTCCTTCTGTTAGGATCGTTAAAACGCCATAATTATTACAGGGTGTATGCATTGAGTGCATCCCTTACCACCTTGTCTCAACAAAAATGAATTTTGCCGGAGGTATAACAACACACAAAAAAAAAAATAGTGCCTCCTCCTCCTTCCTCGAGGATGACAGCCACTATTGCTTCTGGTAGGCTTTAGACTCTGTTAATTTTGCAGATACAGTCCAGGGAGTGTAATAAACCACTAATTTGGTATAATAATTCAAAGTACCATAGTATCCTTCTACTATGCTATTGCCAAAACACAAATTTCAGGTTTTTAAGTTCACTACGAGGGAACATATAGACCCATATCCATTTCACAAAGGGGCAGTATTCGGAATCGCCTTTAAAGTGTCCAGTAGCGTAGTCAGATTCAATGGGTGGGGAGAACATACGATACAAGGGGCATTGCTTAAAGAAAAAAGAGAACACTAAGAGAGGAGGAAATAAATCAATAAACAGAGAGCGTGAAACGACAACCCCTTTTTCTCTCAAAAAGGAACCCCTAGCTACATTTTTCATAAAAGAGTGCCCTCAATAAAAATAATTCCGTTTCTAAGTGGCGCATTTCTTACATCTACAGGGGCTGGAGGGATATGACACCTGGTCCACCTTGGATCCACCACAAGTGGCAATATTTCTGTAGGTACATTATGACCCCCCGGATAACATATGCCAAATTAGATATTTTCTGACAACCTTTCCTCTCAGTCTCAAGAGTCAAAAGTGGTAGTGGCAGGGGTCTACATTTGGATTTTGGTAATAGTACAGAAAATATGGCTATCATTACAGAAAGATAAACAAGTGGAACAAAACGTCGCCGCAAAACGAAGCCGGCTGGCTATCGCCGGACCGTTAAAATGTGCCCCGTCAAGTTTCCTAGAGATGCCGTGCAAGTATAAGTTGTTTTATATATTATATATAAGAAAAATAATGACAAAATATGAGCGAGATCTCTAAGAAACTCGACAGGGTATATTTTAACGATCTGGCGGTAGCCAGCTAGCTTCATTTTACTACGACATTTTGTCCCATGTTTGTCTTTTTGTAACGACAGCTATGTCACAAGTATTCAAGGTTGTTGGGGGATTATTTCACAAAGGGTCATTAATGGGCTCCTACCCTAAGGGTGTAGACCGTATTGCTTTTTACTTTCCTTGCTAAACGAAAATATTGTATTCGTGAAAAAAATTACGCTTCGATATTTGCATGTTTCCTCACGTTTTAGGGATTCTAGATCACAAAAAACCTAGTCATTCAGTTTCGTCGGCCTATTGGCTCGAACGAAATGAGATATCAATTTCAAACTTGGTATATATACCAGGTGTACAAGTATGAAATGCGGATTTTTTTTCTAAAAAAAACATGTTAAATTCGGAAGAATGAAGTGCTTTATTCAAAGCATGCTTGTTATACATTTTTTCCATCTTTTGGGCAATTTGTGAATACCACGCCAGTAAAAACTTTCCCCTTTCGCTCTTGCGGTCGATGTGGATGGTGCGCCTGGGTCTACCCATGATTTTTTGCGCTTGGGATTCTCAAAATAAATCCACTTTTCATCCCCTGTAACTATACGATGCAAAAACGACCTCCTTTTGTACCGAGCGAGCAAAATGTCACACGTGTTTTTGCGCTTTTCCATTTGCCTGTCGTTCAAGTCATGTGGTACCCATCTACCGGTCTTCTGAATCTTTCCCATCTCTCGTAGCCGATTGGAAATAGCTTGTTGACTAACGCCCAAGTGCTCGGTGAGTTGTTTTTGTGTTTGCGAATCATCTTCATCCAACAATGCTTGCGATTCCACATCTTCGTATTTTTTTGGCGGTTTTCTACGTTCCTTGTCTGCAACATCGAAGTCGCCAGTTTTGAAACACCGAAACCATCGTTCACACGTATCTTGCGATGGAGCATGTTCACCATAAGCTTCTCAAAGTAATCGGTATGATTGAACAGCAGTTTTCTTCAAATGAAAACAAAAAATTAATGCTGTCCGCGAATGCTCTTTGTTCGGTATAAATTTCGACATATTGAACACAATAACACAACACTATGCACACACTTTTCCAAGTTATCACTCGTGCGCGTCTGACACTTGTTGATGACAGAACAAAATAGCGCAGTGTCAAATCTTTATAGCACAACCTGCATTGGTGCACCATCGGTTGTCTGAAATCCGCATTTCGTACTTATACACCTGGTATAATAGTTAATGAGAGGATGAACCCTATAATTTTTGAGTGATGTCGTTTAAGACAGAGAGGGTGAAAGGGCTGGGGTCAATACATTTTGTAATATGGTAATTCCTGGTTTTTTTGTTGAGATAATAAACTAATATCTTGATTATATACTTATAGTACAATACAAAAGAGGCGAAAGGGAGGGGAAGATTAGAGGGGTTGTTTCGTATAAGTAGCGTTCTTTTAAAGGTTTTTAGAGTCGCAGAATTCAAAAATTAGGTTATTTTTAATTTTAACCCAAGAAGAGATAGGTGTGGAGGGTCGTTAAAATATTGTACAGTTTTAATCGTATTTGAGAAATTTTTCCAGGTTTTTTAGCTGATGTAAATAACGAATTTTAAGCATATTATTTATAGTAAAATATATAAGGGATTGTTTCATATACGTGTATATCTTGCTATATGTTCTTTTCGGGTTTTCTGGACTGTAGGAATATTAAAATTAAGTTATTTTATCATTACTCTCAATTTTAATAGGGGAAGGGGGTAAAAGAGATGGGAGAATCTTGTGTAGTTTCATTAGTATTATGAGAATTTTTTCAAATTGTTTGAATGGAATAAGGGTAATTTTAAACAGAATCATTTATAAAAGAAAACATATAACAGGTCAAAGGGGTGAAAAAGAGTGTCTTTTTCGGGGTTCTGTTTTCAATATTCATTATTAACATGGGAATAGGGTCAAATGGGTAGGAATAATTGTATCGTTTCAATAGTATTATAAGAATTTCCCTGATTCTTGGTTGGGGTGCTGGATACTTATTAAAAAATAATTTTTTTATAGTAAAATATATATCTGGTGAAGGGTATAAAGTGATTGCGTTTATATCGTCATATACTTTTATTTCAGTGTTCCAGTATTCCATTATTTCCAATTTCAACAGAAATTGCATATATAGTCTGTCACGTAAGAACGTGTGCGCGATAATTCATTTTTGGTAGATACGATTCTAGCGATCCAACAAAAATCCGGTAGAGGGAACCCTTATCTACGACGCATTTTAGTAAAAGTATCAGTCGATTCCGAACTTTCATCGAAATCACGTAAAATCCAAAATGAGTCACTTGTTTGCGCGTCAGTCCGAGGCACTTTTTCTTTATTCTCATCTAAAGGGGCCTAAAATGATACATTCCCCGGCCGCTAAATATATTTAAAAAGCGGTGTCGTTTGTGAAGAAGTGGGTAAATCATTTTAATGAAACCAAAAATGTCGACAACCTGCCAAAACGTGGCTCGGTAGGCAAAGTCACTCCGACAGTAGAAAAACGAATCATGTCTTTGTTTTCACGGGACTCGAAACTGATGCTGCGTCAAGGAGCGGCAAAATTTAGAGAGACCATTCGACAACATCTTCGTGCTCATGATGTCAAATTCCGAACCACGTTGAAGAAACCTTTGCGCGAAAATCACGTCGCGAAGCGGCTCGCTTGGTCCCACGATAAGATACTAGAGTGGCCCTCACAATCATCGAATGCCAACCCTATTGAAAACGTTTGGTCCTTTGTAAAGAGAAAGCTCAGAAGAAAGACTCTGAGGACGTTGACTCAGTTGTCTCGAGAGATTTGAAAAATTTTGAGAACTTTGCCGTAGTATGCAGAAAATCTCGTCGACAGCATGCCTCAAAGATGCCAGGCGATTATTGATGCAGGAGGCGATTGGATAAGTTACTAAGGTAATTGCGCCGTTGTTAGCACATCAAGGAATATATTGATGGCAAAAAATGTTCTCGAAACACGAACGGTCACGTCCTTACTTGACAGACTGTAGAAGGTAACTGAGATCTGATTATGAAGTAACCCATAAAAATGTTGAGGTGAAAATTTCCCTACGAAATTTTTGCTTTCCTTGCCGTTTTATAATACCTAAAGTACGGATGAAACTTATAATTCTTAATTGATAGCATTTCAGGACAAAGCGATGAAGGAGGTGGGAATTTACTTACTTTTTAGTCGAGTACTTATTTTAGAACTACGTGTTTGCAAGTAAACTATTGTGTAAATCACTTCACCGATTTTTTTTTATAATACTTTAATATGACCCCTCCCGCGAATATATATATGCAACACTGAATTTTTTTTTCAACTCCTTTCTTGTCATTCCCATGAATCAGTGATGGTGTGGGCGCAGATGTATCGCTTCGCCCCCTAGGAAAAATAGAAAGTGGAAATTTGGCTTTTGATAATGGTAATGATGATAATTAGAGACCGGATTATATGTATTTTTGCATATTTTCATATGCATTTGCATATTTAGACCATTCTCACCGATTATTGCATATTTACAATATTTCTCGGTATTACTAGGCAATTGAATTGCTCAGGGTATTGTTAGTGTCGCCGTCTGGAACCGATCTTATCGCCGGAACATTACCTGCAATAGTCTAAACATCGATTAGGTTATAGTGCCAAGGGAATACCCAAAATTACGACGGTATTTTAGTCCTTTGTTTCTTGGTCGGGAAATTAAGTGATAAGTAGTTAGTTTCTAAGAATATTTGTTTGAGCGTGGAACAAATAAACAATTTTCTCGAAGACGAATTTTTATTTTAAAACAAGATGTCAGTTTTAACATTATTGTTGACGCGCTTGCATCAGTGTAGTCTTTTTGCAATTTTTAACGTGTACCATGCCACCTGCAAAAAAAAGTGTCTCTTCGTGGGTAGCTGATTATCCTGGAACATTTACATACGACGGAAATGTTTTATATTGTCGAGTTTGCGAGAAAAATGTTTCGTGCACAAAAAAGTTTCAAATTGACCAGCATGTCAAGACAAGTCTTCATATCGCAGGATTGCAAAAAAAGGCCCACGACAGCAACTTATAACAGCAGCAAGTAGCAGTGATTCCACTTCTATAGGCAAACAAAAAAACCACTTTAGCATGGATTTATGTGAAGCATTGCTGGCAAGTAATATTCCTCTCCACAAACTTACAAATCCTACATTCAAAGATTTTCTGCGAAAATATTGCTTGAATCAAAAAATACCAGACGAATCAACACTGCGTATAAATTACATACCAACAATTTACCAACATGTTCTGGAAGAAATACGTAATGAACTTAAAGATGACATTATTTGGATTTCATCTGATGAAACTACCGACAATTGTGGTCGCTATATTACGAATTTAATTGTGGGTGCATTAAGATTAGAGCCTTCTTCTTCCTATTTGGTGGCCTGCAAAGAACTTGACAAGACAAATCATTCTACGATCGCCAGAGTTGTGAATGAGCGTATTAAAAAAATATTTCCTGAATCTTCTGCAGAGTAAAGAGTGTTTATATTTCTCTCAGATGCTGCTCCCTATATGATCAAGGTAGCCAAAGTCCTCCAAGTATTTTATCCAAATTTAATTCATGTGACGTGCTTTGCTCACGGAGTCCATCGACTCGCTGAAGAAGTTCGATCCACGTTTGGAAATGTAAATAAACTGATTTCATAAGCAAAGAAAGTGTTTCTTAAGGCACCTGCTCGCAATAACGCCTATAAATTCTGCCAAATGTGCCTTTACCTCCCGAAGCAGTGGTAACTCGATGGGGAACATGGATTGAAGCTGTACTATTTTACAATGAACATTTCGAGGCCATCAAAGGTGTAGTAAATGACTTCGATAGTGCAGAGGCTATGGCAGTTCGTCAATCCAAGGAAGCATTTAATGATTCTGATATTAAAAAAAACATAGCTTTGATTAGCACTCACATTTCCCACATACCTGCGGGTATTAAAAAGCTTGAAACTCGAGCTTTGGCATTGACCGAATCAATTCACTTAATGAATAAAATCCGTCAAATAAACTCCACATTGCCAGATGTATTCCCGCGTAGAGTTAAAGAAAAGTTTGAGGCTTTGAACCTTTGTGTCAAATTGATAGTTTTATTAATGAGACAGGTGAACTTTTGCCAGAAACAATAAGTGCTAACATAGCACCCAAATTCAAATACTGCCCAGTTACCTCAGTGGATGTGGAACGGTCTTTTTCCACTTATAAAAATATTTTAAGTGATCGAAGACACAATCTTACTACCCAACATTTGGAACAATCCCTTATTGTTTACGTGTACGAGAATACAAATGTTAAATAATTTTAAAAAATGTTAAATAATTTTTAATTAAATTTAAACATCGTCGATAACTTGCTAATTTTATGCTGATTTTGAAATCAAAATTACTACTTTTATTATTATTTAATATTGCATAGTTTAAGCATTTTTCATGCATATTTGCATGCATATTTCAAGATTTTTATGTTGCATATAATCCTGTCTATAATGATAATAGTTTTCGAAGCCGCAGGGGCCAATTTGACGAGGGGCAGAGTGAGCTTTCGAATGTTAGGTTAGCAGGAGTTGTCGAAAAACTGAAATTTGGCATGTATAGACCGGGAGTTATATCAACCTACTATATAAAAAATTGCGCTACTCCCAACCTTGGGGCAGCATCCACTTGTACAATACGACCTTAAACTATATATCTCTGTTCCTCGTGGACATAGAAAGCTGAAATTTTGGATAATTACTCTTTAGAATTACTTTAATTTCCAAGGTCGTTGGGCCTCATTTCACAAAGGGGCAGTAGTCGCACCAATTTTTTAATTGTAGATTGTTACAAACCCCAGACTATTCATACCAAATATAGATAGATATAGATATTAAACCAAATGATGTACACCATGCAGTAGCAGATTACCTTATTGACTAAGCTACTTAGTTGCAGTGGATTGGAATTAGGTAATATCACCCTCAAATTGACCCATAAGCTTTACAAAATTGCCTTACTCACAAGTTTCTAACTATAATTAGCCACAGAATAAACATTTGTGGCTTCTATTCTAGTTCTAACAACTTTTTTATTTTTGTTAATCTATCTCGGCAGTATAAACTAAATATTAAATAACACGTAAGCTGAAAAGTTTTTGGTTTAACTACTTAAAACATATTTCTTTTTGCAAAATTCGACTTTATTCATCAATATAGTCTCCTTCAAGAATGATATAATCAGCCAAACGCTTTTCTAACATTTCTATACCTTTCTTGTAGAAGGATTTGTCTTTGCCTTGAAAATAGGCCTCAGTTTCGGCGATAACTTCTTCATTGGAGCCAAATCACTTTCCCGCGAGCATTTTCTTGAGATCTGCAAATAGTCTGTTGCTGGGGGCCAAATCTGGAGAATACGGTGGAGGAGGAAGCAATTCGAACTTCAATTCGTGCAATTTTGCCATCGTAACCATTGACTTGTGACACGGTGCATTGTCTTGATGAACGAGCACTTTTTTCTTGACCATTTGGGTTTCTTTGCCATTTCTGCCTTCAAACGCACCAATAACTTTATATAATATTCGCTATTGATGGTTTTTCCCTTCTCAGCATAGTCGATGACAATTATTCCATGCGCATCCCAAAATACAGAGCCCAAGAACTTCCCAGCTGACTGTTGTGTCTTTGGTCGCTTCGGGCGATTTTCACAGACTGCTATCCACTCAGCTGATTGCCGATTTGATTCCGGTGTGTAGTGGTGGATCCATGTTTCATTCATTGTCTCATATCGTATGTGAATAAGTCTTCCAGGGAGAAGTCTTTTTAAGTTTTACTTAAAATGATATTTCTCATATTTTTAATACACAAACGCTCAACTGACGTAAATCTGTCCAGGAACTTATTGTAACGCAGGTTTCGTAAACAATCATATGTTTTCAACAAATACTAACATCTCCTTCTTGAATGAAACACATTTCCACCCTAACGACCACTCGGAAGAAAGAATTGCCGGTATGGTGGTCCCACAAAATCAAAGCTAAAACATTAAAAGCATCCCGATTCCTTAAAGTAGAGCTGCAATATCAGCACTTAGAATAATCGAAATTATCTGTAAGAATGGCCGCATAATAACTCGTAATGCGAAGAGCTATGTTAGATCTAGAATCCTTCTAGATATTTTAGAAGATGCTAATTGATAGCCTTTTCCAGAATTTTTGACATTACTGAAGGTAGTGCGACTAGTCGGTAATTGTTTGGCAAGGTTTTCTTGATATTTATGGATATCGGCTAAACTGTAGCGCTTAAACAAGTCCAAACAGCGCTCAGAATCATCAACACATTGTTGTTTTTGGTCCACTGTGAGCAGACGCGGTACCCATTTCGAACAGAGCGTTCTCATGCCCAAATGTTCATGCAAAATATGACCAACACGTTCTTTTGATATCTTTAGGGTGTCAGCTATCTCACGCAATTTCACTTTACGGTCATCCAAAACAATTTTGTGGATTTTTTTGATGTTTTCCGGTGTAACCACCTCATTTGTATCTGTACGACCGTATTTAAATTCAGCATACCAGTAAATGATGAGTGATTTTCCAGAGGCAGAGTTCCCGTAACACTGCCATTGCTTTGCTTGAACGGTATTTTTATCCCATCAAAAAACAGTGTTTAATCAACAAGCGAAATTCGGTTTGTTCCATTGTTTTGAAAACATCAAAAGTAGCGTTACTAAAACCACTGTAACTTGTAAACTAATCGTCGAAATGTCATGAAATTTTGACACGTATCGTTTGAAGGTTGGTACTTCCTAAAAATCATTTGGACTTTTTTAAAAAGCAGTGCATATATGTGTCAGACCAAAAACTTTTCACCTTACGTGTTAGGTTTCTATAACTTAAAAATGTTTAAGTTAAAACCTAAAATACAATCCACATAAAATATATTTGTATCCCAATACCAAGTCATGTTGTTAAGAAAATATACCAATACAATCTAATTAAAGAATAAATTAATAACTACTTTTCCTTGTTGCTTACAAAATTAATTAGTCAATCTATTAATTATCTCTGCCTTAAAAAAACTTAAACAGACAAATTTTTAAGTATTGATTTTTCAACATGACAACCTACATTATGAATGAATTAGCATAACAAATTCTTGGAGAAACCATATTCTATGTTAGAATATAAAACTAAGAAATTTTTTTATTATAGTTATACATTTTTTATTGTGGTAGTGGTAAAAGCAAAAGTCTCGCTTCACTCCGTTGAAAAGCTTCATTTAAACTAAATTTCCAAGGACCGGAATTATGGTGTGTCCCCATCTTGCTTTTCCCTTCCCGCCACGTTTGTGTAATAAGCCAAATAAATGTTACTTTATTTATGAGACACCACGTATATAAAATCATTCCTACTAGTCACATTGACTTCTTCAGACGAGCTTACTTAATAAACAAATAAAATTCAGATATATCCGTTTGAAACGAAACCTAAGAAACAAGAACCCAAATTTGGTGTTCGTAAACATAAAGTCATCGAAGGGAAAAGTTTTAGCATTGTGTCATCAAATGAAATTGAATCGATCGTAATTTTTTTACTCCAATCTTCTTCAATAATGATACACACCTACTTCTTGCGGTTTCGTCGCTGTTACCGGTCTCTTTCTGAACTTCAGACGGAAGGTCAGAGACCTTAATATTGCAACACTTTCATTTAGAAAAAAATTCAGGTGTGTCAACATCGACGATAAGGTGTTTTAGTTTCAAGAGATAATTAATTTTTATTGTGAATCGAACTGTGATGGATTCGAACCAGACGAGGTTCACAAATTAGTCATGTTATGCTTTTTTAAATATCAGGCTTCTAAATTGAGAGGGCTGGTCACTTTTTTTTTATTATTTTCACTATTGTTCTGTTTAAGGATTTTAAATGTTGAATTAGAAACTTTTCACGTTGGGTCAATGCTTTTAAAACTTTCTGTGATAATTAAATCTTCTGATGTCCGGGTGTGTACAGGGTGAGTCAATGATAGAGTAAAGTTCATTAGCTCATTTGTTTCGGGAATAACGAAAAAATGTTAAATACAATTCTTTTAGGGATTGTTAAGGTGCACAGTTTAAAATTATTTTTGAGTATACAGGGTACTTCAAAAAAGTGTGGCCGATATAATATATGGAACATCCTATTTTCTAATTTATTTTTAAATTCTGCTTAAAATTTTATAACTTTTTTTATTAATAATGTTATATACCTAAACCTAGTAGTTTTTCTAATATTTCGATTTAAAAAAAAAAAAATACTAGTTTTCAGTTTTGTAAAAAATTTCCAGGAGCGCCATTGTTTCTGAAGGTGAAATACTCATAATTGGTACGAGCGTTCTACAGAGATGAAAAAAAAAGATATATGTAAAGAAATTTGAGTTAGATGCTTCAGGGTGTCAAAATAAATTTATGCATTTCGACTATTTTAAATTGAAAAATTTCAAATTTTTAAAATGACACACCTTGTATATTATTATTTTTTCTGATAGATTTTACAAAACCCTCCAAGTTTTATTACGTACCAGCAGTGCCCGCGGCTTCACTCGCGTGGACTTGATTCACGACTATCGTCACTGCTTATTCCTTATGTTACCTAACGTAATAAAATATCTGCCATTATTTCCCCTTATCTCCCATTATTTCTTCTTATTTCCCATTATCTCTACATAATTTCCATTATCAAGGCTTATCTCTGCTCTTCTCCCATTATTTCTCCTTATCTCCCATTATTTTCCCTTATTTCACATTATCTCACCTTATCTCCCATTATCTAGGCTTATCTCGCAATATTTCTCCTTATCTCCCATTATCTAGGCTTATATCGAATTATATAGAATATATGTATAAATTTATAAAAACACGTAAATCGGATAAGTGGTTCTCAAGTGATGAGCGCACTAACGGACAGACAGACGTTGCATTTTATATATATTATGTTCTTTGCAACGTGATATTGTTCAATATTTAATGGTATAGGCAGTGTATTATAAGAGAACGCGCTAATATATATATATATATATATATATATATATATATATATATATATATATATATATATATATATATATATATATTGACCAGAGAATATATGTATGTTTAAAAAAAAAGCACGTAACGCACTAACGGTCAGACAGACAGACAGAGAGACGTTGCATTTTATATATATTATAGATAGATAACCTGGCCAGAGAACATATGTATGTTTTAAAAAAAACACGTAAATCGGATAAGTGGTTCTCCAGTGATAAGCGCACTAACGAAAAAACAGACAGACAGGCAGACAGACAGGCAGACAGACATACAGAGAGACGTTGCATTTTATATATATTATATATAGAAGATTATAGATAACCTGGCCAGACAACAAATGTATGAACTAAAAAAAAAAACACGTAAATCGGATAAGTGGTTCTCGCGTGAACGCATTAATGGCCAGACAGAGAGACATTGCATTTTATATATATTATAGATTATAGATATTCTCTGCTATATAATATTGTTCCATATTTAATGGTTTAGGCTGTGTATTGCAAAAGAACGCGCTAGCAACAAACTTTTTTCCGACTTCATTCACTACAAATATTATCGTCACTGCTCATTCCTTATGCTACCTATCGTAATAAAATATAGTTTATAACCTGGCCAGAGAACATATGTATGTTTTAAAAGAAAAAGTACGTGAATCGGATAAGTGGTTCTCCAATAATAACGGACGGACAGACAGACAGAGATATATTGCATTTTATATATATTATAGATAACTTGGCCAGAGAACATATGTATGTTTAAAAAAAAGGCACGTAACACACTAACGGACAGACAGACAGACAGACAGACAGAGAGACGTTGCATTTTTTATATACTATAGATAGATAACCTGGCCAGAGAACATATGTATGTTTAGAAAAAAAAGCACGTAAATCGGATAAGTGGTTCTCCAGTGATAAGCGCACTAACGGACAGACAGGCAGACAGAGATACGTTGCATTTTATATATTATAGATGTAATAAAATATATACCTATAACCTGGTCAGAGAACATATGTATGAATTTAAAAAATCACGTAAATCGGATAAGTGGTCCTCGAGGGATAAGCGCATTAACGGACAGACAGACAGACAGACAAACATTGCATTTTATAGATATTATAGATATAGATTATTATTATTATTATATAGCGCACTAACAGACAGATAGACAGACAGAGAGACGCTGCATTTTATATATTATAGATATAGATTATTATTATTATATAACCTGGCCAAAGAATATATGTATGGATTTAAAATCGGTTCTCGCGTGATAAATGCACTAATGGACAGACAGACAGACAGAGAAACATTGCATATATTAGATTATAGATATTCTCTGCTACATAAAATTATTCCATATTTAATGATTTAGGCTGTGTATTGCAAGAGAACGCGCTAGCGGCCAACTTTTTTCCGACTTCATTCACTATTATCATCACTGCTCATTCCTTATGCTACCTATCGTAATAAAATATAGCCTACAACCTGGCCAGAGAACATATGTATGTTTTAAAAAAAGTACCTAAATCGGATAAGTGGTTCTCCAGTGATAAGCGTACTAACGGACAGACAGAGATACGTTGCATTTTATATATATTATAGATGTAATAAAATATATATCTATAACCTGGTCAAAGAACCAATGAACCAAGAATGAATTTAAAAAATCTCGTAAATCGGATAAGTGGTTCTCGAAGGATAAGCGCACTAACGGACAGACAGACAGAGAGAGAGACGTTGCATTTTATATATATATTATAGATATAGATTATTATTATTATTATTAAATAACCTGGCCAAAGAATATATGTATAAATTTAAAAAAAGATACGTAAATCGGATAAGTGGTTTTCGCGTGATAATCGCATTAATGGACAGACAGACAGACAGAGAGACATTGCATTTTATATATATTATAGATTATAGATATTCTCTGCAATATATCATTGTACCATATTTAATGGTTTAGGCTGTGTATTGCAAGGGAATGCGCTAGCGGCAAACTTTTTTCCGACTTCATTCACTATTATCGGCACTGCTCATTCCTTACTCTACCTATCGTAATCAAATATAGCCTATAACCTGACCAGAGAATATATGTATGTTTTAAAAAAAAAGTACGTAAATCGGATAAGTGGTTCTCCAATGATAAGCGCACTAACGGACAGACAGACAGACAGACAGACAGACAGACAGACAGACAGACACACAGACAGACAGACAGAGAGACGTTGCATTTTATATATATTATAGATGTCATATACCTATTTCTAATAGTTTTAGATTTATTTTGATTTTTTCAATTTTTACCCTAGTTTTTAATACACTTACGCTATTGTGAAAATATAAACAAATAGTTAATAATAATTTTAATATAGTTTTCTAATGATTAATTATTATGACGTAATAAATGTTCAAAAATATGCCCGTCTACTTGAATACATATGTTTAGTCGTTTTACTATATTTTCCTTCAGTTTCCTTAGCATAAAGGGCGTTATTGTCCTGCACGCATTCCGTATCCTATTTTCTATATCTAGTGGTGTTGTAGGGGGATTCAAATAAACATAATCTTTAATGTAGCCCCACAAAAAGAAGTATAAAGGTGTTAAGTCACATGATCACTAAATGAATCCATCCCTACCGATCCATTTTTGTAGGTAACGATCGTTTAAAAATTCTCGAACTTCCCGGTGGTAATCAGCAGGAGTTCCGTCTTATTGAATACACATTTGTTCCCTTTCAAAATTATCAACTTCTTCAAGAAGCTGGGGTAATTCGTTTGGCAAAAAATTTAGATATCTAAGCCCGTTAAGCGGTTAGCGGAAAAAATATGGACCAATAATTCGAAAATTTAATATTCCACATCATACATTAAACGACCATGGGTTCTGGTTTTGAACTTCCTGAATCCAAAATGGATTAATTGTTGATTAATAATGCTTGTTATGGCTGTTAACTGCTCCATTACTGCGAAAAGTAGCTTTATCAGAAAACATTATTTTGGAAAAAAAATTTGGATCGGCTTCTATTGCTTCATTCATGGTGGTACAAAAATTTACTCGTCGTTCAAAATCACGGTCTTGAAGTTCTTTGTGTAGTTCCATATGAAAGGGATGATACTTGTATTTTCTCGTGGTGCAATTAGCCGTAGATTGAGATGTGTCAGATAAGTCAGCTAGTTGACGGTTGCTGACCTGGGCATTATCTTCAACATGAAGTAAAATCTCCATTTCTTTTTTCTTATTGGTGGCATTCTGGTTTACTACTTTCCGTTTCGTATACTCAACGCTACCACTACCATCAAACCATTCCATTAAGCACTGAAAAGATTTTCTAGATGGTATATGTCTATTAGGATACTTCGCTCCGTAAAGCCTTACTGCCAAAAGACAATTTTTTCTCGCCTCGCACAGTATATAAACCATGTCAATTAATTCATTTTTAGGAAAATCCATAACTATTACCTTTATATGTCACTTACTACAACAAATTAAACTATTTTTACTTGCTTAATAGACATGTCAAAATTTGACAGCGCCTACATTACAAGGGTAAAAATTGAAAAATTCAAAATAAATCGAATTGAGATTTTTCAATTTAGAATAGTCGAAATGTATAAATTTATTTTGAACACTCTGTAGCATCTAACTCAAATTTCTTAACATATTTCTTTTTTTTTTATCTCTATAGAACCCTCGTACCAATTATGAGTATTCCACCTTCAGAAACACGCGCTATTGGCAATTTTTTACAAAACTAAAGCTCTTGGACGTGCAGACTTGCCAATCACCATCAGTGGGATTTTGTGCTTGCCAGATGCATTGGAACATACCATTATAGTTAATCTTTCCTTACTTTGTTTGTACCCAGGAGCTGATTTTTCCTACCGACATGCCAATGTTTTCGATGAAAGCATTTTATAATTCAGACTAGTTTCGTCACAGTTGTAAATTTGATCACATGTGTATCCACAATCTTCGATTTGCTTTTTAAAGTTTTGCTTAAACTTCTCAATTGATGACACATCAGCAGAAAGTTTTTCACCACATATAGTCAGTTGTCGTACACCGTACCGTATTTTCCAGCGGTCAAGCCATCCAGAACTGGCGATAAACTGATCTATCTCTGGGAATTGCCTACTAATCATTATTGCTTTCTGTTGTAAATTTGGACCTGACAGAGGCACACCTTTTGATCCCTGTTGGTTAAACCACATGAATAAAGCTTTGTTAACCTTTTCATAGTCGCCGGTTTTCATTGATTTTCTTCCTGAGGACGAGGAGGGTTGATTTATACACCACTCTTCTATTTTTGTGCGGTTTCGTTTCCAATCTCCAACTGTTACCTCACCTGCTCCATAATCTGGTGCAACAACTTTAATTGTCTCTCTTGCTTCAATTCTTCTGATGGCTTTTAATTTTTCTTCAATAGGAACGACGATTCTTTTACGCTTGTTTTGCTCCATTATAATACGACAAACAAAAATTCAAACAAAGCAGTTCATATTAATTACACTTAACTACCAGAACTCCAACCAAATAAATTATGTGAGTATACTCGTACTTCTCCGTAGTAAACGCTATAACGCACTGCATTCACACAAATTTTACATGCTGAAAGAGTCCAAAAACATAAATAGGGGAACCTCTCACACGGGTCAGGGGGATTCCCCGAAGACCCCAACGATTTTAAATGGAAATATGTACATACATATTTTAGAAGCTCGGTTAATACGCAGCATAGACGCGCGTACCTCGGATAATCAGGTTCTTAGATTAGCTCGGTTAATCCGAAGCTCGGATAATCGCGACTCGGTTAATCGGGGTTCTACTGTATATATATACACATATATACATATTTCTCAATGAGTGGTAAAAATGTGTTTAACGTATGTGAGGTCGCTTCACAACCACAACCATCCAAATTTTGTAAAGAAGTGCTCAATCACTTTAACATATCACTACGGATTAACAACTGTTACGAAGCTTCTGTCATCCTCAAAGAAGTACGGGCGGATTACAGCCAGACTTTCACAATAGAGAGACAGGCTTTAGTTTTTGATTTGTCGGACTGAAACAGAAAAATAATCAGTGGGCCGCAAAGCTCGACAATATTTAGCGGATCGGATCCAAATCAAGCTTTAACCAGCTCTGTTACATGTATAAACAACAGACATAAAAAAAAACCGGTCAAGTGCAAGTTGAACTTGCACAATTAGTGTTCCGTACGTTGATTGTTTTTAAAATAAAAATTTTTGTTAGGGTGGTATAAAGTGATCAGTGACTTCACAAAACACACCCCAAATGAATTTTCAACAAAGTTTGTTTCCAATCTTTACTGAAAACTGGTGACCTTGAAATTTTGTTTTTTTTTTATACACCAAATAAATTATTAAAGGTAATGCACTCGTGATAATTTTCGTTCAATCTATACCCCGTGGAGAATATTCCAGAATTTTTTCAAAATTTTTTGATCAGTATTTTTCGAGATAAGGTAGGGGACAGCGATTTTTTAAAAGTAATACGAAGAAAAGTGTGCGCAAGTATTACATTATATATATATATATATATATATATATATATATATATATATATATATATATATATATATATACATATATACACACATATATATATATATATATATATATATATATATATATATATATATATATATATATGTATATAAATATATATATATATATATATATATATATATATATATATATATATATATATATATATATATATATATATATATATATATATTTTACTCGTGTTTTCACAAGCTTTCATTTGACACCACACTCGATGACCTAGTAAAAAAAATTTTTTTTTCACTTCCGATTTCACCCTCAAAACGAACCTCTTAAGTCAAAATTTATGTTACGGTGGTATAAAATGATCAGTGACTTCACAAAACACACCCCAAATGAGTTTTCATCAAAGTTTGTGTCCAATCTTTACTGAAATCTGATGACCTTGAAATTTTTGTTTTTTTTTATATACCATATAAATTATTAAAGGTAATGCGCTCGTGATAATTTTCGTTCAATCTACACCCCGTGGAGAATATTCCAGAATTTTTTCGAAATTTTTTTGATAAGTACTTTTCGAGATAAGGCCCGGGACAGCGATTTTTCGCGAATTTTTAAAAATAATACAAAGAAAAGTGCGCGCAAGTATAATATTATATATATATTTTTTACTCGTGTTTTCACAAGCTTTCATTTGACACCACACTCGATGACCTAGTAAAAAAATTTTTTTTTCACTTCCGACTTCACCCCCCAAAACTAACCCCTTAAGTCAAAATTTAATTCTCAAAACTACATGGCTCTGATGAGGCCATCAATTCCTATATTATTACCAAATTTCACCTTTCTATGTCAAACAGTTTCCGAGAAAATCGGGTGTGACAGACAGACAGACAGACAGACAGACAGACAGACAGACAGACAGACAGACAGACAGACAGACAGACAGACAGACAGACAGACACCGAAGTGATCTTATAAGTGTTCCGTACGGAACACTAAAAAGAGAGACACAAGTATATTTCCTGTAGTCTAATGTAATTTGTATAGCAAATCGTTCTTTTAAAAATTGAGTTGTGTTTTCTAACAATAAGAAATCTAAATGACTATTCGTTCAATGTAAAATAGGTAAATATTATCTAGAAGTAATAATTTAAGATACTATATAATCTACATATCTGATTGTATAAATTGTTACAAAATAATTATACTTACTATTACAAAAGTTTCAGTAACTATATACCATGAAAACTGTAATTATTGGACTTCAACTAGGTATACCTGATAACTTTGAAAAGTTTCTCACCTTATAGTTCTTTGACATTTAGATATAAAAAATTGAAATTTGAGGAAGCTCTATGTTATATAAGATATAAATCTGCATATATAACAATATCAACTGATTTTATGTATGCCCTTGTTGGCTAGAAATCACCGTTTACTTTCTTATTTTGTATCTTGTTAGCTTAATTTCTTGCTTCACATTCTGCTTTTAATTTCCAGGGAAAAACACCACTATTTCCTATGTCCAGCCAGTTTTCGACTGGAGCAATATTGGTTTCAGGCAGTGTGTCGTAAAACGCATCTGAATCTAGCTAGTCTCCAAAAAAAGTTTTGATACTGATAATATATTTATCATAATATACAAAAAATGCGCGACGGAACTAAGTATTTTGTAGTCTTTTCAACTTATTCTATAGAAAAGAAATATTTAAAAAATTAATTAAAATAAAAAGAGGAAGAGGCACCCTAATGCTGTATCTAATTAGTACACTACTGCTGTAAGATCTTGGAGAACTGCTGTCTTGTTTAATTCATTTAGTGCAAGTTTTTGTCCGGTCAGCTAGTGAGTAGTAATAGAAACATTTGGTTAGCGATAAAATTTCGTCAAATATTAATTGTCCAGAATCTGAGCTGGCTCCAAATTTAAACATAACCTTTATGCATGACGGCAATTACACATAAATCAAAATGGACATTGGAAATCTGAAATATTAGTTTCCTTTAATTCGACTAAATTTCCCCTCAAACAAACTATTAATAATATTTATGATAGTTTCAGCTATTCTTAAGCATAGGTAAAAAACCGGCTGAGTGCAAGTCGTATTTGTACAATTAGTGTTCCGTACGTTGATTGGCTTCAAAATAAAAAAAAAATTCTTACGGAGGTATAAAATGATCAGTGACTTCACAAAACACACCCCAAATGATTTTTTAACAAAGTTTATCTTTGTTGAAAACTGATAACCTTGAAATTTTTTTATGTACCAGATAAATTGTTAAAGGTCGAACTTCAACGAAGAACAAAAAAGAAACAAATATGAAGAATTTCTAAGAAGAAAACTACCGACGCAAAAAACAGAAGAAAGCATTGAAAATAAATGAAGCGAACTGAAAAGATGCGTGAGAGAAGCAACGCAAGAAAGCATAGGGACAGAAAGAAAACACAAATTGAAAGAGTGGTTTACTGAAACATGTAAAAGAATGGCAAACAAAAAAAATAAATGCCAGAATGAAATGGTTGAAAACAAATAATATTGAGGACAGACGGAAATATGAATGTATTAGGAAGGAATGTAATAAAGTAATTAGAAGAACAAAAAGAGAATGGATAGATGAACAAATTGGAGAAATAGAAACAGAAGGTTGGAATGTTAACACAAAACAGTTTTACAATAAGATCAAAATACAGAACAGAACTTATAAAGGAAAAGTTAGAGGAGTGAAAGACAGAGAGGGAAAAATAATAGAAGAAGAAAAACAGTATATTATTATATGGGAGGAACATTTCAAGCACCTCTTAAACGAACAAATACAGGAAGAAAACATAATCGAAGAAAACGACCAAGAAGAAAATGAAATGGAAATGATTCTAGAACCGACAAGAGATGAAATAAAAGAAATAATACTAAAAAGTAAGAATGGAAAAAAGTCAGGCAAAGACGGGATAAACATGGAATTGTTCAAATACGGCGAAGAACTCTATGAAAGCATGTACTAATTAAACAGATATGGAAAGAAGAACGCATGCCACATAATTGGAAAGGAGGTGAAATTGTAATAATACAGAAGAAAGGCGACCAACGAGTATGCGAAAATTATCGAGGAATTAACCTGCTCAACACCGCCTACAAGATTTTGACAACGATGATACACGAAAAACTAAAATATGTAATAAAAAATGTAATAGGACAATACACAAGGATCATCTACGGTAGATGCAATACAGGTGGTCAAACAAGCATTGGAAAGAGCACAAAAACATACACTGAACTTGGAATTGTTGTTCATTAACTTTAAGGAAGCATTTGACTCGGTTAAGAGAACTGGATTAAATACAGTGCTAAAAGAACTGGGAGTACCGAGCAAGATAAGACGACTATGTATGATGACACTGAAAGAGACATTCGCCAATGTCAAAACACAGAAAGAAAGAACACAAGATTTCGAAATTAACAAAGGAGTTAGACAGGGAGATGCATTATCGGCAACGTTATTCAACCTAACACTACAATATGTACTAAGGAATATAAATCAGGGTTCAATACGAACAAGAGGCAGCCAGGTAGTGGCATATGGGGACGATGTAGTAATTATTGCAAAGCACCAGAAAATAATAAAGGAAATGGTGAGAGAAATAAGCATAGAAGGAGCAAAAATGGGGTTGAAGATAAATGAAGAGAAAACTAAAATAATGAAAAATGGAAAATAAAATGTTCAGGAAATGGAAAGGATTAGAATAAACGAATATACTTTCGAAAGAGTAGAGAAGATTAAATATTTGGGAGTGACGCTGTATTGGGATGGAAACAAGGAAATGAAAGTAAAGAAAAGATTAATAATAGCAAATAAGTTGTTCCATAGCAATAAGAAATTGTCAAGTAGTAAGATAATAGGAAGACAGTAAGATCAGGATATACAAGACAATAATACTCCCAAAGCTAATGTATGCTACCGAAGTTATAAGCATGACAAAGAAACAAGAGGAAGACATGAGAAGAATTGAACGAAAGATATTAAGAGCGATCCTAGGGCCAATAAGAATATGTGAAGGAGTCTACAGAAGGAGGACTCATCAAGAAATTTTGGAAGAAGTGGAGGAGGACATAGTCAAAAAAATAAAACAGAAGAGATTTAATAGGCTAGGGCACACATGGAGAGCAGGCCCAGGAGCACCAATATATGAAATACTTCAATGGGAACCGGGACGTAGAAGAAGAGGTAGACCGAGAATAGGATGGCTGCAACAAGTCAAGCAAGACATGGAGGCGGCAGGGATTACGAACTGGAAGGAGAAGACGTCTAACAGAAAACGTTGGAAACATCTAAGCGAAATATAATAAGGAAAACGGGTCTGATCAACCCATAAACTATATCTGGAGAACCCAAAGGGTGGCCCTACCTCAAGAGAGGTGTTTCCAGGCCATTTATTTATTTATTTAATGCACTCGTGATAATTTTCGTTCAATCTACACCTTGTGGAGAATATGTCAGAATTTTTTCAAAATGTTTTGATGAGTACTTTTCGAGATAAGGGGGGGACAGCGATTTTTCGCAATTTTTTAAAAATAATACAAAGAAAAGTGTCCGCAAGTATTACATTATATATATTTTTGAACTCGTGTTTTTACAAGCTTTCTTTTTGCACCCGTCTCGATGACCTGGTAATTTTTTTTTTCACTTCCGATATTATCCCCAGAACTAACCCCTTAAATCAAAATTTAACTTTGAAAACTACATGGCTCTGATGAGGCCATCAATTCCTATATTAGTACCAAGTTTTAACTATCTATGTCAAATAGTTTTGTAGAGAATTGGGTGTGACAGACAGACAGACGGACAGACACCGAAGTGATCTTATACGAGGTTGGTTTGAAAAGTCCGTGCAAAGTCCGAGAGATGGCACCACCGGCACGTATCGAGGTCATGTTTAGTTAGTAGCATCTCTTGAATGAACGCACACCAAGTTTCAGCCATATTGGATGTATTCAGAGACTTTTAAGTAAAATCGGGGGGGAGAAATTCAATTTCCGGGCCCTCATCTTCCTGGAAATTACGCAAAAATCGTGTAGGGTTCACTTTCAAAAAACTTTCATATAGTGGAAATTTGTAATTTGCTTAGAGCAGTAGTAGAAGGAGTAAAGTGCTTCAAAAATCCTCCTTTATAATAACACTAGCCGTGCCCGCAGCTCCGCTCGCGTGGGCTTGATTCACTATTATCGTAACTGCCTATTCCTTATGTTACCTAACGTAATAAAATACGAGGCTGGTTTGAAAAGTCCATGCAAAGTCCGAGAGATGGCACCACCGCGCGTATCGAGGTCATGTTTAGTTAGTAGCATCTCTTGAATGAACGCACACCAAGTTTCAGCCATATTGGTCTATTTCTTTGTCTTTGGCATTCGTGTGAATCAAGAAAGTCGAGTGATTTTCAAGAAATGGACGAAAAAGAATTTCGTGTGGTGATTAAACATTACTTTATGAAAGGCAAAACGCCTCAGGAGACTAAAGAGAAGCTTGATAAACATTATGGTGACTCTGCACCTTCGATTAGAACAGTTTATAAGTGGTTTCAAAATTTTCGGACTGGCCATATGGGCACAAGTGACGCTGAACGTTCTGGACGGCCTGTGGAGGTTACGACTCCAGAAATCATTGATCGAATCCATGATATGGTGATGGATGACAGAAGAGTTAAGGTGCGTGAGATTGCTAGTGCTGTGGGCATCTCGACTGAACGGGTACATAATATTTTGCATAAACATTTGGACATGAGAAAGCTATCCGCAAGATGGGTGCCGCGATTGCTCACGCTTGACCAAAAACGGAATCGTGTGAAGTGTTGCAAGGATGGTTTGCAGCTGTTCCAGAAGAATCCGGAGGACTTTAAGGGTCGTTTCGTCACTGTGGATGAAACATGGATACATTACTATACTCCTGAGACCAAACAACAATCTAAACAATGGGTTACCAAGGGGGAATCTGCACCAAAAAAGGCGAAGACCGTTCCTTCGGCCGGAAAGGTTATGGCGACTGTCTTTTGGGATTCGCAAGGGATAATCCTCATCGACTATCTGGAAAAGGGTAAAACTATTACAGGTGAATATTATTCATCGTTATTGGACCGTTTGAAAACCGAGCTGCAAGAAAAACGCCCGCGATTGGCCCACAAGAAAGTCCTTTTCCATCACGACAACGCACCAGCACACACCTCAGCAGTTGTGGTCGCAAAATTAATGGAAATAGGATTCCAACTCGTTTCACATCCCCTCTATTCTCCAGACTTGGCTCCCTCGGACTACTATTTGTTCCCCAATTTGAAGAAATGGCTGGCGGGACAAAGATTTTATTCAAACGAGGAGGTGATTGCAGACAGTAATGGATATTTTGCAGACTTGGACAAATCCTATTATTCGGACGGGATCAACAAACTAGAACATCGTTGGACGAAGTGTATAAGCCTAAAAGGAGACTATGTCGAAAAATAAAAAAGGTTTACCCCAAACACATAAGTAGTTTTTATTTTTGCACGGACTTTTCAAACCAGCCCGTAAGTGTTCCGTACGGAATACTAAAAAATATTTACCTTATTTTTTAGAATTTCTTCTTTATTTTTAGTCGAGGTCGAAACAATTTAGATTTGAAAGAATTATTGTATAATGTTTCCATGATTACCGTTGATATTCTTTAACAGTAATAAATAAAATAAACTACCGATTTCCGACCATTAGCCCTATTTCTGCCTATTTAACCCTCATTTATTAGTCATCATATATTAAGTATAACAGTGACATACAACTAACCTAAATTATAAACACTGAAATATGCATTATGTAGTGTAATGAACTGTAGACAATGAGGTAGCAATTATTATTATTATTATTAGTTCGCAGGTTTAGCTAAGAAGGTTAATGTTCTATATATTTAATATATTTATCTTGATCATCGACCATTATTCTTAACATTATTCTTAAACCGTTCACGCGTTTTAATAACTATTGTTATAACCAGAACTTGCTTACAAAAAATATACCTTTCTTCAATAAAATACGTTACCATGCTAAGAATAGAACTACTAATATTGAGGATAAATATCTTAATTAACTAAGCAAAATGTAGATAATGTTTTTATTAAAATATATAAAAAAAAATATTATTGATGTGGACGTTTTGTAGTATTCCATAATAGAATAAATTTGAATTTTTTAGCTAGTGGTGTACTTCATAAGTGGGCAGCTGGTATGGCTTCCACCCTCTCACACTTCTATAAAATCTTTGAGATGCTAAAATTCAGAATATTTTAGTTTTAGTTAGTTGACTCTTGAATTGTAAAAAAATAACCGGTCAAGTGCAAGTTGAACTTGCGCAATTAGTGTTCCGTACGTTGATTGCTTTTAAAATAAAAAATTTTGTTACGGAGGTATAAAATGATCAGTGACTTCATAAAACACATCCCAAATGAGTTTTCAACAAAGTTTGTTTCCAATCTTTACTGAAAACTGATGACCTTGAAAATTTTGTTTTTTTTATATACCAGATAAATTATTAAAGGTAAGGTACGCGTGATAATTTTTGTTCAATCTACACCCCGTGGAGAATATTCCAGAATTTTTTCAAAATTTTTTGATAAGTATTTTTCGAGATAAGGCGGGTGGACAGCGATTTTTCGCGTTTTTTTAAAAATAATACAAAGTAAAGTGCGCTCAAGTATTACATTATATATATATTTTACTCGTGTTTTTACAAGCTTTCATTTGACACCACACACAATGACCTAGTAAAAAAAATTTTTTTCACTTCCGATTTTACCCCCCAAAACTAACCCCTTAAGTCAAAATTTAACTTTTAAAAACTACATGGCTCTGATGAGGCCATCAATTCTTATATTATTACCAAATTTCAACTTTCTATGACTGACTGACAGACGGTTGGACAGACAGACGGACAGACACCGAAGTCATTTTATAAGTGTTCCGTACGGAACACTAAAACCGGCCAAGTGCAAGCCGGACCTACGCAGTTAGTTTTCCGCACGGTGACTGCTGTTAAAATAAAATAAAATCCTTACCTAGGCTAAGCTAAGCAAGGTCTCGGACATGTACGAGGCTGATTTGAAAAGTCCGCGCAAAGTCCGAGAGATGGCACCACCGGCGCGTATCGAGGTCATGTTTAGTTAGTAGCATCTCTTGAATGAACGCACACTGGCCATATGGGCACAAGTGACGCTGAACGTTCTGGACGGCCTGTGGAGGTTACGACTCCAGAAATCATTGATCAAATCCATGATATGGTGATGGATGACAGAAGAGTTAAGGTGCGTGAGATTGCTAGTGCTGTGGGCATCTCGACTGAACGGGTACATAATATTTTGAATAAACATTTGGACATGAGAAAGCTATCCGCAAGATGGGTGCCGCGATTGCTCACGCTTGACCAAAAACGGAATCGTGTGAAGTGTTGCAAGGATGGTTTGCAGCTGTTCCAGAAGAATCCGGAGGACTTTAAGCGTCGTTTCGTCACTGTGGATGAAACATGGATACATTACTATAGTCCTGAGACCAAACAACATTCTAAACAATGGGTTACCAAGGGGGAATCTGCACCAAAAAAGGCGAAGACCGTTCCTTCGGCCGGAAAGATTATGGCGACTGTCTTTTGGGATTCGCAAGGGATAATCCTCATCGGCTATCTGGAAAAGGGTAAAACTATTACAGGTGAATATTATTCATCGTTATTGGACTGTTTGAAAACCGAGCTGCAAGAAACACGCCCGCGATTGGCCCACAAGAAAGTCCTTTTCCATCACGACAACGCACCAGAACACACCTCAGCAGTTGTGGTCGCAAAATTAATGGAAATAGGATTCCAACTCGTTTCACATCCCCCCTATTCTCCAGACTTGGCTCCCTCGGACTGCTATTTGTTCCCCAATTTGAAGAAATGGCTGGCGGGACAAAGATTTTATTCAAACGAGGAGGTGATTGCAGACACTAATGGATATTTTGCAGACTTGGATAAATCCTATTATTCGGAAGGGATCAACAAACTAGAACATCGTTGGACGAAGTGTATAAGCCTAAAAGGAGACTATGTCGAAAAATAAAAAAAGGTTTACCCCAAACACATAAGTAGTTTTTATTTTTGCACGGACTTTTCAAACCAGCCTCGTAGATATCTTAAGATCCAATATGTATTTTCACGTTTTTTCTTAGCCAGTAATGTATAATAGTTATAGCATCGTAGCAACCTAATGGCCAATAAATCAATCCAGCTCAATCCTGAATATAGTAATAAAAGTGTTAAACAAATATTTACTATAGTGTATTTGTTTGGAGCTGATAGCGGAATTCTTTCATTGTAGATGCAAAAAAAGAGATTTCTTATGCATTTTACTGGATTTTGCTACCTGTTGTGAATTATTTTTAAGGGTTCATCCTCTTTTAGCTAGAGCCCGACATAGTTATGTCGGGGCACTCCATTCCCTTAGCATCGTTGCTCAATTTGTTGGTCGTTAATTTGGGAGCAAATATGTCCTGGCATGAACATTTTGCAGGCATAGCTAGGAAAGCTTCTCAAAAGTTGGGAATATTGTTTCGAACCAGAAAGCTTTACATTCGACAACAACTGTTAATTCTTTAGAAAGCTCAAATTCGACCAACTATGGAATACTGCTCCCATGTTTGGGGCTCCACTCCCAAACATACACTGCATTTGTTGGATCAGAAAAGAGCTGTTCGTCTGATTAGCGACCCGGAACTGACCGGCGGCCTTGATTCGCTGGAACATCGAAGAACGGTTGGCGACTTGAGTCTGTTCTACAAGTATTTTCATGGAAACTGTTCGAAGGATGTAGCCCGCTTAATTCCTCCCAAAGCGGTGCATGTTAGAAATACAGGTCGCGCTAATACTTCACATCCGTATGAGGTTCAGCTTGTTACTCCGCAATTTACAGCGACTCAAGAACAACGTGAATCGCTTTTTCCGCACACATGCCGCTCCTGGAGCGCTTTAGGGATTTCCCTGCAGCACATGTGCTAGACCTATAAAAAAAAGAAAACCTCTGCTATACAATAGAGTCATAAAATGTAAATGAGGGTTCATCGGTAGCATAGCTGTCCCAGCGTAACCTGCTTTTAGAGTTGAATAAATAGAATTATCTTAGAAATAAAGTTATAGAAATATAAGAAAATCTATAGATCTATGTATATATACAAATTCACAATTCACGATATATAAGTACTTTAATTACAATCAAAAACAATCATCATCTTCAAAATTTGAAGACTTGACTTCTCTTAAATTAATAATTAAGGGTTCTATTTCCACAGTTTCTTCGATGTATTCGTCAAGTTTCCAGATTTTATTTTCTTCTTCTATAACATGTCGAATGGCATTTTTTCCAATTATCCTCTTTGATCCTTTCTATTCCGGCGAGCAATAATTGTCTTACGTCTTGAAGTTTGAACGTGGAGCTTCCCCTTGCAACGAAACTTTTCATTTTTTTTCACTGTGATATTCTGTTCTTTTGCCATCTCATCGACTTCGTATTTTTTGAACTGTGCCTTATTTTGTTTCGCAATTTTGAGAAGTTCCGCTTTTAACATACCATCTTTATGTTTGACATTTTTGTCTGTTATCCATTGAAGAATATCCGCTTTCTTCCATGAATTTATGGGGAGTCATTCTAATAATCGAGAATGGTATGGGGCATTTTCAAATACTATAACTGATTCTGCTGGTGTACATTCAATCATTTGTTGGAAGTACTCTTCAAAAACATCGGCTATCATCATCTCATGTGTGCTATCAACTCCAAACAAACGGACTATACCTAAATATTTGTTTAATTATAAACATATAAAATAAAATTATTTTGTCTCTAGAGAAGCGACGCGCGGTAGTAGTAATGTACTAAAAATTATGTTATAAAAGGCTCCACTATATTGTCATGAAACATAGTTTTTAGTACTTTTTTATACCAGATAAATTATAAAATGTAATGGACTCATGATAATTTTCGCTCAATCTACACTTTATAAAAATATTCTAGAGTTTTTTCAAAATCTTTTGATCAGTACTTTTTAGATAGGGGGAGGAGGTGGACCGATATTTTTGTCAATTTTTTAAAAATAATACAAAAGAAAAGTGTGCGCAAGTATTACAACATATACATTTTTGAACTCGTGTTTTCACAAGCTTTCATTTGCCACCCCACTCGATGACCTGGTGAAAAATTTTTCTTTTCACTTCCGATTTCACCCCCCAAAACTAACCATTAAGTCAAAATTTAACTCTCAAAAACTACACGGCTCTGATTGAGCCATCAGTTCCTATATTTGTATTAAATTGCAACTTTCTATTTCATAAAGTGTTGTAGAAAATCCGATGTGAAGTGCGAGTCTTCCAGGCACTCAACCACCCTTCACTAGCTTGAAAATTAACGGAGTTAAATTCTTTAGCAAATTGTAGAGCCTTTTGCTTTATTAAATTTTCCGATATTGGTACGTTTTGATGCGTACGGGCCACTTGAAACCATCGTAAAACTGCTTCATTTACTTCCTCGTTAAGTACTCACCCATACTCGTTTTCGACTGCTTGGAACACTAGGTTTCTTGATACTGTCGCGACTTTTTATTATCAGAGAGACGCAACTTGGAGAAACACCAAATTTTGCAGCAACACCAATTTTTTTGCAGCCTTTATCAACTTCTTCCAAAACTTTAATTTTCTCAGCTAAACTTAAACACACTCGCTTGAACATCTCACTTGATTCTTAAACAAAAAGAAACTGAACCTGAATTTGCGAATTACTAGGCCTCGACTATAAAATGGGTTTTTTTCCCCGGGTTTCTATAAAATGGGTTATTCCCCGGGTTTCTCACAGAAATCTACCTGATTTATTGCCAACCATTAGGCGTTATAAACGCGTTAAGAACCTTTTCAAAAGAATGCGTCATAAAAATGGAATTCGTGCTAATGTTAGATAAAAATGGGAAACCCGAAATGGCCAAGATCTCAATAAATGCATAAAAATTTATACATAAAATTCCGGTAAAAATTTTATTATATAGAGTGTTACTATTTTACAGATTCACTATATGCAGGGCTTTTTACATGAAATTTCATGTGACGGACGGACACCGAAGTCATCCCATAAGTGTTCCTCACGGAACACTAAAACGTCGTTTTAGAACACTGAAAAAATATTATAATACTATTAAAGCTATACAAAGCTTATCGACTCTTTCACCCCCTCTCCTGAAGCGAGATCGCTCAAAAACTCTAAGTTTCTTTACTATACCAAATTTGAAATAATCGATCCAAAAGACAGACTGACGGAAATTTTAAATTATGTTTTTCATTTTAATAGAAAACTTCAATATAAGCTCTGTTTGTCATGATTTTGGGACTCTTCGAAGGGTGATTTTTTCAGTTACCGAAAAAGGAAGAAAAACTAAGAAACGGCCTCACTAATTGTTTTATTGTTATTTTCGATTTTTCCCCTGCAAAGTTTCAATATGCTAGCTTGAACTTGATATTTACTCTGACAAAAATTCGTGTAAAAACAGTTCACCTTTGCTTTAAGATTTTGTTTACAGTTCGTTTTTCAATAAAAATTTTTTTGATATGGCACTAACCGCGTACAATACGAGATGTCATTTTTTGGGTTTACATACATTTTTAAGTTGGGTTTTATAACATACTTTTGAAAAACTTTTATGTAAATTATAACTGACTAGCCGTGGCCGCAACTCCACTCGCGTGGACTTGATTCAGGACTATTGTCACTGCTTATTCCTTATGTTACCTAACGTAATAAAATATCTGCCATTATTTCCCCTTATCTCCCATTATCTCTACATAATTTCCATTATCTAGGCTTACCCCTGCTCATCTCCCTTTATTTTTTCTTATCGTCCACTATCTCTCCTTACCTCCCATTATCTCACCTTATCTCCCATTATCTAGGCTTACCGCGACTTATCACGCAATGTCTCCTTATCTCCCATTATTTCTCCTTATCTCCCATTATCTCACCATAACTCTCATTATCTAAACTTATCTCTGCTTATCTCCCATTATTTCTCCTTATCTCCCATTATTTATACTTATCTCCCCATTATCTCACCTTATCTCCCATTATCTAGGCTTATATCGAATTATATAGAACATATGTATACATTTATAAAAACACGTAAATCGGATAAGTGATTCTCGAGTGATAAGCGCACTAACGGACAAACAGACAGACAGAGAGACGTTGCATTTTATATATATTATAGATATAGATTATTATTATTATTATATTACCTGGCCAAAGAATATATGTATGAATTTAAAAAAAGACACGTAAATCGGATAAGTGGTTCTGGCGTGATAAACGCACTAATGGACAGACAGACAGACAGAGAGACATTGCATTTTATATATATTATAGATTATAGATATTCTCTGCTACAAAATATTGTTCCATATTTAATGGTTTAAGCTGTGTGTTGCAAGGGAAACGCTAGCGGCAAACTTTATTCCGACTTCATTCACTGTTATCGTCACTGCTCATTCCTTATGCTACCTATCCTAATAAAATATAGCCTATAACCTGGCCAGATATGTATGTTTAAAAAAAAAAAACGTAAATCGGATAAGTGGTTCTCCAGTGATAAGCGCACTAACGGACAGACAGACAGACAGAGATACGTTGCATTTTATATATATTGTAGATGTAATAAAATATATATCTATAACCTGGTCACAAAACATGTGTATGAATTTAAAAAATCACGTAAATCGGATAAGTGGTTCTCGAGGGATAAGCGCACTAACGGACAGACAGACAGAGAGACGTTGTATTTTATATATATATATATATATATATATATATATATATATATATATATATATATATATATATATATATATATAGATATAGATTATTATTATTATATAACTTGGCCAAAGAATACTGTAATGGACAGACAGACAGACAGAGAGACATTGCATTTTATATACATTAGAGATTATAAATGATAGATATTCTCTGCTACATAATATTGTTCCGTATTTAATGGTTTAGGCTGTGTATTGCAAGGGAACGCGCTAGCGGCAAACTTTTTTCCGACTTCATTCACTATTATCGTCACTGCTCATTGCTTATGCCACCTATCGTAATAAAATATAGCCTATAACCTGGCCAGAGAACATATGTATGTTTTTAAAAAAAAAAGTACGTAAATCGGATAAGTGGTTCTCCAGTGATAAGCGCACTAACGGACAGACAGACAGAGAGACGTTGCATTTTATATATATTATAGATGAATTAATTTATGTTAGTTGACGCTATAATATAAAAATAACTCTTCAAGACCATTTTGTGTAAACCTTTCCATTTCGACGCAAACTTAAAAATTCTATTTACATCATCCACTATTAGCTAATAGCTAGTTACCATTTACACAATTTACACTGTAAATTTTAAAATTAGACTAAAATAAAGAGGTGAAACTATTTACCCAGTACTTTCCTCGGACGAACGCAAATACAATTCTAAAATAGATATACACTTTGACTTTCTCACAATGAATAACTTAATTTAGGCATGACAACTCTTCATGGTAAGTTTAGCGGAGGACGAGCTGGTGCTAAAATCGGATATCGGAAAAAAAATTGACGATAATTTTAACCAAAAACTGAAAAAATTGTCATAATCCTACTGAAACTGTACAAGGTTTATTGAACCCCGCTTTTTCTCTTGGAAAAATATCGCTCAAAAACGACTGGCTCCTTTCTCACATCGAGTATTACAGTGTGTCCCAAAAAGTTTTATACAAATGGCGAAAAATATTACAAAAAAAATTATTCTTGATAAAAAGTTCTGCATCACATGGAAATCCACAATCAAGCTTCAAAAGTTTAATATATATATATATATATATATATATATATATATATATATATATATATATATACAGGGAAAATAAAAAATAATGATTTATAATGGAGAATAAAGTGTGTTTAAATTTAAATACAGAGCAAAATATTAATTGACAATATTAATAGAAACTAAAAAATTATGCTCACGTTTAGATTTGTGGCCTTCCTAGTTAAAATTTCAAAAAAACTCCAGTAAGCACGTCAGTAATTTATTACTGACTAATTATTTATTGAGTAAAGCAAAACGAAATTAATTAAAAACTAGTGCACTGATTTTGATTATATCATATTTATGTTAAAAATTTGATAACTTTTTATCTGCTTTGCACCAATTACATCCATAATAAATTTATGCTAATATCATTTTATTTTGAAATGGCAACATTACTTAATTACTACGTATATAACATAACAACTAAACATATGGATTAATTCTAACTTTATTGCACAAGTTCTTCAATGTATCCACCGTCCCTTTCTAAACAGGTGATTGTTCTTCGAGAAAAATCTTTTATTACATCTCTAATTACGTCAGAAGTTATAGCTTTACATATTTCCCTAATGATCAACATCTTAAAATGGCCTTTTAAGGTAAACCTTTTCTTTTAAGTAGCCCCATAAAAAAAGTCTAGAGGGGTGATGTCCGGAAACCTTGGGGCCAAGTAAACTAGACATACCTCCCTATTACTGTACAGTTAAAAATGTGGAGGAGATAATCTCGAACATTTCTCGTACTGTGACATGATGCACCATCATGTTGGTACCATATATGTTGTCTTTCAATTATTGGTAGGCGATCAAGAAACTCAGGGAACTCATTATTTAAAAATTCTAGGTAACGTTCAGCATTCATATTATTTCGAAAAAAGAATGGTCCAACTATTCTATCTTTAAAAATTCTAAACTATACATTGGTTTTAAACTAGTATGGATCTCGAGTTTGGATATTGAAGTGATGATTAACATTGCTCCACCAGCGATAGTTTTGAGAACTTACTGTCCTATCAGACGTCAATGTCGCTTCATCAGAGAAAAGTATTTGTCTTGCTATAAACCTGTTATGTTCCAACTCTTCTTGAAACCAAGCATAAAATTTAAATCTTCGTTTAAAATCTACATTTAAAGTATGAGTAAATTGGGATTTGTATGATTTAAATTTATTTGATCTTAAAATTCTCGCAACTGTAGTTTTACTCACATTCAATAAAGCTCATCTTTTTTGAAGTGAATCTTTTGGCTTTTCTACTACCAACAGCATTACTTGATTTTGATTATTTATCTTCATTTGAAACCCATGCCCGATGTTTCTTTTTAAATTTATTTTCATCACTTCCATAAATCTTGAATTTATTTGTTAGATATCTTACAGTTGTGAAGTGTATAATTTTATCACTATATTTAAAGATTCTTGATGCTTCTCTAAAAGTTTTATAATTATCTCCAACTATGAGAACAATATCAATTTTATCTTCAACACTCAATTTTACTGGCATTTCTAATTATTGCAAATACAGACTGACGTTAGCTTTGCAGTTTATCGACAGTTATTAGTAGAGACCGGTTTATATGCAACATAAAAATCTTGAAATATGCATGCAAATATGCATGAAAAATGCTTAAAATATGCATGAAAAAGGTCAAAATATTCAATATTAAATAATAATAAAAGTAGTAATTTTTAGTTTTTTATTTCAAAATCAGCATAAAATTAACAAGTTATCGACGATGTTTAAATTTAATTAACAATTATTTAACCTTTTTTTTAAAGTATTTAACATTTGTATTCTTGTATACGTAAACAATAATACCCAAATGCTGGGTAGTAAGATTGTGTCTTCGATCACTTAAAATATTTTTATAAGTGAAAAAAGACCGTTCCACATCCGCTGAGGTAACTGGGCCGAATTTGAATTTGGGTGCTATGTTAGCACTTATTGTTTCTCGCAAAAGTTCACCCATCCCATTAATAAAACTATGAATATGACACAAAGGTTCAAAGACTGGGTTATTGCACAAAATGTTTTCAAACTTTTCTTTAAATCTAAGCGGGAATACATTTGGCAATGTGGAGTTTATTTGACGGATTTTATTCATTAACTGAATTGATTTGGTCAACACCAAACCTCGAGTTTCAAGCTCTTTAATACCCGCAGTATGTGGGAAAAGTGAGTGCTAATCAAAGCTATGTTTTTTTAAATAACAGAATTGTTAAGTGCTTCCTTGGATTGACAAACTGCCATAGCCTCTGCATTATCGAAGTCATTTACTACACCTTTGATGGCCTCGAAATGTCCATTGTAAAATAGTACAGCTTCAATCCATGTTCCCCATCGAGTTACCAATGGTTCGGGAGGTAAAGGCACATTTGGCAGTTTTTCCTTACAGGCGTTATTGCGAGCAGGTGCCTTAAGAAACACTTTCCTTGCTGATGAAATCAGTTTATTTACATTTCCAAACGTGGATCGTACTTCTTCAGCGAGTCAATGGACTCCGTGAGCAAAGCACGTCACATGAATTAAATTTGGATAAAATACTTGGAGGACTTTGGCTGCCTTGATCATATAGGGAGCAGCATCTGAGAGAAATATAAACACTCTTTCATCTGCAGAAGATTCAGGAAATATTTTTTTAATACCCTCATTCACAAATCTGGCGATCGTAGAATGATTTGTCTTGTCAAGTTCTTTGCAGGCCACCAAATAGGAAGAAGAAGGCTCTAATCTTAATGCACCCACAATTAAATTCGTAATATAGCGACCACAACTGTCGATAACTTCAGCAGCTGAAATCCAAATAATGTCATCCTTAAGTTCATTACGTATTTTTTCCAGAACATGTTGGTAAATTGTTGGTATGTAATTTTTACACAGTGTTGATTCGTCGGGGATTTTTTGATTCAAGCAATATTTTCGCAGAAAATCTTTGACTGTAGGATTTGTAAGTTTGAGGAGAGGAATATTACTTGCAAGCAATGCTTTACCTAAATCCATGCTAAAGTGGTTTTTTTTGTTTGCCTATAGAAGTGGAATCACTGCTTCTTGTTGCTGTTATAAGTTGTTGTCGTGGGCCTTTTTTTGCAATCCTGCGATATGAAGACTTGTCTTGACATGCTGGTTAATTTGAAACTTTTTTGTGCACGAAACGTTTTTCTCGCAAACTCGACAATATAAAACATTTCCGTCGTATATAATTGTTCCAGGATAATCGGCTACCCTCGAAGAGACACTTTTTTGCAGGTGGCATGGTACACGTTAAACTTTAACACAACACGTTAAAAATTGCAAAAAGACTACACTGATGCAAGCGCGTCAACAATAATGTTAAAACTGATATCTTGTTTTAAAATAAAAATTCGTCTTCGAGAAAATTGTTTATTTGATCCACGCTCAAACAAATATTCTTAGAAACTAAATACTTATCACTTAATATCCCGACCAAGAAACAAAGAAATAAAATACCGTCGTAATTTTGGGTATTCCCTTGGCACTATAACCTAATCGATGTTTAGACTATTGCAGGTATTGTCCCGGTGATAAGATCGGTTCCAGACGGCGACATTAACAATACCCTGAGCAATTCAATTGCCTAGTAATACCGAGAAATATTGTAAATATAGGGAAAATATACATCATTACTAGATTTTGGGTAAAGTATGCAATAATCGGTGAGAATCGTCTAAATATGCAAATGCATATGAAAATATGCAAATGCATATAATCCGCCCTCTAGTTATTAGGTATTTTCGAAGATATGTTCATTTATTTTCAGCCTAAAATTTGTAGTGATTTCGTTTTCTTTTATTCAGTAAATAATCTAACAATTACTGATGTGTTTACTGGAGTTTTTTTTCTTGAATTTTTAACTAGGAAGGCGACAAATCTAAACGTGAGCATAATTTTTTTGTTCCTATTAATATTTTCAATTAATATTTTGCTCTGTATTTAACTTTACTCTTCATTATAAATCATTATTTTTTATTTTCCCCGTATACCAACAAATATTTTAAACTTTCGATGCTTGATTATGGATTTCCATGTGATAGAGAACTTTTTATCACGAATATTTTTTCTTGCAATATGTAAAATAAACTATTTCTCCGTTTGTATAAAATTTTTTGGGACACACTGTATATGTACAGAAAATTTGGAATTGATATCTCATTTTATTAGAGAGTTACGTGTATCGTGTCAATGCACAGATAGGGACGTACGATAGAAACTGGAAACTGTTTGTCGTGATGTGAGTAACCTTAAGCACAAAACACAAACAAAAACTGTTTTTCTCAACAAAAAGAGCCATGTTTTGTAAAAAATAAACAGTTCCGAAAACATGTTTGTCGGGGAACAAAACACTTTCCCATCTCGAGTCGGTACATCAAAGGAAAACAAATTTTTTCGTGTTTTTTAGTCGGTTTGTTTGAAACACCTGAATGTTGTAGTTTTGTTCTCTGCTACATTTGTACTCTACTCTTTCAACTAGTTATCAACGTTTTACGAGGCATGTTTTTTAAGTAAGTACCGTTTTGGAATTAAAAAAAGACGTGCAAAGATATCGCTATAATTTTATTTTTACATGAAAGCCTGTACCTTAATCTACTTTTCTACATAATTTCCGTGAATATTGAGGCACTTGTCATATAACGTGGCACCAGTTTTTGAATACCCTCCTCATAAAATTCTGCCGCCTGACTTGTTAACCACTGTATCACAAATGTTTTGACTTCGTTATCGTCTTGAAGACGCTGACCACCCAGGTGCTTCTTCAAGTGCAGGAACAAATGGTAGTCGCTGGGCGCCAGATCAGGGCTGTATGGAGGATGATCTAGAGTTTCCCATTTAAAAAGATTTGATGAGATCTTTGGTCCGATTAGCCACATGTGGACGGGCATTGTCATGCAGCAAAACGATACCCTTACTCAACTTGCCACGTTTTTTGTTCTGGATTGCACGACGCAGATTGTTCAATGTCTCACAATAAGACGCTGCATTGATTGTCTCATTACGAGGCAGAAACTCCACTAGCAATACTCCTTTTCTGTCCCAAAAAACTGTGCTCATGATTTTGCGGGCAGAAATTGTTTGCTTAAACTTCACTTTTTTGGGTGATGATGAATGTCGCCATTCCATGGATTGTTGTTTCGATTCTGGTGTGACGTAGGCCACCCATGTTTCGTCACCAGTAACAATTTGGTCTAAAAAATGTTCACCTTCATTGTGGTACCGCTCAAGGAAAGTCAATGCACTGCCTAAACGTTGGGTTTTGTGCAAATCCGTCAACATTTTTGGAACCCAACGTGAACACAATTTCCGGTAATTCAAGTTCTCGGTCACAATGCGATACAAAACACTACGAGAATATTGAGGAAAGCAGTCGCACAATGATGAAATTGTAAAGCGTCTGTTTTCTCTCACCTTTTTCGTCCACTTTCTGCACCAAATCTTCATTAACGACCGAAGGACGCCCACTCCGTTCTTCATCATGCACATTTGTGCGGCCATCTTTAAATGCTCTCACCCATTTCCTTACCATTCCATCACTCATAATGTTTTGTCCGTAAACTTCACAGATCTCACGATGAATATCGATCGGTTTTACGCCTTTAGCACTAAGAAATCGTATAACAGCCCGTACTTCACAATCGGCGGGACTCACGATTGTCGGAGGCATCTTAAACACTCAGTAAACAACGTATACAATGAAGAATCAGACTGTAATGGCGTCAGTGCGTAGACATAAGATGTAGGTTACCAGCGCGCATGCGCGGAACGCCGACCGTATCGCTGCGGCGGCGGAATCGCAAAACGGTACTTACTTAAAAAACATGCCTCGTATTAAATGGATGCAATTTTTATGATGTATTTAGTTACAATGATGATTAAAAAAGTTGACTGGCAATTTGAGGTCCTAACAAATTAATTAACAATTCAAAATCGCTACTTAACATTCTGGTAAAATTGTGAAGGAAGATCTCAATTCCCCATTTAACCCAATATCGCCAGTGCTTAAATCAGCCAATAATTCTGCTGTGCCGTAATTAACTCTCCTTTTTAATAGAGAACTGACCCAATATCTTGGTTTTTTCTGTTTCGGCCATTAATTAAAAACAAACCACAGCTAATTATAAAAAATCGCCGTCTTGCGGGACTAAACAAAATGGGAAAAAGAGAACAAACACTAGCAACAAACTTTTGGAACAGTCTACAGCAGAGGTTCCCAAACTTTTTTCTCTCGTAGACCACTTTCAAAATTTTACAGGTTTCGGTGGACCCCCTGCTGCTACCATATTCTCAAAACTAGTCAAAAAATGTAAAGATTAGATCTAACGATGGAAATTTGCGTCGTGGCTGAGTTCCAACCCTAAATTCGGAATGGTAAAAATAAAAAGAAAAATAATATATTTTCTTGTGTTCTATTTATTAAATTAATATGATTACAGACTTAATAGAATTAAAATTAAACATTAATAACGTACCGTAATACAACAATTAAATAAAAAAATAGTCACAATTTCAATGGGAGGGATGTACTTGATGGATTGACAGCAAATTATCAATATTTGTCTTCAGTTTTGTAATCTCCCCGTTCTGTGATGCTCAATCTGCTCCTTTTTTTTGTTAATAGGTTTATAAACGACACTAAAACTTTTTTCCACAAGGTATGACGAGAGAAACGCTATCAAAAGTTTTCTCGCAATTTCCCACAGCCCAGGATATTTTTCGGGTATTTCTGCCTGCAGCCAAAATGTTTGATAGCCTTTTTTAAATTTCACCTTCAGCTCCTCATTGGTGCTAAGCTCGAGTAGCTCCTCTTGTAATACTATATTCGCCACTTCCGTTCCATGAATTATGGTGGTATTTCCATCGTCAGAATATATTCAAATTTATTTTTGGGGTCATCATGCAGGACATTTAAATGTTGAACATATGTCTGAATATCCTCATCAAGACATTCTGCCTGTGACAAGTTTGGAAACTGGGAGAATTCGCGCCGACTAATATTTTGCTTCATAAATTTCAATTTTCCAAAAAAAAGCCGAAATTACACCCTTTGTTTTTATTAAATTTAGGCTATCCTCTTGTAACTGCAAGTTAACGTCATTAAATTTTTTGAACAAATCTGTCAAATATGCGATGTCTGTTTCAATTTGATCAGATTTTCTTTTAAATCTGGATCTTTACTTTCCAGAAACTCTAAAACTGATTCAAAATGTGAGTAAAATCTTGTTAAACATGCACCTTTCGACAACCAGCGTACTTCAGTATGTAAGAACAATCGTTGGAAGTCTTCATCATTTTCGTCGCACAATTGTGGAAATAAACAGGTATTCAACGCATTGCTTCTTATTTTGTTAACTGCTTTAATCACAAATTGAAGCGATTGGTGCAATCTATCACTCAAATTTTTCACTACCAGGTGTTGTCGGTGGATGACACAGTGAATTGCAGTTACTCCTGGTATAATTCTTTTAAGATGGCTTATAAACCCACGATATCGCCCGAAGATGGCAGGAGCTCCATCTGCTGCCAGCGAAATAATGTTTGTAAATGGAATCGATTTTTCCTTAAAAAAATCACTCAGGACATTAAATATTGATTCGCCTTTAGTGTCCGTCTCCAAAGTTTTCGCGAATAGCAGCTCTTCATTGATTTCTTCGTCCATAACAAATCGAACATATGCTAATAACAATGCTTTATTACCAGGTAAAGTTGACTCGTCCAGTTGAATGGAAAAATGAGTTGTTTGCAGATAATTACACAAGAAGCTTTCAATATCAGAGCTCATTTCATCAATACGTCTTTGTACAGTGTTGTTACTCAAAGGAATTCTTTTGAGTACGTCAAATGGAGGTTTGTGCAGAACAGTTTTTAAAACCTCTTCAACAGCGGGTAAAATTAACTGTTCTCCGATGGTGTGCGGTTTTCCAGATTTCGCTATAAGCAATGAGATATTGTAAGATGCCCGGAAGCCATCATCGTTACTTTGAGACGTTGAAGCGAAAATACTGTGCACGGTGGGTCTCTTTTCATATTTTTCCTTCAATGTTTGAAAATATTTTAAATCTTTACCTATTTTATCAGGATGACACCTTATTAGATGAACTTCGAGCTTCGATGTTTTCATAGAGTCATTGCTCAAAACTTTGTTGCATAAAAGGCATATGGGCAATCGTTTGTCTGCCTTTGATGGAAGAAAATCAAATTTCAAATAATCAACACTGTACTGTCGACATTTCTTCTTAGATTCAGCCATGTTTCGTATCAGTTACCTACCTGTAAAAAAAAAATGTTTGTTTTAGTAATCATAAGGTGACTTTAACAGGATATGGCTATTTTAACAGAATAAAATAGGATTAATTAATTATTGCAATGAAAAAAACCAAAATAATAAACTGCTAAGACCCGTTTTCACAAAAAACGGCTGAACCTATTTTAATGTGATATAAAATATTTTTTGTTTAATTATATTTTAATACATTTCTGTAAATTCGAGAGAAAATACTTTTAAAGAATATTTTGACATCAAAACTCCGCGATTTTAATGATTTATTTATTACTTTGATGTACGTTACGAGTGGTACATAAAGACACGTATAATTTATGAAAATATTTTTAGTCATTTAGCATTAGCAACTACGAGGGCACTGAAATATGTACAAACATGCAAGTCAATCATATATCTCTCCTTTAGTGAATCACCACAGTCGGGTAAATAAATAATTTTATAATAAAAAGTACTAAACGTTCAATCTTTCTCGGCTTTCTGTTCTTTTATAGAAGTATCGAATAATGGCCCTGTTCAGTATTTAATTTTTATTACGTACCTACTACAGGCAAACATAACAAATATAATATTATTACAATATAAATTAAAAGTATGAATAACAAATAGGCAGGTACTTACTTTTTCCGGCACTGGCAAACACTGACATCGATTTACTCACATTTTTCTTTTCAAAATTCCTGAAACAAATGAGTAACGTTTGTCCTTGGCATTCGTATTTATGTTGGTGAAGAATCAAACAAGTTCATGCAAGATTGCAAGCACAGCACAAGTCGTATTTCGTCCCTTTGCACGTCTGAACGGGTTGCGTTGCGGGCAGGCGGGCGGCGCTTTGCAAGTCTCGACGCGCGTTGTACTGAATATCGAATATACAAGTTTTTACAAGTAACAGTCGTTGACCTTCTTAAAATACACTACTCAAAAAAATTAAGGGAGGTTTTAAAACAAGGAAATTAATGCTAAATAAACAGGCTATCTGATCCATATGCCGGCCTAACTGAAAAAAATTTTTTCAAGCCCGTGGACCAAAAAAAAAGCAAAATATTTGCAATATTATTTTTTCGCGCTATCTGTTAGGATTGCATGAGAACTGTAGCTCCTAAAAAATTTTAGCCAAAAAATCTGAAAATTAGAATCTTAAAGCTTCAAAATACTTTTTTTAAAAGTCTCAATACTACCATTTTTCACCGAAATACGGCCTGTCAAAAATCACCGAAAAATTTGGAATTTTTTTTTTGCTCCCTTAATTTTTTTGAGTAGTGTATTATCTGCCTACATTGATAGGTAAAGCCAAGCCAACATTTTTGTTCTTTACTATCGAAACCAGATAAATTTTCGTGGACCTCCATTTACAACTTGTGAAGCCCCATTTTTTTTTTCACGCCAACGTAGACCCCCGTCGAGACTCCCGTGGACCCCTGGGAGTCCACCTAAACCACTTTGGGAATCACTGGTCTACAGAAACTGTTTGAAAAAAACAAAACATGTTTTGTTTTGTTTATTAAAAACAGAACTGTTTTTTTAAACTGACCGTTTGGTGGAAACCCGGCTTTAAACGGACAGAAATGCAAAAATCGTGGAGGGTGATTTTTTCAGGAATATAATATTTCTTTTCGCGGGGGAAGTTAAACTACTCATTTAGCGGTCATGGTCAGCTACGTATTTAATAAAATACGTGTTCAATTCTAGCAGAACTGAAAATAATCAAAACAAAACCAATGGAAATATGATCATAGTGATTGTATCGGAAAGGTACGATGCTCCACACATGATAGTTGTTAAATTACGCCCAAAGGTGTACACAAAGAGAATGGAATGGAATAAGAAAAACAGGTATGCAGCACACACGTTCCACGAATGACCACAAGAAAAGATTTCTTCGATACGGTGCGCATTTTCAACTGAACGAACTACTTGCCGGTGTTGGTACGTCCTTCGTGACATGTGCTTCGTTACTCGGGCCTCGGTACTGCTTATCATATATTGATCAGGTATTAGTGATTTTCGTGACTGAAAATATACATTTTTATGACTAAAACGATGGAAATGTAGGTCCAATTTTAAGTGCCTTTTTTGTTAGTTAACTGCCTAGCGTGTGGAACTTGTGAAAAGCCGGTTTTTACTGAAATGGAAATGGATTCGCGTATGTCCGCAGATGAATTTGAAAGGGAGCTCGAGTCGATTTGTCTTGACGGTAAGCTAGTATTTGCATTTACAGGCCATTAATTAAAATGATATTACCTCATCCTGATGTCTTAAGACGATAACTAAAAAACACCATCATACCCTAGCATCTTATTATATTCCCGCTAAATTTTAACATTTCAAAACTTACTTTTTTCTTTTCTTATATATAATATAGATTGCGGTAACTAACTTATTATACTGATGTCCTGGTTTGAATGCAATCTGTGCGATATGTTAATGAATGAAAGTAGAACCACAAATTGACCATCATTTTAGGAGGGAGAATAAACAAAAAATTGTGTGGGGACTCATTGCTGGCAAGTATTTGTTGGTTTACATCTTGTCCGGCGTTTAAATATTTTTCTGACTTGATTTATTTACAAAAATTTATTTAAACCTTCTGAGTGCAGGATAGATAGATTTTTTTGTGGAAAAACACTGTAGAATTGTATAGAAGGTCCCTAGATATGTCCCTAAAAATGCAAAAAAATTTCATTGCTGCTTTTCTGGTTATTACGAATTTTATGCATATTTTTGCTTCCCTTGCTCGGCAGTGACGAATTAAGGAGAGGAAGCGAAAGGAACATTGCTTCTCCTCGTTTTTTAGGCGGGAGGATTTTTTCAACGATGGTATCCACTCTCCAAAATTTTTTATTTCCTCCTGTTTCAAGGTTCTTAGATCACGAAGTAAGCAGTAGGCTGAAAAGTTTTTGGTCTAGCTACTTAAAACACATTTTTTTTATAAAATTCGACTTGATTCATCAACATAGTCTCCTTCAAGAGCGCTACAATTAATCTAACGCTCTTCTAACATTTCTATAGCTTTCTTGTAGAAGAATTTGTCTTTGCCTTCAAAATAGGTCTCAGTTTTGACGATAACTTCTTCATTGGAGCCAAATCTCTTTCCCGTGAACATTTTTTTGAGGTCTGCGAATAGATAAAAGTCGCTGGGGGTCAAATCTGGAAAATACGGTGGATGAGGAAGCAACTCGAACTTCAATTCATGCAATTTTACCATCGTAACGATTGACTTGTGACATAGTCTTGATGAAAGAGCACTTTTTTCTTGTTCATTTGGGGCCGTTTCTGGGCGATTTCTGCCTTCAAACGCACCAATAACTTTATATAATATTCGCTATTAACGGTTTTTGCCTTCACAGTATAGTCGATTAAAATAATTCCATGCACATCTCTAAATACAGAGGCCAAAACCTTCCCAGCCGACTGTTTTGTCTTTGGTGGCTTTGGGTGGCTTTCACCAGCTGCTGACCACTCAGCTGATTGCCGATTTGATTTCGGTGTGTAATGGTGGATCCATGTTTCATCCATTGTCATATATTGCATGAAAAAATCCCTTTTATTGCGCTTAAACAGGTCCAAACAGCGCTCAAAATCATCAACACGTTGTTGTTTTTGGTTCACTGTGAGCAAACGCGGTATCCATTCCGAACTGAGCTTTCTCAGACCCAAATGTTCATGCAAAATATAACCAATACGTTCTTTTGATATCTTTAGGGTGTTAGCTGTCTTACGCAATTTCTCTTTGCGATCATCCAAAACAATTTTGTGGATTTTTTTGATGCTTTCCGGTGTAACTACCTCATTTGGGCGCCCAGACCGTTCAACATCATTTCTATCTGTACGACCGCGTTTAAATTCAGCATACTAGTAAATGATGAGGGGCAGAGTCCCCGTAATACTTATCAAGCTATTGCTTTGCTTGAACGCTATTTTTTCCCATCAAAAAACAATGTTTAATCAACACACGAAATTCGATTTTTTCCATTGTTTTGAAAATATAAAAAGTAGCATCACTAAAACCATTGTAACTTGTAAACTAATCGCCGAAATGTCATGAAATTTTGACATGTATCGTTTGAGGGTTGGTAATTTCTAAAAATCATATGGATTTTTTGAAAAGGGCGACATCTATGTGTCAGACCAAAAACTTTTCAGCCTTATGTCCGTAAAAGTGCAAAAAAAATTCATTGCTACTTTTCTGGTTATTACGAATTTTATGCATAATTTTACTTCCCTTGCTCGGCAGTGACGAATTAAGGACAGGAAGCGAAAGGAACATTGCTTCCTTCCTCGTTTTTTAGACGGGAGAATTTTTTTCAACGATGGTATTCACCCCTCCAAAATTTTTTATTTCCTCCCGTTTCAGGGTTCCTAGATCACGAAGTACATATTTACATTATAATTTCCGTCAGATAACTCGTCTATCTGTTTACCCGTTCGTCATTGAAATGATAAGTCGAACGAAATAAATTGATTTTAAATTTGTGACGAAGAAGCTATAGGTTTTGAGTGATATATCTTCAGAAGGAGGGCGTAAATGGTTACAGGTCGATATATTTTTAATAGTTTCAATAGTATTGGGAGAACTGGTCTGGTAGTTTTTGGTCTTTCAGCACAATTACTTCTCAATCAAACATACAATGGGTTAAATAGGTAATGGAGGAGGTTAGAAGGGTTGTCTGGTATATATCGTGTGTGTTGATATCATTGTTCTTGGAGCCGAGGAATTTGGAAATTATATTATTTTTTCATTATTTCTAATTTCTATTCTAATTCACAACTTTTTTTGAGACTACTGTCTCACCATAAAGTACCTATCATTTAACTACTCAGTATACATCACCACTACACCAAACATTTTATTTTTGCACTCGACGCGCGTTTCGCCAACCATGTTAGCTCCATCAGGAGCGATGATTGACTAATCTACCCTATTTATATTTAGTCTAACACTTAAATTACTCAGGCGGAACTAATGGCATAGGCTAGGCGATCAGTTCCCGGTCAAGTAACCAGTAGAGGGGACTATAAGGAATAGGTCCTCTGTCTTTATTTAAACTACTTTTACATTTTATAATATCCATACTTTCGTATGCGTTCAACAATTTCCTATCAGATACATTTTTAATTAATCTTAGATTATCTAATGTTACAGTATGATCAGCTTCAAGGGCATGTTCGGCGATGCTAGACTTTTCTGTTCTACTGTATTTTAAGTGTGTTAAAATTTTCTTTAAATCGTATTTTAATTGACCGTTTAGTTTGCCCAACATACTTTTTGTCGCTATCATTACAACTAAATTCATAAATTCCATTTTTTTCACCATTAGGAATCTTATCATTGGGATTTCCTAAGACATTCCTCAGATTGTCTGATGACTTATAGACTAAGATGAGGCCTACCTTATTGAATACCTTATTGAGTCCCCTGCTATACTTCGGATTATATGGTATGGAGACATACTTGGTCGGTGGCAGTCATCTTTTGTTCTCAATTTCGTAAGTGAATTTAATGGAATCATACCGGCTATTTAATTTGGAAACAAAATCATCTATATTTGCTTTCTTTGCATCAAAAATAGCGAAAACATCATCCACATACCTATACCATACCCTTGGGAAATACTCAAATTCTTGACTGGCTTCGGTTTCAAACTTACTCATGAATAAATTGGCTATGAAAGGTGATAAGCAATTACCCATAGCTGTTCCTTCTTTCTGAACATAAAATTAACCGTTATATTGAAAATCATTTTGTTGCATACAAAGTTTAGATAATGTTAGGTATTCATGAATAATTTCGTCCTCAAGGCCACTCATCCTAAGTAATTCTTCGAAATATTGTAAAGTTTGTGGTATTGGCACACTTGGGAACAAAGAACTGACATCAAAAGAAATTAAGATTTCACCTTCATTATGAACTAGATTTTTTGTTTTATTAATGAATTCTAAAGAATTCTTCCCTGCAAAAGTATTTAATGGTAAATTCTCACGTTCTTTTGATAACCATCACGTTAGTTTATAAGTTATCAGACAATCTGAGGAATATCTTAGGAAATCCCAAAGATAAGATTCCTAGTTGTCAAATACTAATAACCATTGAGGTTAACCATGAAATGAATGAAAAAAAATCCCCTAAGTTTATAGAAGATGAATACTAACCTAACTTTGCAATTCCTTCGCGGTAATACTACGCATGCTTGAGATAACGATAAGACAAAGGCATGTGAAAAATAGACATTGCAAAATCTCTCTATTCTGTATTACCGCAGAGACTTAATTTTAGTATACTATGTATCAAAGGACCTTATTATGACAATTTGAATCTTGATGCTTTTTAAATTATCTTTATGCAAACAATCATTTTTATATTTATCAAATATTTTTCTCATCCCTGCCTTGGTTTTGAAACAAATCTGACCTAAATTGTGAGCATTGTTTTATAAAAACATGTGCTTCAGCTAATTGTCTTGTCAGAACTAAATTAAGTTCTTTAAAATTATAATAAAAATATTATTATTAGTATTAGTACAAGTAATTAATTTTATATGAGGCAAAAATAATTAGAGTGTGTTATATGGGCAGTTATATACTATACTAGTATAGATTTTTGGTGTCAAAGAGCCAGGCAAAAACGTTAATTATTAAACTCTTCTGTAGTGTTTATTACATTGGGAGTTCTTCTTTCAAATTTCATTCTAAACTTAAAAACGAAGCAATATTTGTTCTCAGTATGTATACAGGGTGTCCCAGTCTTCCGTGTACATAAAGTTACTGTGGATTTCTGGTTTGAAGATATGACTATTTAACCCAACTTATCTTAATCTAAAAATTCGTAATTTTTGAGATACAGGGTGTCAAAGCTATACTTTTATTTTAGTTTTTCTTAAGTCTGTTGTTTTTATCGGATTATAAAGTAAGGCTACGCCTCTTACTTATATTTATAAAAGTACAAAAACTTAATGTGACTGATTGCTTATCCTACTTTAACCTAAGTTCTTAAACTAGTAGTCCTATAACTAATTTAACCTAGGAAATGTGTTTCTTGTTACATGATTTTCTTATCCTAAGACTTAAAACTACCTTAGCCTAAGACCTACGCTAACTTAACTTAGGACTTACCAGGTGTACCATACAAGTATGAAATGCGGATTTCAGACAACAGATGGTGCACCAATGCAGTTTGTGCTATAAAGATTTGACACTGCTCCATTTTGTTGTGTCATCAACAATTGTCAGACGTGCACGAGTGATAAATTGGAAAAGTGCGTGCATAGTGTTGTGTTGTTGTGTTCAATATGTCGAAATTTATTGTTCGGTATAAATGAAGAATAAAGATGATTCGTAAACACAAAAACAACTCGCCGAGCAATTGGGCGTTAGACAACAATCTGTTTCCAGTCGGATACGAAAGATGGGAAAGATTCAGAAGACCGGTAGATGGGTACCACATGAGTTGAACGACAGGCAAATGGAAAGGCGCAAAAACACGTGTGACATTTTGCTCGCTCGGTACAAAAGGAAGTCGTTTTAGCATCGTATAGTTACAGGGGGGGAAAAGTGGATTTATTTTGAGAATCCCAAGCGCAAAAAATCATGGGTAGACCCAGGCGCACCATCCACATCGACCGCAGAAAGACGATGCTCTGTGTTTGGTGGGACCAGAGGGGCGTGTTCTATTATGAGCTGTTAAAACCTGGGGAAACGGTTAATACTAAACGTTACCAACAACAATTGACCGATTTGAACCGTTCGTTGCTTAAAAAAAGGCTAGAATACCAAAAGAGGCAACACAAAGTCATTTTTCTTCATGACAATGCTCCATCACATACGGCAAAACCAGTTCGCGACACGTTGGAAGCACTCAGCTGGGAAGTTCTACCCCATGCGGCTTACTCACCAGACTTGGCTCCTTCCGATTACCACTTGTTTGCATCGATGGGTCACGCACTTGCTGAGCAGCGCTTTGGTTCGTACGAAGATGTGAAAAAATGGCTCGATGAATGGTTCGCAGCAGAAGGGGACGATTTTTACTGGCGTGGTAATCACAAATTGCCCGAAAGATGGGAAAAATGTATAACAAGCGACGGAGCATACTTTGAATAAAGCCCTTTTTATCATTCTTCCGAATTTAACATGTTTTTTTAGAGAGAAAATCCGTATTTCATACTTGTACACCTGGTAGTGTTAACTTAAACTAGGACTTATTATAATTTAATCCAGATTAACAAACTTCTGTCACGGCGGGCGAGGGGGGTCATCGTCTTCATCCGAGAGAGGGTCAGATGGTCTCGGGAATTGGCGGCGGGCATATGGTGGGAGTCGGAAGGCGTCCCTGATATATGGATTGGGGTGCTGGGACGCCTTCTCCAAAAACTTCAGCTGGATTGGTTTTTTCTTAAGTAGCTTTCTTAATAATTGTGCTATTTGTACAAGATTCGGTGCTAAGGGATTATCTGAGATGGGAGATCGAAATCAGCTCACAGTTTTATTGTAAATTGTGGGGGCGCCACTTATTGCACTGTTTATATTTTTAAATTCTCATAACTTTTTTGTATCTCTCTGTATGATATTTTTATTTAAATATTCTTAATCGCCGCCTTCTCCTGTCTAAAAAAAGCTCTCTAAATGTTGCTCCGAGCGGCAATTTCTGAGACAGTGAGATGTTTGTTTCCATTCTTGCGTTTCTTGTTATATATATCTTATTATTGTTGTTAGCCTTATATAGATTTATTATTATTGTTAGCCTGTTTGCCTTTAAGCTTGCTCAACATTTCAAAGACTATTCTTTTGGGCCTGTCCTAAGCCTGGATCAAGTGTGAAGGAACGCATATGCGAATTTGACAATGGTATTAAAAAATGGAAACAAAAACATGCCATTATCTCAGAAACTGTTGCTCGGAGCAACATTTACCAAGAGAGCTTTTTTAATATTAATTAAAAATATCATACAGAGTGGTATAAAAAAGTTATGACAATTTAAAAGTATACACAGTGCAATAAATGGCGCCCCCTACAATTTACCACAAAACTGTGAGCTGATTTCGATTTCTCATCTCAGAAAACCCCTTAGCACCGAATCTTGTGCAAATAGTACAATTATTAAGAAAGCTACTTAAGAAAAACTCAAATAAAAGTATAACTTTGACACCATGTATCTCAAAAATTACGAATTTTTGGACTAAGGTAAGTTGCGTTAAATGGTCATATTTTCATCCCAGAAATCCACAGTAACTTTATGTACACGGAATACTTGGACACCCTGTTTGTTTATATTGCCTATGGAATGGAATGGTGTATTCTAGTTTTAAGTTACCATTTTAACATGAAGTCATACGAATAGTTTTTTTTCTTATCAGAAACGGATTTTTAAGATAAATTTAAATAATTCAAGGACTCTCATAGAGACATATTTTGAGTAAAAAAATTGTTTGTGGAAATAATATTTGATAAAAATGCAGAAAATCATATAAAACAAGGGCAAAAAATAATTGTAGAATATTAAAAGTTTAAAAATGTTACTGTAAAACATCTTCTAAATTGGCTAGTTCTTATTTTTTTAATCCTATTCTCATATATATATATATATATATATATATATATATATATATATATATATATCTACAGTCCCTGGCCAAATTATTAGACGCACTGCAAGATTTCATGTAAAATATTAATTACCGAATGATATTGTACCGTTTTATTATTTTAAATTGATTTGTTTTTTATTTTTATATTATCCAATCAATTACCTATTTATTTGACATAAATAAAACAGCATTAATTTAGAAAAGCATAAGTTTATTAAGTTTTAAAGAAAAGTGAAATTAATGTTAGTAAAAGTCAATATTTAGTTGAGCCACCTTTAGCCGCTATCAAAGCTTTAATTCTGCGCGGCATGCTATCAATGCAAGATTGTACTGTCTCCTGCATTTGAGGATGATGATTCCACACATGAATAATCTTTTCTAGGAGCTGGGTTTTGTTGGTAATCACATCTTTAGCCACTTCTCTTTTCATCAGCTCCCACACATTTTCAATGGGGTTCATATCAGGGCCAATCCAACAGAGGGATATTTTTTTCTGCCAAAAAAGCTTTAACAGACCGAGCAGTGTGGCAGGGAGCTCCATCTTGCATGAAAGTTTTGTAATACTTCTTTGTACTGATCTTGCCTCATTATTCCTTTGACGACGTACAGACGTCCAGTGCCCTTGCCGCTGATGACTGACCAAATCATCACTTTGGTGGGATGTTTAACCGTCGGGACGACACAATCAGGATGAAATGATACTGAGCTTTATTCTGCAAAATTTCGGATGTGCTTTCGTCACTGAAGCAGACCTGTCAAAAATAGGAAAAATATATAAACTTCCATGTTTATTTGCTTTATTTAACTGAAAATGATAATAATGTATCAATTATTGATTAAATTGCTGTGTCTTACCGATCTCCAGAAGTCCACATCTTTGTCTTGCCATTGTTTGGCCCACTTCAGGCGCTTTGCTTTCATTGCAGCTGTTAACTTGGGCTTCCTGGCGGGGCGACATGCCTTAAAATCTAATTCTTTCAATTTTCTTCGAACAGTGCGCTCAGAAGTATTTACGCTAGCATCCTGGAGTTGTGATTTTATTACCTTTGTGGTAGCAAATCTGTTTTCTACACAAATTTTCTTCAAACATCTCTCTGACCGTGGAGTGAAAATTGGTTTTCTACCGCATCTTTTCTTTCTTTTCGGGCTTAATTCCTTCCCTGACTCAATTTTCTTTTTTTATGCGTCGTACACTAGCTTCAGAAACCTCCAATCTTCGTGATATTTCTCGTTTGTAAATGTTTTCGCAATCACAAGGGCCTTCACTTCAGCTTTTTTACGTGGTGAAAGATCGCCTTTTCTACCCATAATGAAAATAGTCCAATTACTTTTTTAAAACACTGCATACAAAATAAACTAATAACTGAGTAGTATAAAACTGTTAAACAAACAATCACAGTCCATAAAGCCACAGAAACACGTCCGTACCTGACTCGATTCCGATCGCGACTGATACAGGTTTGTACTTGTTTACGTTCATGTATCACTTTGGCAACACAGTGTTGCCATATGTTAAAAATAAATATAAATATATATAGTCTACAACAATTCTTTTAAATAAAAATCAATAATATTGTAGTTTAAATATACCATTATGGCATAAAAACTCTTAAGAAACATAAAATTACTAAAAAAAATACAGTGCGTCTAATAATTTGGCCAGGGACTGTGTATATATATATATATATATATATATATATATATATATATATATATATAATATATATATATATATATATTGGTACCTTAATAATATTTCAAAATTAGTTGCTTGTCCAGAACATCTTTTTTACTATCACTTCAAAATATACCATAGAATATGTAATTTTTTTACAAAACAGAAAAATACTGTCACAAAACCTGAAAAAAAAATACACTAGGAAATGTACCGACAAAAATGAATCATCTTGGATTCCATTCGGATAAATGTCGACTATTCTCGGCAATTTCCGCATACTTTTTTTTTCTCGGCCCTCTCAACGAAAAAAAAAAAAAAAACTAAAGCCGGATGACATCCGAAATTTAATGCAACATATCCAAGGATAAGATAATACTAATGGGAAATGAGTCGCTTATATATTGATACGAAGTTTAGAACTAACGATGTGGCAGTTATTTCCGATACACTAGGCATCCTATTATACGCACTCGTTCATGCTAATTCTCGTATCCTCTTCATTCTCTGGTTTCTTCTCGTCATTGCTTTTCAAATACTCTTATTGCGGGATTTGTGTGGCCATCCTTTTTACGTCTACCTTCCATTTTAATGTCTTTTTTTTGACCATCTTGAATTCGGTGTATTTAAAAGGTGACCAAAACTACATGAAACCCTTAGTTCTATTCTATCTATGACTGTATCTGGTGGCTTCATTCTCTTTCTGATTTCTTTATTTTATTTTCTTCTCTTCATGATACACCATCATTTCTTTGAGGACAACTCATTTACTCTGCCATTAGTTCAGCCCTATCCTCCTCTATTTCACATAATTCATTTCCATACGTTACTACCATTTACTCCTTTGCTTTTCTAATCCTTTTATTGTGTGACCATATCCTGTGTAGGTCTGATAAACAGGATTTGTTACGGTCAAATTTTCCTTCTTGGATAATAATAATAACAGTGATATGATATATTATTGTGATAAACGAAACTACACAGGTCTACAAAAAATTTTTTTTGTGTAACATGAATTAAAATAGGTATTCTATATGTACTTTGTACTGCTGAATCTGAAAAAAATAACATAAAATATCTAGGACGTAAGGTGTTTTTGTTATATGACTTTTTAAAATTTTAAAGAATATTGCTGAGAGTTATTGGGAAAATAAAATCTCCTTCCGTTTACGAACAAAATTTATAACATCATTGAAGAAAAACTATTTAAAGTGCACGTCTTAATCAATCAGACCCTTTTGCAACTTAGGTTTGATGTTTTAGTTAATTTTTTTCATTCACTTTTTCCTCTTATGTGGAATAAAATCTCTCTTCAAGAACCTTCATTGAAAGATCCCAGCGACCTTGATATCTTGTTTCAATGGTTCTGATATCTTGATGGAATCTCTCGCCCTGTCCTCAAGTTCTCCGGAAAAAATTCATATGTGACTGAAGAAAGTGACATTCGGCAACCCATGGCTTTATAAACTTTCAGAAGATTTATGTTCAAAGTTTTGTAGTTACTTTCTTTTTTATTGCCCAGGAAACCTTGTACTATTTTCACAGACTCCTTCCATGGTGCCAGTTCTTTCGGGTTGAGCACGTTTTGGAAATTATGGTCGTTTATGACTTCTTATGTTAGGATCAGTTAAAATTCCTTCTTTAATCTTAGTTTCACTCAGACGAGGAAAGAGGTTGGATAAATAACCCAACCCGTTTCCTTCTCTATTCATGGATTTCATAAAATTCTTCATTAGTCCTACCTTGATGTGTAACGGAGGAAGAAGGATTTTCTCAGGATGTGTTTAGGACATTTTTATCTCCCGGAGCGTAAGACTTTCTGCAAAAAGTGTTTTGTGGTTGCTCTACTATCCCAAAGACATAAAAAGCAGCAGTATTTCGTGTAATGTTCTTGTAGACCCATTAGCATAGCAACCACCTTCAAATCCGCACATATTTGTCACTTAGACTCGTACTTAATAGCATTTAATACAGCAGCCATGTTAGCGTATGTTTCTTTCATTAACACTGAATAAGCAACTGGTATTGATGGTTTTGTATTACCGTTGTGCAGTAGGACAGCTTTTAGGCTATATTTTAAGGAATCGATATACCGTATACAAACAATAACTATTGCACTGAAACATAAAAATGTGACGTCCGAGGCGATTTCTGATGGTCGATTCATTAATTGAAAGCTAACAGAATGATAAAAAAGATATTTTAGTTGTTGTTACATGTAGTGTGTATACCTGTGTTATTTTTATAGAAAAAAAAGTAGCCTATGTCTTGGTTAATTTTTACTAGGTGACTGCGTAGCGTGTGGGGAAACATATTGTGAATGGAGACGTATTGTCAAACAAGCGTTGACGTCATGTAAAAGCTCAGACGATTTTGAGAGGGAGCTTAAGTCGATTTGTTTCCAAGGAGGTAAGTTTTTCTTTTACAAAATTTTAGCTAAAATATATCGACGCTTGAAAGAACAAATAGAATAAACAGTTTTGGGGAAGCATTGCTAATTATACTATTCTCTGTAACATTTCTAAATGATAAAACAGAATTATCAAACGTTTTTTTTGCCTTACAATTCCAGATATCATTTGTACAACCTAACAATTTTTTAAAAAAGATGTATTTGCTTTTATACCTAATGGATTTTTTAACCTTTAATATTAAATCCTCGTTTATTCGACTTTTCCTTTCAAGTGTTTTCTACATTTTTTATTTAATCCATTTCTGACTTAGTATAACTGTATATAGGTACTTGAACGCAAAAGAAAAATGGGTGATAATTTCATTGTTTTAAATGTCACCAGATACAAGAAAGACAGAGTTTTCATTTAAAAAATTGGTTATTTTTTTTTTTTGTTGTTTAGCCTACTGTTACAACAATTTAATATTCCTTAGGCCCGTATGCATAATTTTTTTTATTGTCCACTAGGGATTTTACCCTTTTTCTTATCCTAAGGATATCGGCGAGGATGTCGTAATACCCATCAACGTTGTCCAAGTGTCGAAACACACACAGCACCTTTTAGACAACGCGGTAGTGCTGCCACGGACGTTATTGCATTTCTGCAAATAACTACTATCTATCTACAAGGTGTACAAGTATGAAATGCGGATATCAGACAACAGATGGTGCTCCAATGCACTTTGTGCTATAAAGATTTGACACTGCGCCATTTTGTTGTGTCATCAACAGCGTCAGACGCGCACGAGTGATAAATTGGAAAAGTGTGTGTATAGTGTTGTGTTGTTGTTGTTGTGTTATAACGAACAAAGAGCATTCGCGGGCAGCGTTATTTTTTTTTTTATTTGAAGGAAACTGCTGTTGAATCATACCGATTACTTCGAGAAGCTTATGGTGAACATGCTCCATCGCAAGATACGTGTGAACGATGGTTTCGGCGTTTCAAAAGTGGTGATTTCGATGTTGCAGACAAGAAACGTGGAAAACCGCCAAAAAAATATGAAGATGTGGAATTGCAAGCATTGTTGAACGAAGATGTTTCGCAAACACAAAAACAACTCGCCGAGCAATTGGGGGTTAGTCAACAAGCTGCTTTCAATCGGCTACGAGAGATGGGAAAGATTCAGAAGCCGGTAGATGGGTACCACATGACTTGAACGAGCGGCAAATGGAAAAGCGCAAAAACACGTGTGACATTTTGCTAGCTCGGTACAAAAGGAAGTCGTTTTTGCATCGTATAGTTACAGAGGATGAAACGTGGATTTATTTTGAGAATCCCAAGCGCAAAAAATCATGGGTAGACCCAGGCGTACCATTTGCAGAAGGACGATGCTCTGTGTTTGGTGGGACCAGAGGGGCGTGGTCTATTATGAGCTGTTAAAACTTGGGGAAACGGTTAATACTAAACGTTATCAACAACAATTGACCGATTTGAACCGTTCGCTGCTTAAAAAAGGCCAGAATACCGAAAAAGGCAACACAAAGTCATTCGCGCCACGTCGGTAGCACTCAGCTGGGAAGTTCTCTACCCCATGCGGCTTACTCACCACACTTGGTTCCTTCCGATTACCACTTGTTTGCATCGATGGATCACCCACTTGTTGAGCAGCGCTTTGGTTCATACGAAGATGTGAAAAAATGGCTCGATGAATGGTTCGCAGCAAAAGGGGAAGATTTGAAGCATACTTTGAATAAAGCACTTTTTATCATTCTTCCGAATTTAACATGTTATTTTAGAAAAAAAATCCACATTTCATACTTGTACACCTGATACATGGCTATTAATAAATAAAGTGTACCAACCTGCGGGGACTGGAACCCGAGACCTTCTGCACCGCAATCAAGTTACTACGCCACGGTTGCCAGTGATGTTTTTCGTCTCATAGTCGCAAAATCATACCTCGAATTCCACCTAAGATTTAGGAAGCTGCGTTGACAATCACCTTCTAAACGGTATTTTCATGTTACGCTTTCGTCAAAATATTTATGTTAAAACTAATTGTTTAAAACTCGTGTTTCATATTTACTTTACGTCATCTCTACTGACTATATAAGTGATGAAGTAATTTACAATGAATAATTGCTATGGAAATATAAATAAAAATTAGTGCTGATTATTATTTATAAAAAAAGTTTAAATATAGGATTTTATAGACACCAAGATGCGGTGCTTTAAAAAATTTGAAAAAGCTATATTCAAGTTAATATTCAACAAAGTCACATTTGCATTTTTTGATTAATCCTGTTCAATATCATTAGTAGTTTTTATGTGTCTAATATTGAAGTTATAATATTGAGTCTCTAAATATTGCTGCGGACAGGAGAACAGCTAGTAAACTGCTGAAATATGGACTTCTGTCTATTTTCAGTTGCTCTACAATAATTATATATGCCTGAGGAAGGATCCCTCGAAAAGCGCTACCTGCTTTTAAGCACTGACTGTGTCAACCATTCTGTCGACTCGAAAGCTGCTGTGTCAGCTTTCGATGGAGCAGTAGGTATGCGTACTTAATAAAATTCGTTGTATTCTACCATCGTACTCCGTAACTTCTAAGATAAGTACCAGTTGATTCCGTTCTCTTGTTTGTCAATCCTAGCGTGACTGACGAGCCGTCTCAGGATGGATTTGACGGATAAGAGAGAAGCTAGTAAACTGCTGAAATATGGACTTCTGTCTATTTTCAGTTGCTTTACAGTAATTACACCGGTCAATGATGAAAAAAAAAACCTTTTTAATAATAATTTTAACTGATTCCTATGTTTTTTGGTGTGCTGAGTCCGAAAATAATAATAAAAAAGTTGTATCACCCACCAATTTTTCATATTTTAATATGCAAAATGTGAAAAGTTTATTTTTTATCATTTGAATGTTATTAGGTTGGCAATAAAATCAGAATTTTAGAAGGTTGGCAGTAAAATCAAATGTTATTAGGTTGGCTGTTCCGATAAATGTTCACCCATGTGCTTTAATTCACACTCAAGGTATGGCTAATCGTGGTTGTAAAAACTGTCCCAACATTGTTTGTTATATATGTAGTGAGTTTGTAGTTAAAAAAAATTACTGACTTTGTAAAAAAAGTATACTTTGCATATTTTTTGTGTAGAAATCGGTAATCAAGAAAAATGTTGGGCTCCTCACAAAGTATATTATGTTTGTGTCGAGGATCTTAGGAAATGGTATAAGAAAAGAAAGCTTTTAGATTTGCAGTACCCATGGTATGAAGAGAGCAAGAAAATCATTCAAATGATTGTTATTTTTGCAGCGTTGATGTTTCTGGATATAACTCCAAAAATAAGAAAGTAATTATATATCCTAACTTTACTTCAGCTAATCGGCCGGTAGGACATGGACCGGGACTTCCTGTCCTTGAGCCACCTCAGTCTATTGATGACGTTTTACAATCCAGTCCCGAATTTAATGAAAGTCGACAGCATGATGATGAGTTTCAATGTTCTCTAAAAAATTTAAAACCACAGTTGTTTACACAAACTGAGTTAAATGATTTAGTGAGAGATTTGGGTTTGACTAAGGAAAAAGCAGAATTGCTTGGTTCTAGGCTGAAAGAAAAATATTTATTGGAATCTGGAACATCTATTTATTTTTTAAAATTTTTTATTTAATTTAATTATTTGTAAGTTAATAATTTAATTTTCCCTATTTTGAAATTTAATCGATGTCATATTGTGAGAGAACTGTGGGTGATACAAAAAAATTGATACCGGATACGGTTTCAGCACCCAAAAATACATAACACTTAGATGTATTGGTTTAAAAAGTTTTTACAAATATTTTTTTTGTATATATAACACATGTCTGTGTTATATATACCTGAGGAAGGATCCCTCGAAAAGCGCTACCTGCTTTTAAGCATTGACTGTGTCAACCACTCTGTCGGCTCGAAAGCTGCTGCGTCAGCTTTCGATGGAGTAATAGGTATGCGTGCTTAATACAATTCGTTGTATCTAAATATTGCATTTAGCAGGTATGTGTTTGAGGAGGTTTTAAAGCAGTTTGGAATGGAAACTTTATGATTTAGAAAATTTTCTTTATCATCCAGAAAATAACTTTTAATTTTCAGAAGAGCTGCCTCTTATAGAACGCTATAGAAACTAATCATATAATTTACGTTTATAATAAGGGAATGTAAAGAACAAATTACACTATGGTGTGAATATATGCCAAACCATGCGGAGGAGACAAAATTTTTCACTTCCAGCCTCAATTCTCAAATTAAGAAGAAATGCTTAGCTTAAAGATTTCCCTTTAAGTAGTTATTGGTACCACTGCATGAAAAAATTGATGACTAAACATACTGTGTTGCATATAAAATTAATGTAAAATCAGTAACTGTCTCGAATAGTTGGGTTTCGATACAGTAGAAATTCGTTCAAACTACTACTACGACTTTAGCTCAGTTGCAAACCTAAATTATTTTTATATATTACAGTTTATTTTTAGATTAAAAAGTAACATGTTGAAACCTACATGTAGTTAATTTAATACTACGAGTCTTGATAACTAGTTAGCCTACACCACTTCCTATTATCAAAAAACCGGCCCAGTGTAAGTTGGACTTGCGCAATTAGTGTTGCGTACGGTGATTGCTTTTAAAGTAAAAAATTTTGTTACGGAAGAGTGATCAGTGACTTCATTAAACACACCTCAAATGCTAGCTTTCATTTGATATCCCACTCGATGACCTTAAAATTTTTTTAACCAGAAAAATTATCAAAGATATTGAATGCACTCGTAATAATTTTCGGACAATCTACGTTTTATAGAAAATATTCCAGAATTTTTTCGAAATTTTTTGATCAGTACTCTTAGAGATAGAGTGTAGTCCAGTAAATAAAAATTTTAAATGCTCATTCATAGTTGAAGCCTGAAATTTTGATCAAAAATTAGTTTGAATACGTAGATCAAGTATCAATAGGTTGTAAAAAAAATAAAAACTACCCCAAAAATCACTTTTTCGCAGATTTCCCGGAAAATATAAAAGTTACAAAAAAAAAACAAAATCGATAGATAATATAATTATCTAGAAAATCGTCGTGGATCGCTTTTCACGGATTTGCGATATAAAATGAGATATTTGCAATTGAAAATTGTTATTTGAAGCACAGCTAGCTAAAAAATACCCGAATCAGAAAAAAAAATCATAAAAAATAGGAAAAATCATTATTTTTGAACTTTTTTTAATCCTATCTATTTAATGTAACTAATTTTTTCAGATTTCTTTTTATTAACTTTTTGAAAAGTTATAAACAATTATATTTTTTGAATTTAATTTTTTATTGTTATTGTTTTTTTTTTGTTCTTTTATATAGATGTCTATATACAAATAAAACTACAAAGAATGTAATAATTTTTTTTTTCAATTTTAACAATAAAAAATTAAATTCAACAAATATAATTGTTTATAAAAGTTAATAAAAAAAGAATTCTCTGAAAAAATTAGTTACGTTAAGTAGATACGATTTAAAAAAATGTTTTTTACGAATTTTTTCAGATTCAGCCATTTTTTTTGCAAGTATCTCCTTTTTTATCGCAAATACGTGAAAAGTGATTTACAACGATTTTGTAGATAATTGTATTTTATCTATCGATTTTGTTCGAAACATTTTTTTTGTAATTTTTATATTTTCCGAGAAATTTGCCAAAAAGTAGTTTTTGGGGTAGTTTTTATTTTACAACCCCTTCCATTTAATTTCAAATTTTTGACTAATGATATTCGATCTACGTATTAAAACTAATTTTTGGATCAAAAAATCAAGCTTCAACTATAAATGAGCATTTAAAATTCCTATTTACTGGACTGGTGAGAGGGACAGCGTTTTTTTGGCAATTTTCTTAAAATAATATGAAGAAAAGTTTGTGTCTTACATCATATATATTTTTGAACTCGTATTTTCACAAGCTTTCATTTGACACCCCACTCGATGCACTTGCAATTTTTTTTTTACTTCCGATTTCACTCCCCAGAACTAAACTCTTAAGTCAAAATTTTACTTTCAAGACTACACGGCTCTGATTGGGCCATCAATTCCTATATTTGTAACAAATTTCGACTCTCTATGTCAAATGGTTTCGGAAAAAAAATCCGGTGTGACAGGCAGACAGACGGACGGGCACCGAAGTGATCCCATAAGTCTTCCGTACGGAAAACTAAAATCAAATTCGGTTGCTAACATTTAGGAAACATGTACACGAGGTTTAGTGGTCCAGATTTTATCGTGCTATTTATAATGAATTTTTGAATAAGATATGACCAATTGCCCAGCCACCAGAGTCAAAAATGTAGTAAAAGTGCATATAAATTTAAATAAGCTAGATTTTTGGCCAAGGAGGCTCATTACGAGCCAAATAAACACATATTTTGACAATTTTTTTGAAAATATCGATAATTTTTTTAAAGAATTCTTATCCAATGAATTCTTCAGTACAGTATCAAAAAAAGAAGCGTGTAAATTAACATAAGATCACATGAATTTGTTATTAAATTTTAACTTTACCTTAAGACAATGCATAAAATTTATAAATACTGAAAAATATGGAGTAAAATGGAATTACATGGAAAAAAATACAAAAAATGCATATGTTATATAAAAAAAATACAATTTGGTTAACATACATTATTGAAAACTATATATTCAAAATTTTACTTGAATTTCCTGTATGCCAGAAATTTTTCCAAATCCTCCTCTTCTGTAATTAGTTGTTGAAAGATATTGAAAGGCTCGGCCAAGACACAATAAATTAATGTATTTAATATTTTCTTCCTATTCTTCAGTACAACAATCACTGTACCATCAATACCAAATTTAGAAAGAGCAGCAGTACATTTTACTTTACAAACAATTTACTTGAAACTAGTCGTTATTTCATGTAATATAACCACTGCTCCGAAATTATATCCACGTGCATGCCGTTAGTAAACATTAGAAGGCAATTTGGTGACGAAGACGAAAAAAAAAGTAGAGATTTAATAGCTGCGTATTTTCTACCTGAACCCTCGATTCCACTGTTTAAAGCATTTACTTTCTTCTCCAAGCTTAACTCGACCTCAAAAGTGTCAAATTAATGAATACCTTGTAATTACAAATAAAACAGACCAATTCAAAGATTTAAACAAAAAAATGAAAAATCGATTTAAACATGTTAAGAAATTGTACTTCTAAAGTGACTTTCTTCACGAGAAATGTTTAATATTCTAGAAAAAGCATACATAAAGTTACGGTACTTATTTTCAACATTTCTAAGATAGTTCGAATACAAAAATTACATAACCCTAAAAAATAGCAAAAATAAACATAATTCTTTATTTTCAATGCATTTAAAATCAGGATATCAGGGAGTAAAATGTGTGTTCCTAAATGAAAAAGAAACATATAAAGAAGAAAACGTCTGAAGGGTTTTTTGATTAGATTAAATTTATCAAAGATATTAATAAATAAAAATACAAGCGTCCGTGTTAAAAAAAAATTTTCGTTTTAAATGAAGTTTCTGATCTCAATTTGAAAAAAAAAAAAAATGAATTTCATGAATGCATCAGAAAGGTTAAACTTTCCCCTTTAAAAGCCTTTTTTTCTTTTTCAGTATGATTATTTTTAAGGAATTTATGGCAATTTTCTGGGCGCGATGCGCGAGAAAATTTCAAAATTTCGTTTGAGGCGCTTTGAAAGATCCGAGTACCATAAAACAACACGTTTTAAATTACGATTTTGTCGAAAACGGTGCGTTTAACAGGAAAATATCAAGAGACCTTTTTTATACAGAATCGCATGATCTATATTTTTTTCATGTAATGTTTTCACAAATTATGCATATTTTGCGAGATATTCATGAAGAACCCAATTTTCAGCCGGCGATGCCCCGATTGCTGCAAACTTTTTTATATATATATTATTTGGCTGTTAACCTCTTCACGACCGAATTTATTTGGGAAAGTAGGACCAAAATGCCCGATTTTTTTTATGGTATGTGTTAAATCTGCAAATAGGACTTACCAAATATGTTTTTTCAAAGTTTCAAAAAAACAAGTGTTTTCACAAAAAATAAAACATTTTAATTCTGTTCTTGACATCACCCGAATTAACTCGGGCGTTCAAAGAAATGCTAATTTGAAACAAAATTTGAGCCAAATAACAAAAAAGTGGCTTATCTTATCAACTAAATAGTACTAACTGTATGATATACTCTAAAGCAGGGTGTAACACAGAGCGGTACGTCACAAATAGGGCAGTAGTAGCGTGTTTCCTTTCGAATTTTTTTGCCGCGGGCATCACGCACTCTACAGCATACACCACATTGCCGAGTTGGAAATTGTTTTTTTTTCGGTTGCCGGGATACACTCAGGGAAATGACGACCTGTCAGTCTAAGTGGTGTAGGTTGACTTGAAGGTCGTCCTTTTCTAGAAGAAAATTCCGTGCGGTGATATTTTTCCATGATCTGTTTGATTAGATCCAACCTATAAACTAGTGCTGACTTTGTTCCTCCAGTTTTTCGATATAACACAAAAGAGTTTCACAGTGCCAAATCTAATAAATGAAAAAATATTTTTTTGTAATACTTTTTTCCACGCTTTCTTGGAAGGTTGTAGTCTGCTAAGTGTTGATCCACCCGATCAACACCGCCCATGGTGTCGTTATAATCGATGACAACTTTCGGCTTTATTATAATCTTTCTTGGTTTTTCTACCTCTACACAGGTGTTCGTAGGAATGGTTGAAATCAAAGAAACATCTTTCTTGTCTTTCCACTTTAGGACACAAACTTTACCTCTTTGAAAGGCTACAACTTCTCCTTTTTTCAGCTTCTTTTTTTTAGCTCTGAAGGAACTTCTTTCCATGTTAATTTTAGTGTTCCATAAACGTCGGTTTTCTTTGTAATAAGTAAATCCGCAAGCTGGGGGAGTTATAAAAATTATCCATCGTTATGCAATAGCCCTTCTCTAACAATGGCTTAGACAGCGTCATGACAACTTGTGACGAAATTGGTAGATTTTCATAGTCTTTGTCAAGGTTGGTTTGTTTTTCCAGTGTAGATGATAAAATTCCATACATAACCACTTTTAGATTCACACAGTAAATAGGTTTTTATACCAAATCGAGCTCTTTTTAGTGGAATGTATTGGATCCAACCAAGTCTACCCCCTTATATAAAAGGAGACTTTCGTCAATAGACAGGTTTTTTTTCAGGTACGACCAGTTCTTGAAACTTGCTAACCAATTTTTCGTATACTGGCCATATTTTATTAAGTTTTGGGTTTGGATGAGTTACTTCATCAAATTCATCATTATTAGAAAAATGGATGTTTTGATGGATAGCCTCAAATCTATTTCTGCTCATACAACTGGCAAAAAAGGGCGTCACCAAAAGAGGATCGGTTGACCAGTATTGACGCAATTCTGGTTTTTTTATAACGCTTTGTAAAATTGTCAATCCTAAAAAGACTCTAATTTCTTCACTAGTCACAGGGTACCACATTTTTCCTCTTTTTTTTGCTCAGCATACCTGTTGGTTTCTGTTACTATATGGCCAACCAGATCGTCGTCAACGAACTGTTAAAAAAAATACAACATGTTCCAATCATTGCAGGATACACAATTTATAGATGGTACAGCCGTAAAAGGGAATGATGGTGGGGCTGGGGAATCAGGTTGCAATTCAAACCAATCACGTGCTTCAAGTAAATCCGCCGAATTATCTGAATTCGAGCTACTACTTGAAATATTGCCGTAAGATGTATCAGAGCCACTTTCGTCTATTGGTTCGTCAACTTCTGACTCATCTGACAGATCATAATCGTGCCTGTCCATGATATACTAAGTACTTGGGTTTCAGCTACTAAAATGTAAATAACAGGTATAATAAATATATTTACTTATTGTAGACAAAAACTCACGTAAAATTTAATTCACAGAAGCAGCGCAACAAAACTTATCAAGTCGCAACACAAACTAAATTTACCCGCTGGCAGCTTATTTTGCCTCAAGATCAAATAAACAGTCGCAAAAATCCGACAAGACCCGAGGGGTTTGAGTTAAATGTGTAAAAATGCGTATTCCCGCTTTTCACGAGACAGTTCGGGTGATGGCGCATAACATCCATAAAAATTAGAGATGCCCGAGTTAGGCCCGGGCATAGGAAAATCGAAACGTTGACCGTGCCCGAGTTATCTCGGGTACAGTCGTTAAGCGGTTAATGAACCTCTCTGGCCATCAAAATTTATGTGCGGTTTAACTCCCATGCGACTGGATTACGACAAAAATTGTGAATTTAGTAAAATAGAATATCGATCGTTGATAAAGTACCTCTTTTTGAAAGGACTGTCCACTAAAGACATGCTTAATACATTGAAGGAATAATGTTCTTTCTACACCACTATCAAATACTTGTATTGGGTTGGGGATTTTAAGAGAAGAGCCGACATTAGTGATGAACATTGTGCTGAAGGTTTTTATGTTTATCCGAGAAAATATTGAGGCTGTGTATGAAATGATTTTGTAGAATCGACAAATCGGGCTGAAATATACTCTGAAAATTTGATACGAACATGTTTTTCATATTGTCTATTCCGATTTGGACATGAAAAAATTATCAGCTAGGTTTCTAATCCCTAAATGTCGAAACGTCGATCAAAAACGACTGCGAGTCATACACCCAAATTGATTTGTAGCCGTTTTGAAGAGGATTCATCTAACTTTTTGGATCGACTAGTAACTATGGATTAAAGGCCGGTTTATCATTACGATTAAGAGACAAAGGAACAGTCGGAGGATTGCAAACCAACTGGCTCATCTTGCCAGAAGTCAATAGGGAAAATTCTTGCTTCGGTTTTTCTTTTGTAACAAGGTAAAACAGTTAATAATAAAGAATATTATTCTTTATTATTAACTAAACTGATAAGTCACCCTAGCTGCTGCCTAAAAAAGGTTTTAAATAAAAAAAATTTTAATCGATTATTTTAGCACACGTTCAAAATTACACAGAAAAGCTCAAATTACTTAATTTTATTTGGCAATTTGACTCTTCTTCAATTTGAGTGCTACCTCTAAATATAAAATTGTATTAATAAAATAAATAATGATATCTATTTTAACTGTGCATACAAGGCTGTGACGAACATTAAAGTGCATACCTTCAAAACGAGTTTTTTTGTACCTACACCTTGATTTTTTTATGGTATAACTACCTACACATTAAAAGTCTACTTAAACATTCTTGGGAAAGGTTGTAAATAAATAAACTATTTCATTAATATAAGCTGCTCCATTTATATTTGTTAAACAACTATAATTACATTACATATGCACGGTTTTGTCGTCCTATTTTTGGGCCACATGTAATTAATGAAACTAAAATTAAACTTGGACCGAATGTAGGTGGTTGTAGATCTAGGTAGAATTCTCGAAGGAAAAACATATTTATTTATTCAAAGTGAAAATAATTATGTGTTCCGAATTTAGCCTGCAGTGTTTCTAGGGAGTATATGTAAACAAAAGTCCTAGAAATACCTTGATAGATGCAACCGAATTCCCTCAAATGGAGGAGTCCAGCATTCCACATGATATATATATGTATCTTCTACTAAAATAAATATATATACGAGGTGCGACAATAAAGTAATGAGACTGATGTGATAAAAAAAATATTTATGTGTTTAGTCGGCTGTAGTGTGATCTCCTTCAAAGTAGTTTCTTTCTGCTTGCACACACTTATCTCAACGCACCTGCCAGTGTTGGTAACTTTTCTGGAACTCTTCTTCTGGAATATTGTCTAAGACTCTTCTCACAGCATTTTGGACATCTTTTGTTGTTTGAAAATGGTGTCCGTTGACTGCCATTTTGACTTTTGGGACGGGGCGAGATCCGGTGAATAAGGTGGCTGTGGTAGTACTGAAATGCATTTTGAGATTAAAAATTACTGTACAAACAATGCAAAATGACATGGCGCATTATCGTGATGAAGAATCCACGTATTAGCAATGTTTGAACGGACACGGAGGACTCGTTTTCGAAGTCTTTGTAGAAATATTGATTAACTGTTTGACCAGGAGGCACCCACTCTTTATGAACAATACCTTTGGAATCGAAAAAGCACACGAGCATACATTTCACTTTTTACTTCGACACGCGAGCTTTTTTTGATCTGTGTGATCCCTTCGAACACCATTACGAACTTTGGCGTTTTGTCTCTGGATCATACTGGAAGAACCAACTTTCATCACCAGTGATAACACGATTCAATAACTCTGGGTTGATTTGTACTTGTTCTGCCACATTTTTCCGGGCATCTCGCTGTTGTTCTGTGAGATTTGTCGGGACCATTTCGCATGCCCAGATCTTTTGTTATTATTAGGCGAACAGTTTCCCGATTGATGTTCACTTCTTCTGCAGATAATCTTCGATCGAATCGAACGATTTCACGCATCCTAGCCGTGTTGACGTCTGTCCGTGAGATTGATGGTCGTCCACTGCGGTCTTCCTCTTCAACATTCGTTCTGCCTTGAGCTCTTGATATAACCTCATTTCCAAAAGCCTTCTGAAGCTTACCGTAAGTTGTCGTCGCATTCTCACCGAGTTTAATACAAAAAGAAATGACGTATCTTTGCGCAAAACATATGTTCACTTATTACACTATAACTCAAGACTGAGAGGTTGCAAGGATATGTCGCTTGGACTATTAGTGGCGTGAGGTCTCATTACTTTTTTGTCGCACCTCGTATATATATATATATATATATATATATATATATATATATATATATATATATATATATATATATATATACAGTCCCTGGCCAAATTATTAGACGCACTGCAAGATTTCATGTAAAATATTAATTACCGAGTGATATTGTACCGTTTTATTATTTTAAATTGATTTGTTTTTTATTTTTATATTATCCAATCAATTACCTATTTATTTGACATAAATAAAACAGCATTAATTTAGAAAAGCATAAGTTTATTAAGTTTTAAAGAAAAGTGAAATTAATGTTAGTAAAAGTCAATATTTAGTTGAGCCAGTTTTAGCCGCTATCAAAGCTTTAATTCTGCGCGGCATGCTATCAATGCAAGATTGTACTGTCTCCTGCATTTGAGGATGATGATTCCACACATGAATAATCTTTTCTAGGAGCTGGGTTTTGTTGGTAATCACATCTTTAGCCACTTCTCTTTTCATCAGCTCCTACACATTTTCAATGGGGTTCATATCAGGGCCAATCCAACAGAGGGATATTTTTTTCTGCCAAAAAAGCTTTAACAGACCGAGCAGTGAGGCAGGGAGCTCCATCTTGCATGAAAGTGAATGGTTCCCCATTTGGAAACCATTCTCTGAGCTGCGGAATCAACCGATTTTGTAATACTTCTTTGTACTGATCTCGCCTCATTATTCCTTTGACGACGTACAGACGTCCAGTGCCCTTGCCGCTGATGACTGACCAAATCATCACTTTGGTGGGATGTTTAACCGTCGGGATGTCACAATCAGGATGAAACTTTTCTCCATGACGACGACGCACATACTGAGCTTTATTCTGCAAAATTTCGAATGTGCTTTCGTCACTGAAGCAGACCTGTCAAAAATAGGAAAAATATATAAACTTCCATGTTTATTTGCTTTATTTAACTGAAAATGGTAATAATGTATCAATTATTGATTATATTGCTGTATCTTACCGATCTCCAGAAGTCCACATCTTTGTCTTGCCGTTGTTTGGCCCACTTCAGGCGCTTTGCTTTCATTGCAGCTGTTAACTTGGGCTTCCTGGCGGGGCGACAGGCCTTAAAATCTAATTCTTTCAATTTTCTTCGAAAAGTGCGCTCAGAAGCATTTACGCTAGAATCCTGGAGTTGTGATTTTATTACTTTTGTAGTAGCAAATCTGTTTTCTACACAAATTTTCTTCAAAGATCTCTCTGACCGTGGAGTGAAAATTGGTTTTCTACCGCATCTTTTCTTTCTTTTCGGGCTTAATTTCCTTCCCTGACTCAATTTTCTTTTTTATGCGTCGTACACTAGCTTCAGAAACCTCCAATCTTCGTGATATTTCTCGGTTTGTAAATGTTTTCGCAATCACAAGGGCCTTCACTTCAGCTTTTTTACGTGGTGAAAGATCGCCTTTTCTACCCATAATTACTTTTTTTAAAACACTGCATACAAAATAAACTAATAACTGAGTAGTATAAAACTGTTAAACAAACAATCACAGTCCATAAAGCCACAGAAACACGTCCGTACCTGACTCGATTCCGATCGCGACTGATACAGGTTTGTACTTATTTACGTTCATGTATCACTTTGTCAACACATTGTTGCTATATGTTAAAAATAAATACAAATATGTAGTCTACAACAATTCTTTTAAATAAAAATCAATAATATTGTAGTTTAAATATACCATTATTGCATAAAAACTCTTAAGAAACATAAAATTACTAAAAAAAATACAGTGCGTCTAATAATTTGGCCAGGGACTGTATATATATATATATATATATATATATATATATATATATATATATATATATATATATATAATATATATATATATATATATATATAGGGTAACATGATGCGTCATAATATCAAGTTGTTGATTTCCGATTAATTTCACCGGGTTTTCATTTACCAAATAATTTTGAGCCCTATATCCTGGTTATGAGCATTGCACACCCTCGACAGAGAAATCCGTATAATTAAAGAGGACCGATTCACGAGGGTCGTTGCAAGTGATTGTATTCGGTGGGAAAATTATGTCAGTTTGTATTAGCAATTCAGATATTTATGAAATTAACCCCGGGACTGTCAGGTACAATACATCAATACATAGGACAAACGGCATAGTGGCATATCACTGCATTGTATTAAATATAATCTTATGGAAGAGTTAAATAATGTAACATTACTACATAATAAGAACAAAGGTACAAGGACCTGACTTTTTAGTTTAACCGGAAAAAAGTAATAAAAAAAATGTTTGAAATATGAAACAGAACATAATCCGTAGGCTGAAAAGTGTTTGGTCTAGCTACTTAAAACATATTTTTTTTTGCAAAATTCGACTTTATTCATCAACATAGTCTCCTTCAAGAGTGATACAATCACTCCGACGCTTTTCTAACATTTATATACCTTCCTTGTAGAAGGATTTGTCTTTGCCTTCAAAGCAGGCCTCAGTTTCGGCGATAACTTCTTCATTGGAGCCAAATCGCTGTCCCGCGAACATTTTCTTGAGATCTGCGAATAGATAATAGTCGCTGGGGGCCAAATCTGGAGAATACGGTGGATGAGGAAGCAATTCGAACTTCAATTCATGCAAATTTGCCATCGTAACCATTGATTTGGGCCGTTTATTTGCGATTTCTGCCTTCAAACGCAACAATAACTTTATATAGTATTCGCTATTGATGGTTCTTCCCTTCATAGCATAGTCGATAAAAATTATTCCATGCGTATCCTAAAATACAAAGGCCAAAACCTTTCCAGCAGACTGTTGTGTCTTTGGTCGCGTCGGGCGGCTTTCACTGGCTGCTGTCCACTCAACTGACTGTCGATTTGATTCCGGTGTGTAGTGGTGGATCCATATTTCATCCATTGTCACATATCGCATGAAAAAATCATTTTTATTGTTTTTAAACAGGTCTAAACAGCGCTCAAAATCATCAACACGTTTTTGTTTTTGGTCCACTGTGTGCAAACGCGGTACCCATTTCAGACAGAGCGTTCTCATGCCCAAATATTCATGCAAAATGTGACCAACACGTTCTTTTGATATATTTAGGGTGTCAGCTATTTCACGAAATTTCACTTTACGGCCATCCAAAACAATTTTGTGGATTTTTTTATGTTTTCCGACGTAACCATCTCATTTGGGTGTCCAGAGCGTACACCATCATTTGTATATGTACGGCCGCGCTTAAATTTAGCATACCAGTAAATGATGAATGATTTCCAGGAGCAGAGTCCCGAATTTTTTCCATTGTTTTGAAAATATCAAAAGTATCGTCACTGAAACCACTCTAACTTGTAATTTAATCGTCGAAATGTCATGAAATTTTGACGCGTATCGATTGAAGGCCGGTACTTCCTAAAAATCATATGGGTTTTTTAAAAAGGGCGACATTTATGTGTCAAACCAAAAACTTTTCAGCGTGTGTTACTACAAACGAATAAATATTTTCTTGAAAACCCCCATAATTGATTCTTTCTTAAATTTATAACCTTTAGACAACATCTGTTTTAAATATTTTGCAGATTTCTTCGGCAGTTGAAGATGTTTTCGGAGAATTAGGACTTTAGTATAGTACGTACTCTTGAAAAAGCCCTAATGAGACAAAACATATGTCGGCTTGATTTATTTATTAAAATCACATCAGCAGTCTCTAAGACTTGTGCTTTACATCTATAATCTATAATATATATAAAATGCAACGTCTCTCTCTCTATCTGTCTGTCTGTCTGTCTGTCTGTCCCGTTAGTGACCTTATCACTGGAGAACCACTTATCCGATTTACGTACTTTTTTTTTTTAAACATACATATGTTCTCTGGCCAGGTTATAGGCTATATTTTATTACGATAGGTAGCATAAGGAATGAGCAGTGACGATAATAGTGAATGAAGTCGGAAAAAAAAAGTTTATCGCTAGCGCGTTCCCTTGCAATACACAGTCTAAACCATTAAATATGGAACAATATTATGTAGTAGAGAATATCTAGAATCTATAATATATATATTAAATGCAATGTCTCTCTGTCTGTCTGTCTGTCCACTGGTGCGTTTATCACGCGAGAACCACTTATCCGATTTACGTCTTTTTTTAAATTCATACATATATTCTTTGGCCAGGTTATATAATAATAATAATAATCTATACCTATAATATAAACAAATTGTAACCTCTCTCTGTCTGTCTGTCTGTCCGTTAGTGCGTTTATCCCTCGAGAACCACTTATCCGATTTACATGATTGTTTAAATTCGTACATATGTTCTCTGACCAGGTTTTAGATATATATTTTATTACATCTATAATATATATAAAATGCAACGTCTCTCTGTCTGTCTGTCTGTCTGTCCGTTAGTGCGCCTATCACTGAAAAACCACTTATCCAATTTACGTACTTTTTTTTTTTAAACATACATATGTTCTCTGGCCAGGTTATAGGCTATATTTTATTACGATAGGTAGCATAAAGAATGAGCAGTGACGTAAAATAGTGAATGATGTCGCAAATAAGTTTGCCGTTAGCGCGTGCCTTTGCAACACACAACCTAAACCATTAAATATGGAAAAATATTATGTATCTGTATATGTATAATCTATAATATATATAAAATGCAATGTCTCTCTGTCTGTCTGTCTGTCTGTCCATTAGTGCGTTTATCACGCAGGAACCACTTATCAGATTTACCTGTCTTTTTTTAAATTCATGCATATATTCTTTGGCCAGGTTATATAATAATAAAAATAATCTATATCTATAATATATATAAAATGCAATGTTTGTCTGTCTGTCTGTGTGTCTGTCCGTTAATGCGCTTATCCCTCGAGAACCACTTATCCGATTTACGTGATTTTTTAAATTCATACATATGTTCTCTGACCAGGTTATAGGTATATATTTTATTACATCTATAATATATATAAAATGCAACGTATTCTGTCTGTCTGTCTGTCCGTTAGTGCGCTTATCACTGGAGAATCACTTATCCGATTTTCGTACTTTTTTTTTTTTAAACATACATATCTTCTCCGGCCAGGTTATAGGATATATTTTATTACGATAGGTAGCATAAGGAATGAGCAGTGACAATAATAGTAAATGAAGTCGGACAAAGTTTGCCGCTAGCGCGTTCTCTTGCGATACACAGTCCAAACCATTAAATATGGAACAATATTATGTAGCAGAGAATATCTATAATATATATAAAATGCAATGTCTCTCTCTATCCGTCTGTCTGTCCGTCCGTTAGTGTGCTTATCACTGCAGAACTACTTATCCGATTTACGTGCTTTTTTTTAACCATACGTATGTTCTCTGGCCAGGTTATAGGCTACATTTTATTAGGTGACATAAGAAATAAGCAGTGACCATAATAGTGAATTAAGTCGGAGAAAAGTTTGCCGCTAGCGCGTTCTCTTGCAATACCCTCCCTAAAGCATTAAATATGGAACAATATCATGTAGCAAAGAATACAATATATATAAAATGCAATGTCTCTCTGTCTGTCTGTCTGTCCGTTAGTGCGCTTATCACTCGAAAACCACTTATCCGATTTACGTGTTTTTATAAATTTATACATATGTTCTATATAATTCGATATAAGCCTAGATAATGGGAGATAAGGCGAGATAATTGGAGATAAGGAGAAATAATGGGAGATAAGTCGAGATAAGCCTCGATAATGGTAGATAAGGTGAGATAATGGGAGATAAGTATAAATAATGGAAGATAAGGAGAGATAATGGGAGATAAGCAGAGATAAGTCTAAATAATGGGAGTTATGGTGAGATAAGGAGAAATAATGGGAGATAAGGAGAAATAATGGGAGATAAGGAGAAATAATGGGAGATAAGTCGAGATAAGCCTAGATAATGGGAAATAAGGTGAGATAATGGGAGATAAGGAGAAATAATGGGAGATAAGGAGAAATAATGGGAGATGAGCAGAGATAAGCCTAGATAATGGAAATTATGTAGAGATAATGGGAAATAAGGAGAAATATTGGGAGATAAGGAGAAATAATGAGAGATATTTTATTACGTTGGGTAACATAAGGAATAAGCAGTGACGATAGTAGTGAATCAAGTCCGCGCGAGCGGAGCCGCGGGCCCGGCTAGTTATATTATATTCAATAAAATATTTATATGTATAATAGTATACCCTGTCCCAAAATATAAGATCCTAATTTTTGCCGTTTTAAGTGGGCAATATAAAAATTCTGACCTTTTGTTTATAATAGGTTGCAGAGATGGACTTAAGAATTTTATTCATTAATGAAAATAAATAAAATTATAAGTGTTTTTGAAGATGTTTATTTATAGATGCATGTAAAAACAAATTGATAAGAAGTACAAATATACAGTTTGAATGAATGGGGTTTACAAAAGGGGACATAAATAAAAATATATTTTAACTTAAGCCTAATTCGATTTCACTATCACTGTCATCAGCTGAGGTAATTATCAGTGCTTTCATATTATTTACATAAATATATGAATCTTCAACTTTAACAACGTGCTGAATGAAATTCTTCTAACTTTCACAAGGTATATCATTTATAACTTTTTTTTACTAATTCAACCACTGACACCCTTAATGTAGGAGAAACATTTTGTGCGCTTATTTTTGATTTAACTTGATGCCAAATATGTTCAGTTGGATTAAACACACAATAATACAGACGAAGCTGCAAAACAGTGTGACCCATTTTCTCGACCATACTATCACAAACATATTTATTTTTCAATTTATAGTCTTTCAAAACTTCCAAAAGATCACTTTTTTATAGCTAAAGTTAAAATAAGTGTCATTTTCTAACATATATTCCTGTATTTTCGATTTAGTTCTGGCTGCATTAGTAGCCTTATTTAATAGGCGACTATGGTAACTTGCATTGTTCATAACTATAACATTCTATTCGGATACATTTGGCAAAAGGGGTATTTTCAAACCAATTTTCAAAAAGTTCTGCGGTCGTGTCTTCGTGATAGTCCAAACTAGAATCTTTTTTATGTTTTTCGCAGATAATAGTAGACAAATAGTAGCCCTTTTCAGATCCAGCATGCAAAATGGTTATTCGTTTACCTTTATTTGAAGGTGCGTTAGTCTGACATTTTGTACTTCTGTCAACCCACCCTTTTTTCACAGTGTCATGGGTATCGAACTATGTTTCGTCAAGGTAAATTATTGGCTAATTCTCTGATCGATACTTTTTAATTTCTTGTAAATAAGTATGTCGCAAGATTCGTAATCTTTGTGACTCCATCACTACTTGCCTTCTGCTGATTTTTCGGAACGTGAATCTCATTCTTAAGTTCATTACGTATTTCTTCCAGAACATGTTGGTAAATTGTTGGTATGTAATTTTTACGCAGTGCTGATTCGTCTGGTATTTTTTGATTCAAGCAATATTTTCGCAGAAAATCTTTGAATCTAGGATTTGTAAGTTTGTGGAGAGGAATATTACTTGCAAGCAATGCTTCGCATAAATCCATGCTAAAGTGGTTTTTTTGTTTGCCTATGAAGTGGATTCACTGCTACTTGCTGCTGTTATAAGTTGTTGTCGTGGGCCTTTTTTTGCAATCCTGCGATATGAAGACTTGTCTTGACATGCTGGTCAATTTGGAACTTTTTTGTGCACGAAACATTTTTTTCGCAAACTCGACAATATAAAACATTTCCGTCGTATGTAAATGTTCCAGGATAATCAGCGACCCACGAAGAGACACTTTTTTTGCGGGTGGCATAGCACACGTTAAACTTTAACACAACACGTTAAAAATTGCAAAAAGACTACACTGATGCAAGCGCGTCAACAATAATGTTAAAACTGATATCTTGTTTTAAAATAAAAATTCGTCTTCGAGAAAATTGTTTATTTGATCCACGCTCAAACAAATATTCTTAGAAACTAACTACTTATCACTTAATATCCCGACCAAGAAACAAAGGAATAAAATACCGTCGTAATTTTGGGTATTCCCTTGGCACTATAACCTAATCGATGTTTAGACTATTGCAGGTAATGTTCCGGCGATAAGATCGGTTTCAGACGGCAACACTAACAATACCCTGAGCAATTCAATTGCCTAGTAATACCGAGAAATCTATAATATATATAAAATGCAACGTCTGTCTGTCTGTCTGTCTGTTAGTGCGCCTATCACTGAAGAACCACTTATCCGATTTACGTACTTTTTTTTTTAAAACATACATATATTCTCTGGCTAGGTTATAGGCTATATTTTATTACGATAGGTAGCATAAGGAATGAGCAGTGACGTAAAATAGTGAATGATGTCGGAAATAAGTTTGCCGCTAGCGCGTGCCTTTGCAATACACAGCCTAAACCATTAAATATGGAACAATATTATGTAGCAAAGAATATCTGTAATCTATATTCTATAATATATATAAAATGCAATGTCTCTCTGTCTGTCCATTAGTGCGTTTATCACGCGGGAACCACTTATCCGGTTTACCTGTCTTTTTTTAAATTCATACATATATTCTTTGGCCAGGTTATATAATAATAATAATAATAATCTATATCTATAATATATATAAAATGCAATGTTTGTCTGTCTGTCTGTCTGTCCGTTAATGCGCTTATCCCTCGAGAACCACTTATCCGATTTACGTGATTTTTTTAAATTCATACATATGTTCTCTGACCAGGTTATAGGTATATATTTTATTACATCTATAATATATATAAAAAATGCAACTTATCTTTGTCTGTCTGTCTGTCCGTTAGTGCGCTTATCACTGGAGAACCACTTATCCGATTTTCGTATTTTTTTTTTAAAACATACATATGTTCTCCGGCCAGGTTATAGGCTATATTTTATTACGATAAGTAGCATAAGGAATGAGCAGTGACAATAATAGTAAATGAAGTCGGATAAAGTTTGCCGCTAGCGCGTTCTCTTGCAATACACAGTCCAAACCATTAAATATGGAACAATATTATGTAGCAGAGACTATCTATAATATAAATAAAATGCAATGTCTCTCTGTCCGTCTGTCTGTCTGTCTGTCTGTCCGTCCGTTAGTGTGCTTATCACTGGAGAGCCATTTATCCGATTTACGTGCTTTTTTTTAAACATACGTATGTTCTCTGTCCAGGTTATAGGATATATTTTATTAGGTGACATAAGGAATAAGCAGTGACGATAATAGTGAATCAAGTTGGAGAAAAATTTGCCGCTGGCGCGTTCTCTTGCAATACACTCCCTAAAGCATTAAATATGGAACAATATCATGTAGCAAAGAATACAATATATATAAAATGCAACGTCTCTCTGTCTGTCTGTCTGTCCGTTAGTGCGCTTATCACTCGAGAACCACTTATCCGATTTACATGTTTTTTATAAATTTATACATATGTTCTATATAATTCGATATAAGACTAGATAATGGGAGATAAGGTGAGATAATGAGAGATAAGGAGAAATAATGGGAGATAAGTCGAGATAAGCCTCGATAATGGGAGATAAGGTGAGATAATGGGATATAAGTATAAATAATGGGAGATAAGGAGAGATAATGGGAGATAAGCAGAGATAAGTCTAGATAATGGGAGTTATGGTGAGATAATGGGAGATAAGGAGAAATAATGGGAGATAAGGAGAAAATTATGGGAGGTAAGTCGAGATAAGCCTAGATAATGGGAAATAAGGTGAGATAATGGAAGATAAGGAGAAATAATGGGAGATAAGGAGAAATAATGGGAGATGAGCAGAGATAAGCCAAGATAATGGAAATTATGTAGAGATAATGGGAGATAAGGAGAAATATTGGGAGATAAGAAGAAATAATTGGAGATATTCTATTACGTTGGGTAACATAAGGAATAAGCAGTGACGATAGTAGTGAATCAAGTCCACGCGAGCGGAGTCGCGGGCCCGGCTAGTATTGTAAATATAGGGAAAATATGCATCATTACTAGATTTTGGGTAAAATATGCAATAATCGGTGAGAATGGTCTAAATATGCAAATGCATATGAAAATATGCAAATGCCGGTCTCTATTAATTAATATAGTACTTGTAACTAGGTAAATTATATATTCTGTAACATACTTTGTTGGTTCCAGAAGAAGACACAGTGTGTCGAAACAATTTTCAGCAGTAATATAATAAACATAAGTGGTGATCTTAAACAGTTGTTTAAATTTTCGTTCCTAGTTATTATGGATCTCTATTAAGTAACGGCTAAGTGCAGTATTTAAAACATTAAGAAGTAAATTAGTTTAATTTTTACTTTTAAGTATTTCGACAAAGTTCTGTAAGGAACCAACTACTGAAACCGTTCAAGTTATTTACCTCATACGTTATTAATGTTGGACATCGAACTTGGTAACACTTCTGTATACCTATCATTATTTTTTATTTCTCTTCACAACCGATCTGTGGTATTAACTGTATATTAAATTATCTACATTATTTTAATATACATACATATAATAGGATAAAATAGCCTCTACCATATAAAAACGCCTGCAAGTGTTTAACTTTATAACTGTTCACGAACATGCACATAATAAGTAAACATATTACATAAGAGATTTGCGCCGCAGTCATGTTTATTTTATTGTCTTATTAATGTCCATTTAAGGTAAATATACTACAATTTTGCATAACATAATGGCTAATTAACCTCCTGAAGACATTTTTCTCTCAGTTTTATCTTCTTTTTTTCCGGTTAACATTGCTTACAAAAATATCCTACTTATATATTTATGGGGGCTAATGGAGTTATGTACGACAAGGAAAGGTCAGTGTCACGAATATACACTGCTGGCTTACTGTATCTGCAGTAATTAAGTCTATTGATAGAGTATGGAAACAAAAATGCGAGCAAATACCCTGACGGTTTAGTGGGTGTTCAGATAAGCGAATCCTTTCGGGAACGACACCAATACGAAAGTTGCACGGCGTACTATGACCAAAAATTATCTTACAATCATCATTAGGTACTTTTCGTTCACTCCTGGACATAGGACTTTCCAAAGCTCCTCCATTTATTCCTGTTCTGAGCCCTTCGACACCAGTATTTTCCACGTATTTTGCGCATGTCGTCTACCCATCTCGTTGACGGTCTTCCTCGCTCTCGTGTTGTTTTTGCCTAGGCCGCCAAAAGATTATACATACATTCATACATCTTACACTATATAGAAATATTTTTTGCACAAATATATGCCTAATTAACTTTCACTGCTGGTTGGTAAATCTGATGAGGTACTGTTTCCATCTTCTAAAAGGTTAATTGCTTCCCTCGAAAAGAGTTTTTTTTTATATTTCCTATTAATCTTTTATGGACATAATACTAACGAATCTAACGTTTCGAAAAAAAATAAGGAATTTCAAATAATCTTTTGATTTGCCAAAAAAAGAGATATGGTCATTTCGCTAATTGGTAATGACAATTATAAAAAACAAAAATTTCCAAAAAACGTTGTTTTGCAAAACATGGTCATTTGGTAAATTTAACAACGATAATTAGTTGAAATTTGAAAAAAATTAACGCATAATTTGTTATTAAAAATTAAAAAAATAATTACGAGGCTGGTTTGAAAAGTCCGTGCAAAGTCCGAGAGATGGCACCACCGGCGCGTATCGAGGTCATGTTTAGTTAGTAGCATCTCTTGAATGAACGCACACCAAGTTTCAGCCATATTGGTCTATTTCTTTGTGTTTGGCATTCGTGTGAATCAAGGAAGTCGAGTGATTTTCAAGAAACGGACGAAAAAGAATTTCGTGTGGTGATTAAACATTAAATTACAAAACGCCTCAGGAGATTAAAGAGAAGCTTGATAAACATTATGGTGACTCTGCACCTTCGATTAGAACAGTTTATAAGTGGTTTCAAAATTTTCGGACTAGCCATATGGGCACAAGTGACGCTGAACGTTCTGGACGGCCTGTGGAGGTTACGACTCCAGAAATCATTGATCAAATCCATGATATGATGATGGATGACAGAAGAGTTAAGGTGCGTGAGATTGCTAGTGCTGTGGGCATCTCGACTGAACGGGTACATAATATTTTGCATAAACATTTGGACATGAGAAATCTATCCGCAAGATGGGTGCCGCGATTGCTCACCCTTGACCAAAAACGGAATCGTGTGAAGTGTTGCAAGGATGGTTTGCAGCTGTTCCAGAAGAATCCGGAGGACTTTAAGCGTCGTTTCGTCACTGTGGATGAAACATGGATACATTACTATACCCCTGAGATCAAACAACAATCTAAACAATGGGTTACCAAGGGGGAATCTGCACCAAAAAAGGCGAAGACCGTTCCTTCGGCCGGAAAGGTTATGGCGACTGTCTTTTGGGATTCGCAAGGGATAATCCTCATCGACTATCTGGAAAAGGGTAAAACTATTACAGGTGAATATTATTCATCGTTATTGGACTGTTTGAAAACCGAGCTGCAAGGAAAACGCCCGCGATTGGCCCACAAGAAAGTCCTTTTCCATCACGACAACGCACCAGCACACACCTCATCAGTTGTGGTCGCAAAATTAATGGAAATAGGATTCCAACTCGTTTCACATCCCCCCTATTCTCCAGACTTGGCTTCCTCGGACTACTATTTGTTCCACAATTTGAAGAAATGGCTGGCGGGACAAAGATTTTATTCAAACGAGGAGGTGATTGCAGACACTAATGGATATTTTGCAGACTTGGACAAATCCTATTATTCGGAAGGGATCAATAAACTAGAACATCGTTGGACGAAGTGTATAAGCCTAAAAAGAGACTATGTCGAAAAATAAAAAAGGTTTACCCCAAACACATAAGTAGTTTTTATTTTTGCACGGACTTTTCAAACCAGCCTCGTATAATATTATTAGTAAAACTCGCATATTTCGGAGAACATTATTCGAATGACGTAGTGCAACGACGGAAACGAAAAAAAAGTATAGAAAATAATCTACATCTCCTTGTAATGAGTTTGAAAAATGAGTTATTCCTACTTTTTTTTTAAATTTTGTCTCTAGTGCGGGGCTCGCACGACGTACTTTTAATGCAAAACCTTGTCACCTTAATCTTTTCTAAGTAAAAATTAGTTCCCAACTAAACAAATAGTTTCAGAAGTCTTTCTAACCCATTAACTATTAAAGCTAGCCTACCTCACATATTTTGGTCACATCGCAAGAAGAAGTGACACCATGGAGAAACTGGTAGTCGCAGGAAAAGTCAGCGGCAGAAGATCAAGAAGTAGATCTTGTACAAGATGGGAAGACCAACTGCAGCCCTTTGTTGGAAAAACTCTACATGAGGCGGGCCAAATGGCCCTGGACCGAGAGATCTGGAAATATCAAGTGCAAAGAAACATCTCGTGAGTAATCACCACGCCCTGTCAAGGGTAATAGAACAGACGAGGAGGATTAAAGATGATTCTGTGAAGGTAATGAGCTTTCAGTCCTATTTTTTTATTTATTGGCTTAATTAGGAGAGCTATTTAATAAATAATGCACGCTGGTGACTTACAGGTATATTTTTATGTTAAACAATAATTTGTATCTCTGTACAGGCGATCTATACAGTTTCTTTGCTTCTTAATGGCGGCGTACCAACGTTTTGGGAGGTTTGATGTACCACTGTCGTTTTTAGTATCCGGATGTTGGGTAACCTAAGCAGAAAGCTGCTCCAAAAGGAAAAAACGATGTCTCCGTTAAACCCTTTCAATCTAGAGAATAAGTTAGGATCTGACGGAACTCAGCGCGTCAGACTCTATTGCTCACTGTAATTATTTAATAAATCGGTTCTATCTACTGGCATAAATTTTCCTTTTATGCAAGCTGATGTTAAAATACTACATTGATATTAATGAAATCCCGATAGCTAATATTTCTTCACACGTCACTCGATGATCTTCTGGAAAAAGTTCTCTGCAAGTTTCACACTAGATTTTGCTTGACAGAACTCTGTCAAGTGTTCGCTGTCATTTACAATTTCATATTTATGTAAGTTAAGTTCCTCCTCGTTCCTTATCGAAGTTCAAATCGTCATACATACGAGGCTGGTTTGAAAAGTCCGTGCAAAAATAAAAAACTACTTATGTGTTTGGGGTAAACCTTTTTTATTTTTCGACATAGTCTCCTTTTAGGCTTATACACTTCGTCCAACAATGTTCTAGTTTGTTGATCCCTTCCGAATAATAGGATTTGTCCAAGTCTGCAAAATATCCAAATAGTGTCTGCAATCACCTCCTCGTTTGAATAAAATCTTTGTCCCGCCAGCCATTTCTTCAAATTGGGGAACAAATAGTAGTCCGAGGGAGCCAAGTCTGGAGAATAGGGGGGATGTGAAACGAGTTGGAATCCTATTTCCATTAATTTTGCGACCACAACTGCTTAGGTGTGTGCTGGTGCGTTGTCGTGATGGAAAAGGACTTTCTTGTGGGCCAATCGCGGGCGTTTTTCTTGCAGCTCGGTTTTCAAACGGTCCAATAACGATGAATAATATTCACCTGTAATAGTTTTACCCTTTTCCAGATAGTCGACGAGGATTATCCCTTGCGAATCCCAAAAGACAGTCGCCATAACCGTTCCGGCCGAAGGAACGGTCTTCGCCTTTTTTGGTGCAGATTCCCCCTTGGTAACCCATTGTTTAGATTGTTGTTTGGTCTCAGGAGTATAGTAATGTATCCATGTTTCATCCACAGTGACGAAACGACGCTTAAAGTCCTCCGGATTCTTCTGGAACAGCTGCAAACCATCCTTGCAACACTTCACACGATTCCATTTTTGGTCAAGCGTGAGCAATCACAGCACCCATCTTGCGGATAGCTTTCTCATGTCCAAATGTTTATGCAAAATATTATGTACCCGTTCAGTCGAGATGCCCACAGCACTAGCAATCTCACGCACCTTAACTCTTCTGTCATCCATCACCATATCATGGATTTGATCAATGATTTCTGGAGTCGTAACCTCCACAGGCCGTCCAGAACGTTCAGCGTCACTTGTGCCCATATGGCCAGCCCGAAAATTTTGAAGCCACTTATAAACTGTTCTAATCGAAGGTGCAGAGTCACCATAATGTTTATCAAGCTTCTCTTTAGTCTCCTGAGGCGTTTTGCCTTTCATAAAGTAATGTTTAATCACCACACGAAATTCTTTTTCGTCCATTTCTTGAAAATCACTCGACTTCCTTGATTCACACGAATGCCAAACACAAAGAAATAGACCAATATGGCTGAAACTTGGTGTGCGTTCATTCAAGAGATGCTACTAACTAAACATGACTTCGATACGCGCCGGTGGTGCCATCTCTCGGACTTTGCACGGACTTTTCAAACCAGCCTCGTACAATACATAAGCATTGTATGTATATTGTTGTTTATTTTTGTTTTATTTTGGAAATCATTTCGCAACAACTCCCCCTAGAGAGTTGCAAATTTGCCCTTTAAAAACCACTGTATTAGACTAATTAATTGTGTTACAATTAATATATGTTAAACATCTGTTACGTATAAACTTTCCAAAATATTAACTATATAAACTAAATACTGCATATTTAATTTGGCTTCCACTTTATGCATATCTAATAAGGTATGAAACATAAAAAAATAACTATAGCACGGGAAAAAAATTTTTGCGTAACACACGGTATATAAAGCACCAATAACTTTCACTACTGCCGGCATGTGCCTCTATCAATTAGTGTTATTGATAAATATTTACACATGCAATTTAATTTTTTAAGCCGATTTGTACAGGTTTTACAGTTTTTACGAGTACTATACATTTCATAAACGAAACTGATTAACTTTGTTGTAAGTATATGTGTAAAATTATTCAATTTCCTTTTTAATAATTTATATTTTTCCTTGTAAGTCGTTAAAGTCAGTTGAAACTCCATACTAATTAATGTGTTTATATTACACATTGTTAAATTACAAGGTGTCCCATAAAAAAAATTACTTTAAAATATTTATAGTAAAACAGTAAACTAATACACGAAAAAAACTTTTATGTTATCGAACAATAGTCTCAGAAAATTATTTATTAAGAATACCGATAGTTTTGTAAGCGGTTTGTGAAATTATTTAACACTGCTCGGCATCTTGTTATCGTACTTGTCATGTTTTGTGGATATTTTTTTCCATTGTCCCAGAGGGTGCGGTTTTTATCATAAGCTAAGTTCATCAATGCTAAATCAGTACTAGTGGAGGCGTACTTATGTTACGTCTTTAGGAAATCAATTTATAAGGGAAAGATTCTGAAAGATTGAAGTGTATGGTCGTCGTATTATGCTGAAGCTAGTTTCGCTGGTTATACTTATAAAAAATTTACTGAGTTAGCCGTTATTTGATGGAAATTCATTGTAACTTAACACAAATAAAACACCAGTAATTTCCACTATATATATATATATATATATATATATATATATATATATATATATATATATATATATATAGTGGAAATTAAAAAACATTATTAGTGTTTTATTTGTGTTAGGTTATATTCATTAAAATGTTCTAAAGCGGATATGAAGAAGTTTTCAATTATCTTCACATTTTGTTATGAATTACCAGTTGTTGTGGGGCCTCTGACATTCTCAAAGGGTCAATTTTTCCACGTGCTGGCATTAGGAACCAAGTCGTTAATTTAATACTTTAATTTTGCGAACTCCAATAATTACAGTTTTATGAATCGGTTTGGCTGTTAAGAACATTTCCAAGAAAATTAATTTTCATACGGTTATCTAGAAAATTTGAATATACATATTTATTAGTGTCCTTTATACATAGAAAAAATTTCAGTACTGCTTACGGCACTAAATTTGTAAATATTGGCTGTTAAAATTTGTATTTTTAACATACGAACCCTACCCTGACCTATCTTGAAACGGATGTTTTATTATATAACAATTGTAATTTTTTTACAATTATTTTGAGAAACTTAGAATCATTAATTATAAATATAACAAATATTTTTCTGTAAAAAAAAACTATAGCAATCAGTATTCATTTTTTAAAGAAATATGTTGCAAAGTGAGCTACTTTGGATCCTTTTCAGTTTTCCTCGCATTTTTTTTATGGGTCTAGCACAGGGCTGCAGCTGCAGGGAAGTCTTTAAAGCGGTATAGGAGCGACACATGTGCGGAAAAAGCGATTCACGTTGTTCTTGAATCGCTGTAAATTACACTCGGTGGGAAACACAGTCCTGGGCAAATTATTCCAAAGGGATGATGTTCTCCATATAAAAGACTGCTTGAAAAGCGTTGTACGAGGAATAACAAGCTGACCCTCATACTGATGTGAAGTATTAGCGCGACGTGTATTTCTAACATGCACGGCTCTGGGTGGAATTAAGCGGGCTACATCCTTCGAACACTTTCCATGAAAATACTTGTAGAGTAGGCTCAAGTCGCCAATCGTTCTTCGATGTTCCAGCGAATCAAGGCCGCCGGTCAGTTCCGGGTCTCCAATCAGACGGACAGCCCTTCTCTGAACAGAATCCAACAAATGCAATGTATGTTTGGGAGCGGAGCCCCAAACATGGGGGCAGTATTTCATTGTTGGTCGAATTTGAGCTTTGTAAAGAGTTAACAGTTGTTGTGGAGTGTAAAGCTTTCTAGTTCGAAATAATATTCCCAACTTTTGAGAAGCTCTCCTTGCTATGCCTGCGACATGTTCATGCCAGGACATATTTGCTCCCAAACTAACACCTAACAAATTGAGTGATGATGTTAGAGGAATGGAGTGCCCCGCCATAACTATGTCGGGTTCAGCAACGTTAACTTTTTTAGAAAAAACTGCCACCTGGGTTTTTGGTAGCATTAAATTCCACTTGGTTACTGTCACTCCAAGATAGAATTTCTTCCAGGTCTTTGTTAAGTTGAACGATTCCCCGCTGTCTGCGGATATTCGTCTGAGTAGCCGATGTCCGAGCGTTCAAAGTGAATGAAGAGATAAGCGTACTGTCTTCTGCAATATTGGGTTTCCGGTCTTTTCCAGCAGATCGTTAATGTAAATGAGAAAGAGAGTAGGAGACAGTATGGAGCCTTGGGGCACATCGGTCTTGATAGTGAAGGTGTTAGAAAGAAATCCGTCGACTACCACTCGTAAAGAACGCTCTCTGAGGAAACATGAGAACAACAAACAGAACTTTTCAGACATACCATAAGAGCGTAGCTTAGATAACAGTTCATCGTGCCAAACACGGTCGAATGCCTTGGATATGTCAAGAGCAACCGCACGAGATTCTTCAAAGTGTTCAGTTGCGTTGTTCCAAACATGTGTTACACAAGTGAGAAGATCTCCTGTTGATCTATGTTTACGAAAGCTATATTGGTGATCGCTAATAATGTTGAATCCTTCAAGATATTTTAGAAGATGCTGATTGATAGCCTTTTCCATGACTTTCGATATTATTGAACGCAGTGCGACTGGTCGGTAGTTATTTGGCAAGATCTTCTTGCCTTTTTTAGGTATGGCGCAGCAGGAAGGAAATATTCCCTTTCTGTAGGATAGATTGAAAAGTCTACAGAAAACTGGTGTTAGTTCCCTCGCACACTTTTTGAGAACTATGGCAGGTATTCCGTCAGGTATAATAACTTGATAAATAAAAGTTCGCGACTCGGCAATGTCAGATTCCGCGGGTAATTTGAAATACCGTCAACGCTGATTTTAATAAATGCGTGTAGCTCACAGATATAGAAAAAATATGGGTTATCGTAAATAAAAAGTCAATATTTATAACAAATCAAATATTTATTAATATCCAACTAAATAAGTAGTATATTAATTAATATCAGAGACTTGATTTCTTATCACTCCAGCATTTACTAAATTACATTTAATACAGTTGTCACATTTTATTTTGAACTTTGAATGAAGCCCTTCCCTTTTGAAATCACTCAATTTTTCCATATCTGAAGGCTTCTACAGCCGGTGCATTTCAGTTTTCTAGCTAACTCTCTCAATGAAACTATACTGTTCTCATTAGGAATTTTAGATTGAACTATTTCATTGATTGTTGTTTGAATTTCCTGTTTCTTTGCGTCAGACATACAGCAATTTTTTTTTTTTTAAATCTGCCATTCTCTAATCGCGAAGTCATTATTTATGCACTATTAAAAAATCAATATAAACATAACCGTGAAAAATACTCCAAAACATTAAAACCCAATGTAAACAACTCGTGTCTCGATTATAGTATAGTAAATCCCAAGATATAAGATCCTGCCTTTTTGCTTTTTCAATGGGGCAATAAACGACCCTATTAAGGTTTTGTGCATAGTTGCCAGGTATTACGATAAACGTATTTTTATTTTACCTGCTTTGTATACCGCCCTCACTTGTACCTGCAATCATATTGGATATATTTTTACCTATATATTTACTACCTGGCAACCCGGTTTGGAGCCCATTAAGTATTTGATAATATAGGCCTAATGACTGCAGGTCCCCATTATTTTTATTTTTAGTTTTACTTACAACTTACAACGTAACGGTTCTATTTTAATTATGTGGTGTCCGTGGGAAAATTGCATAGTGGCTATCGCAAGAGAAAACATTTATCACTTGACGCTAAATAAATTGTGAAAAATGGTTACGACAGTTTGGTAAAAAGAAATTTGAATAAACAAAGTGAACTAACAAAAAGCCTAATTTCTACGATTAAGGGTATTGTAGGAAAACTACCACTCAGGAACAGAAAAAAAACTGAAAGATTTTCAAATGCATCATTTAGACGATTGTGAAAAAGACGTCATCAGGAGAAAAATATATTCTATGTATGAAGAGCAGTTGGTGCCGACACTAGACAAAATAAAATTAAGACTGGTGCAGGACGGAATCAATATACATTGTGGCCGATCAACCCTTCACAGAATTCTCTTAAGAATGGGATTCACGTTCCGAAAAATCAACAAAAGGCAAGTAGGGGTGGAGTCATAAAGATTACGAATCTTGCGATGTACTTACTTACAAGAAATTAAAAAGTATCGATCAGAGAATTGGCCAATATCTTACCTTGACGAAACATGGTTCGATACCAATGACACTGTGAAAAAAGGGTGGATTGACAGCCTTACAAAATATCAGACTAACGCACCTTCAAATAAAGGTAAAACAAATAACGCAGAACTTGTTGAAAATTGATTTCAAAATTCCCTTTTGCCTAATGTTTCCGAACAGAGTGTTATAGTTATGGACAATGCAAATTACCATAGTCGCCTACTAAATAAGGTTCCTAAAGTAGCCAACACCAAATCGGAAATACAGGAATATATGTTAGAAAACGACATTTATTTTGACTTTAGTTTTTGGAGTTTTGAAAGACTATAAATTGAAAAAATAAATATGTTTGTGATAGTATGGCTGAGAAAATGGGACACACTGTTTTGCGGCTTCCTCCCTATTATTGTGTCTATAATCCAATTGAATATATTTGGCATCAAGTTAAATAAAAAATAAGGGCACAAAATGTTTCTCCTACTTTAGCGTGTTAGTGGTTGAATTAGTAAAAAAAGTTATAAATGATATACCTTGTGAAAGCTGGAAGCATTCAATTCAGCACGTTGTTAAAGTTGAAGATTCATATATTATTAAATAATATAAAACCACTGATAATTTCCTCAGCTGATGACAGTGATAGTGAATCAGATTTAAGTTAAAATATATTTTTATTTATACAATATGCCCCCTCTTGTAAACCCCATTCATTCAAACTGTATATTTGTACTTTTTATTCATTTGTTTTTACATGCATCTATAAATAAACATCTCCAAAAACACTTATAATTTTATTTATTTGCATTAATGAATAAAATTCTTAAGTCCTTCTCTGCAACCTATCATAAACAAAAGGTCAGAATTTTTATATTGCCCACTTAAAATGGCAAAAAACAGAATCTTATATTTTGAGACAGGCTATAATAATGTAACGTTGCCAGATCCGAAAAACGACGACGCAGTGGCATTATTTTTGTATTTCTGCGCATATGGGACGGGGCGAAAGAACGCACTGCGCCTCCACTATTTTAACTCTTTTTTATCGTATGCATGGTACTACTCCGTATATATCACCACTACACCAAACACTTTATTTTATCGCTCCTGATGATGCTAACATGGTTAGCGAAACGCGCGTCGAGTGCAAAAATAAAGTGTTTGGTGTAGTGGTGATATATACCGAGTAGTATCATTGTGCCAAAGACTCCACATTCCCAACTTAGTATGCATGGTAGTTTACATCTGCCTGCTCCTTGGGCACGTCCTTAAGGTGAAACTGTGAATCAGAATAAGACGATGATAAATGTTGATAGCGTTTAAACATATAGCCTCTGAGCAATATTAGTTAGCTTTCAATCTTACACCAGCTAAATCTTGTAAAAGTCTAGACATAAATCTTGGTAAAATGTGCTGTAACGAATTCGTAGATATATTAACGGCACTTAATTGTTTGCATATTGAATGACTGAGATTCTTGCGAACTAACAGTCAAACGCACTCCATGTTAGTATCATTTCTTGACGTCCTCGGTCGTCCTATCCGAGATTTATGGTACTTAAAGTTGAACCGGTTTTTTAAATCTTCTGCATTCATCTTTTAACACTCGGGACTTTATTTACGCTGTGTAAAAGATATTGCCCGAAACAGAAAACAGGTTAAAAATGAAAACTCCATAGAAAATCCCCGAAACAAAAAGATCCAAATGTCCCTAAATATTAAACGCCAGTGCCACTAGTGCTGGATAAATAACCGGTCAAGTACAAGTTGAACTTGAGCAAGTAAGGTTCCGTACGTTGATTGCTTTTAAAATAAAAATTTTTTGTTACGGAGGTATAAAATGATCAGTGACTTCACAAAACACACCCTAAAATGAGTTTTCAACAAAGTCTTTTCCCGATCTTGACTGAAAACTTATGACGTTGAAATCTTGTTTTTTTTTATATACCAGATAAATTATTAAAGGTAATGCACTCGTGATAATTTTCGTTCAACCTACACCCTGTGGAGAATATTCCAGAATTTTTTCACAATATTTTGATGAGTACTTTTCGAGATAAGGGGGTGACAGCGATTATTCGCGATTTTTTAAAAATTATACAAAGAAAAGTGTGCACAAGTATCACATTATATATATTTTTAAAGTCGGGTTTTTATAAGCTTTCGTTTGACAAACCACTCGATACCCTGGTAAAGATTTTTTTTTCACTTTTGATTTCACTCCCCAAAACTAACCCCTTAAGTCAAAATTTAACTTTCACAATTACACGGCTCTGATGAGGCCATCAATTCCTATATTACTACCAAATTTCAACTTTCTATATCATTTTTAATATAATTCCTCACGAACTGAAAGTGAAGCAATATAGCAGATGTGCTCAAACTTGAACTGCTGGCGATCTACCTCAATATTGTTAGACTACGATCGATCGACTCTGAGAGGCTGCAAGTAAGTGGGATGCAGGATTGTCGTCTAGGTAGAGTGTATCGTGGCATAGATATTAATTTTCCGCACAATATGCATTTTTTTAGTCAAGGTAAGTGTAGGTCTGCTCTAAAATGTCAATGAAAAAACTCATAATTATTCAAAATTGCGAGTTTATTGGTTCTTACAAAACAAACGAGTTCTAGTGTCTAAACTTAACTAAAGAGTGACTTTGGATGTTGAAGCGTGGCACTGCATGTCTTCAGCATACTTTTCATAAGATGGTACTTAATTACCGAGTGCTAATCGCAAGCATGATGACATATGTTCGTCAGTTAGTCGATTGCGATATTTTGACTTAATTATATTCATTTCAGAAAATGCAGACTCGCACAAGTAAGTTGACCCAAACATTGCCGTCAGTTGAAGGGCGATTTGCCTTAGATTCGGATATTTATCTTCAGATATAAAACACCAGAATTTTGTATCAGATGCTGTGACTTTGAGATGTATATCTGATATAATCTGCACTAACTCATTTTCAACAGAACATGAGTCCATGTTAAACTGACTTGCTATTTCAGTAGCTAATTCCTCAATATTTTTACACGAAAAGGATAACTCATAAATGATGCGATATTTGCCAATTTACTGAAATCATAAAAACGTATTTCGAATTGGTCCAAAATATTTGATAATTCTGCCTCATAAATATTATAATTCAACTGAGGAATCCTTGCTTTCAAAGATGGAAAATTTTTCAGATCCTTTCTTTTCAGTTGATCTATCATAAGTTGCACTTTACTTTTGAATGCGTTTATTGCGCTAATCATCTCAATAATAGTTTTTCCTTTACCTTGAAGCTCCAAATTAATGGTGTTTAAATGCATTGTGATGTCTGTCAAAAATGCCAAATCAGTCAGCCATTTTCCGTTTTTCAGCATCTGAGTGTCATCACCTCGTTCGTCCAGAAAAGCTGTTATTTCGGGCAATAATTTTTGAAACCTTTCTAGGAATTTTCCGCGACTCAACCACCTGACGTCCGTGTGAAGAACTAAATCAGTGTGTTCAGCTGACTCACTATTTTCCAACTGCAATTTAAAGAGCCGTCGTTGCACGTGCACGGATAGAATTCACATGTTTAGAACTTTTGAACACAAAACTTGTTGATGTATAATGCAATGGAAGGAGAAAAATGAAGGGAAATCATCATTAGCTCGACACAATGCCACAAAACCGTTTTTGTTTCCAGTCATTGCTGGTGCTCCATCGGTTATAATGCACACTAGTTTATATATTGGTAGCTTGTAGTTTGTTACAAAATTGAAGAAAACGTCATATATATCTTCGCCACGGGTCTTTCCTTTCAGAGGAATCATTGTCAAAAACTCTTCCTTGGCCGACATGTCATTGAATACCATTCGAATAAAAATACACAGCTGGGCAGTGTCTGTCATATCGGTGGATTCGTCGAACTGTAAAGAAAAGTATGTACATTCCATGATATCACGTTTTAGTTTATCTGCCATGTCCTGACTCATGACTTCAACACGCCTTGTGACACTCGGACGAGATAACTGAAGTTCTCTAATAGCAGACATAATCTCTGTTTTATTTTTAAAATCTCCAAATTAAGTCTCAACCGCTTCAATAAATGCTTCCTTCACAACCAATCCATCAACAAATGGTTTCTTGTATTTCGCCAATATATGAGATATTTTAAATAACGCTATCGTTGCAGCTTTTGATTGTTTGGCTGGTCTTGTGAACATGGTTTGTTCTTTTTTCAAACAAGTTATCAAATCACGTACTTTTCGTTTTCTTAATTCACTCTGTGACGGAAAATCCTTTTCATAGTTTTTATGAACCGTTTTAAGATGCCTCTCTAAGTTCCCACGCTTAGGTATTGCAACTGACGCACGGCAAATGAGACAAATGCACTTATCCTTTACCATACAAAAGAAAAATTCTTCCTCCCAATCGTTATTAAAATGGTAAGTTTTACTTTTCTTCGCTGCACTCATTTTGGACTATTTATTAATAAACTTTGTATCGATGTATCGCCTTCAAGTTACAACTCAGACTGAATCCTATTCCTGCAGGCGCAACATTTATATCGGCGCCAACGAAGTCTCGAATGTTCTCGTCAAACACGCCGCCCGAAGTTTCTAGAAAAATCGGCGGGAATCAAAAACGCGGCTTTTCTTTGACAAGTACCGCGCGTTCCTTTGATAAAGCCGCCTTTTGCCGCTAGCAGGGGGTTATTACGATAAAAGAAAGTGATGAGGGGGTTATTCTGGCCTAATAAATTTTAGTAGTTTTTATTCATTACATTTTGTTTTAGTTACCTAAAACAAAATCTGTGAATAGTTCTAAATCGGAATTTTTTTTCTCGAGATCGACTCAAAAAGCACTCGATCGACCGTTTGAGCACCCCTGCCATATAGGATGGTAAAAAATAAATTGACTAACTGGTTGCTTGATAACAAAATAGATCATTATTGAGAAAATAAATAAAGTATGTATTTAAAATAAGATGGTTCTAGTACATTTGTAATAAGCACTAATAGTAGATTATGAAATGGTGATGCACGCACATTCTTCTTTAAGAAAATTGTGCATCGCTTAAAATGTATTATTGCCTTGTAATTTGGTTTTTACTGCTAGGGAAATTGTCTTTTCCTGTATTGGTTCTTGTAGTATTAAGTTTAAGTTTAAAGTGTAACAACTATGATTTGTTGGCAGGAATAAATATATTTTTATTTTTATTTATTTTTTTAATAGTTTTCCGAGAAAATTGGGTGTGACAGACTGACCGACGGGCACCGAAGTGATCTTATAAGTGTTCCGTACGAAACACTAAAAAAGCGGATAGTTTAAATATTCAATTTTATATTTTTTACTTCTACCAATATCTTTTATAAATATTATTTTTTGGACTATAATTTTTGTAAAATGATAAATCCATAAAATCATAGCAGTTTTATGAGTTTTATTGGTTAACTGCTATTTTGCAATCAAAAACGTAAACTTTAAAAAACCGGTCAAATGCAAGTTGAACTTGCACAATAAGTGTTCCGTACGTTGATTGTTTATAAAATAAAAAATTTTGTTAGGGTGGTATAAAATGATCAGTGACTTCACAAAACACACCCCAAATGAGTTTTCAACAAAGTTTGTTTCCAATCTTTACTGAAAACTGGTGACCTTGAAATTTTGTTCTTTTTTATATACCAGATAAATTATTAAAGGTAATGATAATTTCCGTTCAATCTATACCCCGTGGAGAATATTCCAGAATTTTTTCAAAATTTTTTGATCAGTACTTTTCGAGATAAGGTAGGGGACAGCGATTTTTCACGATTTTTTAAAAGTAATACGAAGAAAAGTGTGCGCAAGTATTACATTATATATATATTTTTTACTCGTGTTTTCACAAGCTTTGATTTGACACCACACTCGATGACCTAGTAAAAAAATTTTTTTTTCACTTCCGATTTCACCCCTCGAAACGAATCCCTTAAGTCAAAATTTATGTTACGGTGATATAAAATGATCAGTGACTTCGCAAAACACACCCCAAATAAGTTTTCAACAAAGTTTATTTCCAATCTTTACTGAAAATTGATGACCTTGAAATTTCTGTTTTTTTATATACACATACAGGTAATGCACTCATGATAATTTTCGTTCAATCTACACCCCGTGAAGAATATTCCAGAATTTTTTCAAAATTTTTTTGAAAAGTGCTTTCCGAGATAACGCGGTAGACAGCGATTTTTCGCGATTTTTTAAAAAATAATACAAAGAAAAGTGCGCGCAAGTATTACATTATATATATATATATATATATATATATATATATATATATATATATATATATATATATATATATATATATATATATATATATAATATATATATATTTATATATATATATATATATATATATATATATATATATATATATATATATATATATATATATATATATATATATATATATATATATATATATTTATATATTACTCGTGTTTTCACAAGCTTTCATTTGACACCACACTCCCACCCACCTAGTAAAAAATTTTTTTTTTTCACTTTCGATTTCACCCCCCAAAACTAACCCCTTAAGTCAAAATTTAACTTTCAAAACTACATGGCTCTGATGAGGCCATCAATTCCTATATTACTACCAAATTTCAACTTTCTATGACAAATAGTTTCGGAGAAAATCGGGTGTGACAGACGGACAGACAGACGGACAAACACCGAAGTGATCTTATAAGTGTTCCGTACGGAACACTAAAAATATATATTACTTTAACTATTTAGTTTATTAGTGTCCATAATGCATAGATATGATATGATATGTTGGAAGGGAGCTGTGGTGTGATGTACGGTGCCGTGGGACCGAGAACTTAGCCTAAATCAGGTACATTGATATCATTTTCAGGTACCTTGGCTAGGTAATTATAGTAAATTAACATAAGGATATACTTATAAACAGAAACGAATACCTTTAAATGAATTATTTATGTAATTTCTTATTTATTTTACATAATAAACAAGTAATGGTTTAAGATATCATTTTACAAATTATTAGTTAAATTTTTCTTTCGAACTTTATTACCATGCTCTTTTTATAATACTTTATCCCTAACATATTTGTAAATATCTAAAGCAGGGGTGCTCAAACGGTCGATCGCGATCGACAAATCGATCGCGAGTGCTTTTGAGTCGATCTCGAGAAAAAAATTCCGATATAGAACTATTTACAGATTTTGTTTTAGGTAACTAAAACAAAATGTAATGAATAAACTACTTAAATTTATTCAATCCACAATTAGGCCCGAATAACCCCCTCATTACTTTCTTTTATCGTAATAACCCCCTGCTAGCGGCAAAAGGCGGCTTTATCAAAGGAACACGCGGTACTTGTCAAAGAAAAGCCGCGTTTTTGATTCCCGCCGATTTTTCTAGAAACTTCGGGCGGCGCGTTTGACGGGAACATTCGAGACTTCGTTCGCGCCGATATAAATGTTGCGCCTGGAGGAATAGGAGTCAGTCTGAGTTGTAACTTGAAGGCGATACATCGATACAAAGTTTATTAATAAATAGTCCAAAATGAGTGCGGCGAAGAAAAGTAAAACTTATCATTTTAATAACGATTGGGAGGAAGAATTTTTCTTTTGTATGGTAAAGGATAAGTGCATTTGTCTCATTTGCCGTGCGTCAGTTGCAATACCTAAGCGTGGGAACTTAGAGAGGCATCATAAAACGGTTCATAAAAACTATGAAAAGGATTTTCCGTCACAGAGTGAATTAAGAAAACGAAAAGTACGTGATTTGATAACTTGTTTGAAAAAAGAACAAACCATGTTCACAAGACCAGTCAAACAATCAAAAGCTGCAACGATCGCGTCATTTAAAAAATCTCATATATTGGCGAAGCGGGTGAGACTTTATTTGGAGATTTTAAAAATAAAACAGAGATTTTGTCTGCTATTAGAGAACTTCAGTTATCTCGTCCGACTGTCACAAGGCGTGTTGAAGTCATGAGTCAGGACATGGCAGATAAACTAAAACATATCATGGAATGTACATACTTTTCTTTACAGTTCGACGAATCCACCGATATGACAGACACTGCCCAGCTGTGTATTTTTTATTCGAATGGTATTCATTGACATGTCGGCTAACGAAGAGTTTTTGACAATGATTCCTCTGAAAAGAAAGACCCGTGGCGAAGATATATATGACGTTTTCTTCAATTTTGTAACAAACTACAAGCTACCAATATATAAACTAGTGTGCATTACAACCGATGGAGCACCAGCAATGACTGGAAACAAAAACGGTTTTGTGGCATTGTGTCGAGCTAATGATGATTTCCCTTCATTTTTCTCCTTCCATTGCATTATACATCAACAAGTTTTGTATTCAAAAGTTCTGAACATGGAGGAGATTATGGGCATTGCAATAAAAATTGTGAATTCTATCCTTTGCACGTAGCTTGCAACGACGGCTCTTTAAATTGCAGTTGGAAGATAGTGAGTCAACTGAACACACTGATTTAGTTATTCACACGGAAGTCAGGTGGTTGAGTCGCGGAAAATTCCTAGAAAGTTTTCAAGAATTATTGCCCGAAATAACAGCTTTTCTGGACGAAGGAGGTGATGACACTCAGATGCTGAAAAATGGAAAATGGCTGACTGATTTGGCATTTTTGACAGACATCACAATGCATTTAAACACCATTAATTTGGAGCTTCAAGGTAAAGGAAAAACTATTATTGAAATGATTAGCGCAATAAACGCATTCAAAAGTAAATTGCAACTTCTGATAGATCAACTGAAAAGAAAGGATCTGAAAAATTTTCCGTCTTTGAAAGCAAGTGAATTGTTCATCATTCAATCAGTTGAATTATGATATTTATGAGGCAGAATTATCAAATATTTTGGGGCCAATTCGAAATTCCTTTTTTATGATTTCAGTAAATTGGCAAATATCGCATCATTTATGAATTATCCTTTTTCGTGTAAAAACATTGAGGAATTAGCTACTGAAATAGTAAGTCAGTTTAACATGGACTCATGTTCTGTTGAAAATGAGTTAGCGCAGATTATATCAGATATACATCTCAAAGCCACAGCATCTGATACAAAATTCTGGTGTTTTATATCTGAAGATAAATATCCGAATCTAAGGCAAATCGCCCTTCAACTGACGGCAATGTTTGGGTCAACTTACTTGTGCGAGTCTGCATTTTCTGAAATGAAGATAATTAAGTCAAAATATCGCAATCGACTAACTGACGAACATATGTCATCATGCTTGCGATTAGCACTCGGTAATTACGTACCATCTTATGAAAAGTATGCTGAGGACATGCAGTGCCACGCTTCAACATCTAAAGTCACTCTTTAGTTAAGTTTAGACACTAGAACTCGTTTGTTTTGTAAGAACCAATAAACTCGCAATTTTGAATAATTATGAGTTTTTTCATTGACATTTTAGAGCAGACCTACACTTACCTTGACGAAAAAAATGCATATTGTGCGGAAAACTAATATCTATGCCACGATACACCCTACCTAGACGACATACCTGCATCACACTTACTTGCAGCCTCTCAGAGTCGATCGATCGTAGTCTAACAATATTGAGGTAGATCGCCAGCAGTTCAAGTTTGAGCACCCCTGATCTAAAGGAATTGATGTATTATTGATCTTTTTTTTTTTTAGTGTTCCGGATGTAACACTTATAGAATCACTTCGGTGTCCGTCTGTCTCTCTGTCACACCCGATTTTTTCCTAAACTATTTGACATAGAAAGTTGAACTTTGGCACAAATATAGGAATTGATGGCTCAATCAGAACCGTGTAGTTTTGAAAGTTAAATTTTGACCGAAGGTATTTTGTGGTCTGCAATCGGAAGTGAAAAAAAAATTGCCAGGTCATCGAGTGAGTTGTCAAATGAACGCTTGTAAAAACACAATCAAAAATATATATGATGTAATACCTGCGCGCACGTTTCTTTGTATTATTTTTAAGAAATGTCCAAAAGTCGCTCCCCCTCGAAAAATACTGTTGAAAAAATTCTAGAATATTCTTCATAAAGTGTAGATTGAGCGAAAATTATCACGAGTGCATTACGTTTGGTAATTTATCTGGTATAAAAAGAAACTATTGGGCTTGACAATATGGTGATGTTTTTTTTTTAATATACTTTTCAGCACACACACTGATGAACATCGATGCTGTGTGTAACACGAATGAAGAGGATCGGCAGATGATTTACCGTGAGATAGAGGCATCCTTAGGCATATCGAAGACTGCAGTACACTCAATTTTGCATCAATATTTAGTTGTGAAAAAGATCTGTTCCCGATGGGTTCCGCATCATTTGTTCGAAACTCAAAAATAGGCTTCTGTCAATTGGGGTAAGGAAATGCTCAAAAAATTCGGCCTAGGACATGCAAAATACGTATACAGCATCGTAATAAGAGACGAAACTTGGATATACGTACGAGCCGGAAACTAAGCAACAATCAACTGTTTGGGTGTTCTAAGATGAACTGAATCCAACAAAAGTAGTTCGTTCGCAAAGCACTTCCAAGAAAATGATCGCTTGTTTCTTTGGTTATAGTGGACATGTTGCAACCAGTGCTTTAGAGGATAGAGGAATAGTTAATTCTGAATGGTATACAACAATTTGGTTGTTAGAAGTCATTGATAAAATCAGGAAAAACAACCGAAAACGTTGCATCTTCTTCATCATGATAATGCCAGCACGTCAATTAATTGATTATTTGACAGAGAAAACACCGAAATAATGTTTAATTGCCCGTATCGCCTAACGACTCCTTTTTGTTCCGAATGTTAAAAAATATGCGTGGACAGCAATTTTCGTCACCTCAAGAAGCTATTGATTCCTTCCAAAACCATTTTTCTGAGGTACCAACTTCAGAGTGAAAAAAATGTTTCGAGAATTGGTTTGAATGCATGCAAAAGTGTATAAATCTTAAAGGCGAATACTTTGTACCGAAACAAAATAATTTTATTTTATTTATTTATCATTAAACAGAAGGTTAATTACGGCAACGACAGGGCCGACCTTTTAGCTAAAACCACAATTCCAAAGGGACTCCCTAAATTGGAGAAAATCATCCAAGCGATTTCAAAAATTATCTGATAACCATCTTGTTTAACACATTTCAATTGAAGTGGGACCTTGAAGACCCTCCTAATAAATTGTGGTCGATTAAACCCATTGTCTACCCTCCCCTTCACTCTTACAACATGGACATAAGGGATAACGTTATTAGATGTAGATTAGCCATTGGACATACCTATGGCACACGCGCTTATTTGTTAAAAGGCGAACAACAGCCGACATACTCCAACTGCATGAGCCCCTTCACTGTAAAACACGTCTTCGAGTCTGCACATTTTCAAAACTTGAAACCTTACTCAACATATCCTCCAATCTAGTCTCTGTCATCAATTCCTATGAGAATAATAAAGGCAACATCAGAAAATTTTTGAGAGAAGTCTTATAGTATAACTTTAAAATTAATCCGAACTAATCAGGACACTGGGGCGCTGATGTTGATGCGCCCAAAACCCTAAATATCTATCTATCTATAAACAGGAGGTAGTAAATATTTGTTTTACACTTTATTACTAGATTCTAGATTAAGCTGGATTGATTTATTGGTTATTAGGTAGCTAAGATACTATAACTGACTAAAAAGAAAACGTAAAAATTCATATTGGATCTTAAGATATGTGCATGTCAGGAACTTGTTATTGAAAACTCATTTGCGGTTTGTTTTGTGAAGTCTCTGATCATCTTATACCTCCGTAACAAAAATTTTTATTTTAAATGCAATCACGGTACGGAACACTAATTGCGCAAGTCCAACTTGTAGTTGACCGGTTTTTTTTAAACGGAAAGAATACAAAGATCTTAAAGTATTCTATTATATATTTGGTAGCGTGAGTATGGTTATCTAAAAATGTGTATAACAGTGTATGGACACTATTTATCAACTGTACTATTTTTTTCACAGCATAGAATAAATTGAAGTTAACAGGATTTGTTAAAATATCCTGTAAACGATGGAAACAGATGTAATGGACTAGTAGTCTTTGGGTGAATAAATTCTTATGACAAACTTTACGTTCAAGAATTAGTATAAACGTTATGATATTGTCAACTCTTAACACTATAGTTAGTATTAGAAGTATTAATATCATCTTCAAACTTACTTTAGGAATGATCGAGGTAATGGTGAGAACAACATCCATAGGAAATGAAGTTAGATAGGGCACTATAGTAATCTATTTTACACTTTACACTAGTAATTAGGGCTAACAGTTAATATATCATAACCGACTTTAAGGCTTCAATAGAAATATAGAGTAGGATCGGAGTTTCTTCAAAAATATCTTTACAAAGTTGTTTTTCCACACTTTTATTGTCAGATAGAGGAAAGTTGAAAAAGTGCTAGGTAAAAAGGTAAGGGTTAGATGAAGTAGAATATGTATTATGAGAAATGGGATACTTGCAAGAAAACTTGCATTTATTAACCACAAAGGTTAAATAGTGCACAAACACTTCATAGAAGATTTTTTTTTTTTTATGGGTCTAGCACACGTGCTGCAGGGAAGTCCCTAAAGCGCTCCAGGAGCGGCACGAGTGCGGAAAAAGCGATTCACGTTGTTCTTGAATCGCTGTAAATTGTACTCTGTGGGAAACCCAGCGCTGGGCAAATTATTCCAAAGGGATGACGTTCTCCAGATAAAAGATTGCTTGAAAAGCGTTGTACGCGGAGTAACAAGCTGAACCTCATACGGATGCGAAGCACCAGCGCGACGTGTATTTCTAACATGCACCGCTTTGGGAGGAATTAAGCGGGCTACATCCTTCGAACACTTTCCATGAAAATACTTGTAGAACAGACTCAAGTCGCCGTTCTTCGATGTTCCAGCGAATCAAGGCCGCCGGTCAATTCCGGGTCCCCAATCAGACGGACCGCTCTTCTCTATACAGATATACAGATAGTAGATACAGAAATAAAAAATTATGGCATTCAAAAATCTAGCTTTCTACCGTCTAGTACTTTGTCTGTTGGATGTACTGTGTCTATTGGATGGCCTTTCTTGTCCTTACGTAAAAATCTGGTTCAACCTGAGATGTAGGATGTCGATGTCATCCTAAAACTTGACCTATTAATATTAAAATATTTAATCCATTTTCCTACATTCAATGCAAAGAAACAATATTGATAATAAAAAAGACAGCTAATAGCAAGTCGAACTCGCGCAATTAGTGTTTCGTACTGTGATTGCTTTTAAAATAAAATGAAATCCTTGTCTAGGCTAAGTTAATTAGGTCCCTGACATGTATATATCTTAAGATCCAATATGTATTTTCACGTTTTTTCTTAGATAATAATGTATAATGGTTATAGCATCTTAGCTACCTAATAGTTAATAAATCACTCTAGCTCAATCTAAAATCTAGTAATAAGGGTGTAAAACAAATAGTTATTACTACTACTGTTTAATTATAAAGAAATAAAATAAAATTATGTCTTTCTATAGGGACGATGAGCTACTCGGTCACAGTAATGATCTGAGAAGTATATTACCAAAACCTCCACCATATCGTCAAGCAACATAGTTTTCATAGTTCTTTTATATCAAATAAATTACCAAATACAATGCACTCGGGATAATTCTAGTTCAATCTACACTTTATGGAGAATATTCCATAATTTTTTCAAAATTTCTTGATCAGTACTTTTTGAGATAGGGGGGGGGGATAGCGATTTTTAGCAATTTTTTCAAAATAATACAAGGAAAAGTATGCGCAAGTTTACATCATATATATTTTTGAACTCGTGTTTTCACAAGCTTTCATTTGACACCGCAGTCGATGACCTCGTAATTTTTTTTCATTTTCGATTTCACTCCCAAAAACTAACCCCTTAAGTCAAAATTTAACTTTCAAAAATACATGGCTCTGATTGGGGGCCTATATTTGTGCCAATTTCAACTTTCTGTGTCAAATAGTTTCGGAGAAAATTGGGTGACAGGCAGACAGACAGGCGGACACCGAGGTGATCCGATAAGTGTTCCGTACGAAACACTAACAAATATGGTAAAGTGACATTTTGAGCTCCCGTAAGACTATGTCTCTCTCTTTTTTCTTATTTAACATATAAACAAACAACACAAATATGACAGAAATAGTTTCTTTGTGTTTGGAGCAACTGTCAATTGATATGAGGAAAATAGAACAAGCATCATGTTTCTATAGCGATAGGTAGACCAAAATTTTATTGTTTGTTGCATAGTCACCGATGATAGTTTCACTAGGTCGTGGTATTGCACGCGAAAGTTTCACCGCGTACTAGTCGTAGGATTATTGTTCTTATAAAAATCTCGCACATACAAAAAGGCAGGGGACGCTAAGGTAAATCGCTTCGTTGTAACAAAATTTTTAAGGGGGCACAGAGTGTAACCCCGACGTTAAACCGAGCAAATTTAATTTATTTATGAGACACCCTGTAGCAGCGAAAATTGTCAATTGATTACAATCTCTTGAACCCTTTGAAACGAAAGTTGGGAGTGGTTCTCTATGCACTTTTATGACGTAGTATTAGAGGGTTTAGCAATTAGGGTCTTAACAATAAAGATGTATGTGTAAAAACTTGCCGCTTTTCGAGGCATTATACATAGCATACCAATGAATCATTGATAATAGTTGTTCATCTTAATTGTGTTACTTTTAAATGCTCTTTTAAAAAATAACGACTTCTTGTAAAACCCAAACAAAGCATTTTGATCCTTTAATCCGACCATATTTCATTACTTCGAAGCGCTTAGGATCATAAACATTTAATAGACCATAGGCGTCACATTAAATATGCAAACATGAAAATAAGAATGTTAATATCAATAATCAAATTTTCCCTATTAATAGAACAAGATTATTTATAAAATATATAAAATATACTAAAGATAAAATTATTAGCCCATTAAAACGAATTGTTTTATTATCAAGAGAAACTCTAGCTAAAACCCTTAGTTTCTGGTTGACCTGCTTGGGTTCAAATAGCATTAGAGGACACTTAGTTTAACAACAGTTAAACCTATGAATTATTATTATGTTCTAGTTCTTAAAATCCAATATAAAAACAAATCTTTTTTTTCAAAATTTAGGTCTCTGCGCCAGCTTTCCGATACCGTAAAAAATTTTTTTGGAATCATTTCAACCCGTTTTTTTACATTTGTTTATTAATCAAATAACAACAAATGCGTTTTTTTCGGTCATTTTGAAAAAAAAAATAATTTTTTTTTATCATATCTTAGAGAATCGCGGAGACCTTTATTAAAAAAATCATTTTCGTTAACAATTTTTTTTTCAAAATGATTTGATTAATAAACAAGGTAAGAAAACACGGTTAAAATAACTTCAAAAATTTTTTTTAATGGCATCGGAAAGCTGGTGTCGAGACCGAAATTTTGAAAAAAAGATCTATTTTGGACCAAATGGCAGGCAATTCAAATTTTAAATTACAAATTCAACTGTGCCCACAGGGTTCAGTAATTTTGTGTCAAAATTTCAGGGTACTTTTGCTATATCAAAACGCATATTTTCAAGCCGATCGGTTCTCTTAGCGAACCTGTACAATAAAATGAAAAAAAAAAAAAACAGTTTTTTGTCTGTTTTTGCAATTTCGTAGATTATATACGCACCTGAGCGACTTAAACTAATAGGGATTTTTTTGGAATCATTTCAAATAGTTTTTTTTTGCATTTGTTTATTAATCAAATAACAACAAATGCGTTTTTTTCGATCATTTTGAAAAAAAAATTAAAATTTTTTTATCATATCTGGTAGAGAATTGCGAGACCTTTATTAAAAAAATGATTTTCGTTAACAATTTTTTTTCAAAATGATTTGATTAATAAACAAAGGTAAGAAAACACGGTTAAAATGACTTCAAAAATTTTTTTTAATGGCTCGGAAAGCTGGTGTCGAGACCGAAATTTTGAAAAAAAGATCTATTTTGGACCAAATGGCAGGCAATTCAAATTTTAAATAACAAATTCAACTGTGCCCACGGGGTTCAGTAATTTTGTGTCAAAATTTCAGGGTATTTTTGCTATATCAAAACGCATATTTTCAAGCCGATCGGTTCTCTTAGCGAACCTGTACAATAAAATGAAAAAAAAAAACAGTTTTTTGTCTGTTTTTGCAATTTCGTAGATTATATACGCACCTGAGCGACTTAAAACTAATAGGGATTTTTTTGGAATCATTTCAAATCCTTTTTTTTACATTTGTTTATTAATCAAATAACAACAAATGCGTTTTTTTTCGGTCATTTTGAAAAAAAAATTAAAAGTTTTTTATCATATCTGGTAGAAAATTGCGAGACCTTTATTAAAAAAATAATTTTCGTTAACAATTTTTTTTCAAAATGATTTGAATAATAAACAAAGGTAAGAAAACAGGGTTAAAATGACTTCAAAAATTTTTTTAATGGCATCGGAAAGCTGGTATCGAGACCGAAATTTTTGAAAAAAAATATCTGTTTTGGACCAAATTGCAGGCAATTCAAATTTTAAATAACAAATTCAACTGTGCCCACGGGGTTCAGTAATTTTGTGTCAAAATTTCAGGGTATTTTTGCTATATAAAAAACGCATATTTTCAAGCCGATCGGTTCTCTTAGCGAACCTGTACAATAAAATGAAAAAAAAAAACAGTTTTTTGTCTGTTTTTGCAATTTCGTAGATTATATACGCACCTGAACGACTTAAAACTAATAGGGATTTTTTTGGAATCATTTCAAATAGTTTTTTTTTGCATTTGTTTATTAATCAAATAACAACAAATGCGTTTTTTTCGGTCATTTTGAAAAAAAAATTAAAATTTTTTTATCATATCTGGTAGAGAATTGCGAAACCTTTATTAAAAAAATAATTTTCGTTAACAATTTTTTTTCAAAATGATTTGATTAATAAACAAAGGTAAGAAAACACGGTTAAAATGACTTCAAAATTTTTTTTTTAATGGCATCGGAAAGCTGGTGTCGAGACCGAAATTTTGAAAAAAAGATCTATTTTGGACCAAATGGCAGGCAATTCAAATTTTAAATAACAAATTCAACTGTGCCCACAGGGTTCAGTAATTTTGTGTCAAAATTTCAGGGTATTTTTGCTATATCAAAACGCATATTTTCAAGCCGATCGGTTTCTCTTAGCGAACCTGTACAATAAAATGAAAAAAAAAAAACAGTTTTTTTGTCTGTTTTTGCAATTTCGTAGATTATATACGCACCTGAGCGACTTAAACTAATAGGGATTTTTTGGAATCATTTCAAATAGTTTTTTTTGCATTTGTTTATTAATCAAATAACAACAAATGCGTTTTTTTTCGGTCATTTTGAAAAAAAAAATAAAATTTTTTTATTATATCTGGTAGAGAATTGCGAAACCTTTATTAAAAAAATGATTTTCGTTAACAATTTTTTTTCAAAATGATTTGATTAATAAACAAAGGTAAGAAAATACGGTTAAAATGACTTCAAAAATTTTTTTTAATGGCTCGGAAAGCTGGTGTCGAGACCGAAATTTTGAAAAAAAAGATCTATTTTGGACCAAATGGCAGGCAATTCAAATTTTAAATAACAAATTCAACTGTGCCCCACGGGGTTCAGTAATTTTGTGTCAAAATTTCAGGGTATTTTTGCTATATCAAAACGCATATTTTGATCTTAGCGAACTTGTACAATAAAATGAAAAAAAAAAAAACAGTTTTTGTCTGTTTTTTTTTGTGCAATTTCGTAGATTATATACGCACCTGAGCGTCTTAAAACTAATAGGGATTTGTTGAAAATTTCATTACGAAGAGTTTGTTTTATTGTCTCGATCTGACTTAAAGTCAGTTCACACTCCACATACTTGACAATTGCCAATAATAGTTTGACGGAGTTTAACAGAAAGTAACAACTTCGTTTAAACTAATATTTAGTGGGACCGCCGTTGGGCTTGATAATCTCCTGTAACCTTTTTGTCATGCTTGCAACCAACTTTCTGGTAACTTCTGCTGGCATGTTCTCCCATTCGGTCAATATTATATTTTTTAATTTTTGTCTATTTGAAGCATTATGTTCAAGTTCATCCCATAAATGCTCGATGGGGTTAACATCGGGTGATTGCGGAGGTGTATGAAGCTGCTATCGTACATTCTGGATCATCCATTCTCGCACCAAGTTGGTGGTATGTTTTGGATCATTATCCTGTTGGAAAATGTATCTTTTCTGAGTGCTAATTTTTGGACACTTTCTCTTAAATTGTCTCCCAAAATGTTCAGATAAACATGCTGATCAATGATACCATTAATAAAATGTAAATTTCCAACTCCTCCAGCGGATATGCATCCCCAAAGCAGAAGACTGCCACCCCCTTGTCTCACCGTGGAACAAATGTATTTAATATCGAATGCAGTATTGTTCTTTCGCCAAACTTTAGTTCTGCCATTAGACCCAAAAAGGTTAACTTTAGTTTCATCACTAAAGATTACGGATTCCCAAAATTAAGGAGGATTAGTAACGTATTCCCTACCAAAAGCTAACCGCTTTTTGCGATTAGCTTCCGAAATTAACGACCTCTTCCTGGCTGCACACCCCTTATAACCTGCCCTGTGAAAACAATTTCTCACTATTTGTTAACAAACATTTTTCGGAAATAGTTCCCGTACTTCTTTTAATTTTACTGCACTTTTCTTGGGATCTACGAGTATAATTATTTGTTTAATAATACTGGCCTCTTTACGTGGAATCAGTTGGGACGACCGAGCGTGGTCGAATTTTATAGGAACCCGTTGATTTATGCTGGTTTGCAATGTACTGAACAGTAGCATGCGACTTTTTAACAATTTTTTCCTATATTTCTGTACGATTTTCCATCTTTCCACAAATCAATTATGATCTTTCGAACTTGAGATAGAATTTCACAATTTCTCTCGCTCATTTTTAATACTACTTTGAAAACCCACTGCAAAATTACTAGCAACAAGTGACAGATTATAAAGTATGGCCGAAAATTATTCATTTGGTTCCAGTTTAGCGAGCAATAGATAGCTTGATAAAATGCTGCTGATTATAACGCGTTTTTTACAATGCAGTTCTGGAGTGTATGGAGACTTTTTTGACATTAATTTTGTTTACATTTTTATAACAATGTTGTAACTTCTAAATAAAATGTTCCGTAGTTGTTTTTAATACTAATCCTCTTTGGTTATGATAAAATCATATTGCTATATCTAAACTGTTCCTATCTTATCATTATTTTGAGCTTTTTTACTGCACTAGTATTCATTAAAATTAATAACTGAATCTAGTTAAAAAAAAAAACAAGGAATTTATGACTGTGGTATATAAATTCATTAGAGTGAATAAGAAATTAAGGCCTACATATTATTAAATATTTCACAATACTTTTATTGCTATTATTAAATAATTGTAAATAATGTCTTTTATTTACAACATTCAACAATAATTTTAAATTATACCATTCCGGTCATAAAAGCCCCTGCACTGGTCAAAGATCCTAAAATGTTCATTTTAACCATTGTTATGATTTTACGGGCCTAAAATAGGGGGATGGCTCTTCCAAAAAATTCAAAATCTACCTGAAAAATGGTCATATATAGTTGGGAATAATAGCATTATTTTCTAGTCCGTCTCGAACATTCGGAAACAACGGTTTGCCGAGATGAGAGCAGCAAAAAAGTCAAGGTCAACCTCGACAATACAACCGAGTATTAAAATCCAAACACCGAATAAATATATCGCCGAAAAACAAGTACGAGTCGCGGACGATAGTGAGCCACAACAATTAAAAACGAAAAACATAAAATACGATTCAAAAAGTAAAAAACACGTTGCCAAACGGGACGGCAAAAAAGCACACGAATCTACGGTACCGGTGGAAGCTAGCGAAAGAAATGATCAAGAAATAAGTGAAATAGTGCAACACTGGAATTTAGACTTGGAAAAAATAATGGCAGAGCTGAATAAAGAAAACAAGGAGATAACAGATAGATTAGTCAAGGTAAGCGGGTCAGCTACTAACATACAAACTGGCATTGACTATGACACAGACTTTCTACCTCTTTATAAGAGTGAGATCGACAATCCAAAGAAAAAAGGACCTAATAAACAAAAAAACAAGCAAATACCAAACAAAAAGCCTAAACAAGTTTATGAAGTAGGTTATTCTAAACCAGTAGTATTAAACAATGCTGAAGTAAAAAAAATAAAAACCCAACAAGGGACCAAAGATATACTAAGTAACCAAACTACTTTATCAACTCAATATAATAACGAAATTAGAGTGCCTCCGGTTATTCTACGGGAAGAAAAGAGGTGGGTGGATGTAGTAAGATATTTTAAGAGCAACGATATTGCATTTTCAGCTAAATGTACTAGCAAAGGGATTAAGGTTCACCCTCAAACTGCATTAGACTACTTAAAAATCATAGAATATTTTAACTCAAATGAAATTCAATATCATTCGTTTAGATTTAATTTTGAAAAAAAACTCCACGTAATTCTACGTGGAGTTCCAGAAAATTGGAGTGAAGAACAAATCATAAATAAATTAGAAGAGAAGGGCTTCACTCCTTCAAGAGCGATAAGATGGTTAAAAAAAAATGGCACTCCAATGCAATTAGTTTTAATCATATTACCTAAAAGTCAAAAACATATCTATGATTTGGACCGTCTAGACGAAATAAAGATCAAAGTTGAGACCCAGAGAACAAAGGCGTCTGTGACGCAATGTCACAGATGCCAGCTCTTTGGGCACTCACAGTACAAATGCACGGCAAAACAAAAGATGTTTAAAGTGCTCAAAAGACCATTTTTCCTCCGAATGTGATCTGAAGCCAGAACAGAGGCCAATTTGTGCGAATTGCGAGGGGGACCATCCCGCCAATTCATTACTATGCACAAGACACCCAAAAAATCCAATTCACCTAACAAAAAAAAACTCTAATAAATATTCATCCCACATTTCAAGTAGAAAAAATAAAAACTGAAAATCCGTAAATTGCAACACACGGCACTCTGGCACCACATAAAACGACCTAATGATTATTTGTAACAGGGTTTGCCTAGATTGTGTTAACTCAGTTTCAAAGCATGATTTAAACACAGATGACTTCAGTTTAGAATGGCTCCACAATTAAATAAATGTATCATTGTTCTTAAAATAATCCACTAAACATCATTATTATTACATCATCAAATACACACATGACTCTATGCAAACTATCAAAACTAAGCTGACCTGCAAACCGCCAAAACCAATCAGCACGCAACCTAGCAAACCATAACTTCCTACATGTAAAGAACGTGAGCCTAATGCAAACCTCCATCCACATCAGCAACACAAAAGACAAAACAAAAGTTAAGAGACCTCATTTAAAAGTCACATTAAAAATCCAGAAGCTTTACTTTGTTGTCATTTGCATATATAACACTGGTTCTATGCTGCCAGACATTAATAATAGATTTTAGATTCCATTCATATCTTATATAGGATAATAAAATTGCGTAAAGTTACCTCATTCAATTGCGAAAAAAACTAGGTATCTGGAAGCAAAGGCTTACAAGTTGGTTTAGACATTACACCTAAATAAATAGTTAAGAGATGATAGGGCTACACTCTTAAGCCGGGTTTCCATTAGCTGTGGTTTGTTTTTAATTAATGGCCAAAACAGAAAAAACCAAGATATTGGGTCAGTTTTTCTATTAAAAAGGAGAGTTAATTACGGCACAGCAGAATTATTGGCTGATTTAAGCACTGGCGATATTGGGTTAAATGGGGAATTGAGATCTTCCTTCCACAATTTTACCAGAATGTTAAGTAGCGATTTTAAATTGTTAATTAATTTGTTATGACCTAAAATTGCCAGTCAACTTTTTTAATCATCATTGTAACTAAATACATATATACATATATATATATATATATATATATATATATATATATATATATATATATATATATATATATATATATATATATATATATATGTATATTTGAATAAAGAGTTTAACTAAATAAATATAAAAAATGGTACTTACTTTTTAAATGTTGACAAACTCTTCATAAAAATTGCATACATTTAATAAAAAGTTGATAACTAGTCGAAAGAGTTGAGTACAAATGTTGCAGAGAACAAAACTACAACATTCAAGTGTTTCAACCAAACCGACTAAAAAATACGAACAAATTTGTTTTCCTTGAGATGGAAAAGTGTTTTGTTTACTAAAAATACTGTTCCGCGACAAACATGTCTTCGGAACTGTTTATTTTTTACAAAACATGGCTCTTTTTGTTGAGAAAAACAGTTTTTGTTTTTGTTTCGTGCTCTGTCCGTTTGGTGGAAACCCGGCTTTAGTTCTCTTTTAAGTCGAGAAGAGAGGACTATTTTTTTATTTATGTTTTAACATCTAACAATGAGTTTTTTTCGACTTTTATAATAAAAAATGATTTTTGATCTACATAGTTACACAATTAGATACTAAAAACATTGTAAAGAAAAGGCATTTTCCATGGAACAACGAGATGATGAAGAAAATTGTAATAATTTAAGATTATGGCAATATAAACCGATATTTTCATTAACCTTACACCTTTTAATATTTTGGGGTAATTGTAGATACTTATCTTTAAGATCAATTCTTTGAAGTGTGGTTATTATGCCTTTTTTGTTTATCCTAGACCATAAACTAAATGTTTTTGTAATAAATACTGTTAAAATAGTAAATTATTAAGTGATAAGTGTCAGAGATTTTGTTATACATATATAAGACATACTTGTATAAGTATCTGTTTAAGGTTTGTTGTGTTTTTAAGAATAACATATATTAAAAAATAATAATAAAATCTTTTTTTATTTATCTTTATGATCCTCTATTATTAGTTAACAAAGAAACACTAAAAATTTATTTGTTTGACCATCATTACATCATATCTGTATATAAATTTAATTAATAAAAATATTGTTGATATTACATGTGAGTCTTTGTTGGAATGTTAAATAGTAACGTAAGCAAATAATCAAGAATTATTACTAAGGCTGATGAATTAAGATTTATGCTTTTTTTCTTCTAAACATTTTTGTAACACATTTTTGCACTATAATTTCTCTTGATTATAGACATCATATTCAACTATCACTGTTAAATAAAGGACAACACAGCCAATGAAAGAAAAAACAAATCGGTTACGTGCAAGTTGGACTTTATCACTGGTCTAAATTTTTTTTTTCTTCCACAGCTAAATTAACGAAATATATTTATATTTTCCATGCTGAGTCTAAATATGTTCTCAGATTTTATCTATCAGGCAAGGTTTTTTTGTGGTACGTGTTTAAAGTTTTAAAATAATTAGTACTTACAAAACACTGAATAATAAATACACGGCTAATTTTGTCTAACCTAAAAAGTTTTATATGATGATGAAGGCAAAATATAACCGAATATTTTGCCTTCGGGATGTCTCCTTTCATGGTCCAGCAATAGTCGGCCAGCATACTGGGACTCCATTTGCCTTGGTACCTCTTTTCCATAGTAGAAATCTGTTAATGAAAACGCTAGGTGGGAGTCCAAGAAGTGAATTTTTAAGGACATGTTGCTGCCCATTTCTTTGTATGAAGTCAGAAGATCACTCATTATTTCACTATAGTTTTCTTCTCTATTATTATCAAGAAATCCACAACAGATGTTTATCATCCGATATTAATGATCTTATTTGGGGCCATATAAAAATTCCTTCCTTCAATTTTGCATCACTTATTTTAGGAAATTTTGATTTCAAATACATACATCCATTTTTTTTACAAAATTTTTGATAAGCCCCAGTTTTACGTGCAGGGGAGGTAAGTAGACCTTTTTGGGATCCACTAATGGGGTATTTGATACATTTTTATGCCCAGGAATAAGAGATTCACGTTTAGGCCATTGTTTCCTCATGTAGTGAAGCTCCTTATCCCTGCCATCCCATTCACACAAGAAATAGTAGAATTTCGTGTATCCAAGTTGCAAACTTAACAATAAAGCTATAACCTTCAAATCACCACAGATATTCCAGTTATATTTAGTATACTGAATTTTTTCTAACAGCAATTTCATATTTTCATATGTCTCCTTCATATCACTGGCATGCGCGACAGGTATTGATGGTAATTCATTCCCATTATGGAGTAGTACAGCCTTCAAACTGACTTTTGATGAGTCTATGAACAATTGCCACTCATCTAGTTCGTGTTGATGTCCCAGAGCCTCCATTACTGGACAAACATCATTACAAAAAACTACAGAGGTGTAGTCACTGAAATCACTATGGCGTCTACGATAAACGCATATCCTTGGATTTTTTTGGAGTAGATTCCAACCTTTGAGCCTTGAATTTAAAAGCTCAGCTGACTGTTTAAACAAATATAAATTCCGTATAAGGTCATTAAGATCTTCTTGAGATAAAAAGTGAGGTACTGATGAACTACTTGCTTCAAATGTAGGGTCACTTCTCTCGCTTTTTCCGTCTTCAGTATGAACTGGGTCGGAGTCGGAGTTATCACTTAAGGTCATGATATCGGGAAACTTTGGTACAGGATACTCTTCACTATGTGGCACAGATCTAATTGCAGGTGCCAAATTGGGGTACTTAACTGTATATTTTGTTTTGGACGTAATTCCTTTAATGTTAGTTAAGCAGAAATAACAATCAGTTAAATGGTCCTTCTGTTCCCTCCAAATCATAGGGACTAAAAACGGCATATGATGAGTACCATTTTTCCAACCAGTGAGAAGTCTAACATATGATACACAGCATAAATTTGGGGCCCAGTTTTTATCAAAATCACCAGCTTTACACCCAAAATAAAGCTCATAACATTTATTCACAAGCGGTGTAAAATTTCGCCCCTGAGACTTGAAGGTCAGTTCACCACACACGTAGCAGAAATTGTTTGATTGGTTTACACACTTTCTTGGCATTTTGAAACGTTTATAAAAAAAACTTACAAATAAAAACAATAAACAGCACAAAAATAAGTAGGTACCCGTGATACTAGACTTACTACAATTACAATACTGGCTACTGGCCCTCTGCTTGTTAAAAAAGTGCAATATTTGTACAAGATAGGACAGGTCATAACATCATTAAGCCTGGACAGAGTTAAAACATGTTTCAACATGAATAAGCATACCAAATTATTCTGAATACAAATTCCCACTTCTATATTTACAAGAATTATAACAATGAAATCCTAATATAGAGAAGTATATTACACAAAAATGACTGTCACGAGAAAACTATGCCTGATAGAAGAAATCTGATAACATATTTAAATTCAGCATAAAAAACTGAACTAGGGTCTCTATTCAGTTTCCTTGTGAAAAAAATCATGTGGACCAGTATTATAAACAAATAAAATCATTTTGTCTTCGGTACTTATCCATTAGTCACCAGTTATAATATTCGTGACCACAGATCCTCAACGTTTAGTACCACAAGTGGTGCACCAAAGGGTAGCAACCTTGCACCTTTAATTTTTTCACTCTTCATTAACGACATTAGGAATAACATAACGAGTAATTTTCTTTTGTTTGCTGACGACCTAAAGCTTTTCCGCACCATAAGGGACTCTAGTGATTACCTTTCATTGCAACATGATATGGAGTCGTTACAGCAATGCTGTGAGTTGAATAGGCTGCCATTGAATGCCGGTAAGTGCTTCTTTTTGATCTACTCGAATAAATTTAGCACCATTGACTTCCAATGTAACTAAGCCAATGAAGATATTGCACGTTGTAACTCCTTCAAGGACCTTGGAATTATTTTTGATCCAAAACTTTCCTTTGCCCATCATATTAATTGGATCTGCAGTACTACGATGAGGACGTTGAATTTCATAATGAGTAATTCCAGTGGTTTTCATAATAGTAAAACATTAAGAACTTTATATTCGAGCTATGTGCTTTGATGACTTGAATATGGTGCAACTGTTTGGAATCCAATACACACTAAGTATATTAGGCAGGTAGAGAATGTTCAAATAGAGTTTGCCCAATTTCTTATATTAAAATATGATTGAGTGTACCCTGATAGGGATGTCGATGAGGTCATTATAACTGCTACCTTTATTAACGAATCGAAGAAATTACCATCGGGTCTGTTTTCTTATAAAATTATGTAAATCTCTTATTGACTCTCCTGACTTGTTTCAAGTAAATTTTCACGTTTCTAATAGATTGGTCAAAACATCTTTTGTTTTCTATTTACCTACTGCATCAATGAGCGTTTTTAATAATACTTGTAACGACATTGATGCGAACAAACTGCCATTTTGTCACACAATTTGTGGGCAATTTGTCAAATGCTTAAAAAATAAATATTTATTCCAAGTGTATCATTTTAATTTTCCAGTTTTATTTAATTCTATGTGATTTTAATGTTATTTGTCTCCTTTGCTCTATATTAATACTTTACTTTTCTTTTTTTTTTCTGTATCCTTTGTATTATATTATTTATGCTTAATTGTCTTGTAAATGGTATATCTGTTAGACAATAATTATATTACTGATTGCACTGAATACGTATATTAACATGTCGTAGCTCTCGGTCCAGGTTGAATTTTCAACTCTTCAAACCTTCACCGTTCTGTTATGCCATATAGTTTTTTTTAAAACCAGAAAAATTATCAGACGTAATGCACTCGTGATATTTTTTTCACTTTACACTTCATTTAGACCAGAGGTGCTCAAACTTGAACTGCTGGCGATCTACTTCAATATTGTTAGACTACGATCGATCGACTCTGAGAGGCTGCAAGTAAGTGTGATGCAGGATTGTCGTCTAGGTAGGGTGTATCGTGGCATATATATTAGTTTTCCGCACAATATGCATTTTTTGAATCAAGGTAAGTGTAGGTCTGCTCTAAAATGTCAATGAAAAAACTCATAATTATTCAAAATTGCGAGTTTATTGGTTCTTACAAAACAAACGAGTTCTAGTGTCTAAACTTAACTAAAGAGTGACTTTGGATGTTGAAGCGTGGCACTGCATGTCCTCAGCATACTTTTTCATAAGATGGTTCGTAATTACCGAGTGCTAATCGCAAGCATGATGACATATGTTCGTCAGTTAGTCGATTGTGATATTTTGACTTAATTATCTTCATTTCAGAAAATGCAGACTCGCACAAGAAAGTTGACCCAAACATTGCCTTCAGTTGAAGGGCGATTTACCTTAGATTCGAATATTTATCTTCAGATATAAAAAACCAGAATTTTGTATCAGATGCTGTGCTTTGAGATGTATATCTGATATAATCTGCACTAACTCATTTTCAACAGAACATGAGTCCATGTTAAACTGACTTGCTATTTCAGTAGCTAAATCCTCAATGTTTTTACACGAAAAAGGATAAACGTATTTCGAATTGGCCCAAAATATTTGATAATTCTGCCTCATAAATATCATAATTCAACTGAGGAATCCTTGCTTTCAAAGACGGAAAATTTTTCAGATCCTTTCTTTTCAGTTGATCTATCATAAGTTGCAATTTACTTTTGAATGCGTTTATTGCGCTAATCATCTCAATAATAGTTTTTCCTTTACCTTGAAGCTCCAAATTAATGGTGTTTAAATGCCAAATCAGTCAGCCATTTTCCGTTTTTTAGCATCTGAGTGTCATCACCTCTTTTGTCCAGAAAAGCTGTTATTTCGGGCAATAATTCTTGAAACCTTTCTAGGAATTTTCCGCGACTCAACCACCTGACGTCCGTGTGAAGAACTAAATCAGTGTGTTCAGCTGACTCACTATCTTCCAACTGCAATTTAAAGAGCCGTCGTTGCAAGCTACGTGCACGGATAGAATTCACAATTTTTATTGCAATGCCCATAATCTCCTCCATGTTTAGAACTTTTGAACACAAAACTTGTTGATGTATAATGCAATGGAAGGAGAACAATGAAGGGAAATCATCATTAGCTCGACACAATGCCACAAAACCGTTTTTGTTTCCAGTCATTGCTGGTGCTCCATCGGTTGTAATGCACACTAGTTTATATATTGGTAGCTTGTAGTTTGTTACAAAATTGAAGAAAACGTCATATATATCTTCGCCACGGGTCGTTCCTTTGAGAGGAATCGTTGTTAAAAACTCTTCCTTAGCCGACATGTCATTGAATACCATTCGAATAAAAAATACACAGCTGGACAGTGTCTGTTATATCGGTGGATTCGTCGAACTGTATGTACATTCCATGATATCATGTTTTAGTTTATCTGCCATGTCCTGACTCATGACTTCAACACGCCTTGTGACAGTCGGACGAAATAATTGAAGTTCTCTAATAGCAGACATAATCTCTGTTTTATTTTTAAAATCTCCAAATAAAGTCTCACCCGCTTCAATAAATGCTTCCTTCACAACCAATCCATCATCAAATGGTTTATTGTGTTTCGCCAATATATGAGATATTTTAAATGACGCGAGCGTTGCAGCTTTTGATTGTTTGGCTGGTCTTGTGAACATGGTTTGTTCTTTTTTCAAACAAGTTATCAAATTACGTACTTTTCGTTTTCTTAATTCACTCTGTGACGGAAAATCCTTTTCATAGTTTTTATGAACCGTTTTATGATGCCTCTCTAAGTTCCCACGCTTAGGTATTGCAACTGACGCACGGCAAATGAGACAAATGCACTTATCCTTTACCATACAAAAGAAAAATTCTTCCTCCCAATCGTTATTAAAATGATAAGTTTTACTTTTCTTCGCCGCACTCATTTTGGACTATTTATTAATAAACTTTGTATCGATGTATCGCCTTCAAGTTACAACTCAGACTGACTCCTATTCCTGCAGGCGCAACATTTATATCGGCGCGAACAAAGTCTCGAATGTTCCCGTCAAACACGCCGCCCGAAGTTTCTAGAAAAATCGGCGGGAATCAAAAACGCGGCTTTTCTTTGACAAGTGCCGCGCGTTCCTTTGATATAGCCGCCTTTTGCCGCTAGCAGGGGGTTATTACGATAAAAGAAAGTGATGAGGGGGTTATTCTGGCCTAATTGTGGATCGAATAAATTTTAGTAGTTTATTCATTACATTTTGTTTTAGTTACCTAAAACAAAATCTGTGAATAGTTCTATATCGGAATTTTTTCTCGAGATTGACTCAAAAAGCACTCGCGATCGACTTATCGATCGCGATCGACCGTTTGAGCACCCCTGATTTAGACTATTCCAGAATTTTTTCAAAATTTTCTTTTCATCACTTTTCGAGATGGGATAAAGGACAGAGATTTTTGGCCATTTTTTAAAAATAATACAGAAAAAATGTTCGCAAGTATTACGTTATATATATATTTTTCAACTCGTATTTTCACAAGCTTTCGTTTGATACCCTACTTGATGACCCAGTCAAACAATTTTTTTCATTTCCGATTTCACCCCCCAAAATTAACCCCTTAAGACGAAATTTAACTTTCAAAACTACACGGCTAATTGGATCATCATCATATTTGTCCCACATTTCAACTTTCTATGTCAAATAGTTTCGGAGAAAATCGGGTGGGACAGAGGACACCGAAGTAATCCCATAAGTGTCCCCTACGGAACACTAAACAGATTTATAAAATATTAGCACAACTTAATTTAAAATAAAGACTTAGGAAAGCATTTGAAAAAGATTTTTATTGTTGAAAAAAGTCGAAAACACGGAAAGTGTAAATAAAAATTTGTTTTCTTCAACATTATACTACTCAATATACAGTCAGTCTAAAAAGTCTCCATACACCACCTGCTTTCTATACAATTTTTCTTTTATGTTTAACTGATTAATTGAAACTATGAGAAAACATGTTTAAATTAATATTTGAAACTTAACCAACGAGGATTAATATTAAAAATAACTGCGGAACATTTTATTTAGAAATTACATCATTGTTATAAAAATGTAAACAAAATTAATGTCATAAAGTCTCCATACACTTAACAATTACCAATAATAGTTTGACGGAGTTTAACGGAAAATAACAACTTCGTTTAAACTAATATTTAGTGGGACGGCCGCACAGTGGGGAAAAACGAAAAATCGTGTTTCAAAATTGTCTAGAGCCTTCAATTTTGGTTCGATTTGGACGATTTTTTTTTTTTTAAATTGAAGCTTATTAAATTCCCAACAAAGTTGTCGGAGCCGATTTTGCAATTAAACTTTTGTTTCAAAATGGCGGACGTCTTCAAAATGGCGGTTTCTGATTATATAGCGACTGAGACACAGAAAACGCTTACAGTTTCAAACCAAGTTGTGCTAAAATGCGTGTATGTATGTTTTTTTATGTTGCAGATAATATATCTAATATCACAGTTACAAGATTAATAATAATGAACCCAAAATGGCTGCCATGAACAATAAAAGTATTATAAATATGAATAAACGTACCATTATTATTTTATATCCATAACATTTGCATAAATAATTTCTTTAAGGTTGTTAATTATAAATATGTTTCAACAATTGACTTAAAATGACAAATCAAGTATGGCGGATGCCAAAATTGAATCGAGCAAGAAAGTTTCTCTGTGCCATTTAGACTGTGGCAGACAGATCATTCAAGTTATTCAAGTTTAGTTGCGGGATTTAAATTTTCATGCAGTTATTGCTAGAATATTGCTGCTGTCCCTATTTTAACAAAACGTTTTAGCTGTTGTAGCCATTTTGTAGCTGTGTGAGCTGTCCTTTTCTGCGTGTATCGCTGTTTTTTTGTATCTGCTAGAAAATTGTCTACGATACTTAAAATTTACAGCAGCAATATTCTAGCAATAACTGCATGAAAATTTAAATCCCGCAACTAAACTTGAATAACTTGAATGATCTGACTGCCACAGTCTAAATGGCACAGAGAAACTATCTTGCTCGATTCAATTTTGACATCCGCCATATTTGATTTGTCATTTTAAGTCAATTGTTGAAACATATTTATAATTAACAACCTTAAAGAAATTATTTATGTAAATGTTATGGATACAAAATAATAATGGTACGTTTATTCATATTTATAATACTTTTATTGCTCATGGCAGCCATTTTGGGTTCATTATTATTAATCTTGTAACTGTGATATTAGATATATTATCTGCGACATAAAAAAACATACATACACGCATTTTAGCACAACTTGGTTTTCTGTGTCTCAGTCGCTATATAATCAGAAACCAACGTCCGCCATTTTGAAACAAAAGTTTAATTGAAAAATCGGCTCCTACAACTTTGTTCGGAATTTAATAAGCTTCAATTTAAAAAAAAAATCGTCCAAATCGAACCAAAATTGAAGGCTCTAGACAATTTTGAAACACGATTTTTCGTTTTTCCCCACTGTGCGCCGTTGGCTTTGATAATCTCCTGTAACCTTTTTGTCATGCTTGCAACCAGCTTTCTGGTAACTTCTGCTGGCATGTTCTCCCATTCGTTCAATATTCTGTTTTTTTTAATTCTTCTCTATTTGAAACATTATGTTTGCAAACGCGCCGTTTAAGTTCCTCACATAAATGCTCGATGGGGCTAACATCGGGTGATTGCGGAGGTGTATGAAGCTGCTGTCGCACATTATGGATCATCCATTCTTGCACCAAGTTTGTGGTATGTTTCGGATCATTGTCCTGTTAGAAAATGTATGTTTTTTCGAGTGCTATTTTTTGGACACTTCCTCTTAAATTGTCTTTCAAGATGTTCAGATAAACGTGCTAATCCATGGTACCATTAATAAAATGTAAATTTCCAACCCCTCCAGCGGACATGTATTCCCAAAGCAGAACACTGCTAGCCTCTTGTCTCACGTTTAGGTTTTAATATCGAATATACTTTCTCCAAACTTTAGTTCTGCCATCAGACCCAAAAACGTTAATTTTAGTTTCATCACTAAAGATTATGGATTCCCAAAATTCAGGAGGTTTAGTAACGTAACGTAACAATTAGCTTCCGAAATCAACGGCTTCTTGCTGGTTGCACACCCCTTATAGCCGGCCTTGTGTAAACAATTTCTCACTGTTTGTGAACAAACATTTTTCGAAAGTAGTTTTCGTACTTCTTAGTTTAATTTTGGTGCCCTCAGTTTGTTGGGACGACTAGAGCGTGGTCGAATTTTATAGGAACCCGTTGATTTATACTGGTTTACAACGTACTGAACAGTAGCATGCGACTTTTTAACAATTTTCCCTATATTTCTGTACGATTTTCCATCTTTCCACAAATCAATTATGATTTTTCGAACTTGAAATATAATTTCACAATTTCTCTCGCTCATTTTTAATACTACTTTGAAAATCCACTTCAAAATTACTAGCGACAAGTGACAGATTATAAAGTATGGCTGAAAATTATTCATTTATTTTCAGTTTAGAAAGTGTGAGATAGATTGTATTATCGATGCTCCTCCATAGGAGGGGAACACATTTAATAAAATTAGAGAACACTAAAAAAATTGTTTCATTTAATTTTTACAGCACCCTTCCAGAAAATTGTTTAGCCAATGTATATACTTTGTGCTTTATTTTCCATGCAACGTATCGATTTGTGACACAAAAATACTCCTTATAGCAAAATAATATATATTACTTTCAATGGCTGGTAACTTACCCAACGGTAATTTTTTAAAATCCACAAAGTTGTTTTTCTTTTTCTTTTTTAGCCTGCCCGCTAATAAAAGAATTTTTAATTCATTTAGCGATCTTGGGGAAACAACATGATAGTTTATTAATGTGCATTTCCTTTATAGGATTTCTGAGGATAGCAATATCATATATACTATTCTGTATCATTTATATAAGCATACACCAAATTATTCTTATCAGACTCTGTTAACACAGTCCCCTTGCAACAACAAAGGTGACGCGGACACCAGATGGGTCCCCGTATTTCTTTAGTATGTAGAATTCGCCACAAAACGCGGCGCGGCCTTTCAGGGATGTTTATTATATTATATGTTTTGCCAAGATTTTCAACAGAATCAATACAACCTTCTGAATTTTCTAAAATCTAAAAACAGTTAATATTGGTTTTGGTTGCCATAATAGTAACAGAATATACAAAAGAACTACCAATTCTTCATTTTTGTAGTATTCTCCTTATTGTGAAGTCCTTTTCTTTCGTTTAATTGTCGTTCCAATTAATATTTGGTTATATATTCTTGAAAATGTATTTAAATTAGGAAATCTTTTTTGTATTTCATAAAATTTTTGTACATGCCCGTTGTGCTTGCCTTTTATTACAACCATTTTTAATAAATATTTCGTATATAACCCGTTTTTCATTTTCCAAAAAAAAAATCTATTCTCACTTTAATTAAAGAGACCACCCACAACACTATAAACAAAAAAAGAAGAGAAAATGTTCGTAACAACAAGAATTTAGGAGGATTAATTATCTGTTTTGATGGGTATTATTAATCCCGCCAAATGGTGGTTATCATAAACATCTCCTTGCGATCTTTTGCTCACGGTGTTGCCCGCCGATACTAAGTTTTGACTGTTGACATTCTTAAGCTGAATATAAACAATAGGACACGTATAAAGATGCAGCAACGACTAACTGAAGAAGTACCAATATCATCTGAAATTCGACAAGGCGATAGCACGAGTCCAACACTTGTAATTTAATAATGGACAAAATAATAAATAGCGGATATAAAATGGGACACAAACTCTAAAAATATTGTGCTTTGCTGATGATGTAATATTCACAGTAGATAATGAAGCTGGCTTACAGCGACTAATACATCGTTTTCGAACAGAAACTTATAACATGAGATTATTAGTGGAAAAAACAGAATCAATGGTTATAGCTAAAGACCCCATTAGATGTAAATTAGTCGTCTACAAAAAAACAGTAGCACAGAACATGTACTGCACATACCTGGAGTTACAGCTATTGAGCTAAAAAAATCTAAATCAAGAAATACTCATCAGGCAAATAATGCATCGAGAATATCTGGTTATTTAAGGGAGAAATGCCTACATGTCTACAGAAAGCAAAGTTCGTATATACAAAACCATGGTAAGACCGGTTCTAACCTATGCAACAGAAACAAAAGCAAAAACATCTAAGATAAAAAGCGTCTGAGATCCACAGAAATGAAAACACTGCGCACTCTCAAAGGAATAACCCTGAGAGACCAGGTACGAAGTACAACTATACGAGAAGAACTCAAGATTCAAGACATCGTCCATTTCGCTAGATCAAGAGGTCGATATTGGAGGGATCACGTAAGTAGGATGCCAGCTAATAGCTAGCCAAGATGGTCAAAAGATAAAAAAACTAGAAACAAGAAGACCTCCCGGTCGATCATCAAAAAAATGATACGAGTGCTGGACACCTACGTCACAAGAGGTTTAAAAACAGACGAACCCAGACCTTATAGGAAGAAGAAGACATCATTCTTAACACAAACGTATGGCATTGCCAATTTGCTTTATTTCAAGCGTGCTCAGCAATGGTAAAAAAAAAACCGTTATAAAATAACATAATACCGTAAAAATATATATGGGCGTTTCTAGAATTAATAGTTCTATAAAACTAAAACGTAATATTGAGAATGTTCTATTTAAAAAATATAAAATTTTTAACTCCGTTAAAATGGTTTTTCAAAAACGCTACGATTTCTGTAGTTAAGGGATTACATACACCTGAGCGTTGCAAAAAGTATGTACAAGGATGGATTGAAAAGTTCGCAGCCTAGTCAAGAAAACAAAATAAAATACGTACAAGAATATTTTTATTTTTCGACGTAATCTCCACCTAGCTCTATGCACTTCTTCCACCTGCTTTCCAAAGCCTCAACACCTGTTTGAAAAAAAGATTCCTCAAGGTTTTCAACTGCAGCTTCGACTTCTTCATTTGATGAAAATTTCTGCAGACGAGGTGTTTTTTTAGGTTTGGAAATAGATGAAAGTCCGAAGGTGCCAAATCAGGAGAATAAGTCGGGTGGGACAGCAATTCAAAACCACAATTACAAATTTGAGCCATAGACTCAACAGACGTGTGAATGCGAGCGTTGTCCTGATGGAACAAAACTTTCTTTCTGAGTAATCCTGGGCGTTTCTCTGTAATTTCTTGACATAAACGAAGCAAAAGGGTGCAATAGTAAGTCGAGTTTATTGTTTCGCCTTTTAGAAGGTAGTCCATCATAATAATACCTTTAGCATCCCAAAAAACTGACGCCATCACTTTTCCAGCCGACAGAATTGCCTTCGCTTTCTTTGGGATTGGTTCACCAGATTTTTTCCACTGCTTTCATGGTTGTTTTGACTCTGGAGTATAGTGGTGAACCCAGATTTCGTCCATTGTCAAAACCTGTTAAGAAAATCTTGCAGATTAGCCTCAAACATCTAAAAACAGTCACGAGAAATCGTGACTCGAATTCGTTTTTGTTCAACTGAAAGCAATCTGGGAACCCACCTAGAGGAAACCTTGGGAAATCCAAGTTCGTTGGCAATGATGTTTTGTGTTCGTTCATACGAGATGCCTATAGTGTCTGCAATGTCCCTGATAGTTAATCTACGGTCTTTCAATATGAGATCACACATTTTTGCCGATGTTTTCTTCAGTCGTAAACGTCGTGAGCCGTCCGGAGCGAGGGTCATCTTCGATGCTCTCTCGTCCACGTCTAAATTCTGCAACCCATTTTTTCACAGTGGTATATGATGGAGTAGATTCCCCTAGTGTTGTTTTTTCATATCATCGTGGATCTCCTTTGGTGTTAAGCTTTTTTTAAGTAAGTAGTTGATGACCGCACGTTGTTCATTTTTTTTTCCATTTTTCCAAAAACGCTGCACTTGGTCTCACTAAACTCATTCTAATCTAAAAACCACAAATTCTACAGCATCAAAATTTTACACTGTGACAACCAAAGAAAGTATGAACTTATAAGGGTACTATAATAAAAATATTATAATTATTTTTTGGTGTGGCCGCGAATTTTTCAATCCATCCTCGTACATTTAAAAAAATTACATAGTTTTATTGTATTTTAAAATATAATTTTTTTTTTAAATATGTTTTAATAATAATACAGGGAAAACAAGAAAGAATATGAATGAAATTTTCTCCTAAAACTAAGGTATTAAAGTAACAACAAAAATAGATAAAAACAACCAAAAAAAGAAGAAGAAAGAAAGAAATAAAAATGAATAAAGGAATTAAACGAATCAGCGCAGTACAAATTAGAATAAAAGACAAATAAAACAAATATTAGTTACATACATCCAACAAGCAAAACAAGCTTCTAAAAGAATTTTTATAAATGTCCTATCACGTGAAATGATCCAAACATATTGATCGAATCTTATTTTCGGTGTCTGCAAAAATGTCACATTCATTACTAATTAAGTTAAATTTATTGCACATAACATTGATTGGTTCAATTAACCTGAGATTAGTTCTAGCACGTGAACAAACAAAAGTAGCAATATTTCGTGAATTAATTCTAGGCACCAATATAGCCACCTCCGATAGCAGCTCAGGAAAGTCGATGACTCCGTGCAACAATCTATACAAGAAAACTATAGACGAACACTCTCTGCGAGCCTCAAGTGATTGAAGATTAAATCTCTCCAGTAACAAAGAGTATTCTATTTCTCTCACTGGACAGACACCATCTACTTTATATGACAAATATTTTAGAAATCTTCTTTGAACTCGTTCTAGCATTAGTTTGTAGCATAAATAATATGGACTCCAAATAAGAGAGGCATACTCTAGTTTGGATCTCACATAAGACTCATATAGCAGTATTAAAGATCGTTCACTATTAAAGCTTCTACAGTTGCGCACTATAAAGCCATATAGATGATTGACTTCCAGCGTTACGTTATTAATGTGATTAGAAAAATTAATTTTGTTATCGAATACTACTCCCAAGTCCCTTACACTGTTGGTGCGCCCGAGAGTTGACGTTCCTAGTGAATATTCATATGTTATTATATGGTTTTTCCTCGTCACCGACATAATTTTACATTTAGAAATATTCAAGTCTAATTTATTGTGCTTACACCAATCCTCAAGCACGCAAAGCTCAGTTTGAAGTAGTTTGCAGTCCTGAATATATGATACGGGCGCATACAGCTTGAGATCATCAGAGGTCATTAATGTATAGCAAAAATAGTAGGGGACCAAGATGGATCCCTGTGACACGCCCGAAGTTGCAGTATAGGAATCGGAAATATATCCATTATAGTGTACTAACTGAGAGCGGCCCCCCCAAATATGAAGAAAACAAACTGCACGCATCCACACCAAAACACATACGCCAAAGCTTTTGCAGCAAATCGAAATGAGATATTCTATCAAAGGCTTTCGAAAAGTCCATATATATTACGTCAATGTTTTAAATATTAATATATTACGTCACTGTTTTAAATGTTAGCGTTATTTTTTGTCGAGTTAAATGGACCACTGATGAAAACTATAGCATCTCCTTGTCTGTAGGAGAACGTCACAAAAAATGATCCAATGTGCAAAAATAAAAATTAATCTCGTAAAATCATGTATTAGTTAAAATTGTAGAAGGAGTTTTTTTTTAAAAAATATGAAAATTACGGTGTTTCAAACTTTAGTTTGCAAGTTTCGATCAAAAAATTTATGTTTAATTATTTATAAAAAAAAATGTCTATTAGAAAAATTAAAAAAACCTCTCGGCATTTTGAAGAAAAAGTAATTATTAATATTTTAAAAAAAAGTGAAAAAATATTAAAAATTGGCTGAGTAATATTGCAGACATTGCATTGAGACAGGTAGCGGTCCCAATCCGACGCCAGGTCACATTTAATGATATAACTTAGTAATGAAATGATATTTTCGTAAAAAAAATTTTTCGAGTAATTCTTAGAAGTATAGAAATTAAAAATCCTTAAAAAAAACTAAAACGAATTTTTGAAAATTCGAGGTGTATGTAACCTAGGGTTACCAACTCTCGACAGAACCAACCCGCGAGGATTATAAAAAATGGGGGCGGTTGGTTGGGTAAGTATTGAATGAAAGTAACAAATATTTGTTAATTTTTATTTTTAAATACATTGCACTATAGGAAATTTTACCCCTTTTTTTTGGCCAAAAGTAAAAATTAAAATTTTTGCAGTTTATTTTTTTTTTTTGCTTTAATATATAAAAAAACAGCAAAAAGTAAGCATATATTTTTAAATTATTTGACAAAATTGATATTCAGTCACTTTATCAGTTGTTTTGCTTGCGATTTCTAAATTAGTTTTCAAAAAGTTTTGAGTGCAGTGAATTTTGTGACAAATAAAAATTTATAGTTTTTGAAAATTTAAAAATGGAAAATAAAGCCGAAGGTAAGTACTTTAATATTATATAGGGAAATGTTGGTGAACTCATCTATTAGATCGATTAAATGGGAAAAATTGAAGTGACCTTAAGATGAATTAATGGAATTGTGAATTGGAATTTTATTTCTACTTACAAAAAAATGATAGCACATGATAGACATAACACCATAATAGTCCTCTAGGACAGTCATTTATCTTCCGAATTTAATATATTTTAGCTGCTACTATCTGCTACTTTTTTAAAAAAAATGCATTTTTTTCAGCTGACTACTGCGTGCCAAATTCAGAATTATTCAATATATGGCGAGAGAAACACAACGAAGTTGACAAAAGAGCCGCTATTTATGCTCATTTCTTTTCATACATTGCTGAGAGTGATTGTTCCGAAAACTTTGAACAATATTTAAAGGAGCAGTCACGAATATTTTGTTCAAATATGAGTATGAAGTGGCGTAAAAGTGGTCGGATTTTGAAACTTTTCGAAAAACAGCATGCTGTTTGGCTTGAAGACAATACTTCGATAAAAAAAAACGTAAAACGCAGCGTGCCTCCACTAAATCAAAAAGTGGACGACCGCAATTAACTTTCTGCCAAAAATCTGAGAGAACAAAAAGAAGAGTTGCAGCAGAAATCTCTAAAGATCAAAATAATGAAGTTGAACCCCTGGTTCTTGCTGCATCTGCTGCTGCTCGTAAATGTAACCATTAGATTTAGCAGTTGTTTTAAAAGAAGCTGTCAGTACTCCGACTAGAGCAGCGAAAGTACGGAAAATAATTTCAACAGCAACACCAACTAAGTTATCTCCTGATGAAGGACTAGCCTTTCTTTTAGAAAACAACTTTTCAAAAGAGCAATATTGCAATATAAGATATGAAAATAAAATAAGAAATTGCGATATATATTCTCTATACAAAGAACTTACATGTAGTAAATATAAATGCAGACCAGACGGCGTAATAGTTACTGAGACATTAGCGAAAGTTCCATTGGAAATGTTACTGAACCATACATCCGAAAGAATAATAAAAGTGCAAGAGGAAGTTATATCTACCTTAATGGAAACAAAAAAAACTGAAATTTATACGCCGAACTCATTGTCAGTTATGGATTTGACAGTAGTACTGGTTATAAAAACTATAAACAACAGTTTGAAAAGGCGGGTTCGTCTCAAAATTGTGACTCCTCTATTTTGGCCACAACAATTATACCTTTGCGTTTAATAGAAGCGTCCGGAAATATTTTATGGAACAATCGTACACCACAATCTATTAGATTTTGTCGACCATTAAAATTAGAATAGACAAAGAAGACTAAAGAAATCATTTTGAAAGAAAAGAAAAATATAAAGGAAGAAATAAGTTCTTTTGAAGTAATGCTTGGTGAAACAAAAAACTTTATGCGTTAAATTTAAATTGTACTTAACTTTATTCGATGGCAAAGTATTAAATATTTTAACTGAAACTAAATCTAGTCAAACGTGTTCATTATGCGGTGCTACACCAAAGGATTTTCTGAGCATAACAGATTTCCAAAACCACAAATTTAAACCTAAAGAAGAGAACTTAAAGTATGGGATAAGTCCATTGCATTGCTGGATCTGTTTTTTTGAATTTGTTGTGAATGCAGGGTACAAAATTCACATTAAAAAGTGGCAAATAAGAAATGAAGCTGACAAAGCCTTAGTTGCGAAAAGAAAGGCTGACATCCAACAGTTATTTTGGGATGAAATTGGTTTGCACGTTGATAAGCCTAAGACTGGTGGCTATGGGAGTACGGATGACGGTAACACGGCCCGGCGCGCGTTCAAAGAACATTTAAAATTTTCTGAAATTACAGGTATAGACAAAGAATCCATTTATAATTTAAAAGTCATTTTAATATGTTTATCATGTCAGCTTCCTTTAGATTCGAGTAAATTTGAAGAATTTTGTTTTCAAACGGCCACAATGTTCATGCAGAAGTATCCATGGTTACCAATGACAGCAACTGTACATAAGGTTCTTGTACATTCGCGGCAAATTATTGAGTCGACTGTGCTTCCAGTTGGATGCTTTGGTGAGGATGCCCCTGAATCGCGCCATAAAATATATAAATCCGATAGATTACTTCATGCACGAAAAAGTAGCCGGGTGAACAACTTGGCGGACGTTTTTTAATCGAGCATTAGACACATCAGATCCGCTTATTTCCAGCCTTTCGTTCAATAAACGCATCAAGCACCAGAACAAATTAAAGCTTCCAGCAGAAGTAATCGAATTACTGAGATCAGAGGAGCAAAGTTTTGTGGAAAATTGTCAAACAGATGAAGAAAATTCCGAAAACGAAAATCAAGAAATGGAGAGTAATGGCATTTTTGAACCCATCTATATTAAATGTAGTTGACGATTTGGAACTCGAAAATCAAATTTGTGAATAAAATCCTTTTTAAAACATAACTGTTTGTTACTTCTTTAAATTAGTAAAATGAATTTCTACTGTTATATTCGAACGTAAGTGTACACCCGAAAAAATATTTATTAAAAAACAGTTTAGAAAACCAGATAACCTATCAAAGATCTAAAAAAATCTTGGATGCGGGAACCTATAACCCTTAAACCTCTTTTGAAAATAATTATTAGTTAATTTTTTAGTTAACTTTACTTTTTTTTTTTCAGTGTATGAAAAACTTTAGTGGTTCCTCCCTCCCTCTTAAGAGTCTTGCAAAAGTCAAATCCAAAAAAAATCATTAAAATCGGTCCAGCCGTTTGACTGTAAATAATTTTGGCCAAAAAAAGGGGTAAAAATTCCTATAGTGCAATGTTTTTCGAAAATCATTTAATATTTCACGGTTTTTTAGCACATAATCCTAAAAGGTTTTACAAGAAAAATTGAAGTTTTGCAGTATTTGTAATACTAACGATATGTTCATTCTGTTTCTTTCCTTGCTCCACACTTGTTCCATCATGCTAAATACGCGCTCACAGGAAGCATTAGAGACAGGAATGGAGAGAACAAACGTGACAAACTTTTTCAATTCAGGGCAAGGATTTCGGCTTTCGATTTCGCAAAGAAGTCAACCCAGCGTAAATCAACTCGATTCTCTTCAATGAGATGTGGTTGCATTTCACGTAAAATTCCTACTTCATCGTACAATATGTCAAGATCTAAGTCCAATTTTAAAATTTCTTGTAGTCTAGTAATGCCTGTCCATATGATTGGTTCTTTAAGAGATAAAATTCTCATTGCTTGGTATTCCGAATTTTCAAAGTTATACCATTTTTGTAAATAATTTAAACAAGACGTAAAAAACTTATTGGTATCATTTTTAAATTTTGTCTTTTGAGGTTCATCAAAATGCTTTAATAAATCCATGGCAGATTTACCATAAAATTGATTAGTCTGTCTGTTTTGTAGCTTGGTTTTCAAATCAATCATAATGTCATGAATTTCAGTGCTTGTTAATCGGTCGGCTTTAATTTTATTTAAAAAAAATCGGAGAATTTAATGCGGGCCGGGAGCTCGGGAGGTTGAACATTATTCCCGGAGTCTCTCGGGCATTCCGGGGGGGTTGGGAACCCTAATGTAACCCCTTAAGGTTCCCCCCTAACTCTGCCAATAAGCCAGTTCGAAAGAGGGTCCATTTATAATCAATGTGTGTTTCCTTGTATTAGTAACTTTTTAGGCTGCTCTATGTACTAATTTTAGTGATAAGTAGAGACCGGATTATATTCAACATAAAAATCTTGAAGTATGCATGCAAATATGCATGAAAAGGGTCAAAATATGCAATATTAAATAATAATAAAAGTAGTAATTTTTAGTTTTTTATTTCAAAATCAGGATAAAATTAACAAGTTATCGACGATGTTTAAATTTAATTAACAATTATTTAACATTTTTTTAAAATTATTTAACATTTGTATTCTTGTACACGTAAACAATAAGGTATTGTTCCAAATGTTGGGTAGTAAGATTGTGTCTTCGATCGAAAATATTTTTATAAGTGGAAAAAGACCGTTCCACATCCACTGAGGTAACTGGGCAGTATTTGAATTTGGGTGCTATGTTAGCACTTATTGTTTCTGGCAAAAGTTCACCCGTCCCATTCATAAAACTATCAATTTGATACAAAGGTTCAAAGCCTGGGTTATTGCACAAAATGTTTTCAAACTTTTCTTTAACTCTACGCGGGAATACATCTGGCAATGTGGCGTTTATTTGACGGATTTTATTCATTAACTGAATTGATTGATGCAAGCGCGTCAACAATAATGTTAAAACTAATAACTTGTTGTAAAATAAAAATTCGTCTTCGAGAGAATTGTTTATTTTATCCACGCTCAAACAAATATTCTTAGAAACTAATTACTTATCACTTAATATCCCGACCAAGAAACAAAGGAATAAAATACCGTCGTAATTTTGGGTATTCCCTTGGCACTATAACCTAATCGATGTTTAGAGTATTACAGGTAATATTCCGGCGTTAAGATCGGTTCCAGACGGCGACATTAACAATACCATGAGCAATTCAATTGCCTAGTAATACCGAGCAATATTGTAAATATAGGGAAAATATGCATCATTACTAGATTTTGGGTAAAATATGCAATAATCGGTGAGAATGGTCTAAATATGCAAATGCATATGCATATAATCCGGTCTCTAGTGATAAGTCTTAAATAATAAATCTTTTTCTCATCATTGTAAATATTTATATATCTAAATTATATTCTCAAAAATTTCTAGTAGCTCATCTACCATAACCTGCGCTTAAGTTCTAGTACCACCCTGGTAACCTCTAGGCATGTCTTATTAAATTTCTCATATATACTTTACTAAGTCAAACATATAATTACATGCATTTTAAATAAAGCGCAGTAGGTAATTCTGCTGCCATGCCACACCAAAAGGAATGTCAAAATAAATTACAGGAAAATAAAAAAATTACTGCGAATAGAAGTAAATAGCTTAAGTGGAACAGCGGGCGTAAACTCGATGAAATTGACCATTTTCTGCCAGCGGAAATTAAAGATTTAAAAAAAAGTACCCATAAATGTGACTAAAATCGAAGCAGGTTGTTCTAAGGGTTCTGTCAATGGACACTGACACAATTCCATACATCACTGTTACTTTATTTTTTATTTCAGTAAAGTTATAAAGATATTGACTGTGCTGCTTAGGCTGCGTCCTATATGTCCTTCTTACCGCAAGCTTCACTAAAGGCTTGACAAGAATCTTCTTCTTCTTAGTGTGCCTTATCTTCTAAGGACGTTGGCGATCACAGTTCAATAGATTGTTCACTGCCGTAAGTTTTTCAACCAGGAGTTACGACGCCTTCCTGGTCCTCGCCTACCGATTATTTTGCCTTCAAATATAAGTTGTAGGAGCCCATACTTTTGGCTTCTCACAATATGGCCAAAGTAAGTGCTTTTTCTTTCTTTAACAGATGGAATCAACTCTCGTTCTTTTTCCATCCGATCAAGTATTTCCACGGTTGTGGTATGCGCTGTCCAAGGAACAAGCATCATTTGGCGATAGCACCACATCTCGAATGACTCCATTCTGTATAACATGACCGAGAACACATGGCATCTTAGCACTTTTGTTCTTGTTTTTAAGTTTAGTTGGCAGTTACAGAGTATGTTGCGCATTTTATTAAAGGAGCTTCGTGCTTTTTCAATTCTTGAGGGTATTTCAATAGAGTGGTCCCAATCTTTACTAATTACGCTTCCTAAGTACGTTATTTTTGTTACCCTTTCAAGTGTTTGTTGATGCACTTTAATATTCATGTTTGTACTAGCCGGGCCCGCGGCTCCTCTCGCGTGGACTTGATTCACTACTATCGTCACTGTTTATTCCTTATGTTACCCAACGTAATAAAATATCTCCCATTATTTCTCCTTATCTCCCAATATTTCTCCTTATTTCCCATTACCTCTACATAATTTCCATTATCTAGGCTTATCTCTGCTCATCTCCCATTATTTCTCCTTATCTCCCCATTATTTATCCTTATCTCCCATTATCTCACCTTATTTCCCATTATCTCTAGGCTTATCTCGACTTATCTCCCATTATTTCTCCTTATCTCCCATTATTTCTCCTTATCTCCCATTATCTCACCATAACTCCCATTATCTAGAGTTATCTCTGCTTATCTCCCATTATCTCTCCTTATCTCCCATTATTTATACTTATCTCCCATTATCTCACCTTATCTCCCATTATCGAGGCTTATCTCGACTTATCTCCCATTATTTCTCCTTATCTCCCATTATCTCACCTTATTTCCCATTATCTAGGCTTATATCGAATTATATAGAACATATGTATAAATTTATAAAAACACATAAATCGGATAAGTGGTTCTCGAATGATAAGCGCACTAACGGACAGACAGACAGAGAGACGTTGCATTTTATATATATTGTATTCTTTGCTACATGATATTGTTCCATGTTTAATTCTTTAGGGAGTGTATTGCAAGAGAACGCGCTAGCGGCAAACTTTTCTCCGACTTGATTCACTATTATCGTCACTGCTTATTCCTTATGTCATCTAATAAAATATATCGTATAACCTGGCCAGAGAACATACGTATGATTAAAAAGCACGTAAATCGGATAAGTGGTTCTCCAGTGATAAGCACACTAACGGACGGACAGATAGACAGACAGACAGACGGACAGAGAGACATTGCATTTTATATATATTATAGATATTCTCTGCTACATAATATTGTTCCATATTTAATGGTTTGGACTGTAACCTTGCCGGAGAACATATGTATGTTTTTAAAAAAAAAGTACGAAAATCGGATAAGTGGTTCTCCAGTGATAAGCGCACTAACGGACAGACAGACAGACAGAGATACGTTGCATTTTATATATATTGTAGATGTAATAAAATATATACTTATAACCTGGTCAGAGAACATATGTATGAATTTAAAAAATCACGTAAATCGGATAAGTGGTTCTCGAGGGATAAGCGCATTAACGGACAGACCGACAGACAGACAAACATTGCATTTTATATTTATTTTAGATATAGATTATTATTATTATTATATAACCTGGCCAAAGAATATATGTATGAATTTAAAAAAAAAACAGGTAAATCGGATAAGTGGTTCCCGCGTGATAAACGCACTAATGGACAGACAGAGAGACATTGCATTTTATATATATTATAGATTATACATTACAGATATTCTTTGCTACATAATATTGTTCCATATTTAATGGTTTAGGCTGTGTATTGCAAAGGCACGCGCTAGCGGCAAACTTATTTCCGACATCATTCACTATTTTACGTCACTGCTCATTCCTTATGCTACCTATCGTAATAAAATATAGCCTATAACCTGGCCAGAGAACATATGAATGTTTTAAAAAAAAAAGTACGTAAATCGAATAAGTGGTTCTTCAGTGATAGGCGCACTAACGGACAGACAGACAGACAGACAGACAGAGAGACGTTGCATTTTATATATATTATAGATTAGAATTCTTACTGACCACCATTGTTTTTGTTTTATTCGTATTCAGTTTCATTGCATATTCTTCACATGCATCAACAATTCCTTTCATGAGTCCTTGTAGGCCTTCTTTACTCTCCGCTAGAATGACAGTATCATCAGCGTAGCGGTGGTTATTTACAGACACACACACACACACATACACACACACACACACACCCATTAATTGTAATTCCATCTTTTCCCTTCGAATAGACATTGAATAACAGGGATGACAAAATACAATCCTGACGTACACCTTTCTTTATTTTTATTTCTTTAGACATGCGATTCTCAACTTTTATTTTGGCAGTCTGGTTCCAGTATAAACTTGATATTATTTGTAAGTCTTTGTCATCAATGTTACACGATTATAGTATTTCCATCATTTTCTCATGATTTACCATATCAAAGGCTTTTTGGAAATCTATGAAGAATAAATAAACATCAGAGTTGACATCCCTACATCTTTCAGTCAGAACTCCGATGGAGAATAGTGCATCCCTCGTTCCTAGTCCGTTCCTAAAGCCGAACTGTGTTTGTCCAGTACGTTCATCTAGTTTTTTGTATACTATTTGGTGGATTATTTTAAGGAAGAGTTTCAAGATGTGGTTCATTAGACTTATATTCCGGTATTTCTCGCACTTTCTAGGGTTATTCTTTTTTGGAAATGGTATAAAAATTGATGTCAACCAATCATGGGGTACATTACCTGTGTTGTATACGCTGTTGAAGAAGTCCTGTATAAAGTCCATATGTTTTTCAAGAAATATTTTTAATAATTTCTGTAGGTATATTATCTTCTCCTACTGCCTTTTTGTTTTTAAGGTGATTTGCTGCTGCTAATATTTCGTCTTTATTTATGGGGGGGGGGGGGGGCGTTATATAGATCTTATTTGTATTATGTTGTTTCACTATACATTTCCCCTATATATTCTTCCCATCTGACTATTCTTTCTTGTATGTTCAGTAGTAGTTTATCTTCTTTATCCTCTATTACTTGTGATTGCCTTTGTAACCTTAGTCCAGCAGCTTCTTTGATTTTCTTATGTAAATTAAATGTGTCGTATTTCTTTTCTAATGCTTCTATTTCTTTCTTTTTACTTCCATCATATCCAATATTTCCTCCGTCATCCATGATTGTTTCTTTTTAGTTGTATTTTGTTTCAGATGCTTTTCCATTATTTCTTCCAGTGTTTCTCTGATGTGATGCAATTTTTCCTCCGGTGTCTGATAAGTTCCCAGTCTGTATCCAGGCTTCTACCAATCTCTTCATGAATTCTCTTCTTTGAGTTTGTCGATGTTAATATTTGCTGTTGTTTGTTCATGTTTTAACTTCGTAGTCTAATATTGATAGTTGTAAGCAGCAAATTATGGTCTGTAGGTTAGGTTTTTGCAGATTTGACTATATTTTGTTGTCTTCTATTGATGGTTACATAATCTATTTGATTTCTGATGATTTTGTTATCTAGACTAAAATCACAGAATCAAAATAAGTATATTTATATAAAGATGTCTCACGTAGAAGGGAGACGCAACTAATAAGGTGCAAGTGATTTTCAAGCGACAAAATTTTGAATTCGAACAACTCGCTTTAATCGCTAGTTGGCCTTGACAAAAGTTAGAACCCGCCATAACAAAATGGAGTGGAATTATCTGAGAGCCTTAATTAGTGAAGTAACAAATTGTAGAATGTTGTGGGACCTGTGCAATAAAAAAACTATTACAATCGTTTACTATTTTATAGAGTGGTGAACATTTTGTGACAGATGTGTGAAAACACGTAAGATCTTAATTATTATTACAAATTTTCTATAATTTCTATTACCTGTACGCCTATATAAAAATTTCTTAATGTAATTTCACCTACTTACTGTTACACTAGCACTACAGTTGTACACATTGATTCAATAAATTCGATATTATTTCACTTTATTCAACTTTTAAATCGAATATACAGCAATACAACTTTTGAGTCGAGCTGGCTAGGATAGATACCACGAAGGTAAGCAATAAAAAGTAAAAAATCGGCCAAGTGCAAGCTGGATTTGCGCAATTAGGGTTCCGTACGGTGATTGCTTTTAAAATAAAATAAAATCCTTTCCTAGGATAAGTTAATTAGGTCCCTGACATTAATAATAATAATAAATGGCCTGCAAACATCCCTCTTTGGGTAGGGCCATCCTTTGGGTTCCCTAGATCTAGTTTATGGGTTGATCAGACCCGTTTTCCTTGTTGTTATATTTCTCTGCTTAGATGTTTCCAAAGTTTTCCGTTAGACGTCTTCTCCTTCCAGTTCGTAATCCGTGCCGCTTCCATGTCTTCCTTGACTTGCTGCAGCCATCCTATTCTCGGTCTACCTCTCCTTCTACGTCCCGGCTCCCATTAAAATATTTTATATATTGGTGCTCCTGGGCTCGCTCTCCATGTGTACCCTAGCCAATTAAATCTCTTCTGTTTTATTTTTTCGACTATGTCCTCCTTCCCTTCTTCCAAAATTTCTTGATTAGTCCTCCTTCTGTAGACTCCTTCACATATTCTTATTGGCCCTAGAATAGCTCTTAATATCTTTTGTTCAATTCTTCTCATGTCTTCCTCTTGTTTCTTTGTCATGCTTATAACTTCGGTAGCATACATTAGTTTTGGGAGTATTATTGTCTGGTATATCCTCATCTTACTGTGTCTTCCTATTATCTTACTACTTAACAATTTCTTATTGCTATGGAACAACTTATTCGCTATTATTAATCTTTCCTTTACTTCTATTTCCTTGTTCCGATCCCAATATAGCGTCACTTCCAAATATTTAATCTTCTCTACTCTTATTCTAATTCTTTCCATTTCCTGATCATTCTGTTTTCCATTTTTCATTATTTTGGTTTTCTCTTCATTTATCTTCAACCCCATTTATGCTCCTTTTACGCTTATTTCCCTCACCAGTTCCTTCATTATTTTCTAGTTCTTTGCAATAGTTACTACATCGTCCGCATACGCCACTACCTGGCTGCCTCTTGTTCGTTTTGAACCCTGATTTAGATTCCTTAGTACATATTGTAGTGTTAGGTTGAATAACGTTGCCGATAATACATCTCCCTGTCTAACTCCTTTGTTAATTTCGAGATCTTGTGTTCTTCCTTTCTGTGTTTTGACATTGGCGAATGTCTCTTTCAGTGTCATCATACATAGTCAGTCGTCTTATCTTGCTTGGTACTTCCAGTTCTTTTAGCACTGTATTTGATCCATTTCTCTTAACCAAATCACATGCTTGTTTGCAGTCAATGAATAACAATTCCAAGTTTAGTGCATGTTGTTGTGCTCTTTCCCTGACATTACATATCTATAAATATTTTAAAATGCACAATTTAGGATCACAATTTCTTTTTTTTTTGGTGGTTTTGGATTGTTTAAAATTTAGAAAAAAACATTCCGAACAAATAATTCTCCAAGTTATCCGAGAGAATTTTGATAGCTTAAGTGGTTTTATAGAAAAAACCGGTCAAGCGTAAGTCGGACTGTTCCGTACGGTGATTGCTTTTCAAATAAAATAATATCCTTACCTAGGCTAAGTTACTTAGATCCCTGACATGTATATATCTTAAGATCCAATACGTATTTTCACGTTTTTTCTTAGTCAATAATGTATAATAATTATAGTATCTTAGCTACCTAATAGACAATAAATCAATCTAGTTTAATCTAAAATCTAGTAATAAAAGTGTAAAACAAATATATATTTACTACGTAAATATTTGTTTAATTATTCACAAATAAAATATTATTTTAGCTCGGTACATTAGCGACGCGCGACTCGGTAACAGTAATATACTGAAAAATATATTTAGAAACCTCCACTAAATTGTCACGGTACATATTTTTTTTGGGCCAGATAAATTATCGACTGTGACAATTTTCGCTCATAAAGTGTAGAACTTTATGAAGACTATTCCAGAAGTTTTTCAAAATTTGTTGATCAGTACTTTTCGAGATAAGATGGGGAGACAGCGATTTTTGGCTATCTTTTAAAAATAATATAAAATAACCGGTCAAGTGCAAGTTGAACTTGCGCAATTAGTGTTCGGTACGTTGATTGCTTCTGAAATAAAAATTTTTGTTACGGAGCTATAAAATGATCAGTGACTTCACAAAACACACCCCAAATGAGTTTTCAACAAAATTTGTTTCCGATTTTTACTGAAAACACATTACAGATAAATTATTAAGGGTAATGCACTCGTGATAATTTTCCGTATAGAATATATAGAATGTTCCAGAATTTTTTCAAAATTTTTGGATCAGTACTTTTCGAGATGGAGGGGAGGGCAGCGATTTTTCGCGATTTTTTTCAAAATAATACAAAGAAAAGTGTGCGCATGTAAGACGTTATATATATTTTTGAACTCGTGTTTTTACAAGCTTTCATTTGACATCCCACTCGACGACCTATTTTTAAAAAAAAATTTCACTTCTTATTTCACCCTCCGAACTAACCCATTAAGCCAAAATTTAACTTTCAAAACTACACAGTACCAAATTTCAACTTTCTACGTCAAATAGTTTCGGAGAAAATTGGGTGTGACAGACGGATAGACAGACAGACACCGAAGTGTTCCGTACGGAACATTAAAAAGGGTGGATATAATGTAATACGCAAGTATTACATTATATATATTTTTGAACTCTTTCAAAACTACATAGCTCTGACTGGGCCATCAGTTCCTATATTTGTGCCAAATTTTAACCTTATATGTCAAATAGTTTTAGAAAAAATTGAGTATGACAGACAGATAGACGGACATCAAAGTTACCCCATAATTGTTCCGCACAGAACACTAAAAAGCTTTACGTTTTATAGATGTTCCACGCTAGAAACTCAGTTCATGTCACGATAACTATTTTTAATATTTAATTTACAATCAACCAAAATAGATATCTTTATTTATGCAAAATACAACTCAAGTACCATCCTAGACACAATAAAAGCATTTATAATTTATCATTATTATACTTCGGTAGTGTTTGTAAATCTTTTATTTAATAATATGATCAACAACAAAAGAAAACATTAATTTTTAAAGTTTGTATAACAATCATGCTGTAAAACCTCGAAAAATCACACAACGACATATTTTCATATTTTATTTGTACGTTCGAGTTCTTAATCTTTCTTTACATATGTCTGGTTAAAGTTTTTATGAGAGATTGTTGAACTCCATGCGAAAAAACAATATGAAATTCCAGTAAAACCGGAAGTAAAGGGCTAACCAACTATTAGAGTTACTGTTATAAAATAAATTTGTATCAGGAATTGAAAGTTTTTTAATATTTTATTAGATGTAAATTTTCACCGGCATAATAATCGTTAACAAACCTGGTGATTTTTAAAAACAAACTCTTTAATATTAACATTTAGATGATACCAACTTAGTAGAAAGCTCAAAAAAGACCTCGAAAATTAAGAAGTAATACAATATTTTGTTTTAGATGGGACGGTAAATTATTGCAAGGAAATATAAAAGTAGATTTTAACATAGATAATTAAATCTATATTAAATTGGTTTCAATCCTGAGAAAATGTACGTTATTATTAAGCTGACCACAAACAACTTAATCAATCGAATCAACCGCCTTATAATTATGGTATATTTACAGTCTATCAGGTAAGAATGTGACCGCTGGAATTCTAGAAAAAATGTGTTTCGAGAACATTTTTTGCCATCAATGTATTCTTTGGTGTGCTAACAACGGCGTAATTATCTTAGTAAGTTGTCCAATATCCTTCTATATCAATAATCGCCTGGCCTCTTCGAGACATGCTACCGACGAGATATTTTGCATACTGTGCAAATTTTTCGACTCTCGCGACACAACTGAGTCAAAATCCTCTGAGCTTCCTTTTTACAAGAGACCAAACGTTTCAATAGGGTTGGTGTCCGGGGATTGCGAGGGCCACTCTAGTATATTATCGTGGGTCCAAGCGAGCCGCTTCGCGACATGATTTTCGCCCAGCAAAGGTTTTTTCAACTTGCTTCGGAATTTGACGCACGAAGATGTTGTCGAATGGTCACATTCAAACCCGATTTTCTTAATTTTACCGCTCCTTGACGCGACGTCAATTCCGGGTCCAGTGAAAACAAAGACACGTTTCGTTTTTTAACTTTCGGTGTTTCCTCTTTCGGAGTGACTTTGCCTAACGAGCCACGTTTTGGCAAGTCGTCGAAATTTTTCGTCTCGTTAAAACGATTTACCCACTTCTTCACAAACGATACCGACTTTTTAATATATTAATCGGGCGCGGAATGTGTTATTTTAGGCTTCTTTGGGTGGAAAGAGAATTCCAACCTTTCAACCGAGATCCTAAAAGCTCCGCCTGTTTTTTGGAAAAATTTATCTCATACTAAATGACTGAAGTCTGATTATGTTAATAAATTAGGTTTAAAGGTAGTGGGTTCATAAATTGGATGGCATTCCGTTTCATCATCATGACTAGGGATGAAAAATAATTCTTTAATCTCTGTAGATGTAGAAGATGTTGGTCTAGTTGTCACAGTCAATTCAGTACAATGGGGAAGTGCTTCGAAATATGATATCATGCCCACAAAGATGTTGTCGAATGGTCTCATGGGACACATTCAAATCCGATTTTCTTAATTTTGCCGCTCCTTGACGCAGCGTTAATTTCGGGTCCCATGAAAACAAACACACGATTCGTTTTTTGACTTTCGGAGTGACTTTGCCTACCGAGCCACGTTTTGGTAAGTCGTGGACACTTTTCGTCTCGTTAAAACGATTTACCCACTTCTTCACAAACGATACCGACTTTTTAATATATTTATCGGCAGCAGAATGTGTCATTTTAGGCTTTTTTGGGTGAAAAAAAAATTCCAACCTTTCAACCGAGATCCTAAAAGCTCCGCCTGTTTTTTGGATAAACTTATCTCATACCAAATGACTGAAGTCTGATTGTGTTAATAAATTAGGTTTAAAGGTAGTTGGTTCATAAATTGGATCGCACTCCGTTTCATCATTTTGACAAGGGATGAAAAATAATTCTTTAATCTTTGTAAATTTAGAAGACTAGTTGTCACAGACAATTCAGCATAATGGGGGAGTGCTTCAGAATTTGATATCATGCGCATGAAGATGTTGTCGAATGGTCTCATGGGACACCTTTAAACCCGATTTTCTTAATTTCGCCGCTCCTTGACGCAGCGTTACTTTCGGGTCCCATGAAAACAAAGACACGGTTCGTTTTTTGACTTTCGGAGTGACTTTGCCTTGTTAAAACGATTTACCCACTTCTTCACAAACGACACCGACTTTTTAATATATTTAGCAGTAGCGGAATATATCATTTTAAGCCCTTTTGGATGCGCAAACAAGTGACTCATTTTGAATTTTACGTGATTTCGCCGAAAGTTCGGAATCGACTGATACTTTTACTAAAATGCGTCGTAGACAAAGGTTCCTCTACCGATTTTTTGTTGAATTGCTATAGTCACTCTACCAAAAATGAATTAACGCGGACATGTTCTTACTTGACAGACTGTATGTACGATTCTTGTACAATAAAAATTTTGTTAGTTCCAATTTTTCAACTCGAATAAGTTAGACCAGTTAACTTTCCCGACAATCCTGCAGTACGTATCGTGTGTAGTTAGATCGAAAATCAATTTAACTGATGAACTAACAAAACTTTCAACTGGGGGGAATTTTTTTTTTTCTTGAAGGAGTTTTGAAAGAGAAGAAAAGACAAATTCTGGAAATTTAGAAAAAACAACAGCGTTACTTAACACAAACTTAATATTTAAACTGTTAAAATAAAAAAAAAATCCTTGCATATTGAGCTAATCTTACAAACTTGTGTTTTTACATTTTCACTGTACTATCTCTCTCGCTTATGTAGTTTTCTTTCACCTGTAGATCATGTGAACCGATTTTTCACTACTTTTGATTAAAATTGGTTTAGCAACAACGAATATATCGGAAAAATAATATAGGAAGAGTTGGTTCCCACTGTCAATAAAACTTCTTATAAATCATTACATGGCGATGTCCATGAGACTGTTTCGAAAAATTGATAAATAGAACAAAGATACATTTTTTTTTTTGCAAAATTTAATTTTATTCATTAATATAGTCTCCTTCAAGAGCGATCTGATCAGTCCAACGCTTTTCTAATATTTCTATACCTTTTTTATAGAAGGATTTGTCAAAATAGGCCTCAGTTTCGGAGATAACTGCTTCATTGAAGCCAAATCTCTTTCCCGCAAGCACTTTTTTGAGGTCTACGAATAGATAATAGTCGCTGGGGGCCAAGTCTGGAGAATACGGTGGATGAGGAAGCAATTCGAGCTTCAGTTCATGCAATTTTGCCATCGTAATTATTGACTTGTGACACGGTACATTCTCTTGATGAAAGAGCTTTTTTTCTTGTTCATTTGGGGCCGTTTCTTTGCGGTTTCTGCCTTCAAACGAACCAATAACTTTATATAATAGTCGCTATTGATGATTTTCCTCTTCTCAGCATAGTCGATGACAATTATTCCATTCGCATCTCAAAATACAGAGACCAAAACCTTCCCAACCGACTGTTGTGTCTTTGGTCGCTTCGGGCGGCTTTCACCGGCGGCTGTCCACTCAGCTGACTGCCGATTTGATTCCGGTCTGTAGTGGCGAATCCATGTTTCATCCATTGTCACATATCGTATGAAAAAATCCTTTTTATTGCGCTTAAACAGATCCAAACAGCGTTCAGAATCATCACGTTGTTGTTTTTGGTCCACTGTGAGCAAACGCGGTACCCATTTCGAACAGAAGTTTCTCATGTCCAAATGTTCATGCAACATATTACCAACACGCTCTTTTGATATCTTTAGGGTGTCAGCTATCTCAAGCAATTTCACTTTACGATCATACAGAACAATTTTGTGGATTTTTTTATGTTTTTCGGTGTAACCAGCTCATGTGGGCGTCCATAGCGTTCAGCATCATTTCTGTCTGAACGACTGCGTTTAAACTCAGCATACCAGTAAATGATGAGTGATTTTCCAGGGGCAGAGTCCCCTTAACACTTATCAAGCCATTGCTTTGCTTGAATAATATTTTTTCCCATCAAAAACGCTTTTTAATCAACACACGAAATTAGATTTTTTTTGTTGTTTTGAAAATATCAAAAGTATCGTCACTAAAACCACAGTACCTTGTAAACTAATCGTCAAGATTTCATGAAATTTTGACATGTATCGTCTGAAGGTTAGTACTTTCTAAAAATCATATGGATTTTTTGAAAAGAGCGACATCTATGTGCCAGACCAAAAACTGCTCAGCCTACGTGTTATTTCCAATAATTAATAAAGAGAACAAAGATATAAAAGTCTAATACACAGTTAATCAAGCATGACATAGATGGGGGATATCAAATATACAACTAAGTTGCTAATTAACAGTTTTAACGCGTATATGATGATGTGCTGAGGGTAATAATAACATATTAAATAATAGTTTTGTATTTATTTATTTACCTGGAAGTTAATTTAACATTAACATTATTACGCGAGAATGGAGCAACAAACAAATCGTAAAGTATTACAATGCACAGATTTCTAGGGTAATTAACGTTTTAATTGAGGTTAAAAAAATGGTGGGACGAATAGAGAAAATACCCATATGTTGGGACAATTGGTTAGTCAGATCGATTAGGACACCTTCAAATATCTGTACTCGATTGTTTTTGTTAACAAAACGCCCATGAGGATAGCAGTTGCCTCGTCGAACTTACTTACAGATAAGGTCTCTACCTGGTTTAGCCGGGGTTACCGTCACCCGAGTAATAAACCAGGTTCCTGGGTCACCATGCGAAAAAAACACCCAGCTTTAACTGTGACTTTCAAATTGTAATGAAAGGGCGTTCTGCAAAACTAATTGGAAGATCTTTTGATAAAAGGCTGAAGTAAAATAGATAGACATAACAGAAGTTTCACTTGAAAACTATGACAGTATTTATAGATAATGTCATTACTACTTGAGAACTCAATTAAAATTTTCTAAATAAAATGTTTTATGTTGACTGTCAGTCAGATTATTAAAAGTTTGTTTTACTTTTACCTTTGAATCATAAATGATGACCTGTTTTTACTGTTAAACTTTAAACTGGTATTCAGTTCGAAGAATTTATACCATCTTAAATTTTTTTTAAAATGGAAAGCCCTGTATATTGTTTTATTTTTGAGTCCTGCTAAAAATTCTAGATATTATTTGTCTAACATACCATTTGTCTAAATTAAACTGTTTTGGAATTATTGATACTTGAAATTAAGGAGATCAGATTTAAAAAAAATTTAAGCTGATTTGTGTCAAATATTTACTGTCAGGTAACGACTTAACACGTCAAAACATGATTTATTGACAGAAACGTTTATTACTGCATTTTGTGCGTAATATCATAAGGTGTGTGATCTTTTTAACACAGAATATCCGAATCGAGAACCTATTACCCAATCCCCATGTGTTATCATAGTTAGCCGTAGTTAGCAAAACATTAAAACGATTTAGACAATCCGGTCATGTTAAAGTTCGTTATAAATCTGGACCTTTAAAAGTTAAAACAAGCGATGATAAAAAGCAAAATTACAGAAAATCCCCATACAGCCAATTGTCAGCTTTGCCTAGACCACAACATAAGTAAAGGTACCTTAAGTCGTATACTGAATAAAGAAAAATTGCATAAATTTCGATACCCCTCACAGGAATCTGTGGTATCAACAGGACGGAGCACCTTCTCACTATGAAATCAATGTTCCTAGATATGTGGATGCGATTTTTCCTAATCGATGGTTAGGCAGAAGTGGTGCTGTAGAATGGCCTTCAAGGAGTCCCAACGTTACGCCACTCGATTTTTTTTATGGTAGACATTTTGAGCAATTTTGAGCAATTTGAGCAACCTTAAAAATAAACCTAGAGTTAATAGTTTTTTGTCTTTTTAGTGTTCCGTACGGAACACTTATAAGATCACTTCGGTGTCTGTCCGTCTGTCTGTCCGTCTGTCCGTCTGTCCGTCTGTCACACCCGATTTTCTCCGAAACTACTTGTCATAGAAAGTTGAAATTTGGTAGCAATATAGGAATTGATGGCCTCATCAGAGCCATGTAGTTTTGAAAATTAAATTTTGACTTAAGGGGTTAGTTTTGGGGGGTGAAATCGGAAATGAAAAAAAAAAAAATTTTACTAGGTAATCGAGTGTGGTGTCAAATGAAAGCTTGTGAAAACACGAGTAAAAAATATATATATAATGTAATACTTGCGCTCACTTTTCTTTGTATTATTTTTAAAAAATCGCGAAAAATCGCTGTCCACCCGCCTTATCTCGGAAAGTACTTATCAAAAAATTTTGAAAAAATTCTGGAATATTCTCCACGGGGTGTAGATTGAACGAAAATTATCACGAGTGCATTACCTGTAATAATTTATCTGTTATATAAAAAAAAACAGAAATTTCAAGGTCATCAATTTTTAGTAAAGATTGGAATAAACTTTGTTGAAAACTTATTTGGGGTGTGTTTTGTGAAGTCACTGATCATTTTATATCACCGTAACATAAATTTTGACTTAAGGGATTCGTTTGGAGGGGTGAAATCGAAAGTGTAAAAAAAATTTTTTTACTAGGTCATCGAGTGTGGTGTCAAATGAAAGCTTGTGAAAACACGAGTAAAAAATATATATATATAATGTAATACTTGCGCACACTTTTCTTCGTATTACTTTTAAAAAATCGTGAAAAAAAAATCGCTGTCCCCTACCTTATCTCGAAAAGTACTGATCAAAAAATTTTGAAAAAAACCCTGGAATATTCTCCACGGGGTATAGATTCAACGAAAATTATCATTACCTTTAATAATTTATCTGGTATAAAAAAAAAAAAAAAACAATATTTCAAGGTCACCAGTTTTCAGTAAAGATTGGAAACAAACTTTGTTGAAAACTCATTTGGGGTGTGTTTTGTGAAGTCACTAATCATTTTATACCACCCTAACAAAACTTTTTATTTCAAAAACAATCAACGTACGGAACACTAATTGTGCAAGTTCAACTTGCACTTGACCGGTTTTTTTTTATTTTAAATTTCACATGACAATAATTCCAAAACAGTTCAATTTAGACATATGGTATGTTAGACAAATAATATTTAGAATTTTTAGTAGGACTCAAAAATAAAATAATATATAGGGTTTTCCATTTAAAAAAACAATCAAGATGACCTATGTGTTATTTTGATACCGTCAATACGAACTCGCCTAAAATATTGACAGACATTTAGTGTTAAACCTCCGTGGTACGAAATGGATCGATTTACGCTTGAACAACACTGGGAAATCTTAAAAAAATATTTCCAATCTGTGCTGTGTTGCAGAAACTATACAAAATTTTAAACAAAATTTTGGTCGAAATCAAGCTCCTTCAGAGGCTGGTGTTTGGAAATTGGTAAATAAAGTTCGTAAAACTGGCATGTTTATTGATAATCTATTCTATCCTTTTTTTCACTTCCGATTTCACCCCCCCCCCCCCCCCCAAACCTAAGTCTTTAAGTCAAAATTAAGGAAATCCAAATACATAAGTAGGAGAAAAAGAATATAACTTACCGATTGAGGATGCATTAATGTTAAAACGCTATAAAATAAAGTTTACGTTCTTTTTATGCTAAAATATAGATTATACGAGGCATGTTTTTTAAGTAAGTACCGTTTTGGAATTAAAAAAAGACGTGCAAAGATATCGCTATAATTTTATTTTTACATGAAAGCCTGTACCTTAATCTACTTTTCTACATAATTTCCGTGAATATTGAGGCACTTGTCATAACGTGGCACCAGTTTTTGAATACCCTCCTCATAAAATTCTGCCGCCTGACTTGTTAACCACTGTATCACAAATGTTTTGAATATTGAGGAAAGCAGTCGCACAATGATGAAATTGTAAAGCGTCTGTTTTCTCTCACCTTTTCGTCCACTTTCTGCACCAAATCTTCATTAACGACCGAAGGACGCCCACTCCGTTCTTCATCATGCACATTTGTGCGGCCATCTTTAAATGCTCTCACCCATTTCCTTACCATTCCATCACTCATAATGTTTTGTCCGTAAACTTCACAGATCTCACGATGAATATCGATCGGTTTTACGCCTTTAGCACTAAGAAATCGTATAAACAGCCCGTACTTCACAATCGGCGGGACTCACGATTGTCGGAGGCATCTTAAACACTCAGTAAAACAACGTATACAATGAAGAATCAGACTGTAATGGCGTCAGTGCGTAGAGATGAGATGTAGGTTACCAGCGCGCATGCGCGCATGCGCGGAACGCCGACCGTATCGCTGCGGCGGCGGAATCGCAAAACGGTACTTACTTAAAAAACATGCCTCGTATTATACACATTTCGAAAAGAAGGTATTTTTAAAACTTACGTAAATCCGGGAACAATTATGCACGGTAGTCCAGTTATCTGATTTATTTAAAACGAAGTGATATCGATAATTTATTCATATACCAACCTCGTTAATTGTTGCTTTTCGCATTGAATGACTAATTTTTTTGATAATGTCCAGAGGTAAAACGGAACTTCTGGGTCTTTTCAGTGTTCTGTTATGGAATCATTTCGGTGTCCGTCTGTCTGTTTGTCACATCTGATTTTCTCCGAAACTATTTGACATATATAGTTGAAATTTGGCACAAATATTGGAATTAGTGGCCCAATTAGAGCCATATAGTTTCGAAAGTTAAATTTTGACATAAGGGGTTAGCTTTTTATATTATATAAAAAAAAAAAAAAATCGCTGTCACCCCGCCTTATCTCCAAAAGTACTGATCAAAAAAATTTTAAAAAATTCTGGAATATTCTCCATAAAGTGTAAATTGAGCGAAAATTATTACCAGTGCATTACGTTTGATAATTTATCTGGCGTGAGGTTTTTTTTAATATACTTTTCAGCACATTACTGCTACCGAGTCGCACGTCGTTCCTGTACCGAGACAAAATAATTTTATTTTATTTTATTTGTTTATAATTAAACAAATATTTAGGTAGTAAATATTTGTGTTACACTGTTATTATTACATTCTAGATTGAGCTAGATTGATTTATTGCCTATTAGCTAGCTATGATGCTATCACTATTATACATTATTGACTAAGCCAAAACGTGAAAATACATATTGGATCTTAAGATATATACATGTTAGGGACCTAATTAACTTAGCCTAGGTGAAGTTTTTATTTTATTTTAAAAGCAATAACAGTACGGAACATTAATTGGGTAAGTTCGAATTGCATTGGGCCATTTTTTCTAGAAAACTACTTAAGCTATCGACTTAAAATTTTTTCAGACAACTTGAGGAATTCTTTCTTCAGAATATTTTTTCCTAAATTTTTGAACAACCCAAAACATAAACACCAAAAGAAAAAATTGTGATCCCAAATTTTCATTTTAAAATAGTTATAGATATGTAATTTTCCGGGGCCTAGATGTTTTGAAAATTGGGCCTATAGAACTTCTATTTCGCAAGTAGATTTCGCATAAAATTCAAATATATAATGAAGACCAGAGGTCCTTCTCCCTCCTTATTGTACTCAGATAAAATGTCGGTGTGAGGTACATCATGTGTCATGTTGTTGTGCAGCCACTGTTACCCTCGTTCGAACATTGCCACCTAAACCATCAGTTTAAGGAAATATGAAAGCTGTTGACACTTTGTTTTTAAATTTATCGACTCCAATAACGGCGTTACTATTTACTGGCATGACAGTTAAAGTAGAAATGTGGCTAATCGGAACCAGGATGTAAGTAAATGTTGAAAGGCGTCTAAAAACTCTCCTGTATTTAACAGATTTTTTCACAGTATTGTTGCTTTAATTGCCACAAATAACCGTAATAAAATTTGATTTAAAAATGTTTATACAAATTATAAAAAATGCATAAATTTTAAAACGTTTAAAATTCATTGGCACAACCATTGAACAAAAAAAATATCACGAAAAACATGGTTCATTGTTAGACCTTGTATTATGTTAAATACCAACTTGTAGTTTGATCTTTTTAGGATAAAAAAAATTTAAACTAAAGTAAAAGTAAATTAAATTACCCTCAATTTTTAATATCTAAGACCTGACAGCTAAAACCTGTATTCTAAATTAAAAACACCTTTCAAATATGAATGGAAACATGGTGTATTATTTCTATCGTAGTTCTTGACCCCATATTTGAATTATGTAGAGTGCAATGGTGCACTGTCAATATTGGGTAATTTTGTTAAGATATAATCTACAAAAAGATTGAATATCTAAATAAATACAAAAGATTTAATAATCCATACTATGGTTGTTACAATAGGGAGTTACAACCCATGAGAGATAGATTGAATTCGTTCATGGTTAAAGTGATTATATTTTTTCGCCGGCGTGATTTATTTTTTTACAAAAGATGTTCAAGGTTCTATTTCAATGTAAAAACCGGCCAAGTGCAAGCCGAACTTGCACAATTAGTCTTTAGTACGGTGATTGCTTCTATAATATATATAAAATGCAACGTCTCTCTGTTTGTCTGTCTGTCCGTTAGTGCGCTTATCACTGGAGAACCACTTATCCGATTTACGTACTTTTTTTTTTTAAAACATACATATGTTCTCTGGCCAGGTTATAGACTATATTTTATTCCGATATGTAGCATAAGGAATGAGCAGTGACGATAATAGTGAATCAAGTCGGAAAAAAGTTTGCCGCTAGCGCGTCCCTTGCAATACACAGCTTAAACCATTAAATATGGAACAATATTATGTAGCAGAGAATATCTATAATCTATAATATATATAAAATGCAATGTCTCTCTGTCTGTCTGTCTGTCCATTAGTGCCTTTATCACGCGAGAACCACTTATCCGATTTACGTGTCTTTTTTTTAAATTCATACATATATTCTTTGGCCAGGTTATATAATAATAATAATCTATATCTAATATATATATATATATATATATATATATATATATATATATATATATATATATATATATATATATATATAATGCAACGTCTCTCTGTCTGTTTGTCTGTCCGTTAGTGCGCTTATTCCTCGAGGACTACTTATCAGATTTACGTGATTTTTTAAATTCATATATATGTTCTCTGACCAGGTTATATATGTATATATATATATATATATATATATATATATATATATATATTTTATTATATCTATAATATATATAAAATGCAACGTATCTCTGTCTGTCTGTCTGTCCGTTTGTGCGCTTATTACTGGAGAACCACTTATCCGATTTAGGTACTTTTTTTTTTTAAAAGATACATATGTTCTCTGGCCAGGTTATAGGCTATATTTTATTACGATAGGTAGCATAAAGAATGAGCAGTGACGATAATAGTGATTGAAGTCGGAAAAAAGTTTGCCGTTAGCGCGCTCTCTTGCAATACACAGCCTAAATCATTAAATATGGAACAATATTATGTAGCAGAGAATATCTATAATCTATAATATATAAAATATAATGTCTCTCTGTCTGCCTGTCTGTCCATTAGTGCGTTTATCACGCGAGAACCACTTATTCGATTTACGTGTCTTTTTTAAATTCATACATATATTCTTTGGCGAGGTTATATAATAATAATCTATATCTATAATATATATAAAATGCAACGTATCTCTGTGTCCGTTAGTGCGCTTATCAGTGGAGAACCACTTATCCGATTTACGTGCTTTTTTTTTTAAACATTCATGTTCTCTAGCCAGGTTATCTATCTATAATATATATAAAAAGCAACGTCTCTCTGTCTGTGTGTCTGTCTGTCTGTCCGTTAGTGCGTTACGTGCTTTTTTTTTTAAACATATATATATTTTTTCTGGCCAGGTTATAAGATATATTTTATTGCGTTAGGTAACATAAAGAATAAACAGTGACGATGATAGTGAATTAAGTCGGAAAAAAAAAGGTTACCGTTACCGCGTTTTCTTGCAATACACTGCCTAAACCATTAAATATGAAACAATACCATGTTGCAAAGAATACTACTTTTGTTCTAGTCCAAAAAGAGTTGCAGAGTTTAAAGTCTTTCAATTTTTTTGTGACTTGAAAGTACATAAAATACTTCACCCCTCTCAGACACGCTGGTTATCAGTACATGCAGCAGTAAAAAGAGAACAATTTGCTGCTCTAAAACTACAACACAACAACTACATTGCTATTTTTAGAATTTGTGTTACCATTATTTAACGATTTAAACAAAGAAATGCAGGTAGAACACCCGATAATTCGTATTTTATCTAAAAAGAAGTCAAACATTAAGAACTTTTGAATGCTTAAAAAGAGGATATTTAACAAGTACTCAATCGAAAATGTTGATTTTAAAAGTCCTAGACATTTTATGGATATCGATGCGGTATACTATGGCGTCGCAGCGTCTATATACTGCTTAGTAATTCAGATTTAAGCTCAAATCAAGTAAATTTATTTAAACGCAGAGTCCTAGATTTTTATATCAATGCTTGCGAGCAAATAACTGCACGGTTTTCATTGAAAAATAATTCAATAAAAGGTTTAGACATAATTGAACCAACGAATGTTAAAAGTGGTAAAACCGCTTCGATAATTCCTGTTAGTAGACTCTTTCCCGATATTGTTCAAAACAATGATTTCCAACAAATTGATACAGAGTGGCATATTTTAAGAAATTGTAAACAAATTAAAACATTTCCTGATGACATAGAACTATTTTGGGATAATGTCAGTTTACTAAAGTATGGAGATGAGACTCAAATGTTTCCTTTGTTATCTACTTTCATCTTTACTATTTTATCACTGCCCCACTCATCTGCTAATGTTGAGCCTATATTCTCGCATATTAATCTTATGAAAACAAAACAGCGAAATAAGCTATCTATTACATACAAAACGACTATTTAATGACTCTAATTGTTATAACTTCGAAATTAGTTCAAAGATGACTGCGGCTGGCCAAAGAGTATATGAGTATGATCCTAAAAATCGTAAAAATTAATTAGATTTAAGTTTGTGTACTTATTTGATGTTAGATATCTTTAGTAATAAACGAATTACAAATTACTTAGTCTGTTATGTTTTTGTTATTTCGATTTCATTATGTTTAACTAGTATTCACTAGTGCAGGGGTCGGCAACCTTTTAACTAAGGGGTGCCAGTTTTCATCCATACAACATTTTGCGTGGTACTTACTACAACTAAAATTAACAAAAAGTAAATTAAATTAACTTAAAATATTGCTTTTAGAAGGTTAAATTACAAAAAAATTTTAACATTTAACAAATAATTTTATTATACTAGTCCTAGGACCTAGTGTGAACCCTGTGCTTGAAGTTCTTTAGAGAGTTTTCTTATATCCGGTTCACGTCTGGTTATTTTCAGTGTCACACATGCTTCCGAGTTATCTGTTGTCAGCCTGCTTCGATACAGGTTTAAAATCACTCTCATATAGGAAAAAAGTTGTTCACAGATATAGGATGATCCGAAAGCTGTAAGCATGGCAAACGCTACTTTCTTAAGACAAATAAATTTCTCTGGTAAACTCATCCAACAACTGAGTATCTCGTTTGAATGGTTCTGGCAGTCACCTTCTAATACCCTTCTTAATTCTACAAATTTCGTGTTCCATAACTCGGAGCTTTTAAATTCAATGTATTGAAGATCAAAATCATTAAAGTCCATCCATGAGAAAAGAGATATGTCAAAGCAACTACTGGAAAAATCCATTAAATCTGGTTTGATTAGCGTTTGAAAGCGAACATAGGACCATGCTTATCAAAATCCTGACCCATCTCGATAAACTCCTCTTTTAAATTAGTCATATATTTAAGAATTTCGTCTATTAGTGCACCATCGTCGACAATGGATATATAAGTTTTTAAATTTGGAAAATATTTATATGTGTTTGTAGTAATATCGCTGATAAATAAATCTATTTTTAATTTGAATGATTTCCAAGATTCGTATAAATCCAGAACTATTTTGCCTGAACCTTGTAACTTTAAGTTGAGTTCACTGAGATGGTTTGCAACATCAGTAAGAAACATTAACATACAGATCCAGTTCTTATCTTCTAGTTCAGGATAAGCATCCACTTGATTTTTTTCCAACAAGAACGATTTAATTTCGCCCAGACATTGCACAAATCTAGAGAGCACTTTATCACGGCTGAGCCAGCGCACATTATTGTGCAATGGTATATCTGAATATGTACTTTCTAATTCCTGCAGAAACGCCTTAAATTGTCTATGGATCAGTGAAGAACGACCGACAATGTAGTTAACTATTTTAACCACCCTATCCATCACGGATTTTAAACTTCCAGTGGAGATTTTAGCGCACAAACTCTCTTGGTGAAATATGCAATGAAAATTCAAAATTGATCGACCCATGCGTTCAATAAGAAGGGAAACAAATCCTTTATGTTTCCCAATCATAGCAGGAGCGCCATCTGTCGTGTTTATTTAAATCAATGTTCCGCTTTTCAAAATGTTTAACAAATTCTGAAAATATATTCTCTCCTCTTGTAGTTCCCTGCAATGGGAGCAGACAAATCAGCTCTTCATACACACTGCCATCAGCGAAGTATCGCGCAACGATTGCCAGACGGGCAATGTCATTAATATCGACACTTTCATCCAATGCTACACTAAATACAAAACTCCGTTTGATAGTGTCTCTCTGCTGTTTTTGGACATTTTGTGTCATTTCGGTAATTCGTCTCTCGATGGTCCGCGCTGATGCCGGTATATCCCTAATCCTGGCCAATATTGTATCCTTTTTGGGCAAGTCGTCGAATAAAATCTCGCCAGTACTCAAAAACGTTTGCTTCATAAATTCTCCGTCAGTGAATGGCCTACCCTTTTGTGCCAACGATTGTGCAATTTTGAAACTGCATTCAGTTACCTGATTTGTTCCTTGGAAAACTTTGCTAAAGAATGTTGACTGTTTCTCGTATTGTTTACTTGCTCTTTGTATTGCCTCGCTTTTATCAGCGTTATCTGAATGACGATTCATGTTTTATCTGGAAATGTCGTTGAACACTAGATGTTCGGAAAACTACGCTTTCCCGACATAGGACACAAATGGCCCGATCGTTTTGCTGTACAAAACCGTAATCTGTTGTCTATGAAGTTTGAAATGATCGAATGTCTACCTTCTGTTTCTTCGCGGCCATAACGCAACGTAATTTTAATTTTTAAACTTTTCGACGACTATTGACTGGAACGGATGTTACTTCTATACTAAATGATCCAAATGTGTAGCCGCTTGCTATATATAGAAAGATAATGTTTCCAGAGAATTCCAATAATTACGTTTATTAAATTTCTTAGAACAAAAATTATTATCTACAACGCGCCCATTGCAATCAAAGGGCCGCCTAGAAGTTAAATCTAACAAAAACTAAAGTTCGGCAATATAAAAAGAGTTGCGGTGCGCGTCGGAACGATTGAAGTCAAGTCAAACAAAAACCACCTTATAGCGGCTGCTTTGATCTGAATTGAGGACGTTTATTTGTGTTTTTCCCTAGGCTTATATTTTGAGGCTTGCCGTGTTTAATACTTGCCGAAATTAAAGACAAACCAATGCATTCAGTAAAATTATAAATTACAAAATATATATTTTGTAGTTTTTGGTAATAATACCTAGTGACCTATATAATATATCGTTTTTGTTTGTATCGTTAAAGTAATACTGTCTTCGATTATTTATTTAATTTCGAAACATGTCACAGATTACAGAATTAATGTGTAAACTTTGAATAGGTACGCGTGCCATTCAAAATTGCTTGGCGTGCCAGAGATGGCACGCTTCCCATAGGTTACCGACCCCTGCACTAGTGTTTATTCACTCATATATAAGTAGTAATTAGTATATTCTGTAAGTTCCTATTATTTAACAAAGATAAAGAAGTTTAAAATAAACAAATTTGATTGAATATATTTTTTTTTTTCATATACTGATTTTGAGTAGAAATATAGCGATATTAGTGGGCAACTCTACCGATTTCTCATTTTGACGTTCGAGACCACTGGCTGAAGTAAATAATTTTTGGTCGATCTAAATCTCTGCTGGTAAATGTACATATTGTAATAGTTATGTACAAATGTATATAATAATAATTTAAGATTTATGTTTATAAGAGCACAGTCGCGGTATAAAGATAGTAGCTTATAGATGAAACAGCTAAACTATTTAATAATACTAATATAAATAATGGGTTTAACCTCACGAACCTGCATTATTTTGTGTTAAACAGGTACCGAGAGAATTGCAACGTTATGATTTTACTTTCACCTTTTGATATTATTAATGACTTGAAATGTTTTGGTATTAAAGTTCCCATGGAAGGTTCATGAAAAAAATCTAACACAAAACATTTTAGTATTGATAATTCGTTACAAAAACTTAACAATCGAACCGTGCAAAATATCTTGAGGACTTGAAATGTTAATCAACATTTCTACTGTTATATTTCTTATTGAAATTCTCACCCATTCAGTTACGTTTGAGTAACAAAAAAAAAAACGTTATCGGTCAAGCGGAGTAAGATCAAGAATTCAAATTACACTATGCAACGTTAAAAAATTCAGCGAGATCTCGAATATTGGTTCGTATTAGGTATATCTAGTATACAAAAAAAAAAAAAGGTTTTCTGTCGACATCACATCTTACAACCTAGAAAACTAGTAACTTGTTTTATTTACTCTTCATATCAGTTGCTTCAGGTTAGTCATAAAGTCATTTAGATTAGTTCTAAATATACAAAATGCCACGCATTTGTGTTAATTCGCCTAGTTTGTTTTGTTACGTTTGTGGTGAATTTACCTCCAAAAGTGAAAAAAGGCCAATTTTCCCACTGCCCTATGGCGACAAAATGTAATTTTTACCCAAATTAATTTTCTGGCCGCAATGTTCAGGGAATCTTAGTATTTTTAGTGTTCCGTACGGAACACTTATAAGATCACTTCGGTGTCTGTCCGTCTGTCTGTCCGTCTGTCCGTCTGTCACACCCGATTTTCTCCGAACCTACTTGTCATAGAAAGTTGAAATTTGGTAGCAATATAGGAATTGATGGCCTCATCAGAGCCATGTAGTTTTGAAAATTAAATTTTGACTTAAGGGGTTAGTTTTGGGGGGTGAAATCGGAAATGAAAAAAAAATTTTTTTACTAGGTAATCGAGTGTGGTGTCAAATGAAAGCTTGTGAAAACACGAGTAAAAAATATATATATAATGTAATACTTGCGCTCACTTTTCTTTGTATTATTTTTAAAAAATCGCGAAAAATCGCTGTCCACCTGCCTTATCTCGGAAAGTACTTATCAAAAAATTTTGAAAAAATTCTGGAATATTCTTCTCGGGGTGTAGATTGAACGAAAATTATCACGAGTGCATTACCTGTAATAATTTATCTGTTATATAAAAAAAACAGAAATTTCAAGGTCATCAATTTTCAGTAAAGATTGGAATAAAACTTTGTTGAAAACTTATTTGGGGTGTGTTTTGTGAAGTCACTGATCATTTTATATCACCGTAACATAAATTTTGACTTAAGGGATTCGTTTTGAGGGGTGAAACCGGAAGAGAAAAAAAAATTTTTTTACTAGGTCATCGAGTGTGGTGTCAAATGAAAGCTTGTGAAAACACGAGTAAAAAATATATATATAATGTAATACTTGCACACACTTTTCTTCGTATTACTTTTAAAAAATCGTGAAAAAATCGCTGTCCCCTACCTTATCTCGAAAAGTATTGATCAAAAAATTTTGAAAAAATCCTGGAATATTCTCCACGGGGTATAGATTGAACGAAAATTATCATTACCTTTAATAATCTATCTGGTATATAAAAAAACAAAATTTCAAGGTCACCAGTTTTCAGTAAAGATTGGAAACAAACTTTGTTGAAAACTCATTTGGGTGTGTGTTTTGTGAAGTCACTGATCATTTTATACCACCCTAACAAAACTTTTTATTTCAAAAACAATCAACGTACGGAACACTAATTGTGCAAGTTCAACTTGCACTTGACCGGTTATTTTTTTTAAATCTTCGTTGATTTTTACTAATTTATCAATATATATTGCTTTGTTGTCCAAAAAACACCTTTATAGGTAATAAAATGAGCCTCAGTCACATAATTTTTAAGGAATCTCAATAATTTTTTTTTTATAATCTTCGTTTTTGATTTCACTATCAGTCTGTCTAGGCGGATTTTTGATTATTTAGGCGGATATTTAATTATTGGCCTTCTTTACATTATAGACGAAACAAACAACCCTAGAGTCTCAGTTAAGGCAATTGGCCATCAGTGACAGTCATTTGTCGATAAATATGCTTTTTAGCCATTTACACCAAGAACATCAAACCTATGCAAAGAAGAAAAATGATCAGATGATGTTTCTTAAACTTAAAGCTTTTAAACCGGGAACTCTGAACCTAATATAACCCAATGTAAAAAGAAAAATAACCGGTCAAGTGCAAGTTGAACTTGCACAATTAGTGTTCCGTACGTTGATTGTTTTTGAAATAAAAAGTTTTGTTAGGGTGGTATAAAATGATCAGTGACTTCACAAAACACACCCCAAATGAGTTTTCAACAAAGTTTGTTTCCAATCTTTACTGAAAACTGGTGACCTTGAAATTTTGTTTATTATATACCAGATAGATTATTAAAGGTAATGATAATTTTCGTTCAATCTATACCCCGTGGAGAATATTCCAGGATTTTTTCAAAATTTTTTGATCAATACTTTTCAAGATAAGGTAGGGGACAGCGATTTTTCACGATTTTTTAAAAGTAATACGAAGAAAAGTGTGCGCAAGTATTACATTATATATATTTTTTACTCGTGTTTTTCACAAGCTTTCATTTGACACCACACTCGATGACCTAGTAAAAAAAATTTTTTTTTTCTCTTCCGATTTCACCCCTCAAAACGAATCCCTTAAGTCAAAATTTATGTTACGGTGATATAAAATGATCAGTGACTTCACAAAACACACCCCAAATAAGTTTTCAACAAAGTTTATTCCAATCTTTACTGAAAATTGATGACCTTGAAATTTCTGTTTTTTTTATATAACAGATAAATTATTACAGGTAATGCACTCGTGATAATTTTCGTTCAATCTACACCCCGTGAAGAATATTCCAGAATTTTTTCAAAATTTTTTGATAAGTACTTTCCGAGATAAGGCGGGTGGACAGCGATTTTTCGCGATTTTTTAAAAATAATACAAAGAAAAGTGAGCGCAAGTATTACATTATATATATATTTTTTACTCGTGTTTTCACAAGCTTTCATCAAAAAATTTTTTTTCATTTCCGATTTCACCCCCCAAAACTAACCCCTTAAGTCAAAATTTAATTTTCAAAACAACATGGCTCTGATGAGGCCATCAATTCCTATATTGCTACCAAATTTCAACTTTCTATGACAAGTAGTTTCGGAGAAAATCGGGTGTGACAGACGGACAGACGGACAGACGGACAGACAGACGGACAGACACCGAAGTGATCTTATAAGTGTTCCGTACGGAACACTAAAAATAATCTTTTGAAGTTTTTCTAAGACATCTACATTACGAACTCTAAACATAATATAACGTAATGAACAAATATATATTTATAATTGTTTCCTAAAACTACTGTATTATAACACGACGAATTTTAAACCATACATAACCTTTGCCTAAGAATACCCGGTGACACAGCCAACATGTAATATCCTGTAATTTTTTATTTTGAAAGTTACATATTTGCATTTTTAGATACCAGAATGGGACATTATTAGCCTTTTTTATCACTTAAGAAATATTTTTAACTACTTCCCGTATGACCGGAAATGACTGCAACTTTCTTATTTTTAATGGAACCCTGTATATTTTTTTATCAATTTCAATTCGCTTTAAAATTCTCTTTCCAACGATGTATCACAAGTTGACATTTGTTTGATAAGTGACCGGCAAAAACTTATTTAAACTCTTAGACTTAGGCGGCCATGACGGATATACTAGCAATTGTTTTTGTTCGTTTTATCTCACTTTGGAAAGAATTTAAGACTATCCATTTATCATGCCATTTTTGCGAGTCTAAGTGGCTCCTACAAAATTTTATGCTTTACATTCAGTTACAAAATTTTCTCTTTAAATAATGATCAATATCACCGAAATTAAGATAGGAACACATATTTTTTATTTAACCTAGTTACACATTACAGGTTTTTTGCCAACATACATCTGACAGAACTATCTAACGCCAATCGGATTTAATGGTATTTTCAGAAAATATACCGTTTTATTATGCAATCATGTGATATCAACAAGTTCCATTACGGGCTTAGTAGGCTGTGATAAAACAGACGAACCGAAAGTCATGGTTCCCGCGTTACCAAAATGGCCATTATCTTTACGTCAAAAATAATTTTTCATTAACAAAAATGTATTCAACGGATGAAAAAGAAAAAAGACATGTTATTAATCTATGGATTAAGTACACAAAATTAATATATATATTTATATATATATATATATATATATATATATATATATATATATATATATATATATATATATATATATATATATATATATATATATATATATATACATGTTTTGACGAATGTTCTCACGGGTGTGAAATGTAGTAATGGTTTTTCGGGTATCCCGTGTTAGCTTGAAGTCCCTTGATGGACGGTTTTCGCTGACGTTTCGATGGAATATCATCCATCTTTTTCAAAGCGTTGATCACTGGTCGGTGTCTTGGCGTTTAAATGTCGAGACTGGCCCTGAGTGCGCCGGTTTTATGTACTCGGGGGTGTTTCTATTGGTCGGACGGATCTGGCCAATAGAGGCTCGGCTCTGGCTGCGCGTTGTCGGTCCTGTGGTTCTTTGTAATGTTTGTGTTGGTGAAGTAACATATGGTTGAATTATTGTTTCTCTTGGTTGGACTTGGTACTGGGATAGAATATGTTTCCAAGAGTTCGGTAAACGTTGGCTGTCATCCCGATTATTTAAGTTGTTGGGCCTCTTTTCTATTTCTATGGCTTCTTTGATTACCCTAGTGGATAGGTTATTACTTTTTTGTAGGGTTCTGGTTTTGTCAAAATCGATTTTGTGGCCGGTATTGTGTGCATGTTGTGCTAGAGAAGAGGTGGTGGATTTTTGTTTTACGGCGTTTTTGTGCTCGTCTCTTCTGGCACTAATTTTCCTGTTTGTTTGGCCTATGTATGAAAGACCGCAGTCCTGACACGGAATTTCATATACGCCTTGGTCTTCTAAGGCTATAATGTCTTTTGGTGTAGGTAGAATATCTTTAATTTTTTGGTTGGTTGTGTAAATGGTCTCAATTTGGTGTTTTCCTAGAAGTCTTCCTATTTTGTCTGTGATGCCTTTTACATATGGGAGAAATGCTTTTGTAGTATATGTCTTTCTTTCCTGTTTGTGTTGTTTATTTAGGGCCCGCCGGATCGTGTTTTGACTATATCCATTTGAAAGTAAAACGTTTCGAAGGAGCTTGGTTTCTTGTTGTAAATGTTCCTTGTCTGTTAGGGTTTTCTGATCGGTGAGCTAAGGATTTGACAACGGAGAAGAGTTGGGCTGGGTGATGATGTGAGCTGGCATTTAAGTATCTGTTTGTATGTGTCGGTTTTCTATATACTGAGTGAGACAAAGAACCATCTAATTTTCTTTGAAGCAAGACATCTAGGAATGGTAGTTGTTCTGCTGCCTCCCTTTCCATTGTAAATTTAATGTTTGGATGTATGTTGTTAAGGTGTTCCAGGAACTTGTTTAAGTTGTCTTCACCGTGTTGCCATACCACAAAAGTGTCATCTACGTATCGTAGCCATGTTTTCGGTTTATGTGGAGCAGTTTCTAGAGCTAGTGTTTCGAAATGCTCCATGTATAGATTAGCTAGTGCTGGTGACAATGGAGAGCCCATGGGTGCACCTTCTATTTGTTTGTATTTTTGGCCTGAATAGACGAAGTATGTATTAGCGAGGCAGTGTTTTGATAGACTGATGACGTATTCGGGCAGATTGTATTTTGTCTCTATGATAGACAGTGCTTCGGCAACTGATACTTGCGTGAAAAGGGATACGACATCAAAACTGACAAGTAAATCATTTTTCTCTAGCTGCATGTTTTTTATGATTTGAATAAAATGTTGTGAATTTTTCACGTATGATGCGGCTTTTTCCACATGAGGTTGCAGAGTCATGGCTAGGTGCTTGGCTAAAGCTTGTGTCGGGGAGCCAAACGAGCTGACTATTGGTCTTAAGGGTGCTCCTTGTTTGTGGACTTTCGGTAATCCATACATTTTTGGGCATCTTGATGATTTCTCTCTAGGGATAAGTTTCTTTTTTGTTTCTTCACTAAGAGAGGAGGCCTTGATTGCGGATTTAGTGGTTTTCTCTAGGTATGTTGTCGGATCACTTGTGATGGCTTTATACGAAGGATCATTTAAAAGGTTGAGCATCTTTTGGTGATAATCGTCAGAGTTGAGAACCACGGTGGCATTGCCCTTGTCGGCTGGTAAGACAATAATTGATCGGTCTTTGCGTAGATCGCGCAAGGCTCGTAGTTCTTCACCGGATATGTTTTTCTTGGGTGGCTTGGCTTTGCGTAGAATGCTAGTTGTTTCTTGACGAAGAATTTCAGCAGTGTCTATATTCAGTTCAGTGATTGCCTTCTCAACTCCACAGATTATGTTCTCAACTGGGATACGTGACGGAGCAATAGCGAAGTTGAAACCCTTGGCTAGTGCTTTGTTCAGCTGCTGGAGTGAGCAGTTTGTCTGACAGGTTGTGTACTATGGTAGGACCATCTTGGTGTCTTTCTGCTAGTGTGTTTTGTTGTTTCCGTAGTAGCACAGAGACCTTGGCCTTTTGCCTTTCAGTTCTAATGGAGAAGTCTGTTTTTGATCTGAATTCGGCTAGAGTATCTATAGAAATAGAAAAGAGGCCCAACAACTTAAATAATCGGGATGACAGCCAACGTTTACCGAACTCTTGGAAACATATTCTATCCCAGTACCAAGTCCAACCAAGAGAAACAATAATTCAACCATATGTTACTTCACCAACACAAACATTACAAAGAACCACAGGACCGACAACGCGCAGCCAGAGCCGAGCCTCTATTGGCCAGATCCGTCCGACCAATAGAAACACCCCCGAGTACATAAAACCGGCGCACTCAGGGCCAGTCTCGACATTCAACGCCAAGACACCGACCAGTGATCAACGCTTTGAAAAAGATGGATGAGATTCCATCGAAACGTCAGCGAAACCGTCCATCAAGGGACTTCAAGCTAACACGGGATACCCGAAAAACCATTACTACATATATATATATATATATATATATATATACTTAGGGTTTAGAAAGGTAAAGTAAAATTAAAAAATTGGTCAACATTTGAATCTTGCGGACTTTTTTGCATTACCCAGAATACATCATGTGAAGGTAGAGTAGCAAAGTATCCCTTGTGTTGTGTATGACGATGGCACGAAGAAGGCATTGTGTACCACGGGTACTTCTCTACATATTTCTTGGCTGTTTCAATGCAGAAGTTTTTGAATTTATTGACATCGATACCGTTTTTTGATGCTATTAGTTGCAGAATAATGTAAAGCCTCTTAATAAAATCTTCACCAGCACCTGTGATTTTAGCAATAACGTTATAATTTGGAAGAACTTCCTGTCTATATCACCTTTATTCGTATTAGCTGCCCCTTGCTTGACACCCTCAACCAGTATACCCAATTCTTTCTGTATGTTATTCTGAATCTCACTAACTGTCTTCTCCAACAAAGTATTTTCATCCTGGGTACGTCTTTCATTCTACTTTCCTAAAGGTATTTTATATGCTAAATGTAGAACCCACTCCATATTCTTTATCCATGTATGAAGAGTTGAAAGACTGTATTTGTACGCTTCTACATTCACCTCCATCCCCTCAACAACTTCTAATTGGTTCATTTCTTTCGGAAGAGCATTGCATATAGAGCACCACTGGGAAGAATTCGTGCCTATAAGAGCTTGACGCACCTTACCATCAATCATTCCTTAAAAATTGCGTGACTGAGACTCATTTTATTGCTTAAAAAGGTGTTTTTTGAAAAAGAAGCACTATATAATGATAACTTAATAAAAATCATGATGGAAAAATCAAAAACGGCGTTTATAAAAAAAATTATTTAGATTCCTTGAAAATTGCGTGACTAAGGCTCATTTTATTGCCTAAAAAGGTGTTGTTTGGATAAAAAAGGAATATATATTGAAAAAATAAAAAAAAAATATGGTAAAAAATGAAAAATTCACCCAAACAGATCCATCGAGAAATTATAAAAAAAAATGAATGACATTCCTTGAAAATTGCGTGACTGAGGCTTATTTTGTTGCCTAAAAAGGTGTTGTTTGGAAAAAAAGCAAGATATATTGATAAATTGGTAAAAATCATGGTAAATAATTAAAAAATCCGCTCCGACAGATCCATAGAGAAATCAAGAATGAAGATTTAAAAAAAAAATACTGAGATTCCTTGGAAATTGCCAAAGTCTAAAGACAGTTTTACTCCATAACGGCAACATGTTTCCATCTTTGCCTGTAGCCTACGGTGCTCATTTAAAAGAAACCTATGACATTTTAAAACTTATTTTAGAAAAAATTAAATACACAACTTTCAAATGGCAAATATGTGCAGACTTAAAAGTAGCGGCTTTGATTTTAGGATTGCAAACTAGCTTTACGAAATATTGTTATTCTTATGTGAATGGGATAGCAGAGCGCGTTCAGATTATTACGTAAAACAAAACTGGCCTTTAAGAAGTGGGTACGAATCATTAGTATCACCTGAGAAAATCATTTTACTACCATTGCACATCAAACTTGGTTTAATCAAGAATTTTGTCAAAGCGTTACGTAAGGATGGACCTGGATTTTAGTTTCTCAAAAATAAATTTCCTGGGCCAAGTGATGCTAAAATAAAAGAAGGAATTTTTGTAGGGCCTGATATACGAAAATTAATTGATGATCCCTTTTTTCTATCCAGTCTAAATTCCATAATGATGTCACGAAAAATTTCCTCGGCAACCACAAATCACCAGATTTCCATGAAAAAATAAAATTAATGCTGGATACCCAGCATGAACTAAGATGCAATATGTCTTTAAAAATCCATTTTCTACACTCCGGAAAACATAGGCTCAGTTAGCGATGAATATGGAGAACGCTTCCACCAGGAAATAGCTGAGTTTGAGAAACGTTATCTAGGTAAATGAGAACGAGCCATGCTTGCAGATCTGTTGGTGTCTTCAGAGGGATATTGCAAGGACTAGCTACAAAAGAGAAGCCAATTTATCAGAAAATATAAGTTTTTACCGAAAAATAAACCTAACTAACCTGAACTAAGATGCAATATGTCTTTAAAAATCCATTTTCTACACTCTCATTTGAGTTTCTTTCCGGAAAACATGGGCTCAGTTAACGATGAAAATGGAGAACGCTTCCACCAAGAAATAGCTGAGTTTGAGAAACGTTATCTAGGTAAATGAGAACGAGCCATGCTTGCAGATCTGTTGGTGTCTTCAGAGGGATATTGCGAGGACTAGCTACAAAAGAGAAGCCAATTTATCAAAAAATATAAGTTTTTTAACGAAAAATAAAAAAAAATTTCACTAATTTAGCATATTTTTGGATAAACCAATAAAAGCTTTTCTGTATGAAATCTGACGTAACGTGACTATTTTGTTAAACAATTTTAATTGAGTTGGCGGTGAGGATTCAGTATTTCTTATTGTAAACCCAGTGAAAAAAAATGTATTTTATGTATAATGAGAAGTTACGTACGTGTTTCTCCCTGGACTATAAAGTTCACTTTTATTCTCATAACCAAATCTCGCGATATTAAAGATGTTATATAAATAACCTGTGCGGACTTGAGATATACAGAAGT
>CM032456.1:179850139-179903410 GCA_019049505.1 Pachyrhynchus sulphureomaculatus | reverse complement strand
TTTGATTTTTCGTTCAAAATTGTCTAGAGCCCTCAATTATTAAGGAACTTAGACATTTTTTTTTTAATCCTCGTAATCGAATTCCGGACAAACATAAGGAAGCCGATTTGCAAAATTTTAAGCGTATAAAACTGGCTCATCGAGGATTTCTGGGGTCGCTGAATCTATTTTTTTGGGGTTCATTTTTATCATATGCACCCTTTTGAAGTGGAAAAATGGGGGTTGAGGGGGGAAATTGCTACATTCACCTGAATTAGAGTTTCGCTTTCAAAACTGGTTCCTCGGGGTTTCTGAGATCGCTGAATCTATTTTCGAGGCCGTTTTGATCCTTTGCCCTCTTTTGAGGGGTGAAAATGGAGGAACCAATTTTGAACGCGAAACTCTAACTCAGTAAAATATAGTAATGTCTCCTCTTCCAACCCCCATTTTCACCGCTCAAAAAGGTGCATATGATCAAAATGACCCTGAAAATAAATTCAGCGATCCTAGAAACCCCCGTGGAACCAATTTTAAACGCGAAATTCTAATTCAGGTGAATATCGTAATTTCTTCCCCTCCAACCCGCATTTTCACCCGTTTAAAAGGGTGCATATGATCAAAATGACCCCGAAAATAGATTTCCCGACCGACTAATACTTCACATCCGTATAAGGTTCAGCTTGTTACTCCGCGTACAACGCTTTTCAAGCACTCTTTTATATGGAGAACATCATCCCTTTGGAATATTTTTCCCTGGACTTTGTTTCCCACCGAATACAATTTACAGCGATTCAAGAACAACGTGTGCTAGACCCATAAAAAAAAAGTAGTTTCAGTGACTCTAGAAACCCCCGATGAACCAGTTTTGAACGCATAAACTTGAAATCACGTGAACTTTGAAATTTCACCTCCCGTGTTGCATTTTGCAATTTTAAAAAATTTTGAGGTTATGTTTTGCAAATAGGTTTCCTTATGATTGTCCGGAATTCGCTTACGAGTATTTAAAAAAAAATTGTCTGATTTCGTTAATAGACAATTTTGCACGAAAAAATCAGATTCCTGGCCTGTACAACGATACCAATATTGCTCCCATATTTAAGGCTCTGCTCCCAAACATACACTACATTTTTTGGACTCTATTCAGAAGCGAGCTCTTCGCCTAATTGAAAACCCAGAACTGACCAGTTATTCTTGAATCTATTCTACAAGCAATAACACGGAAAATGTTCGATGGATGTAGCCCCCTTAATTCCTCCCAAAGCGGTGTGTGCGAGGAATACACGTCGCGATAATACATCACATAGGTATGAAGTTCAGCTTGCCACTCCTCGTAGAAACCTCTTCAAGCATGCTTTTATATGGAGAATCTCATCCCTTTGGAATGATTGGCCAGGATTTGGTATCCTACCGAGTAAAATTGACAGCGATTCAAGACTATCGTGCTATTTAATGTTGTGCTCATATGTAGAGGGTGCCATTTAAAAAAATCCTAGTCGGCTTTGTTCTCCGTCAAATTTAACACGTGACAAATTTTTTGTTATCATATTTGGGTTCCTTATAAAAGACTAAGTTCAGTGCTGAAAGAATTTTTTTGATATGTAGAACAGAAAATAGTGAATTAGGCGAGACACTTAAAAAATGTCCCTGTATATATATTTGTACATCGGTCGTTGAATTTTATAATATTTGGTGTTTAAGCCCCAACTTAAAAAGAAACACCCTATATATTTTAATGCTATTCATTTTTATTTATTTTTAGTTTAGTGAACCTATTTTCATAATTTATTTATATTACTTAATTTTAATATAGATGTGTATTTTAGATCGCAAAGAATTTCTTTAATTTTTAACCAGATGTCATTTTCTCTTAACTACACCATCAAGTCTTTCTTAATAATATACTTTTTAACTACATCCGAAAATATTTATTATTTTTTAATATGATAATTATCGCTTCCGAAATATTTGAGTTTTTTTATTTCTTCAAGATATTATTTCAGATTATTATACGAGGGGCATTCAAGTCAAACTGAGACTTTTAATTTTATAGAAATAAAAGGGGATGATAGCGCCTAAGGGACAAGTGTACACTATTATTACTAATAACCGTCGCCAATGTCGCGGGCCAGTCCAGAGGCCGTTAATTACGATGGCATATCAGGGTTATTGTTTCTTGTGAATGCAGACGTGAAACCCGCAGATATCTACAGAGGAGTTCAAGCACAGTACGGGATAAGACGCCTCTCGCTGTAAGAGATTTGCATGATTGCATGATCAGTGACTGTTACGGTTGTGAAGTTTCCCAGTTTACAACAAGTATTGCACTGAATATTCTATTCTTTGGTGAATATTACTGTCGGGTTCTGAATTCAAACGGCCTGGTTTAATCACGGAGAGCTTCCTGTTTATCCAGGACAACGCACGAGCGCATACTACTCACAGGACTACTTGCACATTACATCAACTCGATTGGGAGGTTTTGACCACATCCCACAGCTTACAGTCCTGGCCTCACTCCGAGTGATTTCCACATGTCTGAATTCCTATAAAAGTTCTACGGAGTTTAGTATTACAGCACTGATGACGTAGTGAAGCAAGCTGTCCTAGAATTGTTGGAGTGTACTAAGAAATCTAGCTATGCTGAAGTTTTGTAGGCATTAACTAATTAGCATAATATTGTATATAAAGTAAAGAATAAATTAATTTATATTCTTCCTCTACTTATTGACTCTTTAATATACCTCATTAAAATATTACTTCTGACTAACTATGTTCAGTTTCAGTATCGTAATGACTACAAAAATGTTAATATTTCAGTTATTAAAAGTAACCAGCCAAGTGCAAGTAGGGAAGGGGGACAGCAATTTTCGGTTATTTTGTTTAAATAATACAAATAAAAACTGTTCAAGTGCAAGTTGAACTTGTGCAATTAGTTTTCCGTACGTTGATTGTTTTTAAAATAAAAATTGTTGTAACGGAAGTATAAAATGATCAGTGACTTCACAAAACACACCCCATATGAGTTTTCAAAAAAAATTATTTCCGATCTTTGTGGAAAACTGATGACCTTCAAAATTTTTGTTTTTTCTGTATACCATTATATATTTATATTAAACGTAATGTATTCGTGATAATTTTCGTTCAATTTACACCCTGTGGAGAATATTCCAGAATTTTTTCAAAATACAAAGAAAAGTGTGCGCAAGTATTACATTATATATATTTTTGAACTCGTGTTTTAACAAACTTTCATTTAACACCCTCCAAAACCAACCCTTTAAGTAAAAATTTAACTTCCAAAACTATACGGCTCTGATGGGCCATCAATTCCTATAGTAGTGCCAAATTTCCAGTTTTTATGTTCTAGTTTCAGAGAAAATCGAGACGGACAGACAAGACACCGAAGGGATCTTATAAGTGTTCCGTACGGAGCACTAATAAAAACAGCTGAGTAGTGTCAACTTCTTCTTCTTCCGACTTATAGCTAGACACTATTGCCTGTTTTCTTTGTTCCCTACTCAATAGATCGTCGCTCCAACTCTTTGTTGGACGTCCCGTTGATATTCTTTCATTCGGTGACTTGTCTCTTGCTATCCGTACTATCTTGTTGTTTGCCATCCTTCTTATGTGTTGATCCCATTCCACTTTTCTTCCTTTTATCCACTGGTTGATATTTTCTATATTACATGTGCGTCTTATATCTTCACTCCTTTTTCTATCCCTCAGTGTCTTGTTTGTACATCTCCTAGTTATTCTCATTTCGGTTGATTCCAGCATCCTCTGTGTTATACTTGTATCGGGTCTTGTTTCTGATGTGTAAGTGATTACTGGTCGTATTACCCTCTTGTATATTCTTGTCTTGGTCTCCACGGAGAGGAATTTATTTCTAAATATGGTATCATTGAGGCATCCCGCTATCCTATTAAGCTTGTTAACTTAATGTTTTACTTCTTCCTCAATTTTTCCAATACTAGATATTTTGATGTCGAGGTAATCTTTCACACCAGCTTGCACCCCATCGGCTTGGTTTTTTCAGTTGAGATTGATATATTATATTGTTTTGCTGCTATGTAGAATTCGTATAGCAGCCTTTGCAGATCGTTCTCGGTCTCAGCCATTATTATCGCTTCATCTGCGTAACATATAATTTTAAGTTCTCTCTTACCAATTCGATATCCCTTCTTTCTTTTGACGTTCTTTATAATTTCATTCATGACAACCTTAAACAGAAGAGGACTTAAAGAGTTTCCCTGCCTGATACCAGATTCATAGTTGATTGGTTCTGTCATTCCTTCTGGTAATCTTGCGAGTAGTTTATTGTCTTTATATATATTTTCGATAGTTTTAATTAAGTCTAATGAGACTTTCCTGTTATATAATAGACTAGCCGTGCCCGCGGCTCCGCTCGCGTGGACTTGATTCACTACTATCGCCACTGCTCATTCCTTATGTTACCTAACGCAATAAAATATCTGCCCTTATTTCCCCTTATCTCCTATTATTTCTCCTTATCTCCCATTATCTCTACATAATCTCCATTATCTAAAGCTTATCTCTGCTCATCTCCCATTATTTCTCCTTATCTCCCATTATCTCACCTTATCTCCCATTATCTAGGTTTATCTCGACTTATCTTGCAATATTTCTCCTTATCTCCCATTTTTTTCCTTATCTCCCATTATTTTCTCCTTATCTCCCATTATCTCATCATAACTCCCCATTACCTAGACTTATCTCTGCTTATTTCCCATTATTTCTCCTTATTTCCCATTATGTATACTTATCCCCAATTATCTCACCTTATCTCCCATTATCTAGGCTTATCTCGACTTATCTCGCAATATTTTTCCTTATCTCCCATTATTTCTCCTTATCTCCCATTATCTCACCATAACTCCCATTACTTAGACTTATCTCTGCTTATCTCTCATTATTTCTCCTTATCTCCCATTATCTCTACATAATTTCCATTATCTAGGCTTATCTCTGCTCATCTCCCATTATTTCTCCTTATCTCCCATTATCTCACCATAACTTACATTACCTAGACTTATCTCTGCTTATCTCCCATTATTTATACTTATCTCCCGTTATCTCACCTTATCTCCCATTATCTAGGCTTATATCGAATTATATAGAACATATCATATGTATAAATTTATAAAAACACGTAAATCGAATAAGCGGTTCTCAAGTGATAAGCGCACTAACGGACAGACAGACAGAGAGACGTTGCATTTTGTATATATATATATATTGTATTCTTTGCAACATGATATTGTTCCATATTTAATGGTTTAGGCAGTATATTGTAAGAGAACACGCTAACGGTAGCCTTTCTTCCGACTTGATTCACTATTATCGTCACTGCTTATTCTTTATGTTACCTAACGCAATAAAATATATCCTATAACCTGGCCAGAGAACATATGTATGTTTTAAAAAAAAAGTACGTAACGCACTAACGGACAGACAGACAGACAGACAGAGAGACGTTGCATTTTATATATATTATATATAGATAACCTGGCCAGAGAACATATGAATGTTTTAAAAAAAAGCACGTAAATCAGATAAGTGGTTCTCCAATGATAAGCGCACTAACGGACAGACAGACAGACAGAGAGACGCTGCATTTTTATATATATTATAGATATAGATTATTATTATTATTATATAACCTGGCCAAAGAATATATGTATGAATTTAAAAAAGACACATAAATTGGATAAGTGGTTTCTCGCGTGATAAACGCACTAATGGACAGACAGAGAGACAGAGAGACATTGCATTTTATATATATTATAGATTATAGATTAAAGATATTCTCTGCTACATAATATTGTTCCATATTTAATGGTTTAGGCTGTATATTGCAAGGAAACGCGCTAGCAACAAACTTTTTTCCGACTTCACTCACTATTATTGTCACTACTCATTCCTTATGCTACCTATCGTAATAAAATGTAGCCTATAACCTGGCCAGAGAACATAAGTATGTTTTAAAGAAAAAAGTACGTAAATCGGATAAGTGGTTCTCCAGTGATAAGGTCACTAACGGACAGACAGACAGACAGACAGACAGACAGACAGACAGACAGACAGACAGACAGAGAGACGTTGCATTTTATATATATAAATATAGATGAATACCGTCTTCTATTTGCGCATTATCAAAAGCTTTTTTTAGGTCTACCAAGCACAAGTATGCTGGAATGTTGTATTCTACGGATTTTTCTTTTATCTGTCTCACAATGAATACGGCATCGGTGCATGAGCGCCCACTTCTGAATCCTGTGTATTCTTCTTCCAGTTGTATTCTCGCGTTTATTTTTCTTGTAATAATCTTTGTTGTTAAATTTAGTGTACAATTTAGTATATTTATGCCTCTATAGTTATTTGGATCTTCTTTTTCTCCCGTCTTGTGCATTAATATAACTGTCGCTATTCTCCTTTCATCTGGGATTCTATTCAATCTTATAATCCTCTGTATAAGTGTCTGGATTTGCTTAACCAGAGAATGTCCCCCATATTTTAGTAGTTCATAAGCTATTTGGTCTTCGCCAGGAGATTTACGGTTTTTTTAATTTTTTCTAGTGATCCTAATACGTCTTCTTCCGTTATATGTGTTTCTTCGTTTATCGTTATCTCTTGTGTTTGTGGCTGTATGATCCCCTGTTCCCTTTTATATAATTGTGCAAGATATGTTACCCACGTTCCCTTTTTCATATATGTATACTCTATTAGTTCTTTCATCTCAGTTCTCTGCTGTCTTATGAATCTCCAAATTTGTTTTTGTTGACCATAGAAGTCTAGAAGATTCTAATTTTCTTGCGTATCTCTCCCAGTATTCCGTTTTAGTTCTTCTTGCAAATTCGTGGATTTCTGTTTGGTAGGCTTCATCTGTCCTAATTGACTTATACTTTAGATAGCTTTCTCTCTTTTCACGGCATTTCTCTTTGATTTCGGCATTAAATCATGGTGTTTTTATTCTCCATTTTTTATTTTTATCGATAATTTTAGTCCTAATGCCTCATGCCTAGTGTCAACTAGGTAGTAACAAACAATATAATACACAGAGGGATATGAGTCTTACCTGTTTTATAGCTAAATTTAAACGACAAGTAACGTTCTCTTATTGGTCAGAGTCAACGATACTCATCAATTTAAAGTTTAAAAGTTACTGTCGAAAATAACAAAGAAGATACGACCTCTCAAAGTTTTAAAAAAATATTAATTTCTTACTTTTAAAATTTCAATGCTGGTTAGTTCAATAATTTACTTCCCCTAAAAATGATGTTTACAATTGGTTTTTCAATAAATTTTCTTGTGATGCAACGAATATCATTTATAAAAAAAAAGGTTATACTGTTAAATGCTTTTTCCTGGGCCGAACTAAGTACAATTATAGGTTTTTGTTTTTAAAAAACAGTTGCTTAAAGACTTTATGTAGGCTATATTTGATGTAGTAATTTAAATACTTTAGTATATATGAGAAAAAAAACAACTTAAAATCGTCGTGTATAAATATCTATATATTTTTTGAAATGCTACAGAATTTTTTAAGTAAAATTCTGGATCTTCAACTCTAAACCTAAGGTTTTTATTTTTTAAAGTATGTGTAATTAATTTTGTATTTAAAAGTATTAGGTCTTTACTCTTATCAGGAAAATATTTTTATGGTTTTGTTAAAGTGTAAGCATGCACTTTTTCTGCAAAGTCACCCTCGATAATTTATTAATTTAGTACAAGGTCCAACAAGATTAACGATTCTCAGCGTGTTTTGTAGATTGGAAAAGATAGTAAATATTAGAATTATCTTTTTTTTTGGAATGCCATATTGGTTGCATTGATCTACGATAACCTTTATATTTGGAGAATAATAAATTTTAAAAAATTACAGCATACTAGATAAAAGGCAAATTTCTTATTTCCCAAATCGTAATATTTCAGCATTATTGCAGCTTTATTGAAGAACAAGAATTATATATAAAAACAGATTAAAAATAAAACTTTTACCCTGTAAATTATTAACAAATCGATAAAATAATGGACCCAAAACTTCCCTAGCAAACATCGTTTTAAGATAAACTTTGAATTGATTTCCCCACCCTAAAGAATAACTTGAAATGATTAAAACCCGATATTTTAGATAATAAGTACTTCGTGGAGGGTCATAAAAAAAGCTGAACACAGAGCCTGAACCTAATATTTACCTTTCAAATAACTGTTTCTGTTCAAATTGGAAATATTGAAGAAACATAAATTTGAGAATCCTTGATTTCAAGAAGCCTGAAAAATACGTACCCTATGATGTATTGAAAATAATCCGTCTAATCCCTCACCCTCATCCCTTTTCTTTTGTTATAGATTGGACTATGAATATATGTGAAGTAGACTACCAGTAATTGGGAATTTTTTAAGAAAACCAAAGGCATTTTTTCACGAACAAAATAACTTTATTTAGCAATGTATTATTCAGTTTTATCAATCTTTTGCCATCTCTTAAGTAGCATCATAATTTCACGTTTATAAAACTTCTGGTTTTTATGGACAAAAAAGTGTGACTTGATATTATCAACATTATTGAACTTTTTACCACCTTAACGTTCCGCAAGAAGCCAGTTAATAATTTTAGGCGAGGTAAAGATGTGTGTGGCTTTGATTTGTTATGGTGGAATACAATACCTTTTCGATTTGTCAACTCTAATCGCGAAAATACCGTGCTTTTTACTTTCTCATCAAAAGTGTGGACCATCCGGGTGTACTGTCTATAAGATACCAAACTAGCACATGCATGTTCGTTCTATATCAGGACTCAACAGCTAGCGGCAAATCGCAAACGTCCAGTAACAGCAGGAGAAATTTAAAAAACATATACACAACAGTGCCAGTAATTCGAGAGTAAAACGTACAGGAAAAATAAGATTTAGTACAATTATATGTAAATAGGGACTAATATCGTCATTATATTAATTAATACCTTTTCTTTCTTTATATTTTCCGCGGACGCTAACTGTCTTTTTTGGTAGCATTCTTGGCTAGGTACTTATTTACACTGCCCCCTGGTGAGGTTGGAAGTGTGATTTTGCCAATCAATCGCAAAACACAAAGACGTACTAAAAGAGATCTCTATACCGGGGCCTGCATTTGCGTTGATCTTTTTTAGGGTTACCGTTTAACATCCAATAGTGGTATTAGTACTCTATATTTACAGTTACTACTATTCATGTAATGGCAGTATTAGTCCCTATTCGCTTATAAATGTACTAAATCTTATTTTTCCTGTGCGTTTTACTCCTCAGTTAAAAGTTTTGGCGTTTTTATACCGGATGGCGCTGAGGTTGATTGTGTACTGACATTTATGTGTGTATGCACTCATTCTACTGTTACTGGGTGTTTACGATTTGCCTCATTACCTAGACTAGCTGACGAGCTGTGATATGGCGCGAAATATGACTATCCTAGTTTGATGTCTTATAGATGGCCCGTCTGGATAGTCCATATTTTTGGATACCCGTAATTTTAATGCGGGAATAAATACTTTTTTCGTCCGCCACTGTATATATATATATATATATATATATATATATATATATATATATATACGAGGCATGTTTTTTAAGTAAGTACCGTTTTGGAATTAAAAAAAGACGTGCAAAGATATAGCTATAATTTTATTTTTACATGAAAGCCTGTACCTTAATCTACTTTTCTACATAATTTCCGTGAATATTGAGGCACTTGTCATAACGTGGCACCAGTTTTTGAATACCCTCCTCATAAAATTCTGCCGCCTGAGAAAAAAGTTCTCGGTCACAATGCGATACAAAACACTACGAGAATATTGAGGAAAGCAGTGGCACAATGATGAAATTGTAAAGCGTCTGTTTTCTCTCACCTTTTCGTCCACTTTCTGTACCAAATCTTCATTAACGACCGAAGGACGCCCACTCCGTTCTTCATCATGCACATTTGTGCGGCCATCTTTAAATGCTCTCACCCATTTCCTTACCATTCCATCACTCATAATGTTTTGTCCGTAAACTTCACAGATCTCACGATGAATATCGATCGGTTTTACGCCTTTAGCACTAAGAAATCGTATAACAGCCCGTACTTCACAATCGGCGGGACTCACGATTGTCGGAGGCATCTTAAACACTCAGTAAACAACGTATACAATGAAGAATCAGACTGTAATGGCGTCAGTGCGTAGACATGAGATGTAGGTTACCAGCGCGCATGCGCGGAACGCCGACCGTATCGCTGCGGCGGCGGAATCGCAAAACGGTACTTACTTAAAAAACATGCCTCGTATATATATATATATATATATATAGGGTGTTAAAGAATTCACTACATATATGCAACAGGTGCCTCCTTGTAGTAAGAACGATTGCAGAAAATTCACCTTAAATTGCCGATCTCAATAATAAAGGAAAAAACGGCACGTAAGGTCTACCGTGTTATTCACATTTGAATAGGCTTTTCCTAATCAAATTTAATAAAAAAAAATATATTATAAAAAATGTTCCCATTTAAAATGACTACTTCGTGACACCAACAAATTAATCACACAAGTGTTACATTTCAATACTTCATTGTAATAAATAATAAAATTTTAACACATTTAATTCACAGAAATTTTATTTGCTTTATTGTAAAAATACCGGCTTTACTTTATTCTAAAGCTGACAAAGGATCTCTTGTCGGCCAATAACAAAGGATTTCTTAACGGCGTCAGGGACTTTGTCGGTAATTTAGTGGCTCACCGACGATGACGCCAAAACGGCCGTGCTACGGTGGTTAGCAAACCAGGTGGGAGAGCTCTATGAGTATGGAATACAATACGATACGACAGGTGCCTTAATATAGGTGGAAATTGTATTGAAAATTTGATTAAGGACCTGGCGTTCATGTAAAAATAAAATTGTTAAGAAAATGCCCTTGTGTTTTTTCAATATCAAAACGGAAAGTGCTCTTTCACTCTCGTTGGTGCTACAGGCTTTTTGAAGCCTGAAGAATATATCAGGAAAAATCACAGTACCGGCGTATTAAGCTTTTTACACAATTCCAACTATAATTCTTAAAAATACATTCATTTCCGCTCATTCGTACTGCCGATAATAATTAAACTAAACCTATTAAAATTAACCTAAAGCTATATTAGCATTACACAGCATACAAATTCACAAGAGAAAAAAATAGTTGCATAATTTTAATAAACGTTGCAGTGAATAATTGGGTAACTGAAAATTACTAAGTATAGCATCATCTATGTCAATCCGTGATGCCGACTTCTGTTATTATCGCACAATAATAACAGTATCATTTTAATCGGAATAAATAATGCCTTCAAGTTTATTATGTAGAAACATCCGTAACTACTGCTTAAAAACTTAAAAAAGATGACTAAACTATCACAAAGATCACTGATTAAAAACTTTTATTCATTTTTGCCTACCGTTCTAAATTGGCCTATTTGTCTCAAATCCGGGCTTTGGAAATTATTTATTTACCATTATATATTTATTCTGTCAGGAATTCCTGACATTTCGAACAATTTTTGTTCAGAAAACAGTATTTTCCATACGATTTTGCAATGTTTCTCGACATTTCGTAAATGTTATCCAAAAATTACCAAATAAATACTAAATGTTTGCACACTTTCTCGGAGAATAATTGGCTAATTGTTTGTTCGGAATCTAATCTTTATCAAAATCGTAAATGATCTCGAGAAGAGACGTTACGGTCAAAAACAAAAGAGAAACATTTAAGTCATGATAACCTCCTTTATTTATGCCAGTCTAAAAGGATTTCTCCTTTTCTCTTCAGTTCCTTACTATTGTCTTTACTGCACTAGTACGAAAAATACATGTACTTCTGTACGGTTTTAGCAAGTGGCAGGGAGGCATTTTGAATTCTACATTAAGTCTTAACATGTTGGATTTTTTATGTGAATACATGTTGGATTTTTTTAAATGAATATAACATGGGCTGAAAAGCCTAACACATAGATGGCGCTAGTTTTATTGCAATCACCTTTTTTCAGTTAATACTAACCTTCAAAAGACAGCTGTTAAAATTTCATGATATTCTATTCATTAGTTTGTGAGTTATTGTGCTAAGAGTGACGCTACTTTTGTTATTTTCAAAACAATGAATCAAAAACAATTTCGTGTTTTAATTTTACACTGCTTCTTGATGGGAAAAAATACCGTTCAAGCGAAGCAATGGCTTGAAAAGTGTTATGGGGACTCCGCTCCATCAGAAACAACAATAAAACGTTGGTTTGCTGACTTCAAACGTAGTCGTAGAGACACCGATGATGCAGAACGCAGTGGACGTCCAAATGAGGCGGTAACACCAGAAAACATCAAAAAAATCCATAAAATCGTTTTGAATGATCGAAAAGTGAAGTTGCGTGAGTTAGCTGACATCGTAAAGATATGAAAAGAACGTGTTGGCTTTATATTGCATGAGCATTTGACTATGAGAAAGCTCTGTTCAAAGTGGGTGCCGCGTTTGTTCACTGTTGATCAAAAACAAGAACGTGTTGATGATTCTGAGCAGTGTTTGGCCATGTTTAAACGTAACAAACCGGAATTTTTGCGTCGATATGTGACAATGGATGAAACATGGATCCATCACTTCACTCCGGAATCAAAACGATCGTCATCTGAGTGGACAGCAACTGGTGAACCTCGTCCAAAGCGCCCGAAAGCACAACAATCGGCTGGAAAGGTTATGGCCTCGGTATTTTGGGATGTGCGTGGTGTAATATTCATCGACTATCTTGAGAAAGGAAATACCATCAACAGTGAATATTATATAGCGTTATTGGAGCGTTTGAAGGCCGAAATTGCAAAGAAACGACCGCATATGGCAAAGAAAAAAATTTTGTTTCATCAAGACAACGCACCGTGTCACAAGTCAATCAAAACAATGGCAAAAAAACTACATGAATTGAACTTCGAATTGCTCCCACATCCACCGTATTCGCCAGATTTGGCTCCCAGCGACTACTGGCTGTTCGCAGACCTGAAAAAAAATGCTCGCCGGTAAGAAATTTCGCACGAATGAAGAGGTTATCGCTGAAACTGAGGCCTATTTTGAGGCAAAAGATAAATCGTTCTACAAAAGTGGTATTGAAATGTTAGAGCGGCGCTGGAATGATTGCGTTGCTCTTGATGGAGATTACGTTGATGAATAAAGCTAATTTTGAACCAAAAAAAACCGTGTTTTCTTTGTTAGGCCCGGGACTTTTCAGCCCATGGTTATGTTGGATTTTTTTATGTGAATTTATATGGATACATGTACATGATTTTGTTCGGGAAATAATGCTGTTGCAGCAGGACTCGTAAGCTTTCAGGACTCCGCATAAGACGTCGTTTCGATACTTGCTTAGTCGTCCTACCAAATACCACTGACTGTATTTGACACGTAAATAACTTCAATAAAAGCATAACATATCTTGTATTCGTCATGGTTTGGAAATTTTTTGGGTTGTAACAGGATTCAAAACTTATACAACATCTTACTTGTCCGGTAATCTTTCATTTAAATCAAAGTAAACACTGTTTCATATATACATACAGTGTATCGTTAACTTGAAGCTCTCTATTGGAATCTTGGCTCTTAGTAAAGTTAGACAAATTTTTGAATTTGAGAAGTTTTGCCTTCAATAATGTTACTGAAAAGGAAAATTTGGTGATGTGTTTTTAGACGAAGAATTTTAAGTTCGAGAATTTAGCGCTAATTTGAGATAACACAATTGGACTTACCTGCTGTGTATAATATATTTTTAATATTTTTCACATAATTACGGTGACAATTTAAGAATTACAAAAGTATAAACATATTTATCTGATCGAGACGGGGAGTTCGCCAGTCTTCTTGATCTGTTTTTAACCACCAATCCGGAGATTTACACGGTCACCGTAAATCCGCCGTTAGGTTCTTCCGACCATAAACTGTTTTCGACATCGAGTATCCTGCCAATCAGTGACAGAGAGGCGCCTAGGCCGCGCAAGATTTGGCACTACAAATCTGCTAAATGGGAAGATCTCATGGAATACTTTCGAACTTTCCCTTGGATGGACGTTTGTTTTCGATCCGATAACCCATCTGACTGCGCCAGGGAGGTCTCCGATGTTATTTTGGCTGGTATGGAAGCTTACATCCCTTTTTCGAAGAAATGCTCCTCCAACGGCAAGCCTTGGTTCGACCGAAAATGCAAAGAAGCTGTTGCTTCTAAACATATTGCCTACCGACAATGGCGTGAAAATCCTAACACCTTAAATCGAAACATCTTTGTTCATGCCCGGAACAGATGCAAGGGAATTATCGACGAAACCAAGGAGGCACACAATCAACGAATTAGAAACAAACTTCTCGCTTGTCCCAACAATTCCAGGTCCTTTTGGGCAGTCGCTAAGGCAGTTAGTCAAAACTTTACCAAATCCACGATACCACCACTCACACGGCCAGATAATTCCATTGAACCACACCTGTTGAGAGAGCGAACTTGTTGGCTGAACTCTTTGCTTCACATTCTACTGTCGATTTCCAAGGAAAAACACCACCTACTATTCCCATATTGCAGTCAAGGATGCTCGATGTTGTCTTCAGACAGCGCATCATAAAGCGTATTTTAATGAAGCTAGACACCAAGAAGGCTTCTGGCGCTGACGGAATACCTGCCATAGTTCTCAAAAACTGTGCAAGGGAACTAACACCAGTTTCCTGTAGACTTTTTAACCTATCCTACAGAAAGGGAATATTTCCGTCCTGCTGGAAATGTGCCACGGTTCAGCCGATACCTAAAAAAGGTAAGAAGTCCTTGCCAAATAACTACCGACCAGTTGCACTGCTTTCAATAATATCGAAAGTCATGGAAAAGGTTATCAATGAGCATCTTCTAAAATATCTTGAACGATTCAATATTATTAGCGATCACCAATATGGTTTTCGTAAACATAGATCAACAGGAGATCTTCTGACTTATGTAACACATGTTTGGAACAACGCAATTGAACACTTTGGAGAATCTCGAGCGGTTGCTCTTGACATATCCAAGGCATTCGACCGTGTTTGGCACGATGGACTGTTGGCTAAGTTGCGCTCTTATGGTATGTCTGAAAGGTTCTGTTTGTGGCTCTCATGTTTCCTCAGAGAGCGTTCTTTACGAGTGGCGGTCGACGGATTTCTTTCTAACACCCTCACTATCAACGCCGGTGTGCCCCAGGGCTCCATACTGTCTCCTACTCTCTTTCTCATTTACATTAACGATCTGCTGGAAAAGACCGGGAATCCAATCTATAGCTTTGCAGATGACAGTACGCTTGTCTCTTCATTCACCTTAAACGCTCGGACATCGGCTGCTCAGGCGAATATCCGCAGACAGCAGGAGGTCGTTCAACTTAACAAAGACCTGGAAGAAATTCTATCTTGGGGTGACAGTAACCAAGTGGAATTTAACGCTACAAAAACCCAAGCGGCAGTTTTTTCTAAAAAAGTTAACGTTGCTGAACCCGACATAGTTATGTCGGGGCACTCCATTCCCCTAGCATCGTCGCTCAATTTGTTGGGCGTTAGTTTGGGAGCAAATATGTCTTGGCATGAACATGTTGCAGGCATAGCAAGGAGAGCTTCTCAAAAATTGGGAAAATTATTTAGAACCAGAAAGCTTTACACCCCACAGCAACTGTTAATTCTTTACAAAGCCCAAATTCGACCAACTATGGAATACTGCTCCCACGTTTGGGGCTCCGCTCCCAAACATACACTGCATTTGTTGGATTCTGTTCAGAGAAGAGCGGTCCGTCTGATTGGGGAACCGGAATTGACCGGCGGCCTTGATTCGCTGGAACATCGAAGAACGGTTGGCGACTTGAGTCTGTTCTACAAGTATTTTCATGGAAAGTGTTCGAAGGATGTAGCCCGCTTAATTCCTCCCAAAGCGGTGCATGTTAGAAATACACGTCGCGCTGGTGCTTCGCATCCGTATGAGGTTCAGCTTGTTACTCCGCGTACGACGCTTTTCAAGCAATCTTTTATATGGAGAACATCATCCCTTTGGAATAATTTGCCCAGCGCTGTGTTTCCCACCGAGTACAATTTACAGCGATTCAAGAACAACGTGAATCGCTTTTTTTTTTTTCCCGCACTCGTGCCGCTCCTGGAGCGTTTTAGGGACTTCCCTGCAGCACGTGTGCTAGACCAATAAAAAAAAAAAAAAAAAAAATTTAAAGTTTAATAGCCTAAATTGACAATATTATTTTAATTCTAATTTTACGTACACTTTGTGTTGTTACTAGGAGCTTGTTTCCATTTCGTTCACTTTTTGTGCATGATTTAATCGAAGGAGCTCGTATATCGACACTCATTACGATTTGAAAGTTTGGTGATCTATCATTCAGCGCGATCTAGAGACGAGAGTGTAAATCTTCTCAGGTACTAAATTATAAATTTTAACGAAAATAATATTTAGAAACATAAATACATTCCAGAAATTAAGTAAAAATGTACTCATAATATGAACTCTGGGTAGTTTGACTGGTAATTTAGCGTAATCACGATTTTCAATAATTACTTTTATATCTGTGTTTAATATCACCGTTCAATTTTATTCATCAACGAAGGAGAGTTAAGAGTTTTTTTCCTTCGGGAAATTCCAGGGATATGTTCGAAAATATTTTGGAAACAATTACAGCATTACTTCATTTCGAGGCCAACAAGAAGATATACAAGTAATCAGAGATAAGGAAGGTAGAACAGTCACTGACATGATTGGAATCATTGACTTTTATTAAGATTACTGTAAAAAACTTTTTGTGCCTCAACTCGCCGGCGACTACATTGTCGACAATGAAGCCATAGAAGAACAAGAGCTATGTATTCTTAAATCTGAAGTCAGGAAGACTATTTAAAGCTTAAAGAACAGAAAAGCAGCAGGTACTGATGAGATAACTGCGAAAATAATAAATATGATGGGGAACCGCCGTAACTATGCTGTGTAATGTGGTATAGAAGACTGAAAGATGACCGAAAGATTGGTGTGAAGTTGCATTTATACAATTGCATGAGAAGGGATCCTCTTTGGATTGCAGCAACTATAGAACAATCGCTCTGGTATCACACGCTTCTAAGGTGTTTCTCTGGATCTGAAATAAAAGACTCAAAACTGTTCTGCTGCCACAAATATCTCCCGAACAAACAGTCTTCATTTCAGAAAGAGGGACTAGAGAATAAATGCTTAATATTCCATTAACTCAATTCCAAATAACAACCTATATCTGTTTTATAGACTACTCGAAAGCTTTCGACTGCATACAATGGAACCAACTCTGGTCGATTTTAATCAGCATGGAAACATTTATACATCTTTTAAACCTTATTCGATCCCTGTATGAGAATACAAATGGCAGAATTAAACTGAATAATTATTTTTCCGCTTCCTTTAACGTATAAGCCGGCGTCAGACAGGGTTGTATTTTGTCACCCTTACTTTTTAACACATATAATGAACATATACGAGGCTGGTTTGAAAAGTCCGTGCAAAAATAAAAACTACTTATGTGTTTGGGGTAAACCTTTTTTATTTTTCGACATAGTCTCCTTTTAGGCTTATACACTTCGTCCAACGATGTTCTAGTTTGTTGATCCCTTCCGAATAATAGGATTTGTCCAAGTCTGCAAAATATCCATTAGTGTCTGCAATCACCTCCTCGTTTGAATAAAATCTTTGTCCCGCCAGCCATTTCTTCAAATTGGGGAACAAATAGTAGTCTGAGGGAGCCAAGTCTGGAGAATAGGGGGGATGTGAAACGAGTTGGAATCCTATTTCCATTAATTTTGCGACCACAACTGCTGAGGTGTGTGCTGGTGCGTTGTCGTGATGGAAAAGGACTTTCTTGTGGGCCAATCGCGGGCGTTTTTCTTGCAGCTCGGTTTTCAAATGGTCCAATAACGATGAATAATATTCACCTGTAATAGTTTTACCCTTTTCCAGATAGTCGATGAGGATTATCCCTTGCGAATCCCAAAACACAGTCGCCATAACCTTTCCGGCCGAAGGAACGGTCTTCGCCTTTTTTGGTGCAGATTCCCCCTTGGTAACCCATTGTTTAGATTGTTGTTTGGTCTCAGGAGTATAGTAATGTATCCATGTTTCATCCACAGTGACGAAACGACGCTTAAAGTCCTCCGGATTCTTCTGGAACAGCTGCAAACCATCCTTGCAACACTTCACACGATTCCGTTTTTGGTCAAGCGTGAGCAATCGCGGCACCCTTCTTGCGGATAGCTTTCTCATGTCCAAATGTTTTATGCAAAATATTATGTACCCGTTCAGTCGAGATGCCCACAGCACTAGCAATCTCACGCACCTTAACTCTTCGGTCATCCATCACCATATCATGGATTTGATCAATGATTTCTGGAGTCGTAACCTCCACAGGCCGTCCAGAACGTTCAGCGTCACTTGTGCCCATATGGCCAGTCCGAAAATTTTTAAACCACTTATAAACTGTTCTAATCGAAGGTGCAGAGTCACCATAATGTTTATCAAGCTTCTCTTTAGTCTCCTGAGGCGTTTTGCCTTTCATAAAGTAATGTTTAATCATCACACGAAATTCTTTTTCGTCCATTTCTTGAAAATCACTCGACTTCCTTGATTCATACGAATGCCAAATACAAAGAAATAGACCAATATGGCTGAAACTTGGTGTGCGTACATTCAAGAGATGCTACTAACTAAACATGACCTCGATACGCGCCGTTGGTGCCATCTCTCGGACTTTGCACGGACTTTTCAAACCGGCCTCGTAATGAGGTCTGTTTTGGATGGCTGGAATGGGGGTGTGACAATCGGTGGAAAAAATCTTAAATATGCAGATGATACAGTTATACTTGCAACGTCAATACAAGACCTCGAATCGATTATGGAGTGCCTCGAAATCACTAATGATTGTTAATCGTAATGAAGATCTGTCACACATTAATGAAATTGCTAGCTTCACTGTGGTAGACCACTTCAACTATTTGGGATTCCTCGTAACTAATAATGGCGGCTGTGACGCTGAAGTAAGAAGACATTTGGCTCTGGCTAGAAACTCGACGATCAAACTCACTAAGATCTGGTAAGATCCAGCTGTCATAAAAAATACAAAGTTAACATTGCTATGCAGCCTTATATTCCCATAGCAATATACGCATCAGAATGGACCATTGAACAAGCTGACAAAAGAGGAATCGATGTGGGCATATTGAAGAATCCTGAGTATCATATACCGAACGCCTTACTAATGTATCTATGCTTGAAGAACCTTGTATAAATGACCGACTTTCAAATAGAAATATTAGACAGTACCTGAAATAATTTGGTCACATTATGAGGAAAGTAGATGCCATAGAAAAGCTTGTAGTAATGGGGAAGGTAGAAGATCAAGGGGACGCTCTCCAACAAGATGATCCGACCAAGTAAAATCTCTTCTTGGTATGGGTATGCACGAGTCAGATCGCGCAGGATCGAGATGCCTGGAGAATGACTATTGAGGCAGCAACTATATAGTATCACCGATACTCCTATTGAGGTAAAAGGATTGAGAGAAAGAGAGAGAGATATTGTTCCCACCGATGGCAAAGGGGACTTTCAGATCAAGCATTTATTTGAATTTTTAAAAATTGGAAAACTTCTTCCGTTGTCCCAACATGGATCTGATTTTGTTTCTCTACCATTATTTTAATTAAAACCAATCAGTTTCATCCAAAAAAGGCCTAATATCCATTCCATGTTGAAAAATTATAGAAAAAAATATTGATCACGTTCATGTCTTGACTTTTAGTCGAAAGAACTACTAAGAAATAATAACTTATCTTTATTGGAAGGCATTTCCTGCCGGTTTAAGGTTGTCATATACCAAATCAGATAAATTACCAATATATCTTGTTTCTGGACTATCCCTAAAAAGAGCATATGTATTAAATCACTAACTTTAATGTTTATTTTCATATTATAGAAGCAACTGATGACCTTGTGGTTTAAATAAGCTTCATATACACCATCTAAGAGGGTTTTCAGGAAAAAATGCCTTCAATTACATAGTAAATAAGTATTGAAGGCAAGTAACGGTAGTCGGTAGTAAAATTTCAGAATCTCTGCTGAAAACACTACGAGTTTGACCCTGAATTACATGTTCTGTAATCAACTCTACAGAGTGGTCCAAATTGGACACTTTTAAAAAGTAAACCCCTCTATCTAAAGGAGATAGACGAAAACTGATGTCGGTATCTGGGGCTCAATTTTTATGATAAACTCAATAGTGAAAACCGCATATCGATATCTAGTATCGTTTCAGATATACAGGGTGTTTTTCAATAATATGCATTTTGGAAAAATGTTTGTAATTCTTTTCCTGTTGAAAATTCTTGCTTTCTGTAAAAATATTCTCAAAGTACTTTTTCACGTGAATTTCAACAGTGTAAGGTACATTTTTTTACAACTAATATTTTAATAGTTTTTAACGTAAAAATATATTTTTTAAATGGGATACCCTCTATATTTTTCCTTATTCGAATAGAGCTTTAAATACCATTCTAAAAATATAGCACACTTTATATTTTGCTTAAATCTACTTCAAAATATAAAGATTTTCAATTTTTATGCGAGTTTTAAATGCTCATTTTATCAAGTAGGCTTTGGACGGAGCGGCAATATTAATTCTTTACCGATAGCCGTCAAATCGTAAAAAAAAATTCCCAGAAGTAACTTTAAGAGTCATAACTACAATGAAATTTACTAATTGCTCTAGTACTTTAAACTATGTAGAAAAATAATCAAACAAAAATTAAACAATTTATTCCGAGTAGAGCAAATTAAAACAAAACAATTTTCTATAAGAGATGTTCGAAATGTCGACCAGTTTCATTTACACATAGGCGGCACCTTTTCTGGACACTTCTTACCGAGTTGATTAGTTCAAGAGGAGTAAGAGCTGCAAAACTTTGTATCACTGCGACTTCTAACTCTTGCCTGGTGTTTGTCGGCAATTTAAAAATTAGGTCTTTTAATCTTCCCCAGAGATGGGAATGGGTCTTAAATTCGGTGACCTTGCCGGCCAACGGTTCGGACCTTGATTGACTATCCAGTTATTGTCGAAATTGGCCGATTAAAAAATTAGTGATAACTACAGCGTTATGAGGGGGTGCCCCGTCGTGTTGAAAAAATATATTTCTAAGGTCCATTAACGGCAGTTCATCAACAAGAGGTTCTATTTGCTGCCTTAAAATTTCTAAATATCTCTGAGAGGTGAGTGTTCCTTCGTAAATAAATGGACCTATAACCCTGCCTCTAAAAATTCCTGCCCACACATTAAATCCAAATCTGCCTTGATTTCTTTGTTCCACAACTAAATGAGGATTTTCTAGTGCCCACGTATAAGCTTCGTCTGTCCAAATACAATTTAATGAAAAATTCGGAACATGGTTACAATTCTTCAGAAACCATTGGCAAAAATCCATACGCCGTTGAAAATCTCCGTCTCTAAGGTGATGAACTTTTCTTATCCTGTATGGCCTCAATTTGTGCTTCTTCAAAGTATGACTTTGAATAGTCCAGTGAATTCTTATAAAGGTCGGGTTGAAGTGTTGGGATTATTTCCGATAGTTCCTAAACTACTATTTCTTTTAACTCCTTATCCCTATTTGATGCCTAATTTTTGGGTCGTTTCTTTTCAAACTGGTCACAATTAATTAGGTTATGTCGCAATCGAACGAATATATGCTTGAAGGGTTGACGCCTCTCTGGACACGGTGATACAAATTACTTATCGCTTCCGAATTTTCTCATATCCATTTTTCGTAATTTTCAAACTTCATTGCGATTTATTTGACAATTCAATAACTGATCCTGAAGTAAAATTTGACAACTACGAGTAAACAATTGAATTAAACCATATGGCCACTCCGCCCAAAGCCTACTTCACAAAATGTGCATTTAAAACTCCCGTAAAAACTGAAAACCTTTATATTTTGAAGTAGATTTAAGCAAAATATAAAGTTTACTATATTTTTAGAATGGTAATTTAAACCTCTATTCGAATAAGGAAAAATATATAGGATATCTCATTTAAAAAATATATTTTTGCGTTAATAACTATTAAAATATTAGTTGTAAAAAAATGTAACTTACATGGTTGAAATCCACGTGAAAAAGTGCTTTGAGAATGTTTTTACAGAAATCAAAAATTTTCGATACGAAAAGAATTACAAATATTTTTCCAAAATGCAGATTTTTGAAAAACACCCTGTATATCTGAAACGGTACTACATATCGATATGCGATATTCACCATTGAGTTTATCATAAAAATTGAGCCTCAGACACCGACATCAGTTTTCGTCTGTCCCTTTAGATAAAGGGGTTTACCTTTAAAAGTGTCCAATTTGGACCACCCTGTACTCTCTAAAACAATCTTATAAATTGAAAAATTTAACTCAGACACCTTATATGATCATATACATATAAATTCAATTCAGCTCAGTACGGCGTTATTATCGCTGCATATATTCACGTATGCCGTATTTTTTGTTAGAGCAAAGTATGTATTCAGGCGTTGATTCCAGTACATGTTACCTGCAGTTGTGTAAGATTAATTCTTAACTACTAGGTAAAGAGATTAGCTATCACTTTTAAATTAAAATGCATGCTGCAAGGTTACTAAATTGTAATGGTAATAAACTTATTATTATTAGAGAGATTTTGCAACGCTTATTTTTTCACATGACTTTGTCCGTATCGTTATCTCAAGCATGCACAGTATTACCACGAAGAACGCACTACGCGCAGAATTACAATAAAATAAACTAAAAGTAAGGTTATGTTAGATTTTTCATTCACCGCACGACCTGAAGACTGTGAAACGAGAATGGTTGAGCACACCGGTTATTAGTATTTGATGGGGCAACACAAATTTCTAAATTAAAGTTGTGTTTAGCAAGTTTCTATCACTTCAATTTCCAAGTTAATACGAATATGCGATAAATAAAATTTCATTTGAAATTAGCACTACACAATAGTTATCACCACTGCACCAAACAATTTTTCATTCGACACGTGTTACACTAACTATGTTAGCATTATCAGGAGCGATTAGTAAGTCGACAGTTAATCATCACTCGTTATGATGCTCACATGGTTAGAGAAACGCCTGTCAGGCGCAAAGATGAAGTGTCTGTGGTAGTGGTGATAACTATTCTGTAATGTCATTGTGCCAAAGATTCCTGAATCTCAACATAGTTTGGACACTAATTAACTGTGGTGCCGCCTATGTGTAATGAAACTGGTCGACATTTCGAACATCTCTTATAGAGAATTGTTTTGTTTTAGTTTACTCTACCCGGAATAAATTGTTTTATTGTTGTTTTGTTTTATTTTCTACATCAGGGGTGCTCAAACTTGAACTACTGGCGATCTACCTCAATATTGTTAGACTACGATCGATCGACTCTGAGAGGCTGCAAGTAAGTGTGATGCAGGATTGTCGTCTAGGTAGGGTGTATCGTGGCATAGATATTAGTTTTCCGCATTTTTTAGTCAAGGTAAGTGTAGGTCTGCTCTAAAATGTAAATGAAAAAACTCATAATTATTCAAAATTGCGAGTTTATTGGTTCTTACAAAACAAACGAGTTCTATTGTCTAAACTTAACTAAAGAGTAACTTTGGATGTTGAAGCGTGGCACTGCATGCCCTCAGCATACTTTTCATAAGATGGTACGTAATTACCGAGTGCTAATCGCAAGCATGATGACATATGTTCGTCAGTTAGTCGATTGCGATATTTTGACTTAATTATCTTCATTTCAGAAAATGCAGACTCACACAAGTAAGTTGACCCAAACATTACCGTCAGTTGAAAGGCGATTTACCTTAGATTCGGATATTTATCTTCAGATATAAAACACCAGAATTTTGTATCAGATGCTGTGGCTTTGAGATGTATATCTTATATATAATCTGCACTAACTCATTTTCAACAGAACATGAGTCCATGTTAAACTGACTTGCTATTTCAGTAGCTAATTCCTCAATGTTTTTACACGAAAAAGGATAACTCATAAATGATGCGATATTTGCCAATTTACTGAAATCATAAAAACGTATTTCGAATTGGCCCAAAATATTTGATAATTCTGCCTCATAAATATCATAATTCAACTGAGGAATCCTCACTTTCAAAGACGGAAAATTTTTCAGATCCTTTCTTTTCAGTTGATCTATCATAAGTTGCAATTTACTTTTGAATGCATTTATTGCGCTAATCATCTCAATAATAGTTTTTCCTTTACCTTGAAGCTCCAAATTAATGGTGTTTAAATGCATTGTGATGTCTGTCAAAAATGCCAAATCAGTCAGCCATTTTTCCGTTTTTCAGCATTTGAGTGTCATCACCTCTTTCGTCCAGAAAAGCTGTTATTTCGGGCAATAATTCTTGAAACCTTTCTAGGAATTTTCCGCGACTCAACCACCTGACGTCCGTGTGAAGAACTAAATCAATGTGTTCAGCTGACTCACTATCTTCCAACTGCAATTTAAAGAGCCGTCGTTGCAAGCTACGTGCACGGATAGAATTCACAATTTTTATTGCAATGCCCATAATCTCCTCCATGTTTAGAACTTTTGAACACAAAACTTGTTGATGTATAATGCAATGGAAGAGAAAAATGAAGGGAAATCATCATTAGCTCGACACAATGCCACAATGGCGTTTTTGTTTCCAGTCATTGCTGGTGCTCCATCGGTTGTAATGCACACTAGTTTATATATTGGTAGCTTGTAGTTTGTTACAAAATTGAAGAAAACGTCATATATATCTTCGCCACGGATCTTTCCTTTCAGAGGAATCATTGTCAAAAACTCTTCCTTAGCCGACATGTCATTGAATACCATTCAAATAAAAATACACAGCTGGGCAGTGTCTGTCATATCGGTGGATTTGTCGATCTGTAAAGAAAAGTATGTACATTCCATGATATCATGGTTTAGTTTATCTGCCATGTCCTGACTCATGACTTCAACACGCCTTGTGACAGTCGGACGAGATAACTGAAGTTCTCTAATAGCAGACATAATCTCTGTTTTATTTTTAAAAATCTCCAAATAAAGTCTCACCCGCTTCAATAAATGCTTCCTTCACAACCAATCCATCATCAAATGGTTTCTTGTGTTTCGCCAATATATGAGATATTTTAAATGACGCGATCGTTGCAGCTTTTGATTGTTTGGCTGGTCTTGTGAACATGGTTTGTTGTTTTTTCAAACAAGTTATCAAATCACGTACTTGTCGTTTTCTTAATTCACTCTGTGACGGAAAATCCTTTTCATAGTTTTTATGAACCGTTTTATGATGCCTCTCTAAGTTCCCACGCTTAGGTATTGCAACTGACGCACGGCAAATGAGACAAATGCACTTATCCTTTACCATACAAAAGAAAAATTCTTCCTCCCAATCCTTATTAAAATGATAAGTTTTACTTTTCTTCGCCGTACTCATTTTGGACTATTTATTAATAAACTTTGTATCGATGTATCGCTCTCAAGTTACAACTCAGACTGACTCCTATTCCTGCAGGCGCAACATTTATGTCGGCGCGAACGAAGTCTCGAATGTTCCCGTCAAACACGCCGCCCGAAGTTTCTAGAAAAATCGGTGGGAATCAAAAACGCGGCTTTTCTTTGACAAGTACTGCACGTTCCTTTGATAAAGCCGCCTTTTGCCGCTAGCAGGGGGTTATTACGATAAAAGAAAGTGATGAGGGGGTTATTCTGCCCTAATTGTGGATCGAATAAATTTTAGTAGTTTATTCATTACATTTTGTTTTAGTTACCTAAAACAAAATCTGTGAATAGTTCTATATCGGAATTTTTTTTCTCGAGATCGACTCAAAAAGCACTCGCGATCGACCGTTTGAGCAACCCTGTTCTACATAGTTTAAAGTACTATAGCATTTAGTAAATTTCATTGTAGTTATGACTCTTTAGAGTTACTCGTGGGAATTTTTTTTACGGTTGGACTGCTCTCGGTAAACAATTGATATTTAAAACTCGCGTAAAAACTGAAAACCTCTATATTTTGAAGTAGATTTAAGCAAAATATAAGAATATAAAAAAAAGTATAAGGTAAATTATATAGGGTATCCCATTTAAAAAATATATTTTTGCGTTAATACCTATTAAAATATAAGTTGTAAAAAATTGTAACTTACACTGTTGAAATCCATGTGAAAAAGTGCTTTGAGAATGTTTTTACAGAAGTCAAAAATTTTCAATAAGAAAAGAATTAGAAATTTTTTTTTTCTAAATGCAGATTTTTAAAAAACACCCTGTATATCTGAAACGGTACTAGATATCGATATGCGGTTTGCACCATTGAGTTTATCATAAAAATTGAGCCCCAAACACTGACATCAGTTTTCGTCTATCTCCTTTAGATAAAGGGGTTACCTTTAAAAGTGTCCAATTTGGACCGCCCTGTACATTACACTCACGCCTGCAGCTCTTCATATTATTCCAGCTGTCGCCTGAGCACGCTGGTTTTGCGAAGAGCTGGGCCACTAGAGAACAAATATTGAATATACACCAAATCATCGAGAAAACAAGGGAATACCACTATACCTCTGCTTCGTAGACTACTCCAAAGCCTTTGATAAGGTTAAATGAAGTAAATTATGGTGTGTAATATCAGATATGGGCATACCCTTATATTTAATCAACATAATTAAAAATTTATATTAAGCCAGTACTGTTATAGTGGAAAGAGATAACAATTATTTGCCTAACTATGGAATAATGAAACGTGTAAGACAGGGCTGCATATTCTTCTCCATCTTTTTTAACATTTATACTGAATTTATAATGAAACACGTATTAGGTCGATGGGAAGGAGAAATTAATATAGATAGGCTTCGGCTTAGTAATGCAGATGATACCTTATTGCTTGCAACGACTCAAGAAGAACTTTTGACCTTAATTGAAAAACTTGAATACCAGTGAAGAATAACGGTCTACAAATAAATAATAGCAAAACGAAAATTCTGTTAATCAATAGAGAAAACAATAACTTCCGAAATGAGGTTCAGGGACATAGATCGCAATACAAAAATAAAGCTAGTAGAAACCCTTCTATTCTACATATTCAGGTATGCATCTGCGCCCCTATCAGAAGCATCGCCATTAAACTGGATAGCGAGACATAACCATGATATGTCTGACAAGACATTTAGACTAGAAGAGGAGAAGGAGGAAAGAGTATTTATTAGATGTGTACAAAATCTGGCACCTTTAGATGCATTTTGTAAAGTGAATCGAAAGAAAATTAAACACATTTTTAAAATTTTTTCAGTTCAGTTCGAGAAGAAGTCATATAAATGCTTAAAAGTTATTTTGAATAGAAAAGTGATAATAAATATTTTTATTGAACTATCACACTGTGTATCATTTTTGACACATTTTAAGAAAGCTGTTTTTTTTTAAGAGATAAGTAGATAAAATTTCAATATTTTGTTTTATATTTTCTTAATTCAGATCTTCTAGCCCTCAAATGCTTTTTAATTTAAACAAAAATATTTTTTATTTTTTAATTAGCTATCCTTAGCAATGTAGAAGTTATAACAAAAAACATAAATTTAATGAATTCAAGCACAATATTAGTATTAATAAATACATATTCACACGTTTTCATTTCTATTTTTTTAAAAACGCAATTAATTGCTCAATAAATTGATTTATTTAATAGAAATTATATTTAAGGTAAATAATTAAAGACATTTAATGATATAGTCGATTAATTTATATTAGTTGCTAATTGCTATTTCTTTTCATTCTTTGCCTGCTACACCTACTTTGATGGTACCTATCTGATTAATACGTGATTGAGGAACTTATTTAGTTGTATTTATAACAGGTGTAAAAAGTAATAAAAACTTGTAAGATGGTTATGAATGACTTCAATATATATATATATATATATATATATATATATATATATATATATATATATATATATATATATATGTATATATATATATATATATATATATATATATATATATATATATATATATATATATATATATATATATATATATATATATGTATATACATATATATGAGAAAATCCGAGAGCAGTCAGAAACCGAAACCGAAATTTTTGACAGGCACATTAGTTTAGAGGTATTTTTTCGAACGTCTGGAATGTTTAGAACATGATGCCAGGGTAGTGCAAGCCCAAAATGAGGGTCAGGTATAATTTTATATGTTAATGCTCATAAAACAAAAGTCAAAAGTATTTAATAAATCAATACATTTGTTTTTTTTTTATCAGGAGAGCAACGTAACCATACCTTAAAATAATTTAGTGTTTTTAGTGTTCCATACAGAACACTTATGGAATCACTTCGGTGCTTGTCTGTCTGTCTGTCTGTCTATCACACCCGATTTATAAAATATAAGAAATGTTGGCCCAATCAAAGCCGTGTAGTTTTAAAAGTTAAACTTTGACTTAAGGGGTTAGTTTTGGTGGGTGTTAAATGAAAGCTTAGTATAATGTAATACTTGCGCACACTTTTCTTTGTATTATTTTTAGAAAATTGAAAACTTGTGAAAACACGTGTTAAAAAATATATATGATGCAATTCTTGTGCACACTCTTCTTTGTATTATTTAAAAAAAATGGCTAGAAACCCCTGTCCTCCTACCCTATTTCGGAAGGTACTAATCAGAAAATTTTGAAAAAATTCTGGAATATTCTTCATACGGTGTAGATTGAGCGAAAATTATTACGAGTGAATTTTCTTCTATAAGTTATCTGGTATAGGGGGGGGGGGGGTGAAAAATCGAAAATGAAAATAAAAATTTTACCAGATCATCGAGTGGGGTCTCAAATGAAAGCTTCTGTGTTCAAAAATATATATGATGTAATACTTGCGCACCATTTTCTTTGTATAAATTGCCAAAAATCGTCATCCCCATTTACGACTTTTTTTCACGTCCGATTTCACTCCCATATACCAGATGTAGTATCAAATTTAATGCACTTGTGATAATTTTCACTCAATCTATAGTTTATGGAGAAAATTCCAGGATTTTTTCAAAATTTTTTGATCAGTACTTTTCGAGATAAGGAGGGTGGACAGCGATTTTTGGCGTTTTTTTTTTTTAAATATTACGAAGAAAAATTTGCGCGAATATTATATTAAATATATTTTTGAACTCATATTTTCACAAGCTTTCATTTGACATTCCATTCGATGCCCTGGTAAAAATTTTTTTTCATACCCCCCCCCAAAAACTAACCCTTTAAGTTAAAGATTAACTTTCAAGACTCTGATTGGGTCATCAATTTGTATATGTTAAGTCGACAGTTACTCATCACTCGTGATGATGCTCACATGGTTAGAGAAACGCGTGTCAGGCTCAAAAATGAAGTGTCTGTGGTAGTGGTGATAACTATTCTGTAATGTCATTGTGTGAAAGATTCCTGAATCTCAACATAGTTTAACTGTAGTGCCGCCTATGTGTAATGAAACTGGTCGACATTTCGAACATCTCTTATAGAAAATTGTTTTGTTTTACTTTACTCTGCTCGGAATAAATTGTTTTATTGTTGTTTTGTTTTATTTTCTACATAGTTTAAAGTACTATAGCATTTAGTAAATTTCATTGTAGTTATGACTCATAGAGTTACTCCTGAGAATTTTTTTTACGATTTGATTGCTATCGGTAAACAATTGATATTGCCGCTCCGTCCAAAGCCAAACTTCACGAAATGTGCATTTAAAACTCGCGTAAAAACTGTAAACCTTTATATTTTGAAGTAGATTTAAGCAAAATATAAAGTGTGCTATATTTTTAAAATGGTAATTTAAAGCTCTATTTGAATAAGGAAAAATATATAGGGTATCCCATTTAAAAAATATATTTTTGCGTTAATAACTATTAAAATATTAGTTGTAAAAAATGTAACTTATACTGTTGAAATTCACGTAAAAAAGTGCTTTGAGAATGTTTTATGGAAATCAAAAATTTTCTATAAGAAAAGAAATACAAACATTTTTCAAAAATGCAGATTTTTGAGAAACACCCTGTATATCTGAAACAGTACTAGATATCGATATGCGGTTTTCACCATTGAGTTTATCATAAAAATTGAGCTTCAGACATCGACATCAGGTTTCTTCTATCTCCTTTAGATAAAGTGTCCAATTTGGACCACCCTGTACATTACACTCACGCCTGCAGCTCTTCATATCATTCCAATTGTCTCCTGAGCAGGCTGGTTTTGTGAAGAGCTGGGCTACTAGAGAACAAATATTGAATATACACCAATTCATCGAGAAAGCAAGGGAATATTATGTACCTCTATACCTCTGCTTTGTAGACTACTTCAAAGCCTTTGATAAGGTTAAATGAAGTAAATTATGATGTATAATATCAGATATGGGCATACCCTTATATTTAATCAACATCATTAAAAAATCTATATTAACCCAGTACTGTTATAGTGGAAAGAGATAACATTCTTTGCCTAACTATGGAATAATGAAAGGTGTAAGACAGGGCTGCATATTCTTCTCCATCTTTTTTAACATTTATAGTGAATTTATAATGAGACACGTATTCGGTCGATGGAAGGAGGAATTAATATAGATGGGCTTCGGCTTAGAAATCTTCAAAATGCAGATGATACCTTATTGATTGCAACGAGTCAAGAAGAACTTTTGACCTTAGTTGAAAAACTTGAATACCAGTGAAGATTAACGGTCTACAAATAAATAATAGCAAAACGAAAATTCAGTTAATCAATAGAGAAAACAATAACTTCCGAAATGTACAGCAGATTGATGGATATGAGGGGTCAGCAGCTTCACATATTCGGGAGCTTTGATCAATAACTCCAGCTATTGTGAAGATGAAATAGGTCGAAGAATTCAAATCGGTCCCACAGCTATGACTCAACTCACAAAGGTTTGGAGGTTCAGGGACATCGGTCGCAATACAAAAATAAAGCTAGTATTTTACATATTCAAGTATGCATCTGCGCCTCTGTCAGAAGCATTGCCAATAAACTGAATAGCGAGACATAACCATGATATGTCTGACAAGACATTTAGACTAGAGGAGGAGGAGGAGGAAAGAGTATTTATTGGATGAGTACAAAATCTGATACCTTTAAATGCATTTCGTAAAGTGAATCAAAAAAAAAATTAAACACATTTTTAAAATTTTCTCAATGCAGTTTGAGAAGTTGTATAAGTGCATAAAAGTTGTTTTTTAATAGAAAAAGTGATAATGAATATTTTTAATGAACTATCACACTGTGTATCATTTTTGACGCATTTTAGGAAGGCTATGTTTGTTTATGAGATATTTAAAAAAAAAGTACCACACTCACACAATTATTATCTTTCAGGCTAAGTAGATAAAATTTAATATTTTGTTTCATGTTTTTTTAAGTTATTCTAGCCCTTAAATGCTTTTGAATTTCAACAAAAATGTTTTTTATTTTTTAATTAGCTGTTCTTTGCAATGTAGAAGTTATAACGAAAAAACATAAATTTAATGAATTCGAGCACAATATTAGTATTAATAAATACATATTCACACGTTTTCATTTCTATTTTTTTAAACGCAATTAATTGCTCAATAAATTGATTTATTTAATAGAAATTATATTTAAGGTAAATAATTAAAGATATTTAATGATATAGTCGATTAATTTATATTAGTTGCTAATTGCTATTTCTTTTCATTCTTTGCCTGCTACACCTACTTTGATGGTACCTATCTGATTAATACGTGATTGAGGAACTTATTTAGTTGTATTTATAACAGGTGTAAAAAGTAATAAAAACTTGTAAGGTTATGAATGACTTCAATATATATATATATATATATATATATATATATATATATATATATATATATATATATATATATATATATATATATATATGTATATATATATATATATATATATATATATATATATATATATATATATATATATATATATATATATATGAGTAAATCCGAAAAAAGAAAGTATTTTAGAGCAGTCAGAAACCGAAAAAAAAATTTTTAACAGGCACATTAGTTTAGAGGTATTTTTTCGAACGTCTGGAATGTTTGGAACATGATGCCAGGATAGTGCAAGCCCAAAATGAGGGTCAAGTATAATTTTATATGTTAATGCTCATAAAACAAAAGTCAAAAATATTTAATAAATCAATATATATATATTTTTTTTTATCAGGAGAGTAACGTAACCATACTTTAAAATAATTTAGTGTTTTTTAGTGTTCCATACAGAACACTTATGGAATCACTTCGGTGTTTGTCTGTCTGTCTGTCTGTCTGTCTATCACACCCGATTTTCTCCGAAAAAGTTGAAATTTGTCACAAATATAAGAAATGTTGGCCCAATCAGAGCCGTGTAGTTTTGAAAGTTAAACTTTGACTTAAGGGGTTAGTTTTGGTGGGTGTTAAATGAAAGCTTAGTATAATGTAATACTTGCGCACACTTTTCTTTGTATTATTTTTAAAAAATTGCCAAAAATCGCGTTAGTTTGGGGGGTGTGAAAAAAATTTTTTGGCCAGATCATCCTGTGAGGTGTCAAATGAAAACTTGTGAAAACACGTGTTAAAAAAATATATATGATGTAATTCTTGTGCACACTTTTCTTTGTATTATTTTAAAAAAAATGGCCAGAAACCCCTGTCCTCCTACCCTATTTTGGAAGGTACTAATCAGAAAATTTTGAAAAAATTCTGGAATATTCTTCATACGGTGTAGATTGAGCGAAAATTATTACGAGTGAATTTTCTTCTATAAGTTATCTGGTATAGGGGAGGGGGGGGTGAAATTGAAAATGAAAATAAAAATTTTACCAGATCATCGAGTGGGGTCTCAAATGAAGCTTCTGTGTTCAAAAATATATATGATGTAATACTTGCGCACCATTTTCTTTGTATAAATTGCCAAAAATCGGCATCCCCATTTACGACTTTTTTTTTCACGTCCGATTTCACTCCCATATACCAGATATAGTATCAAATTTAATGCACTTGTGATAATTTTCACTCAATCTATAGTTTATGGAGAAAATTCCAGGATTTTTTCAAAATTTTTTTGATCAGTACTTTTCAAGATAAGGACAGCGATTTTTGGCGTTTTTTTTTTTTAAATATTACGAAGAAAAATTTGCGCGAATATTATATTAAATATATTTTTGAACTCATATTTTCACAAGCTTTCATTTGACATTCCATTCGATGCCCTGGTAAAAATTTTTTTCATACCCCCCCCAAAAACTAACCCTTTAAGTTAAAGATTAACTTTCAGACTCTGATTGGGTCATCAATTTGTATATTTGTGCCAAATTTCAACTTTCTATGTCAAATTGTCTCGGAGAAAATCGGATGTGACAGACAGACAGACAGACACCGAAGTGATCCCATAAGTGTTCCATAAGAAACGCTAAAAACACTAAATCATTATAGGGTTTGGTTACTCTGCTCTTCTGGTAAAAAAAAGCAAAAATATTGATTTATTAAATATTTTTGACTTTTGTTTGACGAGCATTAACATATAAAAATATCTGTGCTTTTTTAATACCCTCAATTTGGACTTGCACCACCCTGGCATCATGTTCCAAACATTTCAGATTTTCAAAAAAAATATTGCTAAACTAGTGTGCTTATCAAAATTTTTTTTCGGTTTCTGGCTGCTCTAAATACTCTTTTTTTTCGGATTTACTCATATATAAAGGGTATAAATGCAAAAGTGGATATCTCCGTTATCAGTTTTTTTCAGGAACCTCAAAAAACTGTAAAATATGACCTTTTTGGTTTTCAGTGGTAGGAATATTGATTTTTATGACCAACCAAGTGCTACAACCACCCCGGAAAAAGTTCTATAGCATAATTATTAAAGTAGCTGAAATTATGAATCTAATGTTGGAGATATCCATATTTGCATCCACATTGTGGATTTATTCAGTTTTGCAACCAACCTCACTAATTTTCCTACTTCATACACATGTAAATAGAAGGTAAACCCTGGTCAAAGTCGCCTTTGTGGGCCCTTAGTGCAAACCCCATAACTCATACCCATATAACATTCAATTTTAGTAAAAAAAAACATTAATTTGTTAAAAGTGTGTATAATAAAATTAGTTTTATAAAAAGATATTATTATTATAATAATTAATTATTATACTAATATAATTAAAAGCTGGAAAGCTAGATAATTAATTCTTCAGGTTCTTCATAATACTCACATAACTGTTCTTCTTTTTATGTTACAACCCCATTATCTAAAGCAGAATTGGGCTTTGTCAACAGCTCCTTAAAATATTTCAGCCTACTGATCTCCATCTCTCTCTCCATAATGTATTTCAAGTAGCTTTTCAACATCTATAATTTTTAAGGGGTTTGGAGGAATAACTGCTGGACTTATCTGTATGACTATTTTATTTTGTTTCGAAACTCTTTTGAAAGTCCCTGTTTCGTGCCGATAAAACAGTTCCCCTCTAACTAGTGCTTCAGCATTATTTCTTTTCGCCCGTATTAAAATAAATCTCTTACAAGGAGCAAATTTAAAATGGAAAGAACCAGTTGGTTTCATAACCTTCTCAACTTCAGCTTTCCAATACATGACTTCGCAGTCTAAACCAACATTGATTACCATAAAATATCTGCTTATAATGTTCTTGTATTCCTCAGGGTTTTCTATAACTTCCTTTTTCCTAAAGCCTGTCTAACGAATTTCATTAACTGTAACTTGCTCTCTTAGCTCACATTGAATACTAAGATCTAATGACAGCACCAACATATAATTTACTGCGTGCTACTTTTTTTGGATGCAATGAACTTTTTAGCGAATTGCTTTTGAATTGTTGTCGCCCCACACCCTACAATTTTGCTTGTTGACGACAACAACTAATGACCGGTCAAGTACAAGTTGAACTTGCGCAATTAGTGTTCCGTACGTCGATTGCTTTTAAAATAAAAAAATTTGTTAAGGAGGTATAAAATGATCAGTGACTTCACAAAAAACATCCCAAGTGAGTTTTCAACAAAGTTTGTTTCCAATCTTTACTGAAAATTGATGACCTTGAAATTTTTGTTTTTTTATATACCAGATAAATTATTAAAGGTAATGCACTCGTGATAATTTTCGTTCAATCTACACCCCGTGGAGAATATTCCAGAATTTTTTCACAATTTTTTGATAAGTATTTTTCGAAATAAGGCGGGTGGACAGCACGATTTTTTTAATAATAATACAAAGAAAAGTGCACGCAAGTATTACATTATATATATATTTTTTACTCCTGTTTTCACAAGCTTTCATTTGACACCACACTCGATGACCTAGTAAAAATTTTTTTTTTCACTTCCGATTTCACCCCCCATCAATTCCTATATTATTACCAAATTTCAACTTTCTATGACAAATAGTTTCGGAGAAAATCGGGTGTGACAGACAGACAGACGGGCAGACGGACGGACAGACAGACAGACGGAGGGACGGACAGACACCGAAGCCATCTTATAAGTGTTCCGTACGGAACACTAAAAATGAGCTTCGTTAATGAACAAAGTTTCTGTAGGAAGGTGAGAATCAGTTCTCACCTTCATACAGAAGTAAACTCACGACGCGATTGATAATCTTTTTGTAAACCTATGACTTAACGCAAAATTCGCCAAGTTGATGTCATAGAAAATACATTGCGGCCATGTCACTATTCAGATCTACTATGGAAAGCTCTTTACACATTAAATCGGAACTAAAACGGTTCTACATATTATATTACAGGTGACGCAGCAGATACCTGCTGAAATAATTCAAAACGAAAAAAACAAACGGCCAAGAGCAAGCCAGACTTGCACAATTGGTTCTCTGTACGGTAATTTCTTTAAAATAAAATAAAATCATTACCTAGGCTAAGTTAATTAGGTCCCTGACATGTATATATCTAACAATTCAACGTTTTTTTTAGTCAATAAGGTATAATAGTTATAGCGTCTTAGCTACCTAATAACCAATAAATCAGTCTAGCTCAATCTAGAATCTAGTAATAAAAGTGCAAAACAAATATTTGCTACCTAAATATTTGTTTAATTATAAACAAATAAAATAAATTTATTTTGTCTCGGTACCTATCCGTGGGCCACCACTGTGTTTACTGAAAAGTATTTAAAAAAAACTCCACCATATTATCAAGCCAAATAGATTTTTTTATATCAGATAAATTATTAAACGTAATGCACTCGTGATAATTTTCGCTCAATTTACACTTTATGGAGAATATTCCAGAATTTTTTCAAAAATTTTATCAGTACTTTTCAAGATAGGCAAGGGACAGCGATTTTTGGCCATTGTTTAAAAATAATACAAAGAAAAGTGTGCCCACGTATTATGGCACATCATATATATTTTTGAACTCGTGTTTTCACAAGCTTTCATTTGTCACCCTACTCGATGATCGGTAATTTTTTTTTTCGCTTCTAGTTTCATCCCCCTCAAAACTAACCTCCTAAGTCAAAATTTATCCTTCTAAACCACACGGCTCTGAATGGGCCATTAATTCCTATATTTGTGCCAAATTTCAACTTTATATGTCAAATATTTTCGGGGAAAATCGGGTGTGACAGACAGGCGGATACCGAAATGATCCCATAAGTGTTCCGTAACAGGAACAGTAAAAAGAATAACTTTTCCAATATATCCATGTTTCATTTTGAGTACCTGATTTATATCTGTTGCAAAATTTTATTAATTTGAGAAGCCACACAGGAAATTATTATAAGCCAAAACATATCAAACTTTTGGATCGACCCTATATATAGCCATGGAGTGTTTCGATATTTGGTCAATGACTTTTGCCATCTTCGAATTAAGCAAACTGTTTTAGTGGTAATATCAAGAAGTTCCGTTTAATATGTGTTTTGCATATTAAAGCGTGAAATATAAATTCTCAAAAGCAATAAACTTGATTCTCATACTTTGTTTTTCGTCTTCGGAATTTTTAAACAGGTTTTGTATCACGTATAATAATTAGTATTCTTTTAAAGTATTGATTGAATTTTGACATTTAAACATACATCAAAGAAATAGATTTGGGAAGGTTATGATTTAATATGATCCGGCTTTACAGGATAATATGATATTCTTCACCTAAAAGCTCCCCATCTTTTAAAAAAAAAATAAGATAAATAGATCATTGCAATGCAGTGTTCATCTGCCAGTGTTAATACATATTACCTTTTTTTCCTGATCAGAACGATATGCTTTGGGACACCTGCCCTATCACCTTTCAGACAGTAGTGTAAAATTCCTAACATGATGAATATAGTAAAAATTACAATGATCAAGAATTATATATTTTTGAGCCCTATGTAACATTCAGAAGGTCATTTTTAATGAATTCTAAGAGCACATAAATATATATATATATATATATCGCCCTTTTCAAAAAATCCATATGATTTTAGGAAGTAACAATCTTCAAACGATACGTGTCAAAATTTCATGACATTTCGACGATTAGGTTTACCAGTTACAGTGATTTTAGTGACGCTACTTTTGTTATTGTCAAAACAATGGAAAAAATCAAATTCGTGTGTTGATTAAGCACTGTTTTTTGATGGGAAAAAATACCGTTCGAGCAAAGCAATGGTTGATAAGTGTTATGGGGACTCTGGAAAGTCACTCATCATTTACTGGTATGGTGAATTTAAACGCGGTCGTACAGAAACGAATGGTGCTGAACGTTCTGGACGCCCAAATGAGGTATTTACACCGGAAAATATAACAAAAATCCACAAAATTGTTTGGACTGTAAAGTGAAATTGCGTGAGATAGCTCACACCCTAAAGATATCAAAGAAACGTGTTGGTCACATTTTGCATGAACATTTGGATTTTTGGATGCGCATGGAAATAACTTTCATTCGACAAAGCAATGGCTTGATATGTGTTATGGGGACTCTGTCCCAGTGGAAAGTCACTCATCATTTACGGTATGATGAATTTAAACGCGGTCGTACAGATACGAATGGATATGCTGAACGTTCTGGACGCCCAAAGAGATCCATTTACAACCGGAAAATATAACAAAAATCCACAAAATTGTTTGGACTGTAAAGTGAAATTGCGTGAGATAGCTCACCCCTAAAGATATCAAAGAAACGTGTTGGTCAACATTTTGCATGAAGGTTTTGTGGCCTCTGTATTTTTGGAGATGCGCATCGAATAACTTTCATCGACTATGCTGAAAAGGGGAAAACCATCGATAACGAATATTATATAAAGTTATTGGTGCATTTGAAGGCAGAAATTGCAAAGAAAAGGTCCCAAATAAACAAGAAAAAAGTGCTCTTTCATCAAGACTATGCTCCGTGTCACAGGTGTCAATGGTTACGATGGCAAAATTGCATGAATTGAAGTTCGAATTGCTTCCTCATCCACCGTATTCTTCAGATTTGGTCCCCAGCGACTATTATCTTTTCGCAGACATCAAAAAAGTGCTCGGGGAAAGAGATTTGGCTCCAATGAAGAAGTTATCGCCGAAACTGAGGCCTATTTTGAAGGCAAAGACAAATCCTTCTATCCTGTCTATGTCTTCTTCTTCAAAAAAATCTTCTTCGTGTGTAATGTCCTGTGTGCCCCTCTGTCTAATAATTTAGTTCATCTATTCGGATCTCGCAATTGCCACTTTAGCCGTGCTATTTTTTTCAATACTTCCGGTACTTTTGTTCTTTCTCGAATATCTTGGTTTCTGATTCGATCTCTAAGGCTTATTCCAAGCATGACCCTTTCCATTGTTCTTTGAGTTTGTTAGCCGACTTGCGAGTTAGTGCCTTAGCTTCTAGACCATAAGTGAGAACAGGCGTTATACAACTATGAAACTTTCTTTTAAAATTTATTTATTTCGTTATATATATATATGACTTCGTTTTCGTCTGGAGATTTTCGCATCTTGGTTCTCTTTTCCCAATTGGATCTTGTATTCTAAACATATATACGAGGGCACGTTTTCGAGCATTAGTTGGCAACTGTCACATCTATGTCTCAGGGACTCATTATTTTGGTTTCATTTGCGTTCATTTTTAGTCTAACCTTTAGGGAAGCCTCCTTAAGCAACGCCAAGTTGCTCTGCTGTCTCGCTAATAATGACAATATTATCTACGAACCTTAAGTAGTTGAGTCGTATGTCATCTACGTTAATTCATTTGTTATGCCAGTTCAGGTTTTTAAACACATTTTCCAGCGCAAGTGAACAGTTTGGCTGAAATGGTGTCCCCTTGACGTACTGTCCTTTCGGTACGGATATTTGCGTTATATTATCGTATTATATATATATATATATATATATATATATATATATATATATATATATATATATATATATATATATATATATATATATATATACATGTATATATATAAATGTAAACTTTTATAACAAGAGGTTTCCACTAAGTTGGGAATGTGGAATCTTTGGCACAATGATACTACTCAGTATATATCACCACTACACCAAACACTTTATTTTTGCACTCGACGGGCGTTTCGCTAACCATGTTAGCTTCATCAGGAGTGTCAATCATCGCTCCTGATGAAGCTAACATGGTTAGCGAAACGCGCGTCGAGCACAAAAATAAAGTGTTTGGTGTAGTGGTGATATATACTGAGTAAGAGGTTTCCAGTTATACATAATGTATTAAATTTTTCTCACAAAACTCTCTAAAAAATGTCCATGCACTAAGAGTATATTCTTTTCTCAAAACATCAGTTCAATAACAACTGGATCCCAAACTTTTATAAAACCCTAATTCATTTTTTATCCGAACACTCAAAGATGGCGCTAAACTTGCCATCTACCAATAGGTAAATACAGTATCGTGCTGTTAGTTGTGTTATTCCTATACGTACTTTAAGTTATCATCGAAAGAACTCGCAACCAGATTTTATATCTGCACCATTACAATATATAATTGACGCAAGAATTAAAGTCAACTTATACTTCTCAGATGCTGAACTTGGTTAATCTAATGTTTGAACCCTTCTCAACATTTAACAAATTTTATTCGCGGAGGAGGTACATTTCCACCTTAACGACCACGCCAATAAATATATTTACCATAATGAAACCAAAAAAATTCAAATGAAAGCATCAAAAACCTTTACATTTCCCTAAAGTGATGGCTTGTTTGAGGACGATAGAGGCCGCACAATTGTTAACTTGGAGCGATATGTGGAGACCATTGAAAATTTCGCACACCTTTTACAAATTTTGATGTTTATAGCCAGAATGGTTGTAGCAGACGGGTGAAAATCCACATTTTCAACACTTTTTCGTCAGTCATTGTAAAAATATTCCCATAAACAAGAAAATTTCCAAAATTTTACAGTTCGGAAAGGTAATATTTATTCACATTGGGATGACATTATTTTTAAGAAATAATTGTTGGATTTAAAGTGAAGGTTTTTTTATTTTATAAATAAATTTTTAATATTAGCCTTTTTTATGGGGCACTATTTATTAGAAAAAAAAGCGAGACAGGTACAAATCTTTCGCTCCTTTCTCTCCTATTCCGATATAAAAATCTATTGAGTCTTAACATGAAAAATGAAAAGTAGTTACCGTGTGACCGTCAAGCTATATTTATGTATGTATGTATGTTTAAGTTTTTAGACTTCGAATCGGGTACAATTTATAAATTATTTATTATCCGGTAATGCGAATATATATTTATGTATAATCAAAATTACTAGTTAAATACCGTATAAGTGTTATACACAATATCGCGAGAAAATTTAACACTAATTGTTTCATGTTAACATTTATGGCCATGATAACCAAATGTTACCGAAAAAGAGTAATAATAAAAGGAGCGATATAAATCGTGACCGATTGGGTGTTCTTGTGACTATACGTGTGTTTTCTTCAGAGTGTTGCCCTTCTCCTCTCTGTTGAAGTTGCTGACCACTATGGCAAATTCGTTTCTCTTTCGTGCTTTATGTATCAGGATGTTACTTAGTATATATCACCACTACACCAAACACTTTATTTTTACACTCGATGCGCGTTTTGCTAACCATGTTAGCTTCATCAGGAGCGATAATTGCCTAAAGCTAAACTACAAATCTACCCTATTTATACTCAGTCTAACACCTGAATTACTCAGGCAGAACTAATGGCATAGGCGAGGCAATCAGTTTCGGTCAAGTAACCAGTAAAGGGGACTATAAGGAATAGGCCCTCTGTCTTCATTTAAACTACTTTTACATTTTATAATTTCCATACTTTCGTATGCTTTCAACAATCTCTTATCCTATCCACTTTTCTCACAATTAGGAATTTTATTTTTGGGATTTCCTAAGATATTCCTTAGATTGTCTGATGACTTATAGACTAAGGTGAGGCCTACCATATTGAATGCCTTATTAAAATATCTAGAAAAGGCAGTTATCCTTTGTTCTCAATTTCGTAAGTGAATTTAATGGAATCATATCGGCTCTTTGGAGTTGTTCGTAGTGTGTGTGACGCATTATGCAGCTTTTTTATGTCCTTCTGTTTAAAGGTCCACGTTTCGCACCCATAGAGTAGTAGTGCCCAAATGTAGCATTTTGTGGGTGTTGTAAATTTCAAAAACTACAAAATATATAATGTTACATAGGTTTTTTTTATAGATTTTATGTTATGAATTTGATATTTTTCATAATTTCGTGAAATTCGACCAATCCAATTTTAAAAATTTCAACGCGTCCCTAAATGAGAACTTGCTGACCCTAATACTGGCTTCACAGCATGTATGCGGTAATTTAAAATGTAACTAGATGTATTTTTAACATATTTAACAAGTAAAGGTTGACAGGTAGGAAATCTGAATCTTTTTGCCAGATCTGACTCAGAAAATTGTAGATCGGTTTACGGACCCGATTCATTTTATCAGTTCGCTAGTTGTAGCTCCATGATGATTAGTAGATCTGTCATTTCAAACTTAAATTTTATAGCTTATTTATTTTTTTAAGCTTCCGATTTTGGCCGTATCTCATCTTTGTTTAACCAAACATTAAGAAATATAACGGTACAACTTTCAGGTCAAAACCAATAAAAAGAACCGGCGAAGTGATTGTTGAAGTATTCTATGAAATTCAATCACACATTCATCTTAAATACAAGAATTACCAAGAATATATATAAAAAGCGAGACATCTTCGTAGTAAAAGTTTAAAACAAATATTTACTACCTAAATATTTGTTTAATTATAAACAAATAAAATAAAAATATATTGTCTCGGTACCTATCTGTTAGTCAGTCATCATGAAAATTTATTTTATCTGTGATTGCCCAAAGGCTTAAGGCAGTAATGTAATGAAAAGTTTATGAATATATTACTAATTGCACTGAATACGTAGCTCTTAGCCCCGATTAAATTCACAACGTTCCACGAAAAAAATTTCCACCATATTGTTAAGTCCAACAGTTTTTTTTTTTATACCAGATAATTTTTTTTTCTATGGGTTTAGTACCCGTGCTGCAGGGAGGTCCCTAAAGCGCTACAGGAGCGGCACATGTGCGGAAAAAGCGATTCGTAATGCACTCGTGATAATTTTCGCTCAATCTACACTTTATGGAGAATATTCCATAATTGTTTCGAAATTTTCTGATCAGGACTTTTAGAGATAGGGTGAGGTGACAGCGATTTTTCACCATTTTTTAAAAATAATACAAAGAAAAGTGTACGCGAGTTTTACATCAGAACTCGTGTTTTCACAAGCTTTCATTTGGCACCCCACTCGATAACCTGGTAAACAAATTTTTTTGTAATTTCCAATTTCACCCTAAAAGTCACCCTTAAGTCAAAATTTAACTTTTAAAACTACATGGCTCTAATTGGGCCATCAATTCCTACATTTCTGCCGAATTTCAACTTTTTATGTCAAATAGTTTCGGAGAAAATCGGGTGTGACAGACAGACAGACAGACAGACAATAAAGTAATCCCATAAGTGTTTCGACCAAAACACTAAAAAATTCAATTTGGCGTTGATGTCTAAGTTTTTAAATGCGTGAGATAAGTCGTCTGGTTTGTAAACGAACCGTTTTAGTTGCGCACAACCCATCTCTATTATTAGCTCATCGCTATCGTTAGATTATCTCGTGATTTGGACTTTATACCTATTTGTTTATGCATACATGCAAATAATTTTAATACTGTTAAAGGTCTAAATATTAATTAAACACAAAATATATTATATTAAGATTATTGAAATTCTGTTTTATTTTTTTTTATTTTTTTTTACCAAGGAAGTAAGTTGTCCACTGACATCCCACCATCATCATTGGGAATTAATACCTTGTTGTAAAGTTCGCTTACAACTGCTCAAATATTAGAAGACTAATGGTTTTGCCATAATATAAGGATTAAAGAAAAAAAATGGTATACGATACTTTTGAAATCAAACAAAATTTGTAAAGTTTGTTGTTAACTAACATTTGAGTTATACATAATGGTTTATCTATCTTCTCTCATCCTATTCCAAACCCTGAATATTTCTTTATGTTTCATTAAAACTAATTACCCTTACTTTTTTTAACATCAAAATCAAGAACAGAGTGAAATTTTTTGAGGTCACTTTTATTAATCAGACCCCAGCACCATTTGCCTGCTACTTCTCTTAAGATTGGACATAATCAAAAAATAACATAAGATTCAGGTTTCTTGACTTTGAGAAATCAGAAAAAGAATTATAACATAATAGATTTAAAGCTACTTTTTCTAGCTCCATTAGATATAATTTTTCTTCCTTTCTTCAACCAAAATCCAAAATAAATTCCTATAATGCTACTGAAAATTTATAAAACTTACCGACTCTTAAAAGAAAGATGACATTCAAAACTTCATTAGTTATTACTACAACAGACGGACAGACAGAACGTTAGATCGACGGAATTGGAAATTATGTTTTTCGTGATCTACCCCCTCCCTTATCCTTTTATATTAATAATTTGGCCCAAAGTTGCCTTATTTTTGAGTCAAAAAGAAGGAAATGGTAAATAAATGTTATTAGAATTGTGTCCAGTTAACTTTTGTACTTGTCATTATAATATTTTGTATTGTTATCGCCAAGTAAACTTTTTTCTGAAGAATCCTTGATAAAAATGTTGAGAAATAAGGCCTAAGAACACATAGGAAACACAGCGTTTAGAATTTTAATACAGTATTTAATTTTTATCGAGTTCATCACATATGAAAAGTATTTTCTGACGCTGTTATTAATTTAAAATCCCTAATTGCCAAATTAGACCAGGTTTTTACAATATATTTAAGAAATCTTAAATCAATATATTATTTCATTATTTGGAATATTTAGATGCTCGGAAACGAAACATGCTTTTCGTGACATAGGAATCCCCAAATGGAAAGAAAATTCAGAAAGTGTGAACGAATGCAGTCGTCCCTCAGCGAGAGGAGTGAAAAAATAAGTAAATAAAATCATCAGTTTCTACAAATCAATTGACATGACTATGTTAGATTGTTACAAATAGAAGGTTCAATATTACAGATAACTGTGGTGGCAGCTGACGAAAATTAATTTTAAACAGTACCAAATATATATGTAAATGAAATTATCGGAGATCAATTTCTCTACCAAAGAATATTTTTTATAGATTTACATTGCAAATTTGATACAATCTATTAATTGGCTAGAAACTATTAATAATTATATTATTAACGAATTAGACAAAATCCATTTTGTCAATAATCGTTTGCCAAAAACGCATATGTAAATGGATGGATCATTAATTACACTATTTAATTATTGATATTTTTTCTCCTCTGTATCTGTACAATTTTTTTGTAGTGCTCCATTCATCTGGAATTTTGTTTTGGGTAATGATTTTGTTCTTTGTTGGGAATGTGAAATCTTTGGCACAATGACACTACTCAGTACCATATATATCACCACTACACCAAACACTTTATTTTTCCACTCGACGCGCGTTTCGCTAACCACATTGGCTTCATCATGATGATTGACTAAAGCTAAACCACAAATCTACCCTATGTATACTTAACTTAACACCTGAATTACTCGGGCGGAACTAATGGCATAGGCGAGGCCATCAGTTCCGGTCAAGTAACCAGTAGATGGGACTATAAGGAATAGGTCCTCTGTCTTTATTTAAACTACTTTTGCATTTTATAATTTGCATACTTTCGTATGCGTTCAACAATCTCCTATCAGATACATTTTTAATTAATCTTAATCTTAAATTATCTAAAGTTAGAGTATGATCAGCTTCAAGGGCATGTTCGGCAATACTAGACTTTTCTGTTCCACTGTATTTTAAATGTGCTAAATGTTCTTTAAATCGTGTTTTAATTGACCCTTTTAGTTTGCCCAACATACTTTTTGGCGTTGTCATTACAACGAATTTCGTAAATTCCACTTTTCTCACAATTAGGAATCTTATCTTTGAGATTTTCTAAGATATTCCTCAGATTGTCTGATGACTTATAGACTAAGCTGAAGCCTACCTTATTAAATACCTTATTGAGTCCTCTGCTATATTTCGGATTATATGGTATAGAGACATACTTGGTCTTATTTTCTTCGCGTGTGAAAAAGGTGGAATTCTAAATATTTAACCTAAATAGACACAGGTTGAGATTAATTAAAAATGTATCTGATAGGAGATTGTTGAAGGCATACGCAAGTATGGAAATTATAAAATGTAAAAGTAGTTTAAATAAATACAGAGGGCCTATTCCTTATAGTCCCCTCCACTGGTTACTTGACCGGAACTGATGGCCTTACCTATGCCATTAGTTCTGCCTGAGTAATTCAAGTGTTAGGTTAAGTATAAATAGGGTAGATTTGTGGTTTAGCTTTAGTGCAATCGTCGCTCCTGATGACGCTAACATGGTTAGCAAAACGCGCGTCGAGTGCAAAAATAAAGTTTTTGGTGTAGTGTGATGATTTTGTTGACTAGAATTGCTAGTTATTGAGCCAGTTTTCTTCCATCGTTTTGTGAGCAGCATAATTGGCCTGAACTTTCTCTATTTTCAAATTTTTGAAGCGCTATTTCTACGTTTCTTGTAATGAAATTTTTGTGACTTTGTAAAATTTGTGACTTTTATTGTTTCTTCTTATGTCCTTCATCTGGAATTATATTATTCTGACTGTCGATATCGAATGAACAAGAAAAATAAATTATGGTTAACCAGTAACACAGGTCAACAAAAAAAATATTTGTAAAAACTTTTTAAACCAATACATCTAAGTGTTAGGTATTTTTTGGTCGCTGAAACCGTATCTGGTATTATTAATTGTTTTATATCACCCACAGTTCTCTAATATTGTTTGTTTTGTTTCTGTTGGGCAGGGCGCACAGCTAAGATCTTTATCTCTCACAATATGTCATCGATTAAATTTCAAAATAGGGAAAAATTTGATATATAAAAAATAAAAACTTAAACCGTACTTTTATTTGATTAGGTTACAATTTTTACTCACGATAACATATTTCATTTCAATGGGAATATTTTAGGTGCTTATTTTTTTGTATTTCCTTTTCCTTTTCTCTGAGAAGTTTCTTGTATAGCTTTTTCTCCGATGTGATGCATTTTGTTCTTCTCTATGAACTGACCAACAGTAATCACCCATCTTGTTGATATTCCACCGTCCCTGGTACCATTTCTTCCATCTCCTTTATGTCCTGATGGAACCGTTCCCCGTACTCTTCACTCACATCACCTAAGTTTTTAGGAAAAAAGTCAAGATGGTTGGCAAGAAGTGGACTTTAAGGCTCATCAGACAACCCAGATTTTTGAACTTGTCTATAATATTAGCTACGATAAGTTCATAGTTAGGGTTTTTCACATTGCCCAAAAACTTAGTCACAACTTCTTTAAATGATATCCAAGCCTCCTTTTCCTTTGTAATCAGCCTTGCTTCAAAGATTGGAATCGAACATCATTTTACGAATATCAGGCCCAACGAAAACCCCTTCTTTCAGTTTGGCTTTTGATAAATGAGGAAATGTTTTATACAAATATTTAAAACATTCACCATCTTTAGGCAAGGCTTTCACAAATTGTTTCATTAAGCCTAACTTGATGTGTAGTGGTAGTAGAAGAATCTTTTTTGGGTCTACTAAAGTTTTATTCCAAATGTTCTTCTCGCCAGGTATGTTAAAGTTGTTTTTTGGACCAATGTTGATCCCTTGCTCTGCTGTCCCACTCATATATAAAACATGGAAACTTTGTAAATCCATTTTGTTGACCAAGGATCATGGAGATAACTTTTAAATCTTCACATAGCATCCAATCGTAAGCTGGATAGTTAATTTTCTGTAAAATCATGTTAAAATTTTCGTAGTTTCCTTCATATGGATTGAATGAGCAACAGGCAGTGAAGCATAAGTATTTCCGTTGTGCAACAGAACACCTTTTAAACTAATTTTTGATGAGTCTTTAAAAAGCCTCCAATCTTCCTTCTTGTACTCAATGCCAAATTCGTTCATTATACTACCAATATCATGGCAGTAAACCAAATCCTCTTCCTGCTTGAAAAACTGAGCAAACGGATGTTTTAGATTCCAATAAATGTTTTTCTTTCAGCCTAGAACCAAGCAATTTTGCTTTTTCCTTAGTCAAACCCAAATCTCTCACTAAATCATTTAACTCAGCTTCTGTAAACAACTGTGGTTTTAAATTTTCTAGAGAACATTGAACCTCATCATCATCCGCTCGACTTTTATTAAATTCGAGACTGGACTGTAAAACGTCATCAATACACTGAAGTAGCTCAGGGATAGGAAGTCCCGGTCCATGTCCTACCGGCCGATTAACTGAAGTAAAGTTAGAATAGACAGTTACTTTCTTATTTTTGGAGTTATATCCAGAAATATCAACGCTGCAAAAATAACAATCATTTGAATGATTTTCTTGCTCTCTCTCATACCATGGGTACTGCAAATCTAAAAGCTTTCTTTTCTTTCTAACACCATTTCCTAAGATCTTCGACACAAAATATAACATACTTTGTGAGGAGTCCAACATTTTTCGTGATTACCGATTTTCTACACCAAAATATGCAAAGTGTACTTTTTTTACAAAGTCAGTAATGTTTCTTTGATGTTTTTTAATTAAAAACTCACCACATATATAACAAAAAGTTTTAGGAGAGTTTTTACAACCACGATTAGCCATACTTTGAGTGTGATTTAAAGCACATGGGTTAAACACTGCAATACGAGGTTATATTAACTGAAAGAAAACAAATAGCTGTGACATTTATCGGAACTGCCAACCTAATAACATTTGATTTTACTGCCAACCTTATAAAATTCTGATTTTATTGCCAACCTAAAAAGTTATTAGGTGAAAAACTTTAAAATATGCGCATAAATATGCAAATAATTTTCTCAAAATATGCACATACATGTTGTAAATATGCAGTAAAAAAAATCGAAATAGACTTAAAAAATGTAAATTTATTGTTTCACATTACATGATACGAGTACTTTACAAATGTAGCAATAAAAAACCCATTTTAAATTTTCAACATACAGTGCGAATGAACTAATCTAAATATAATATTATACAAAGTAAAAAATAAATATAAATAATAATGTATTTTATTACTTTACTTAAAGATGAACATATAATAATAATAATAATAATGTAGGTACATATTATAAAAAATTATATACGTAGTAAACAGCATAATAAAACATACATTTTAAATTTGATATATACAGAGCGATGCAACTAAGTAAGCTTAGGGCAGGCAAAAATTAAAATTCTGCTTTGTACCTTTTTTATTAGATTACCTAGATATACATACGTTTACGTATGTATTTCTATTTCGTGGTTTCGTTAAATAGAAATTTTGTTCGTTAAATGGAACAAAAATAACTTAAATAACATTGAAAATAGCATCAACGGCAAAATCCTGACAAAAATTTCGTTATGTTTAAATATTAAACGAAAATGAAATACCCTGTATATTCAGTAGGTATTCAAAAATTATACTTACAATTTTAACACATGCAGAACAGTAGATTTTTTCCATATCTATTCTTAGTTCTTTGTATGGTTTAATCCACACTGACACACTACTGGCTTTGGGCATTTCACTGTAGTAAAATACGCCTCACAAGATAAAAAGCACAAATCGACGTAACCACTTTAAAAGCACAACCAAAAATGAAATCTAATAAATTAATAATAAAAGTACGCTTTGATGGCCGTCTGGGGTTTACTGACTGGTTTTTACTGACCATAAAATAATAAAATTTATTTGGGGAAAACCACCGGCGCGGCGGCGGCGGCCTTGTTCCGAAAAATGAATGAAAACGCCTTCCAAAGACCTACATTATTATAAATTCCTTCAAATATGCACATATATGCTATTTTTAAAGCATTTATGCAAATATTTAGAAAAATGCATATAATATGCAAAATATGCAATATATGCGCTTTGCATATTTGGGTGTCCTTACTAATAACATTCGAATGATAAAAAATAAACTTTTCACATTTTGAATATTAAAATGTGAACAATTGGCGGGTGATACGACTTTTTTATTATTCTTTTCGGACTCAGTACATTAAAAAACATAGGAATCAGGTAAAATTATTAAAAAAGTTTTTTTCATCGCTACCTGTGAATTTAACGAGCATTTGCGGCCAAAAAACTTTATTAATAAGATTTATTCCAATTAATACAATTTATTCAATAATTATTGCAAATAAAGTAGACTATTTTAAAAAAGACTTTCTTATGAAAAATATGTAGCACTATGCCTCAAACGTTAAACGAATCAGACAGGAGCAGTTTTCTAAATAATTGCTTAAATATATGCTTGTGCTTAATATTTATTGGCTTGTGGCGACATTGTAGATTTGTTTTTAAATTAAAATTGAATAGCAATGCATAGAATTTTTGCCAATTAAAGTTACTAACTGTTCTGCATGGTTAATTTAATTAATAAATCTATTCTAAATAATTTTCTTTTCCTACATTTCAAATAGTATTATTTTTCTATTAATACGTGAATAAGTGAATATATTACGAGTAAAAATGTAATTCAGTCTTATTCAGCAATATTATAAAATAGGCTAAAGGAGGACAAATCTTACCGCTGATTACTGATTACTGTTATTGACTACTAGCTAGTTTCTACGCTATAAATATTATACAATAATTTGGTTAGAACATGATTTATTAATTTGGATCTTAAGATATATACATGACAGGGACCTTAATTAACTTGTGGGGTTTTTTGGGTTGCTGATCATGAATCTGAGGTCGGATTTGCAAAATTCAAAATGGCGAATCCAAGATGGCGGACAAATTTTTTGAAAACCAACCGATTCCTACCAAATTTTGGTATACAGTTGGGGAATCCTCAAACCTGATACTCTTAAACCCTAAACCCTGAAACCTTAGACTTCCACACCCTGTAACCTCAAAAAATAGACCTCAATAACCCTGTAACTTTAAAAATGAGACCCAAATAAACTCAAAACCAGGACTTTTAAACCATATACTCTCAAACAGTAGACCCTTAAGCCCTAGAATTGCGAAGGTTAGACCCGCGCCTAACTTTCCTTTTTTTGGCTGTATCTTGTTCTTTTTTCCGCGAATGACCTATTCAAAGGCTTTCTGCCCAAACGCTTTTGAGGACTTGTTTCTCTTTTTAGCGACCAGCAAGTCCGCTAGCATATGGTCATCCCATCGTCCTTGATACCGATTTTCTATGATTTTCAGATCTTGGTGAAAACGTTCCCCTTGCTCCTCACTGTAGTCACCAAGATTATCTGGGAAATCATCGAGTGGGAGTCCAGGAAATGTAATTTTAGATTCATTAAGCAACCTAATGTTTGAAAATTTTTTTACCATTTTCTCCACTATTTCTTTGTACTTAGGACTTTTATTTATTTCCCAAAAAGTTTGTTGCGACTTCTTTAAAACTAAGCCAAGCAGCTTTTTCAACTTTATTCATTTTAGTAACAAATAATGAATCTTGAAACAATTTTCTTATTTGTGGCCCGTCAAATACGCCTGCCTTAATTTTAGCTTCAGAAAATTTCGGAAATTTTTTATGCAAATATTTGAAACATGGGCCGTTTGTATATAATGCTCTCGTGAATTGCTTTATAAGTCCAAGCTTAATGTGAAGCGGGGGAATAAGAACTTTTCCTGGATCTACCAATGGTGGAAACAATACATTATTTTCACCAGGAGTGAACGATTCTCTTGTTGGCCAAATTTTTTTCTTATAATGACGTTTCCCTTTCTCTGCTATTCCACAGACATTTATAACAGGGATAAAGTGTAAACCCTGACTGTTGGCCAAGCAATATTGTTACAATTTTCAGATCTCCGCAAATTTTCCAGTTATGATCAGCATATTTTATTTTTATCAAAAGCTGCTTCATTTTTTCATATTGCTCTTCCATAACTGTGGAATGAGCAATCGGAATGGGAGCGTAAACGTTGGTATTATGTAGAAAAACTGCCTTAATGCTCCGTTTGGAAGAATCAATGAACAGTCTCCATTCTTCAGGATCGTATGAGTTATTTTGAAATTCATCCATTAGACCTTTTACATCGGTACAATATGAAAGTGACAATTCCTCGTCCATTGTGAAATATTTTCGAAATTCTTCATCTCTGTTTCTATAATAAGAAATCGTAGCTTCTGGCTTAAGTAAATGTATTTTCTTTAAAAAGGAAGCAAGATGCTCTGAACCATCTTTGGATAAGCCTAAATCTCTGACTAGATCACTAAGTTCTGACTGTGATAGGAGTATTGGTTCTGGTTTACGGTTGTATGGTAGAAATTCTTTATCTGTGTCACTAGTATATGATAGGTTGTCACTAGAACATTCATTAGTAACAGTGTTTGAATCTTTTTCGACAGTCTCAATGTTTTCGGCATGAACTGATAAGGTGAAATCATTTGTTTCCATAACATCAGCATCAAGTGGTTCAGGAGGCGGAATTAGTTTTAGTTGGTCTTGTTACTGTCGAAACATCGTTATAAGTAATAGTGCTTTTATTTTTTCCGTTATGCCTAGATACAACATTCATACAAAAGTAGCAATCATTTTCACTGTATGGTCTATTCCATATTGCTGGTCTGGAATATTTAATCGCCTTCTTATTGATGTACAACATTATTTTGCAAGAACTGCAAATGATGTGGGGAACCCAATCTGCATCCTGGTGCTGTATTTCAATGTTAAAACAATCCTTATATAAGGTTTTAATCTTATCCGTTATCGGTGACCTCATTTTACTCAATACGTGTTGACAGCAAATATAACAAAATTAATCACTGTTTTTATCGCACTTATGAAAAGTCCTTGTACCGTGAGACCGTTTTCTTGTAGCCTTATACTCTACATGAGCCAAGTCACCCACACATGAACAGCTACGGTCGCTGGATGACGACGGCTGCGGGCCCGCTTTCCCACCCTGACCAACCGCCGATACTGGGTTTCCGAGTCCTTGCATCGTAATTCTCTTTCTTCTACCTGCCATGGACGGCATCTAAGCCGTTATCCAGGGACTCTACCGGCTAGTGGAGTAACACCGTTGCCCACCGTCACCACGTGGAGGTGCCCTGGATGCCAGGTAGAAGAATAAAAGTCGACCGATGAATTTTCTCGGCGTTCAAAATGGCGCGAAAAACATCTGCCATCTTGAATTTTGCAAATCCAACCTCAGATTCGTGATCAGCGACCCAAAAAATCCCTGTGTTACCAAATTTGGTAAGGATCGGTTCAATTTTAATTTGAATTCGTTTTTGCATTCGAGAAGCACTATATCTGTCTGATTTATTGAAGTTAGAAAGAAAACAGAACTGTATGGCTCAATCCAACCGATGAATATTAGCTTAGCGTGCCCGAAATACATATTAATACATCTTTGGATTCATGAAAAAGCTTGAATCAATTTTTTAGGAGTATATTTTTCTTAATTTTTTACTATTTTTTACCTATTTTTTGAGGTTAGAAAAAAATTGAGATGTGATGGCGATATTCTGACGTCAGATTCGTGATCAGCGGGCAAAAATACTACGGATCTGATATATCGCATCAAAAGTAATACCCCACTTTTTTTTGTGGGGCTGTGTAATTAAAGGGTTCTATTTTTACAGTTTTTCGATGTATTCGTCAAGTTTCCACTTTT
>CM032456.1:179749542-179850039 GCA_019049505.1 Pachyrhynchus sulphureomaculatus | reverse complement strand
GTTATGTTTTTGTCCCATAGTATACTATTAAGCATTGCAATCGCTTTTCTTCCTTGGATATTCCTCTCGAATATTCCTTCTTCCAGTGTTCCGTCCCTAGATATTCTCGCTCCCAAATACTTATAACTGGCACAGTGTTTGATGGTGTGTCCTGTGGCCAGTTTCAAATCCTGCTGTTGTCTTCCGACGCACATGTACTCGGTCTTTTTAATATTGACCTCTAGGCCCTATTTTTCATATTCCTCCATAAGTTTTCGTGTCATGTATTCCATATCATCGATGTCCTGAGCGACTACTACCTGGTCGTCCGCGAATGATAGCGTGTACAATGTAGTATCATCATCCAGTGGTAATCCCATACTGCTGCATTTCCTTTTCCAGTTCTTCAGTGCACTCTCCAAATAGATTTTAAATAGCGTTGGGGATATACAGCAGCTCTGTTTGAGCTAAATAGCTTTTCAGTTCCGTATTTTACTATCTCTCCTGGGATGTTTCCTGGTCCTGGGGCTCTACTAGATTTACTTACTACCGGCAGTAAAACCACTAAGCTTTTCCATCGGTTCCTGAAAATTAACAAAGATAATGTGAACTATTTCAGTCACGGCTAAAAATATACAAGCAATGCTAGCGTTTTCGATTATCAGGTATTTAATTATTGAGATTTGTTAGTTTTTCCCAACACTAACTAGAACATTCAATTAAGAACTTAGTAAAAATATTACCTCACCGTTTATGTCAACAAAGTGTAATATTATTTTCATTCTAACAATTCTAACATTGTGTGATTACCAGCCGTGAAATCACTGCTGGTAATCACACCAGACCAGCAGATTCAATATAATAATGTTAAAACATTTAGTTTGCAGCTATAAGAAACGGTCTGGGTCAATTTAACATATTAAGTTCAAAACCATTAGGAATTACCTACCATTAAAACTAGCAGCATCCTCGAACTCTTTTTATATCATTGTTTTTAATAAAAGTTGTAGTACAAAAAAATCTAAAATAAAATTTTCAAACCCGCAAATTTTTTGCCTTTAGCCACTTCTAGTGTAAATTAACCTTCCGGACCTCTACCATATATGTATTTGCAATAAGAGTTACATAAACAAATACTACTTTTAAGTCTTCATCGATACTGTTACGTAAACAGTTACTTTATATACTAGACGTTCCGCCATCTATATCACATATCGAAACGAGATACTTTTGTTATAGGTAGTAATTGTGTTAACATCACAATTAAAGAAACGATGCCCTAGGTGGGGAGACTTTTCATTATAAAAAACTATTCTTTAAGTTACTTTTTGTCTACACTCTACATCAACATATAGATGAGCAAGGTTTTTTTTAGCATTCCATACGGAAGACTTACAGGATCACTTCGGTGTCTGTCCGTCTGTCTATCAGACCCGATTTTCTCCGAAACTATTTGACATGGAAAGTTAACATTTGGCATAAATATAGGAATTGATAGCCTGATCAGAATCGTGAAGTTCTGAAAGTTAAATTTTGACTTAAGGGGTTAGACATAACTATATCGGGTTCAGCAACGTTAACTTTTTTAGAAAAAACTGCCGCCTGGGTTTTTGTTAGCGTTAAATTCCACTTGGTTACTGTCACCCCAAGATAGAATTTCTTCCAGGTCTTTGTTAAGTTGAATGACTTCCTGCTGTCTGCGGATATTCGTCTGAGTAGCCGATGTCCGAGCGTTCAAAGTGAATGAAGAGATAAGTGTACTGTCATCTGCAAAGCTGTAGATTGGATTCTCGGTCTTTTTCAGCAGATCGTTAATATAAATGAGAAAGAGAGTAGGAGACAGTATGGAGCCTTGGGGTACACCGGCGTTGATAGTGAAGGTGTTAGAAAGAAATCCATCGACTGCCACTCGCAAAGAACGCTCTCTGAGGAAACATGAGAGCTACAAACAGAACTTTTCAGACATACCATAAGAACATAGCTTAGTCAACAGCCCATCGCATCGTGCCAAACACGGTCGAATGCCTTGGAAATGTCAAGAGCAACCGCTCGAGATTCTCCAAAGTATTCAATTGCGTTGTTCCAAACATGTCTTACATAAGTCAGGAGATCTCCTGTTGATCTATTTTTACGAAAGCCATATTGGTGATCGCTAATAATGTTGAATCCTTCAAGATATTTTAGAAGATGCTGATTGATAGCCTTTTCCATGACTTTCGATATTATTGAAAGCAGTGCGATTGGTCGATAGTTATTTGGCAAGGTCTTCTTGCCTTTTTTAGGTATCGGCTGAACTGTGGCACATGGGGTGAAATCGGAAGTAAAAAAAACTACCAAGCCATCGAGTGGGGTGTCAAATGAAAGCTTGTGAAAATAAGAGTTCAAAAATATATATGATGCGCACACTCTTTTTTGTATTATTTTAAAAAATAACCAAAAATCTCTGTGAGTACTCGAAAAGTACTGACCAAAAAATTTCAAAAAAATTTTGAAATAGTCCTCATAAGGTGTGGATTGACCGAAACTTATCACAAGTGCATTAATTTGATAATTTATCTGATATAAAAAAAAATATAGGGAAAACTATATTTCCCTACAAAATGGTGAAGGGGAATTATTTTCCGTAAATTACTGCCCGTCGACAAAATAATTTTATTTTATTTGTTTATAATTAAATATTTCATCATCATTATCATCATTTGCTTGTTCCATCCATTGTCGGATGTAAGCATCCCCAAGTTGTCTCCAATGAGCTTTGTTGTTCGCTTTTTGCATTCAATCGTGTCCTGCTAATCTTTTTATGTCGTCCGTCCATCTTGTCTGTGGTCTACTTCTGCATCTTTTGTGTTTTCTAAGCCTCCATTCAACTATACGGCGTGTCCATCTGTTATCATTCAGCCTTGCGATATGCTCTGCCCAATTCCACCTTAATATACATATTCGTTGTATTACATCTGTCACTTTTGATCTTCTTCGTATCTCGATGTTAGGAATACCATCTTGGAGTCTAATATTTAGCATTCTCCTCTCCATTGCTCTTTGGGTTACCTGGAGTTTAGTTAATTTAGTTTTAGTGCCATATGTTAATAACGGCAGTACATATTGATCAAATACTCTGGCTTTTATTGTATTTGAGATATCTAATTTAAATGTAGATTGTAACCTTCCTAACTCAGACCAAGCTAACGAGACTCTTCTATCCAAGTCAGCCTTTAAATTATTTTTTGATAGTTCGATTTTTTATCTTAAATATATAAATGTTTGTACTTCTCCTGTTCTTTCACCTTCTGTTAATAATTCCTGACTGTTATCTTCACTTTCGTTGTGCAAATATTTGGTTTTGGCGAAGTTTATTTTTAGACCTATTTCTCCAGACTTGTTATTTAATTCCAACAGCATTTCTTGTAATTCTTCTTTTGTGTTGGCGATCAGAGTGATATCATCTGCGAACCCTAAATGGTTTAATCCTTCACCGTCTATTAGTATTCCTTTATTTTCCTACTTTAGCGATTTGAACATGTCTTCAAGAGTCAAAGTGGGGATATCGAGTCGCCTTGTCTAATTCCTCTTTTAATTTTAATTTTATTTGTTTTTTCTTCAAGCATTATTTGTGATGTGGCATTTTTATATATGTATTCAAGCTGAGTTGTGTACGTGTCATCGACTCCGCTGTTACTTAAGGCGTTAAGGACTGCACATATCTCTACCGAATCAAATGCTTTTTCATAGTCAACCATTGCTATCCACAATTTGACCTTATATTCATTTGCTTTTTCCATTAGTAATCTAATTATTTGAAGATGATCCAAAGTGCTGTATCCTCATCTAAATGCCGCTTGTTCACGTGGTTGATAACAGTCTAATTTGTTCGTTAATCTACACGTTATGATTCTAGTAAGGATTTTGTACAGTACCGATAATAGACTGATGGGTCTGTAATTCTCCAATTTAAATTTGTTTCCCTTTTTAAATATAAGTACAATCAAGGCGTTTACCCAAGGTGTTGGTATTTTACTTTCTATGAAATAGATATAGAGCTTGTATTATCGATGCTCCTCTATACTATATCATATTTATATATACATATACATACATATATATATATATATATATATATATATATATATATATATATATATATATATATATATATATATGTTTTTCAGCATCCAGGGTTTTTAAACTTATCCCCGTTATAAATACGATCTTTTTTAGCTTTATGTATTAGTTTATAGTGTTTACTTTAATGGATTATTAGTCGTTTCTATGTTATAAGCTAATTATGGCTATTCATGTTAACTCAACTTCTCACTATTCATGTGAGTGTTTTTTGTCTTATATTACATCTTATATTTTATTGTATTTCCTACATAAGTTCATTAATAATAACAATAATAATAATTTGAATAATTTAATTTTTGCCCAAGTTTTCTCAGTTAGTAGACGCATTCTCCTTTTCGGTTTTTGCCCTGAAGAAGGTCCCAACCAAGGACCGAAATATTGGCTTAATGAACATTGTGCGAACATTTATCACGCCCTTTGCCGAGTTTCCCAACAAATTTTATATTTAAGAATTTTGTTAGATACGGCAACTTTTGCTTTCTTTCTTTATTTGTTATATATATATATATATATATATATATATATATATATATATATATATATATATATATATATATATACATATATACAGTTATTTCATCGTCCCCTGGTTCTTTGTTGTTGTGCATATATTGTAGGGCGTTCATTATTTCATCGGTTGTTACATTGGGAATTTCTTCTAAATTAAATATTTAGGCAGTAAATATTTGTTTTACACTTTTATTACTAAATTCTAGATTGAGCTAGATTGATTTATTGGCTAAAATGTTATAACTACTTTACATTATTGACCAAAAAGAAATGTGAAAATACATATTAGCTCTCAAGATCACGATACAGAGCACTAATTGCGTCCAACTTGCACCTACCCTTTTTTTTTTAAAAAAAAAAAAAAGACACTTTCTCTTACAGTACAACCTTACAGGTTTCAACCCTTCTCCAATAAAAAAAAATCCGTTTCTGAGGAGCAATATTTTCAACATATATAGGAGCGGAAGGGGAGACATACCTCTCCTCTGGTTATGAGGTACAATAAAACTATATATTTTATAATATTTTTTTTTATTCTCACGACTTACATACTATATGGTTAATTGTAAAAAATTTTGGAATTGTCTTCATAAAGTGTAGATTGAGCAAAAATTATCACGAGTGCATTACGTTTCTAGTTTAAAAAAAATTATGTGAAAATACTGAAAATTATGTTCCCCACAAAATGATGGAGGTGGATTATTTTCCGTACATTACCGCTCCTTGCTCGTCTACAGAAAAAATAATTTTATTTTATTTACTTGCAATTAAATATTTACGTATTAAATATTTGTTTTACATTTTTAGTGTTCCGTACGGAACACTTATAAGATCACTTCGGTGTCTGTCTGTCTGTCCGTCTGATACACCCGATTTTCTCCGAAACTATTTGTCATATAAAGTTGAAATTTGGTAATAATATAGGAATTGATGGCCTCATCAGAGCCATGTAGTTTTGAAAATTCAATTTTGACTTAAGGGGTTAGTTTTGGGGGGTGAAATAGGAAGAGAAAAAAAATTTTTTTTTTTTACTAGGTAATCGAGTGTGGTGCCAAATGAAAGCTTGTGAAAACACGAGTAAAATATATATATATATATATATATATATATATATATATATATATATATATATATATATATATATATATATATATATATATATATATATATATATATATATATATATATATATATATATATATATATATATGTATATATATATATATATATATATATATATATATATATATATATACATATATATATATATATATATATATATATATATATATATATATATATGTATATATATATATATATATATATATATATATATATATATATATATAATGTAATACTTGCGCGTACTTTTCTTTGTATTATTTTTAAAAAATCGCGAAAAATCTCGAAAAATACTTATCAAAAAATTTTGAAAAAATTCTGAAATATTCTCCACGGGGTGTAGATTGAACGAAAATTATCACGAGTAATAATTTATCTGGTATATAAAAAAACTTGCACTTGACCGGTTATTTTTTTTTAAACACACTTTCTCTTACAGTACAACCTTACAGATTTCAACCCTTCTCCAATAAAAAAAAATCTGTTTTTGAGGAGCAATATTTCCAACATATATAGGAGTGGAAGGGGAGACATACTTCTCCTCTGGTTATAAGGTACAACAAAAATTTACATTTTATAATATCTTTTTTTAATCTCAGGACTTACATACTATATGGTTAATTGTAAAAAATTTTGGAATAGTCGTCCTAAAGTGTAGATTGAGCAAAAATTATCACGAGTGCATTACGTTTCTGATTTAAAAAAAAAAAAGTTTGTGAAAATACTGAAAATTATGTTCCCTACAAAATGGTGGAGGTGGATTATTTTCCATAAATTACAGCTCGTCGCTCGTCTCGAGACAAAATAATTTTATCTTATTTATTTATAATTAAATATTTACGTATGCGATAACTATTAGACATTATTGACTCAGAAAAAATGTGAAAATACTTATTGGATCTTTAGGTTATTTTTAACATCTATAAGAGCAGAAGAGGAGACATACCTCTCCTCCTCCCCGGTTACTCTACTGGTTATAAGGTATAACAAAACTATATATTTTTAATACCTTTTTTTGTTCTCACGACTTAACATACTTACTATATGGTTAATTGTAATAAAACGTTTTATTTTATATGTGGGACTATTGTCTTTAAGAAATGCATTATTGTTTCAGATATCTTCTGTATAATAAAGTTCTTACGATATGGGATGCAACTCATAATTATAGTCTATAGTATAACATTCGATTAAATGTGTACTTCTTTCCTTTCAAATCTAACGTGTAGGTTTAGTAATATAGAAATTTTAATTTGCATGTGAAAATATCATAATGTACTACCTGTCTATATGAAAAAATTATATGACTTGTTTTCTCGGATGAAGTGTTATTTTTAATAAAATTTCTAGATAAATTTCTTTTTAATTGTATGTGCTTGGAAATGCTGATTAATTTTTAATATATACTGGCACCTAATCTCAAAACATGTTTTGTCTTCGTGTTTTTGTAATTAGATGTTGGGATATCAACATGTGTTTGGTATAACGAACAAGTTGGTTGCTGGAGTTCAAGCTCTAACTGATAATAGCCGTACCACAACCTGAAAAATTAATAATTGACAAAACGTTGAAAAAAATTAAACATTGGTAAAAAAAAAAGTTTCAGTTTTAGTAAAAATACATTAAAGGTTAAAAGCTTGTGCCAAACAAATCAGTAAATAAAAATCATGAAGCAGAAACTTAAAACTATTAATACTCGTAATACGTTTTAGTTTCAAATATACTCTTCTTTTACAAAACACTGTTCTTCATTATCTTTCGCATCAAGCATAAAATAAAATTTACTTAGTTAAGTAGCAACTTACGTTTTTTTAGTGTTTCGTACGGAACACTTATGTCAGAGCTGTCCAGGCCGAAAACGTTTGCGAGCCAATACAAATTATGGGATGAACTGGCGGGCATAGTTTTTCATTAATTTCTCTTTTACAATGCTGTCAATGTCAACTCCAGTATTACTCGTTGCCATATGCAGTGCGTGAACAAGTGGAGTCGCGCGGTTTGGACAGCCCTGACTTATGTGATCACTTCAGTGTCCGCCGATTTTCTACGAAACTATTTGACCTAGAAAGTTGAACTTTGGCACAAATATAAGAATTGATGGCCTAATCAGAGCTGTGTAGTTTTGAAAGTTAAAGTTTGACTGAGGGGGTTAGTTTTGGGGGGTGAAATCGGAATTTAAAAAAATGTTACCTAGGACATCGACTTGTGACAACATGATTTCAAAAATATATATGATGTAATACTTGCGCACACTTTTCTTTTTTACACATATATATATATATATATATATATATATATATATATATATATATATATATATATATATATATATATATATATATAAGAAAGAGGAAGGACAGTAACAGGGCACTAGCAACAAACAATCCTAAGTTTAACTACTGGGAAACGCCCTTATAAGGAGAAGAGATGAGCAATCAAAGATCTAAAGGCTCTAGTATCTGCTTTTTATTTTTGTTATCGAGCTTTCACTGCCTAATGATAGCTTCTTCTGGATTCTAAAAATGCAAACCAGGTACAGAAAATAAACCAAAATGTTCGTTTTTAAAATGTGATTCAATGAATTATAAGACTGTATGAGAAATTACAAAATTTGCATTTTTGTTGGCCAGGTAGTAGGTATGATTACAAAAACATGATAAAAGGACACTTAGAGAGGTACACAAGTATTAAAAATAAAACGTTGTCAATAAACATTAATCAAAAACACTTTTTAAGACAGAAATACAACTGTAAGAAACACCATGATGTTGAAATGGTACTCCAATTTAAAAATTTTTCTGGCATCGAGTTTATTAACTATTTAGTGATATTTGAGTCCGAACCGGATATTGTTGGTAGTCTATGTCGTCATCAGATCGACACAAAAACCATAAAAGCATAAAAGTTAGGGATGTGGTACATTTTTTTAGGTGGATGCTACTGTTAGATAAATTATTTATTATTAATGATATTTATTTTTCAGTTAAGTTCAACTTGCACTTGACCGGTTTTTATATTATTATTTTTAAAAAATTGCCAAAACTCGCTGTTCCGCCTATCTCGAAAAGTACTGATCAAAAAATTTTGAAAGAACACTGAAATATCCTCCACAGAGTGTAGATTGTGAGAAAATTATCACGAGTATAAAAAAAACTATTTAGCCTGACAATATAATGGAGGTTCTCAAAATATACATTTATAGTACACACACTGGTGGCCAACGGATAGGTACGGAGATAAAATGATTTTATGTTATTTGTTTATAATTATTATATATATATATATATATATATATATATATATATATATATATATATATATATATATATATATATATATATATGACGAACAGGTATGAAATGTATAAATGTACTAATGGTTTTTCGGTATTACGTGTTAGCTGTAAATCTCTTGATGGACGGTTTCGCTGACGTTTGGATGGAATCTCATCCATCTTTTTCGAAGTGTTTAACACTAGATAATGTCCTGACGAATAATTAATCGCCAAGAGATCGCTTTAACAAAGATGGATCAGAATATATCGAAACTTCAGCGAAACTGTCCACCCGAAAAACCACTACTACATATATATACATATATATACATATATATATATATATATATATATATATATATATATATATATATATATATATATATATATATATAGAGAGAGAGAGAGAGAGAGAGAGAGAGGCAATTCTATTTTATTTAATAAAAAGATATTCAATTTTCTTAAAAGTAGTCTTGAATCAGTCTTCATCCCGCCACTTTCAAAAATTTTGAAATTTTTGACCATTTAATAATTATTACTTTCATGAAAGGAAGTTATAGTGTTAAAAAACGTGTAATAGATAGATTGCACAGATTGGTAGGAGTGACCGAGTTATTAAATAAATAGCCTACACGACCCTTGACCTTCCATTATAAAGTTAGCAGTCCAGGCGTTATCTTTAAATTTATCTTGATGGACGAGTAAGGTGAAAATATGAGATTGAAAAGGTGGTTCGAAACGAATTATGAGTATAATTATGGCACAATGTAAGTTTTTAAACCCACATAGTATTCTAGATATGCATTCTACCATATTAGATAGTGCTTATTGCAAATTCGACTTGGGTTTTAATCGGTAAGTATGAGGTGTGATCAAAAAGTTCGTGAAATTAATAGGTTGTAAAGGAAATAAGAAAACTATTTTTTCTTTTCGATGCAATTGCCAATATCTTGCATTGGAAAACAATGTTTTTCTTATTCTGAAAATAGTATTTTTTGTTTTTGTGTTTGAAAAAAGTTGATTTAACTAGGTATGTTTTAATACCCATTTATCTGCCTTACTTGAATAAGCCAGGCTACTAGTACAACAACATGGTTTTGCTAAGACATTGTCTCCGAAACCAGATGCTGAATTCCTTATTTTGCAAGATACTACACTTGCTTCGTGATTGCAATCATCTTTCAATCTTTCAATTTGACTAGGTTACGTGGCGATTATTCCTAAACTGGCTGGCTGGCTTAGAGTTCAAACGTGACCTACATATATACTTGTAATAAGTTTTTAATTAATAACATTCTAAGCAAGGCCTTGAGACCCGCGAAGTATTGTTTGCCTTCAAATTCTAGTTTAGAGATGTCTCGATGTAACCAAGACGTTTGTGCCAGTTTTGTGGATTACAATAAAGCCTTCGACAAAGTTAAACATTCGTAGAGATATTAAAGGCAAAACAATTGAATACTCGTGATAAAAGAATAATAACGACCCGCTCTAGCAACCATAAAGCAGTGGTGTGTGTCGAAAGTAGCATAACAGACAAAATCCGAATCAAGAGAGATGTAAGACATGGGAGCGTGCTGTTGCCCTACCTGTTAAATCTATATTTAAAGGAGATCATGATGAAAGGCCTGGAGATTAATATAAGAATTAATGGCAAGCCCGTCAACAATATTAGATACGCAGATGATACTGTCCTAATGGCGGAAATTCTAGAGCATTTGCAAAATATTTTAGACAAAGTAGTTAAAGCTAGCGAAGACAGAGAATAATGAGTAGGATAATGTAAAGAAAACTAAATTTAAGATAATAGCAAAAAATCAAAGAGTAAATGGAAGACTTCTCATTCATGATAATTCCGTTGGACGGGACATAAATATGATTATTTGGAAATAAATGTCCATAACAATAACGACATCTCAAAAGAAATTTGAACACAAATTCGGAACGCACGGGCTACGTTTGGATAGATGAAAAACTTCTTCTCAAGTCACGATATAAATTTAAATCTAAAAAATAATATTAGTTAGATGCTCCGTTTTCTGGGCGTCTGCTCTACGGAGTAGAGGCGTGACGCTAAATAAAAATAACATCAATAAACTGGAGGCATTTGATATGTCAGTATATAGAAGGATACGCAGAATATCTTTGATAGATAAAGTCATGAACATTGAACTATTACAGATAATGACCCAAGGAATCAGTTTTGAACGCGAAACTGTAATTCAGGTGAATATCGTAGTTTCTCCCACTAACTCCATTTTTACCCCTCAAGAGGGTGCATATGATCAAAATGACCCCGACAATAGATTCAGCGACCCCAAAAATCCCCGAGGTACCAGTTTTGAAAGCTTGAAATAACGTGAACTTCGAAATTTTACCTCCCAATTCTGTGCTGCTTTCTTCAATTTTAAAAAATTTTGAGGTTGTGTTTTGCAAATCGGCTTTCTTACGTTTGTCCGGAATTTCCGTACGAATATTTAAAAAAATGTCTGATTTCGTTAATAATTGAGAGTTCTAGACAATTTTAAACGAAAAATCAGATTCCTGGCCCACTGTGCGACGGCGTATCTCTTAGCTTCGCAACCTGAGAGAGTAGTTTGGGTGTACCTCTACTCATTTATTTGGAGCAGCAGCATCAAAAATACGGACAGCAATGATGAATGCCAAACTCCGCAGAGACCTAAAAAAGAAAAAACAATAATACGTACCCCTTCCATCGGCCTTAATCTGCGGACTTTTATTTTCGCATTACCACTTCAGCCGTTTAGTATTCCTTATAAATCATTTAAAGAGTACTGTTAGCCTGAGTGTGAAGTTTGCAGTTGCATAAAATTCTCTCCCTCGTCTGATTAATTTAATACACAGGGAACAATAACAGTTATTTACGTGTCAAGACTGAAAAGTTCTGGGTACAGTTCATGTTATAAGGTCTTGTCAAGTTTCTTGGAGTCAAGGAATATTGCAATTATGTTATTTGTTAATTAATTCCAATTTTAACGGAAATGTATAAGCAAATGTCAAGTTTCAGTTGCAAATATTTCTGAATCCCTTCTTCTGTTCAATAACTACGTATAAATTAAAATTAATTAACGTCAAACACTAATTTACAGTCTTTATTTTAGAACTGCATATTTTGGAATTATGGGGTAAATCATTTTATTATTTTTCTTCTATAATATATAAAATGCAACGTCTCTCTGTCTGTCTGTCTCTCCGTTAGTGCGCTTAGCAATGGAGAACCACTTATCCGATTTACGTGCTTTTTTTTAAACATACGTATGTTCTCTGACCAGGTTATTGGATATATTTTATAACGTTAGGTACCATAAAGAATAAGCAGTGACGATAATAGTGAATCGGATAAAAGTTTGCCGCTAGCGCGTTCTCTTGCAATGCACTGCCTGAACCATTAAATATGGAACAATATCATATAAAGAATATATATGATATATATATATATATATATATATATATATATATATATATATATATATGTATATATATATATATATATATATATATATATATAAATATATATATATATATATATATATATATATATACATACATATATATATATATATATATATATATATATATATATATATATATATATATATATATATATATATATATATATATATATATATATATATATATATATATATATATATATATATATATATATATATATATATATATATATATATATATATATATATATATATATATATATATATATATATATATATATATATATATATATATATATATATATATATATATATATATATATATATATATATATATATACTGTAGAAAATGTAGAAAGCTATCTCCGTTTAGGTTATCAGGCAACCTATATGAGCCAACTAAAAAGTTACCAACAATCCCCATCCAAACGTTAATTTTAAATTCTCGTTGAAAATGTCTTTCTGTAACTGCATGCGGATTTTCTTCGGCGTAAACATGTGTATTATGCAAATTTATCATACCACGACGAGTAAAACATGACTCATCCGTAAACAAAATTTTTTTGTGAAATAGCCTATTAATTGCTCTGCATTCTAAAACATTTCGTACAAATCTCAGACGTGAGTAATGATCAACGGGCTAGAATTCTTGGACGGGCTGAACGTGAAATTAACGAATGAGTTGTTCATTTAAAATCCGGTTAACAGTGCTTTTTTTAATTCTTTGTTCAAGTTCTAAGCTGCGAGTGCTGATACGTGGACTTGCTTCGATTACTTCAAGAACAGCTTCTTCCACTAAACGTCTTCGGGCTTACCGCGGTTTTCCAGCATTGACTCTCAAGAGTTGGAATCGTCCAATTTATCGAAGTCGACGTTCTATGCTGGCAAAAGTCTGGCGATTTGGAATTTGTCAATTCGAATATCTCTCTTGATACACTCGAACACTTTTTCTACAATTACCTTCGTAAAAACCAAGTACTAGCAACATATCAGTCTGTTCATCAAAAAATATTCCATATTCACAGGGAAAACAAGCAACAACAACAACAAATTATCAATCAAAAATAAACCCAAAAGTTAATTAATTTAAAGTTTATGAAGCTTATTGTCAAAAATCATTTGTGACACTGACATAACATTCCACATTTTCGCCAACTAGATTATTATCGCCTACTAGATTTTAACGGTTGATGTGACAAGAAAATTGTTTTGTAGGTCAGCATCCGAAAAACATTTTTTTTTTCAAGAACTGTGCGAGGTGGCGTTTTTTTTACTTGAGACAAAAAATGAAGTAAATAAAAGGACCTTTTTATGAAAAAAAATTCAAAGTCGTCGTTAAAGTTGCAAAACATTTCTACTAGAATTTTTGTAGGGGTGAGGGTAGTTTTCACCCTTCTCGAACCATTTCAGTTTTTTGTGAAAGTCAAATATTAGAGCGCCTAGCAAAACATGGGCACCCTAAATCTCATTCAAATCGGAATATTGGTTCTTAAAATATCTTAAAAAATGTGTTTATTTTTTTTTTTACTTTGATGCCCTCTAACGGACAAACGAAGCACTTTTGTATAGAGGTAAATTGTGTCCAATCGACTTATTTTCACTCCAAAAATACGTGGTAGTTCTATGTCCACGGAATAATGGGACATCCGGTATATATATATATATATATATATATATATATATATATATATATATATATATATATATATATATATATATATATATATACATACATACATATAAAATAGGAACGTCTCTCTGTTTGTCTGACGATAATAGTGAATCAAGTCGGAAAAATGTTTGCCGCTAGCGTGTTCTCTTGCAATACACTGCCTAAACCGTTAAATATGGAACAATATCATGTAACAAATAATATATATAAAATGCAGCGTCTCTCTATATCTATCCGTTAGTGCGCTTATCACTCGAGAACCACTTATACGATTTACATGTTTTTTTTTTAATTCATACATATGTTCTCTGGCCAGGTTATAGAATATATTTTATTACGTTAGGTAATATAAGGAATGAGCAGTGATGATAATAGTGAATGAAGCCCACCTGGAGCCGCGGGCACTGCTAGTTTTAATATAAAAAGAAAAAATGATTATTACGATTATTACTGAAATATAGTAAAATAGATTTCTTAATTAAATTAACGATGCCGAACAGTTTATAATTGGAAAAACTTATACGCATTGCTATTAATTTTCAATTAAAAATTCTACAGTGTCTCCACAAGTCAATAAATATTAAGCACAACCATGTATTTAAGTAATTATTTAGAAAACTGGTCCTGTCTGATGTGCCGGGATTTTTAAAACTTGGCTATAGATCTTTTTCATAAGAATAGCTTATTTAAAACAGATTATTTTAATTCTGTAATTATTAAATAAATGTAGTAATCGGATGTAAGAACAAATAATGCGAAAATATACCTAGTTTTTTTTCTCATGCTCATGAGGTCACACGATAGTATGATCTGCAATCCGCAATTTTTAGAGATCTAAAAATGGGAAAGCTATGGGATGTTGATCTAGTCATAGCCAGTTGGTTTGTGGAAGTTGTTGATTTTATTTATTTTTTACTTCCCTTGCTAAGGAAAATTATGCGTTCGTGAAAAAATCATCTACAATTTTTTTTAATTTCAGAATTCCTGGACCACCAAAAAGCTAATTTCTAACTTCATTCGGTTTGTCTGTTGAGAGTATAATTCCCGAACAAAATAATATATCGATTTGAAACTAGATACCAGAATAATATCTACTCGTAATATGTAGAAAGAGGCTATTGCTTTTTACAGGAATAGTGTAAAAGGGGTGTGGATCGAAAAATTTTGTGCGATTTAACCTCATTTTTGAAATTTTTCCTTTAGCTGAGAAAGTAAGTTAATTTTAAGTTTAATTGTTGATATAAAGATATACGGGGTGGAGAAATGGTACGGTACTGTGTTAGGGTTCTTACAGTCTTACAAATTACGGTAGTTTTTCGTCATTTCTCACTTGCCAATCATGCCGCATACAAAGTTGTCTTTCCAATGTTCAGGATTTCCCCGAAATCTTTAGATGTAGAAGTCTGGTCCCAGAATTCAAGTTTAACTGTTCAATGCTCTGGGTAAATGTAGCTTAGAGAAAGCTGACAAGATAAATAAAAACAATATCAGTTTTTTTTATTAAATAACTTTATGTGCACGAGTACCCAATTCATCAGTTAGTCAGGCTGCTGTTCAGTGGACATCGGAAACAAAGCTGAAGTTTAGCTACAGCTAACAGCATAATTTTTTTCCAGGTCCTCTCGATTGGGATTGTCAAAGGAAAGCTTGTGAAAACACAGTTCAAATATATATATATATATATATATATATATATATATATATATATATATATATATATATATATATATATATATATGATGTAATATATGCACATACTTTTCTTTGTATTATTTTGAAAAAATTCTGAAATATTCTCCAGAAAGTGTAGATTGAGCGAAAATTATTACGAATCCATCACGTTTGACAATTTATCTGGTAAAAAAAAACTATTTGGCTTAACAATATGGTAGAGGTTTATTTAATATGCTTTTGAGTACACGCACTGGTGGCCGACGGATAGGTACCGAGACAAAATAGTTTTATTTTATTTGTTTATAATTAAACAAATATTTAGGTAGTAAATAGGTGTTTTACACTTTTATTACTACATTCTAAATTGAGCTAGATTGATTTATTGGCTATATGGCTAAGATGCAATAACTATTATACATTATTGACTAAGAAAAAACGTGAAAAAACGTATTGGATTTTAACATATATACATATCAAGAACCCAAGTAATTTAGCCTAGGTAAGGATTTTATTTTATTTTAAAAGCAGTTGCCGTGCGGAAATAATTTTGTTATATAGGCTATATTTGGCAAAATATCCTCATTTAGTGAGTACTGTAACTAGATAAATATAACGCTCCAACTTAAAAAAAATATTCTATATGTTTTTGTTTTTTTTTTATTATACTATTAATTTAAAAGTGCATCAGCAAGTAATTGCCATAATTGCACTTAAATGTATTAGGTGTATATGAGGTTATAAATTACGAAACCGTAAAGAAAGATTAGGTACCACTTATGGTACATACAAAATCCGCGAACCAGAACAATGTGTACCTGTTTAACGCCAGAAAAATAAAATTATTATTATTTCAAAGTCATGAGCAAAGTTATAATTAATTACATATCTACGCACTTTATGCAGGTTAAATTCATAGACATATTAAACAGGACTAAAACGACCGCTGTTTCTGAAAAATAGTAGGGTTATAATTTTATAACGTTTTTATTAGCAGCAGCTTCTACTGATTTTTCGCCTGTCTGTCCGTCTATCTCTCCGAGTGTTTATCACGCTAAAAATTCAAGCCCCGAGAATGCTGAAGAGCAACGATTTTCAACCACGGAAGGCTTCATGTTCCTGCCCTCTATTTTCCTACATATGGTAATATCAGAGTAAACATAAAACACAGTAGCGATAATCCGATTCGGCACCTTTGAGCTCAAGGGGTTCGAGTTTGTAATGATCACACGACGTGTCGCCATATTGCTGGTATGATGCCCGCGAGTTTTTTCTTCTTCTTCTTCTTCTTCTTCTTCTTTATGTTAGATCGCGAGATCTGTTATTTAACCAATCAGCCGTTATTGTTTTCTTGGGAAGTGGATTGCCAGCTGTCCTTCCATCTTTTAGGTGGTCTTCCTAGTGGGCGCGTACCGTGTGGTTTGTTTGTGAGTGCCATGCGTGCTAGTCTGTTTTCGTCCATTCTATTGCTCGTGCTCGCACCAGTATCTTCTTCGTTGCCTGCTCCATCTAACTACGACCTCGACTCCGCATATTCTTCTAATCTCTTCACTTCTGACTCTATCCCACAACGTTTTTCTTGCTATTGTTCTCAGAGTCTTCATCTCCGCATTTCTCATAATTCTTTTTGTTTTTACCGTATCAGCTCTTATTTCTACTCCATAAGTCAGAAATAGGCCTTATACATGTTTTATATGTTTTTGTTATGCTTTTGATTCACATTTGCTTATTATGCCATATTATGTCTCTAAGGCTACCTGATATTGCTGAGACCTTGTTTGCTCTTTCCAGGTTGTTACCACTGGCCACCTTTATCTGCATTGCATGATCTTTTCGATTGTTTGTTCATTCACAATTAGTTTACATCTGGCAGGATCTTGGTTTTGCAGTTGTCTTTGGAGGTCATCTTCAATTTCCGCAATGCCTAGTAAATGATTTCCCATGCGATATCCTAGACTAAGTGATGTAACCTCCTCGATTAGTAAATCCATAATGAGGTTGAAGAGGAAAGCACTTAAACCAGGGATGTCAAAGATACGGCCCGCTGGCCGCATCCGGCCCCCGGGACGTATCAATAAGGCCCGCGATCGCAATGTGTCACATCATGTTTTTTACAGCTTTTAGACTTCACTCGATTCCTCTACGGAAGTTTTAAAATGCGTTCACTACATTTATAAGTAATTTCAAGGGCAGCGCGTGCCTTGACAAGCGAGAGAGATAGACAGTAACGCCATCTCTTAGCAACAAGCGGAAATACCCTATTATTTTTGTTGAGAACAATAGAATCTTCCACGCGCTTCGAATCTAGACTAGAACCTTCCTTATCGATATTATAAAAGGAGTGCGTCGGCGCGAGTGTGAGTCGAGTAATCGAAGCGATACGGTCGGAGAAGGATTTTAGTTGTACTGCGAAGTAGTGATTGTGAAGGTATTGTGCATTTGTTTGTGTCGTGCGCGTGCGATATCCATAATTGTTGTGCCGAGTTCCATAATTGTTACGATTTTGGCATAATGTCACAAAAACGTAAAGTTGATAGTGAGTGCAGAGTTTTTCAGTCTAAATGGGAAATTGCATATTTTTTCATAGAATGGAAAGGTGAACCACTGTGTTTGATTTGCAATCAAACAGTTGCTGTTTGTAAGGAGTTTAACTTGAAGAGACACCATGATACGAATCATAAATCAAAATTCGATTGTTACACTGAAAAAATAAGACACATTGTCATCTTTAAAATCTAAACTTCGCGATCAACAATCGATGTTTACTAAAGCTAATACTGAGAGCGAAGATGCCCTGAAATCAAGTTTTATTATTGCATTAGAAATCGCGAAGAGATCAAAACCTTTCACTGATGGTGATTTTATTAAAGACTGTATGTTGAAAGTTGCCGATGTTTCATTTCCATTTCAAAAGTCAATAATTCAAAATATTTCGCTGTCAAGAAACACTGTTGCTTCAAGAATAAATGATTTATCTCAAAATTTGGTTCTTCAACTGAAGGAGAAAATTAAGGAATTTACAAACTTTTCACTGGCTGTTGACGAGAGCACTGATACTGTTGATACAGCTCAACTTGCTGTTTTTATACGAGGTATTAACAGTAACTTTGAAATAACTGAAGAACTATTAAAGTGCGTTCCATTGACAGGTATTACAACAGCAAATGATATTTATTCTGCAATTGAGCATTTGATAGCAGAATATGAACTCGACTGGAATATACTTAGCAGCACAACTACGGATGGCGCTCCTGCCATGGCTGGCAAACATTCGGGCGTTGTAACTAAATTAAAACAGAAAACATCAGGGAATTTTGTGGGATTTCACTGTATAATTCATCAGGAATCATTGGCATCCAAACATTTAAAAATGGACCATGTCATGCAACCTATAATTAAAATAGTAAATTTTATAAGGAGCAGAGGACTAAATCACCGACAGTTCAGGCAGTTTTTACAAGATTTGGACGAAAAGTTTTCTGATGTTCCTTACTTCACCGAAGTTCGTTGGCTCAGTCGAGGAGTAGTTTTAGAAAAATTTTTTGCATTACGTGACCCTATTCAAGCTTTCATGTTAGAAAAAGGCAACCCAATTGATTATGACAATGACTGGTGGGTTGATTGTGCCTTTTTGGTAGATATGAATAAACACTTGACTGATCTGAATGTAAAGTTACAGGGTAAAAATCTGATTGTCACTCAAATGTATTCATGTATTCAAGCCTTTGAAACAAAGTTGAGGCTGTGGGAAAATCAGGTAAAAAATCAAACTTTGGATCATTTCCCTCATTTAAAATCATTTGGCACAGTGAACCAAAAAAAATTGGATCAATATTATCAACTTCTGCAAAATTTGATCACGAAATTCAACAATCGTTTTGAAGACTTTCACAAAATGAATGAAATGGAATTCCCAATTTTCAACAATCCATTCAATTTTGAAGCTTCACAGGCACCAGTTCATTTGCAAATGGAGTTGATAGATTTTCAATCGGACAGTATTTTGAAAGAAAAATTTAAAGAGATTAACGCTCTTACATTTTATACACAATATTTCAAGAGTTTGGATAACTACCCGGAATTAAAAAAGCATGCAGCACGCATTCTCTGCATGTTTGGTAGCACCTATTTATGTGAGCAGATGTTTTCCGTCATGAAAATAAATAAGAACAAACATCGCACAAGGCTTTCGAATGAACATCTCCAATCAATTCTTAAAATAACTACAACGAATATGATACCTGACATCAATGAGCTTGTCAAAAACAAGAGAAGTCAGGTATCTGGATCCTCGAGCTCAAAATAATTACCCTCTTTTATAACTTTCATATAATTTTTAACAACCGTATATTATCTATAATATATATATATATATATATATATATATATATATATATATATATATATATATATATATATATATATATATATATATATAAATGCAACGTCTCTCTGTCTGTCTGTCCGTTAGTGCGCCTATCACTGAAAAACCACTTATCCGATTTACGTACTTTTTTTTTTTAAACATACATATATTCTCTGGCCAGGTTATAGGCTATATTTTATTACGATAGGTAGCATAAGGAATGAGCAGTGACGTAAAATAGTGAATTATGTCGGAAATAAGTTTGCCGCTAGCGCGTGCCTTTGCAGTACACAGCCTAAACCATTAAATATGGAACAATATTATGTAGCAAAGAATATCTGTAATGTATAATCTATAATATATATAAAATGCAATGTCTCTCTGTCTGTCTGTCTGTCCATTAGTGCGTTTATCACGCGGGAATCACTTATCCGATTTACCTGTCTTTTTCTAAATTCATGCATATATTCTTTGGCCAGGTTATATAATAATAATAATAATAATCTATATCTATAATATATATAAAATGCAATGTTTGTCTGTCTGTCTGTCTGTCCGTTAATGCGCTTATCCCTCGAGAACCACTTATCCGATTTACGTGATTTTTTAAATTCATACATATATTCTCTGACCATGTTATAGGTATATATTTTATTACATCTATAATATATATAAAATGCAACGTATTCTGTCTGTCTGTCTGTCCGTTAGTGCGCTTATCACTGGAGAACCACTTATCCGATTTTCGTACTTTTTTTTTTAAAACATACATATGTTCTCCGGCCAGGTTATAGGCTATATTTTATTACGATAGGTAGCATAAGGAATGAGCAGTGGCAATAATAGTAAATGAAGTCGGACAAAGTTTGCCGCTAGCGCGTTCTCTTGCAATACACAGTCCAAACCATTAAATATGGAACAATATTATGTAGCAGAGAATATCTATAATATATATAAAATGCAATGTCTCTCTGTCCGTCTGTCTGTCTGTCTGTCTGTCCGTCCCTTAGTGTGCTTATCACTGGTGAACTACTTATCCGATTTACGTGCTTTTTTTTTTAAACATACGTATGTTCTCTGGCCAGGTTATAGGATATATTTTTATTAGGTGACATAAGGAATAAGCAGTGACGATAATAGTGAATTAAGTCGGAGAAAAGTTTGCCGCTAGCGCGTTCTCTTGCAATACACACTAAAGCATTAAATATGGAACAATATCATGTAGCAAAGAATACAATATATATAAAATGCAACGTCTCTCTGTCTGTCTGTCGGTCCGTTAGTGCGCTTATCACTCGAGAACCACTTATCCGATTTACGTGTTTTTATAAATTTATACATATGTTCTATATAATTCGATATAAGCCTAGATAATGGGAGATAAGGAGAAATAATGGGAGATAAGTCGAGATAAGCCTCGATAATGGGAGATAAGGTGAGATAATGGGAGATAAGTATAAATAATGGGAGATAAGGAGAGATAATGGGAGATAAGCAGAAATAAGTCTAGATAATGGGAGTTATGGTGAGATAATGGGAGATAAGGAGAAATAATGGGAGCTAAGGTGAAATAATGGGAGATAAGTCGAGACAAGCCTAGATAATGGGAAATAAGGTGAGATAATGGGAGATAAGGAGAAATAATGGAAGATAAGGAGAAATAATGGGAGATAAGTCGAGATAAGCCTAGATAATGGGAAATAAGGTGAGATAATGGGAGATAAGGATAAATAATGGGAGATAAGGAGAAATAATGGGAGATGAGCAGAGATAAGCCTAGATAATGGAAATTATGTAGAGATCATGGGAAATAAGGAGAAATATTGGGAGATAACGAGAAATAATGGGAAATATTTTATTACGTTGGGTAACATAAGAAATAAGCAGTGACGATAGTAGTGAATCAAGTCCACGCGAGCAGAGCCGCGGGCCCGGCTAGTATACTATATAATTAAATAAATAAAATGTTATAATAATTCAGTACATTTTTTTTATTTGAATCTGGCCCGCCTACACCTTCTAAATTTAATATATGGCCCTCTGCAAAATTGAGTTTGACACCTCTGACTTAAACTGTCGCCCTGTCTTATTCCTTTTGGTGTTGGTATAAGGTTCGTTGTTTTATTGTCTACCTTTATCCTCGTTGTGTTGTTTAGGTTTATTTCTCATATGAGTGTTATAATAGGCTGTGGGATGTCATTCATTCGAAGTATTTCCAGGATATCCCCAAGTTGTACCTTATCAAAGGTTTTTGTGAGGTCTATGAAGCAGATATAGGCTGGTTTATTGTACTCTATTGCTTTTTCCTTTATTTGCCGGACGATGAATATCGCGTGGATCTATCTCTACGGAAACCTTGTTGTTCTTCTCTGTTGGTTATGTATGTTTTCAGCTTCGATCTTAAAATGCTTGTCAGGAGCTTAAAAGTAGAGTACAGCAGAGTTATACCCCTGTAGCTTTCAGGATTTAATTTCTGGCCTTTCTTAAAGATGGGTATTGTGGTGCTTTCATGCCATTCTTCTAGTATTGTTAGATCTTGTATTATTTTATTAAATAGTTTAGTTAGTTCTTTGGCCAGTACACGAGCCCCGTATTTTAATAGTTCGTTTTAGAGGTTGTCTATGCCAGGGGATTTCCTATTTTTTAGTCTTTTGATAGCACTCATAACCTCTGCCTCGCCCATCATAACATCGTTATTTCTTTCTTCCAGATTTCTATGGTTATCATCCATTTCTTTCGTTGTTTTATGGAGTTTCTTGAAGTATTCTTTCCATTTTTCTGTTATTATTTTTTTTGTTTGCACGTATTCATTGGTCGGTTTCTTCCTGTTTCTCAACATTCTCCAGACCCTACTTTTGGCTCCGTAAAGGTCATTCTGCGTGGCGTTTGTAAACTTGCCCCAGTACTCCTTTTTTATTCTTGTTTTTTGGAGTTTACTTCATTTCTGGTTTTCATATATCTGCGGTAATCTTGCTGTATTTGGTTCGTCTTTTGTGCTCTGCAAGTTCCTTCACTTCTGTTGTCAACCAGGGTTTGGTGTTATTTTGTTTGTTTATATCGATTTTTTGATTCCTACTGCTTCATTGGCGAGTTTTTGAATTATTCAAATTTCTTCTTTCAAGAAAAATCCTATTCTGTAGAATAAAAATGAATTTTGCTGATTGAAAGGAACAAAAAAACGAGAAAAGTTTTTTTCAGAAACATTTTTTTTTGATTAAAAAACAGATTTACAAAAAAAGGCAAAAAATATTTTGCTTCCATGCTTTTTACACGTTCTTCATTTAAATATCTTATTGTTGAATTTATATTTCTCAACTATTAAAGATATTGTCTAGGGGGAAAAAATGTTCATTTTGAGAATATATCTCTGCACACCTTCAGTATTGCGCATATAATGTCCACAATCATGCTCCTTGGATTTCAGCGAATCCCAGTAATCTGGAGAGATTGAAAATAATTATAATTATCATTTTAAGAACAGATCGTCTTTCCAAATTAAAAATGAAGTGAACATACTTTTTACTCCATTTTATCATTAGTTAAATCTAATATAATAATTTTCATACAACTAATAACTTTTCGTGCCTATATACTACTTATATAAAAAAATTAAATCCATGCAGTGATTTCTTCAAACTCATTCGTGCTGGAGAATTACTACTTTTGCATGCCCAGATTTAGTTTTGAAAGTGTGTTTAGCGAATTTTAGCAAATAATATAACTTACCTCTAGCAAATAAAAAAGTACAAGTGAAAACATGATTCAATACTTAACAATAATTAAACATCAATTGTTTTACAAATAAAATGTATCCCTAATATGATAACACAATTATCATAATCTTTATATATTATATTGCATAATGTAAATATATATATATATATATATATATATATATATATATATATATATATATATATATATATATATATATATATAACAAGGATTTTCTACAGCTGACGCTGTCTTCCTTCTCTCAGCCTTTGATTCCATCCTTTTCTATCTTCCCAGTCTCCATCTGTTAGACCCCTGTCCTCCATAGCCTCGTCCACATCGTCTCTTCACGATCGTTTGGGTCTTCCTCTTTTTCTTCTCCCTATAGGGCTCTACTCCGTTATTTTCTTTATCCACCTATTATCTTTGCTTCGTCTTATGTGTCCATACCATTTTAATCGTTTTTCTTCAATGGTGTTTATTGCGTTCTCTTTGATGTTCATTCTGCTTCTTATTTCTTCATTTGTTATTCTCTCCATACTTGTCACTCTACAACATCTTCTCCAATACTCCATCTCTACCGCGTTAATTTTAGATTTATTTCTTTTGTTATCGTCCATGTTTCTGACCCGTATGTCATTATGCTTTGTATTATTGATTTGTATATGCGTGTTTTGTTTCTCTTTGTAATGTGCTTGCCCACAGGATCGAATTTAATTGTCTTATGCACGTTCGCGTTTGTCCTAATCTAGCTTTAATCTCTTCTTCTTATGTTGCGTTTTTTTTGAAATGATGGTTCCTAGATATTTAAATCTGTCGGTTCCTTTGATTATTGTTTTGTTATCTACTTTTAGATACTCCACGTTTCCCTCCTGTGTTGTTAGATATTCCGTTTTATCAAAGTTTATTGCTAATCCTGCTTTAGTGTATTCTTCTTTCAGTTTTCTTCATATAACTGAGGTCTTCCTCATCTTGCGCTGTGATTACTTGGTCGTCTGCGAAACTTAGAGTATATAAGTAATCTTCTCGTATTGGGACTCCCATTCCACTACATTTTTGCTATTTTTTTAATGATTGTTCGAGGTATATTTTGAATAGTGTTGGGGATGTAGAGCATCCTTATAATAGGACTTTTGATGTTTGGAGTCTCTTCCTTATTTTATGTCCTATTTTATGTTCACTGTGTTGTTTTCGTAGAGAGCTTTTACTGCGTATATTAGTTCTTTGTCAATGCCTATTTCTTTCATTGCGTTCCATAATCTTTGTCTTGGTACTGAGTCATAGGCCTTTCTTATGTCTATGAAGGCTAGATGAACTTCTCTATTCTTTGCCCGTTTTTTTCCATTGTTTGTTTTATAGTGTATATGTGGTCTATACATGATTTTTCGGCCGTAAAGCTTACTTGGTCTTCTCCATTTTTCCTTTTATATTTTCCTCCATGATATTTTTAATAATTTTTCCATACAAACGTCCCATACTCGATATTATGCTTAGGCCTCTATAGTTTGTGCATTTTCTGCGGTCTCCCCTTTTAAATATAGATACTATGACCATTCCTCTGTTATTTGTTCTCCATTTGTCGCTCTGTGGAACATGTTTCTCGGCATTGATAATGATAATGTAAATAAAGAATTATAAATAAACTCCTTTAGAAATACCACATATATTTTTACAAGCATTAACCGCACAACAAAAACTTCCCCTTGACATCTTTTATAATTATTTTCAAAAACTTCAAAAGTCATTTACTTATTGGAAAATTATTAATAATGAATTTCGGAGCAAGTTATAAAAAAGATTCTCTTTGAAATCCCGATGTAAAAACAACGCGCGACCGCGCTGGCAACCACGTTGTTGGTATGGTAGGGGACGCATACATGATAAAAAAAAGAGGACCTAAAAATTTTCTTGAGCGTCGCTACTGTGTTTTATGTTTACTGTGGTAATATGGTAAAAAGAAATTCCATAAAAAAATGCATTAAAAAAAAATTAAGTGCAACCTAAACAGACTTCGACAGAAACAAAGTTGTTTTATTTTCGCGTTTAGCTTTACAAGAAATAATAAGTAGTATCTATTACTAAAATGTAACTTTTTTTGTTTCAGGTGGAGAAATAGGTAAGAATTTCTATACATATTATGTAAGTATCCGCCAAGTTAGATTTTTGTTTTTTGATTTATATATCAATTTGAAGTAGTGGATCATTTCAAAATTTTCGAAAAAATTATGCAATTATATAACAGACACATTAGTTATGCCAAAATTTCAAATACAACCTTAGCTTTTGTAGATTGTTTAAGGATTTTCATGTAAATTTATTGTTAAAAAATAATGGTTCAGATGTAACACACGATAATGCTTAGTGATATATTTTCCGGTTTTGGAACAAAAAAACTTAACATTAGTGAAAAAAATTGGTCTTTTTTATATAAAAATTTATTGATGAAAATAAGTAAATACAAATATGAATACAATTAATTTGTTATACAAAGAGTTCGCAACAAATGAGAACAAATCCATTATTGTTTTTACTACTAACAGATTGTTCGTAGTCAAATGAGAAAAATATTCTAGCACGAAACAAATTTATCAAAAATAAATAAACTACGACAATAATTATTCTAAACTATATACAGTATGTCTAATTTTGATGGTGCCACTATTGGGATCTTAGAAACTATAAGACATACAAAATGTGTTAAAATTAGAAAGCGATGCTTCGTAAAAAAATAAGGGAATTTGTCAATTGAGTTCTTATTTTTGTGACTCTATTTTCATTCTCTCTGGAATACCTTGAAATCGTAAAACAATTAGTGCATTGTACCAGCATTTTAAGTCAGAATTATTTTTTTCACGAGGATTTTTAAAATTGGAGGATAAATTTGTGGTTTTTAAAACTCAATTGATAATTGTCTCTCAATAATGTTTTTTTTTATGGTGTTAATAAGTTCGGATTAATCTAATTTCAAAAACTGAAAAACTCTAAGTCACATGAGGTAACTTTATAATAATTTTCAAAATTAAATTTAATTTTCTTTTTATTTTGATTATCTGACTTTTTATTTTTTTTGCAAAAAGTTTTGCAAAATATCAATTTCTGAGCTCCCAATACATATAATTTACTGCCTGCTGTATTTAAAAATAGTTATTTATTATACACAATTTACCTACAGACATTTTTAGTGTTCCGTATGGCACACTCATAAGATCACTTTGGTGTCTGTCTGTCTATCTGTCTGTCCGTCTGTCACGCCCGATTTTCTCCGAAACTATTTGACATCTCCTTCTTCTTAAAGTGCCTATTCGCTTCGAATGTTGGCAATCATTTTACCTATTATTACTTTATCCACTGCAGCTCTGAAGAGACCGGTAGTATTTGTTCAGAACCAATTCCCCATATTGTTTAGCCAGGAAATACGTCTGCGTCCTGATCTCCTTTTTCCAAATACCTTGCCTTAGAATATTTGCTGTAGTAATCCATATCTGTAGGGATTTCTCATTATGTGTTCTAAATACTCCAATTTTCCTGCTTTAACAGTTTTCATAATTTCCAGTTTTTTTTTATGGGTCTAGCAGACGTGCTGCAGGGAAGTCCCTAAAGCGCTCCAGGAGCGGCATGTGTGCGGAAAAACCAGCTAAAATAACATCGGTCACCTCCCTGGCGCAGTCAGATGGGTTGTCGGATCGAAAACAAACGTTCATCCAAGGAAAGTTCGAAAATATTCCATGAGATCTTCCCATTTAGCAGATTTGTAGTGCCAAATCTTGCGCGGCCCAGGCGCCTCTCTGTCACTAATTGGCAGGATACTCGACGTCGAAAGCAGTTTATGGTCGGAAGAACCTAACGGCGGATTTACGGTGACCGTGGCTTCAGTCAGCGTTTAAGATTCCACACCATAAAGAAGACACTGAAGACATAAGATCTTAGCAGTCTAATTTTCGTGCTCAATTTTATTGCTGAGCTTTTGAAAAGTGATGTCATTTTGAGGAACACTGCTTTTTCGATACGGCAACGAATTTCCTGCGAATGATCCCACTTTTCGTTCATCATGGTACCTAGATATGAATATTGTGGATTTATTTGTATTTGTTAATTGTTAACCATCAACAAGGTAACAGGAACCAGAGACTTGCTGATTACCATGTACTTGGTTTTGCTGATATTAAGTTCGAGGCCGTATCGATTACTGACTTTATTTATTTTTACCATAAGATGTTGTAGACCCTTTAAGTTATCAGACATAACCGCCGTATCGTCAACATAACGAATGCTATTTATTCGCTCCCCATTAAGCAGTATCCTTCATCAGCCTCCTCCAGTGCCTCTTTGAAGATTTGCTTAGAGTATATATTAAACAATAGTATATTTGTGTGTGTAGGCTACTTTATTCTCTTTTGTTACCTCTGTTTTTGTGTAACCGTCCTTCCTCTATTAGTCCTAAAATGTCATCTGTCATCCATTCCTTCCTTTTATGTGTTTGTTCTATGGAGCAGATAGATACTTATTTTTTAGCCCTCTTGTTGTTTCATTTAACTTTTCTATTTCAGATTCTATGTCTTCGTTTAGATCTGCGTCTCGGAGTTCTTTATTAAGATTTTTTAATTACGTTTGTTATATTTTCGTCTTTAAGTTGTCGCATATCGTATATGTTTTTCTGTATTCTTTTTAACTTTTTCAAGATAATTCTTAGAACCCCTACCAGGGCATTGTGATCCGAGTTTATATCAACACTGGGATATGTTTTCAGATACAATACTATTCCTAAAACGTTTATTCACTAGAATATAGTTTATTTGATTCCTGGTGATATGGTCTGGTGAGTCTAGTGGGGACTTCCACGTGAATAATCTTCGTGGTGGTTTTTGATTTGACATAGAAAGTTAAAACTTGGCACTAATATGGGAATTGTTGGCCCCATCAGAGCCGTGTAATTTTGAAAGTTAAATTTTTACTTAAAAGGTTACTTTTGGGGGGTGAAATCGGAAGCGAAAAACAATTTTTTTTACCAGGTAATCGAGTGGGGTATCAAATTATAGCTTGTGAAAACACGAGTTCAAAAATATATGTAACGTAATACTTGCGCACACTTTACTTTGTATTATTTTTAAAAAATTGTCAAAAATCGTTGCCCCCCCCCTTATCTCGAAAAGTACTAATCTGGAATATTCTCCACAGGGTGCAGATTGAACGAAAATTGACACGAACGCATTACCTTTTATCTGATATATATATAAAAAAAAATTCTAGGTCATCAGTTTTCAACAAAGATCGGAAACAAACTTTGTCGAAAACTAATTTTGGTTGTGTTTTGTGAAGTTATTGATCATTTTATACCTCCGTAACAAAAAAATTTATTTTAAAAGCAATCAACATACGGAACACTAATTGTGCAAGTCCGACTTGCACTTAGCCGGTTATTTTTTTTAATTAAAAAAGAAACAGAGACTTTGTTGATGAACACTGCATGCTAGTTCTTTTATTATCTACACATCACATTGCGCTTTCCTGCTTGTCAAGCTCTTGCGAAGTCATTATTTATTTCATATCAATATATCAACAATAATTTATGATTCCCTTAAACCATTATCATTACATTTATATCTTTAACTACAATGTTATCTGAGAAAGATAATAAATCCATCATTACTTTCTCTTTAAAGTTTAACCCTTGGGTGTGACAGAAGAACCGTTGTAATTTCATAGAATTTTTTGTAAAAATATTTTATTAGATCACTGAGAGGTCAATAAGTTCCCAGAGCAGTGCTGCCTCGGCTACACGAATTGTACAGGGTGTACAGTTCATTATCTCATTTGTTTCGGGAATGACGAAAATATGTTAAATACAATAGTTTTTGGGGATGGTAAGGTGCACAGTTTAAAGTTATTTTTGAGTATACAGGGTACTTCAAAAAAGTGTGGGCGATATAACATATGTTTTTTAAATGGAACATCCCATTTTCTAATTTATTTTTAAATTTTGCGTAAAATTTTATAACTTTTTTATTAAAACCTTTTATTTATACCTAAACCTAGTAGTTTTTCTAATATTTAATTTTTTTAAAAAAAATAATAGTTTCCAGTTTTGTAAAAAATTGCCAGTAGCGCCATTGTTTCTGACGGTGACATACTCATAATTGGTACCAGCGTTCTGTAGAGATGAAAAAAAAGATATGTGTAAAGAAATTTGAGTTAGATGCTATAGGATGTTCAAAATAAATTTATGCATTTCGACTATTTTAAATTGGAAAATCTCAAATTTTTTAAATGGCACACCCTTTATATTATTATTTTTTCTGATAGATTTTAGGTATGTCATATACCTATTTATAATAGTTCTCGATTTATTTTGACTTTTTCAATTTTTACCCTTGTTTTTAATACACTTACGCTGGGAAAACATAAACAAATAGTTAATAATACTTTTAATATTTTTTTTATGGGTCTAGCACACCTGCTACAGGGAAGTCCAGCAGCGGCACGTGTGCGGAAAAAGCGATTCACGTTTTTCTTGAATCGCTGTGTAAATTGTACTCAGTGGGAAACACAGCCCTGTGCAAATTATTCCAAAGGGATGATGTTCTTCATATAAAAGTGTGTCTAAAAGACATGTCTATTAAGCAAGTAAAAATAGTTTAATTTGTTGTAGTAAGTGACGTAAAAAGGTAATAGTTATGGATTTTCCTAAAAATGAATTAATTGATATGGTATTGATAACTGCAGCGTTATGAGGGGGTGCCCCGTCGTGTTGAAAAAATGTATTTCTAAGGTACATTAACGGCAGTTCATCAACAAGAGGTTCTATTTGCTCCCTTAAAATTTCTAAATATCTCTGAGAGGTGAGTGTTTCTTCGTAAATAAATGGACCTATAACCCTGCCTCTAAAAATTCCTGTCCACACATTAAATCCAAATCTGCCTTGATTTCTTTGCTCCACAACTAAATGAGGATTTTCTTGTGCCCACGTATAAGAATTGTAACGGATAAAAATACCTGCATTGCATAGATAAGCTTCGTCTGTCCAAATGCAATTTAATGAAAAATTCGGAACGTGGTTACAATTCTCCAGAAACCATTGGCAAAAATCCATACGCCGTTGAAAGTCTCCGTCTCTGAGGTGATGAACTTTTCTTGTCCTATATGGCCTGAATTTGTGCTTCTTCAAAGTACGACTTACGTTAGTTCTTGGTAGTCCAGTGGATTCTTTTAACTGTCTGGTTGAAGTGTTGGGATTATTTCCGATAGTTCCTAAAACTTCTTATCCCTGCTTGATGAATAATTTTTGGGTCGTTTCTTTTCAAACTGGCCACTATTAACTAGGTTATGTCGCAATGGAGCGAATATATCCTTGAAGGGTTAGCCTCTCTGAATACCGTTCATGGTACAAATTACTTGCCGCTTCCGAATTTTCCCGGTTTGTATGAAACACACTATCATATCCCATTTTCCGTAATTTTCAAACTTCATTGTGATTTATTTGACAATTCAATACCTGATCCTGAAGTAAAATTTGACAACTACGAGTAAACAATTGAATTAAACCATATGGCCGCTCCGTCCAAAGCCTACTGAACTGAAAACCTTTATATTTTGAAGTAGATTTAAGCAAAATATAAATTGTGCTATATTTTTAGAATGGTAATTTAAAGCTCTATTCGGATAAGGGAAAATATACAGGGTATCCCATTTAAAAAATATATTTTTGCGTTAATAACTATTAAAATATTAGTTGTAACTTACACTGTTGAAATCCACGTGAAAAAGTGCTTTGAGAATGCTTTTACAGAAATCAAAAATTTTCAATAGGAAAAGAATTACAAACATTTTTGCAAAATGCGAATTTTTGAAAAACACCCTGTATATCTGAAACGGTCCTAGATATGCGGTTTTCACCATTGAGTTTATCATAGAAATTGAGCCTCAGATACCGCCATCAGTTTTCGTCTGTCTCCTTTAGATAAAGGGGTTTACTTTTAAAAGTATCCAACTTGGACCACCCTGTACATACACAGGTAGAAGCTATTGACAGTACTTACGTGAAAACATTTTAACATAATGACGTCACAAACATGGCAGCCAATCGTGGCGCTTTCGAAGTCACGTGATTTTTAAAAAAAATTTATAAACTTTAATTTATTCATAATTAATCGTAAAAAAAAATTTTAAAAAGTTTTTCGCATCGATTTATCAATATTATTTAAGATATATTTTTTAAATTAAAGTAAAAAAATCGATAATCAGTTTTTATTCAAAAACTCAATTATCACCATTACATCAAACACTTTATTTTTGCATTAGACACGAGTTTCGCTAATCATGTTGTTTAACTGAATCAATCGTGGTTAGCAAAACGCGCGTCGAGTGCAAAAATTGATTGTCTGGTGTAGTGGTGATCACTGTTGTGCAGTGTCATTGTGCCAAAGATTTCAAAATTCTAAAGTAGTTAGGAGGACCATATGGTATGTTGGTAAGGTAATATTTTAAACAATATGGAATGCAATAATAGCTTGATTAAAATAAGCAAAACAGCCGAATAGATTTGTAAATAATTAGGCTCTAACCTTTTTTAAAGATACTTATAAAAAAGTTTACCGTAATAACAGATAAGGTAGTGGGGCTGTAGTAACTATGTATTTTCTTTAATACTGAAACGACTTGAAAACAAGGTAATCAGCAAGTGAATATTCATCATCGTCATCATCATCGTAAGCCTGTATCACGCCTTTCCCAACTGGAACCATCTTCTTCTGCATTCTGCCTCTCTCATCCATGTGACCCCCGCCGTTGTTCTTGATATCATCCACCCATCGTGTTGATGGTCTTCCTTTTGGTCTACTGTGTGGCCTCGGTCTCCACTGCAACACGCGCTTAGCGGCTTCCATCGGCCATTCTCGTAATGTGTCCCGCCCATCTCCAATTCAGCCGTGTAATTCTCTCCACTACGTCAGCCACTTTCGTCTTATTACGAATCCTTTCGTTGGGTCTTCTATCTTTAAGGCTTATACCCAACATGCAGCATTCCATTGACCTTTGAGCTACCCTAAACTCACTTTTTCGTAAAGGTCATAGTTTATGTGCCATGTTAGCAGAGGCAGAACATATTGATTGAATGCCTTGGCCTTTAAATGGGTAGGAATATTGCCTTAAAACAAATCCGTGAGTTTGTAAGAAGCAACCCAAGCCATTGTTATTCTGCGGTCCACTTAAGCTATTTGATTGTCTGTTTCCAACATTTTATGACCCATATAGATATATTGGTCAACCAAATCTACCAGTAGCTGGGCTTGTGTGTACATATTGGTCATGATTGTAGTTTTATCCATATTCATCCGCAGTCCTACTTTTGCCGATGTTATCTTTAATTCTTCCATCATTTCCAATGGTTCATCGATGTCTTCCGAAATCAATACGTGTTTTAGTGCATATTCAATAATACTTTTAATATAATAAGAGGTATTTCAGTAACCCCGGTAAAATGTTAAAAATTCTAAACTTTTATATATTATGGGTATAGATAAGTACCGTTTTTGAAATTAATAATCAGCAAAGCATCATAGTGATACAGTCAGGAAAGAATTTAACTAACTAAATTACAAGACTCCAAATAGACGTAGATGACTGACATTATTACAAAATGTATTTAATAATAATAATTGACGAAACAACATTGTTTCTAAAAAAAATCAAAAGTTAAATTCGATGTTCGATGAAATAAATACAAGATGTTCCTGTCATGTAAATCACAAAAACTCCAGTATATCTCATTTTGGTACCTTATTTGCTAATTTACAATTCATGTTGCACTTTCTCAACAGAACAAATAACTATTACTTTTGTAACAACTCAATTTCTCTTTGGAGAACTTTTTTTGTATAATAAAAAGCGAAATTTAACCTTTGGTAATGTTTTTTATGGGCATAACACCCGTGCTGCAGGAAATTCTCTAATGCGCTTCATGAGCGACGCGTATGTGGAAAAAAGCGATCCACGTTGGTTTTGAATCGTTGTAAATTGTACTCGGTGTAAAACACAGTCCTGGGTATATCATTCCAAAGAGATGAGGTTCTCCGTATAAAAGACTGCTTGAAAAGGTAGGGGTGACAAACTGAACTGCATATGGATGTGATTCACTAGCGCGACGTCTACTTCTAGCAACAAGCACTGCTCTGGGAGTCTAAGTACTTATAGAACAGACTCAAGTTGCCAACCCTTTTTCTAGGTTGCGAGGAATAAAGGTTGCTGGTGAGTTCTGAATAGAATCCAACAAATGCAATATATGTACAGGGTGAGTCAACGACAGAGTAAAGGTCATTATCTCATTTGTTTCGGGAATGACGAAAAAATATTAAATACAATAGTTTTAGGGAATGTTAAGGTGCACAGTTTAAAATTATTTTTGAGTATACGGGGTACTTCAAAAAAGTGTGGCCGATATAACATTTTTTTTTTTTTTTTACTAGCACATCCTATTTTCTAATTTATTTTTAAATTCTGCGAAAATTTTTTTATTAATAATGTTATATACCTAAACTTAGTAGTTTTTCTAATATTTCATTTTTTTTGAAAAATACTAGTTTTCAGTTTTGTAAAAAATTGCCAGTAGCGCCATTGTTTTCTGAAGGTGGAATACACATAGAGAGCGTTCTATAGAGATGAAAAAAGATATATGTAAAGAAATTTGAGTTAGATGCTACAGGGTGTTCAAAATAAATTTATACATTTCAACTATTTTAAATTGAAAAATCTCAAATTTTTTAAACGACACACCCTATATATTACTATTTTTTCTGATTTTATTAAATATGTCATAAACCTATTCCTAATATTTTCCAATTTATTTTGAATTTTTCAATTTTTACCCTTGTTTGTAATACCACCATGAATGAAGCAAGAGAGGCCAGGCCGATCCAAATTTTTTATCCAAAATAATGTTTTCTAATGAAGCTACTTTCGCAGTAATGGAGCAGTTAACATGCATTATTATTCAACAGTTAATCCATTTTGGGTCCGGAAAGTTCAAAACCAAAACCATTGGCCCCTTAATGTATGGTGTGGAATATTAAATTTTCGAATTATTGATCCATATTTTCTCCGCGAACCGCTTAACTGGCCTAGATATCTAAATTTTTTGCAAAACGAATTACCCCAGCTTCTTGAAGAAGTTGATAACTTTGAAAGGGAACAAATGTGGATTCAACAAGACGAAGCTCCTGCTGATTACCACCGGGATATTTGGGAATATTTAAACGATCAGTGGCTCCCTCGATCATGTGACTTAAGACCTTTAGATTTCTTTTTGTAGGGCTACATTAAAGATCGTGTTTATGTAAATCCCCTTACAACACCAGGAGATATGGAAAATAGGACATAATAATTAATCATTAGATAAGTTAAACTATATTAAAATTATTATTAACTATTTGTTTATATTTTCACAATAGCGTAAGTGTATTAAAAACAAGGATAATTAATAAAAGTTCGAGGGTTTTGTAAAATCTGTCAGAAAAAATAATAATATACAGAGTGTGCCATTTAAAAAATTTGAGATTTTTCATTTTAAATTTACTTTGAACACCCTGTAGCATCTGACTCAAATTTCTTTCCATATATCTTTTTTTTTTTTCAACTCTATAGAACGTTCGTACCAATTATGAATATTCCACCTTCAGAAACAATGGCGCTACTGGCAATTTTTTGCAAAAGTGAAAACTAGTATTTTTAAAAAAAAATTGAAATATTAGAAAAACTACTAGGGTTAGGTATATAACATTATTAATAAAAACAGTTATAAAATTTTACGCAGAATTTGAAAATGAATTAGAAAAATAGGATGTTCCATTTAAAAAAAAACATATGTTATATCGACCACACTTTTTTGAAGTACCCTGTATACTAAAAAACAATTTTATATCGTGCACCTTAACATTCCCTAAAACTATTGTATTCAACATTTTTTCGTCATTCTCGAAACAAATGAGAGAAGCTTTCTTGCAAAGATATATTTGCTCGCAAGTTAAGGCCCAGCAAATTGAGTAAAGATATTACAGGAATGGAGTGTCCCGACATAACTATGTCGGGTTCCGCAACGTTAACTTTTTTATAAAAAATAATAACCGGTCAAGTGCAAGTTGAACTTGCGCGATTAATATTCCGTATGTTGATTGCTTTTCAAATAAAAATTTTGTTACAGAGGTATAAAATGATCAGTGACATCACAAAACACACCCCAAATGAGTTTTCAACAAAGTTTGTTTCCAGTCTTTACTGAAATCTGATGACCTTGAAATTTTTGTTTTTTTTTATATACCAGATAAATTATTAAAGGTAATGCACTGGTGATAATTTTCGTTCAATCTACACCCCGTGGAGAAGATTCCAGAATTTTTTCAAAATTTTTTGATAAGTACTTTTCGAGATAAGGCGGGTGGACAGCGATTTTTTAAAAATAATACAAAGAAAAGTACGCGCGAGTATTACATTATATATATATTTTTTACTCGTGTTTTCACAAGCTTTCATTTGACACCACACTCGATTACCTAGTAAATTTTTTTTTTTTTCACTTCCGATTTCACCCCCCAAAACTAACCCCTTAAGTCAAAATTTAACTTTCAAAACTACATGGCTCTGATGAGGCCATCAATTCCTATATTATTACCAAATTTCAACTTTCTATGACAAATAGTTTCGGAGAAAATCGGGTATGACAGACGGACAAACGGACAGACAGACAGACGGACAGACACCGAAGTGATCTTATAAGTGTTCCATACGGATCACTAAAAACTGCCGCCTGGGTTATTGTAGCTTTAAATTCTAGTTGGTTACTGTCACCCCAAAATAAAATTTCTTCCAGGTCTTTGTTAATTTGAACTATTTTCTGCTGTCTACGGATATTTGCATGAGTAGCTGATGTTTGAGCATTCAAAGTAAATGAAGAAATAAGCGTACTGTCATCTGAAAAGCTTTAGATTGGATCCCTGGTCCTTTCCAGCGTAGCGTTATGATACAGGATACAGATAGTAGAAGACGGTATGGGGTCTTGGGGCAGACAAGCTTTGATAGTGAAGGTATTAGAAAGAAACCCGACAACTGCCACTCTTAAAGACCTGAGGAAACACGAGAGCCATAAACAAAACTGTTCAGGCATACCATAAAAGTGTAGCTTAGCCAACAAACTATCATGCTAAACACGGTCAAATGCCTTGGATATATTAAGTGCAACCGCTCTAGGTTAACATAGGTTACAAGATCTCCTAGTAATCTTTACTTATGAAAGCCATATTGATGGCCGCTAATAACGTTGAATCTTTCTAGATATTTTAGAAGATGGTATTGATATTATTAAAAGCAGCGCGACTGGTCGGTAGTTGTTGCATAAGGTCGTCCGGCCTTTTTTGGGTATCAACTAAACTATAACAGAAAGGAAATATTCCCTTTCCGTAAAATAGCGTAAAAAGTCTATAGACAGTTGATGTTAATTCGCTCGTAAATTTTTTAAACTACTCTAGCATGTATGCAATCAGCACCAGAAGTATTTTAGTGTTCCGTACGGAATACTTATGAGATCACTTCGGTATCTGTTCGTCCGTCCAAATTATATATATATATATATATTATATATATATATATATATATATATATATAAAACTTAAGTTTAACTACTGGGAAACACCCTTATAAGGAGAAGAGATGAGCAATCAAAGATCTAAAGGCTCTAGTATCTGCTTTTATTTTTGTTATCGAGCTTTCGCTGCCTAATGGTAGCTTCTTCTGGATTCTAAAAATGCAAACCAGGTACAGAAAATAAACTAAAAACCTTAGCAGTTAATTCATCTCTGGTGAAGACAATAAAATTTGCATTTTTGTTGGCCAGGTAGTAGGTATGATTTACAAAAATATGAAAAAAGGACACTTAGAGAGTTACACAAGTATTAAAAGTAAAACGTTGTCAATAAACATTAATCAAAAACACTTTTTAAGACAGAACACAACTGTAAGAAACACCATGATGTTGAAATGGTACTCCATTTTAAAAATCTTTCATGACATCGAGTTTAGTAACTTATTTAGTGATATTTGAGTCCGAACCGGATATTGTTGGTAGTCTATGTCGTCATCAGGTCGACAAAAAACCATAAAAGCATTAAAGTTAGGGATGTGGTAAATTTTTTTGGTGGATGCTACTATTAGATAAATTATTTATTATTAATGATATTAATTTTTCAGTTCTAATTTTATAACAAAGGGACTTAACTTTGATGAATGTTTAGAATAAGACGAGTTATTTATTATTAATTATATTAATTATTTAATTTTATAACAAAGGGACTCGTAGGCTAATTTAAAATATTTAAAAGAGAATATTAATACTGGATGTTATTTATTATTTGTCATATTTAATTTTTAATTTTTTAATTTTGACAAGAAAACACAGAAAAGTAATTAATAATAAAAAGCAAAAATAACAGAAAGAGAAAAAAAACGTTAACTTTACTGGAAACTAATTTTTTCATAAAAATCGTTCCTTCCTCTTTCTTATATATATATATATATATATATATATATATATATATATATATATATATATATATATATATATATATTATATATATATATATATATATATATATATATATATATATATATATATATATATATACATAGTGTTGTTTACAATATTTTAAAATTATATTCAATTACTTATGGTTTAATTAATCAATAATTAAATAAACAATTCTTAGCGAACTCGAAACTATGCAACACATTTATCTATCATTTCATATTAAAACCTTAGACAAGTAAAACGGTACCCGCCAGATTGGATCGCAAAGTATAATTAATGAGATTTACTGATATTACTAATTAAGTTTGCATTCTGTTCCAGTTAAATTCACAGATTAAAAAAAACCAACATGCTAAGTTATAAATGAAACTATGGGTTGGCAAAAACCGCTCAGCTTTTTACTTCCGTATGTTTCACTTGTTTCGTACATTTAAGATAAAAATTTTGTTACACTCTATAATACCTCCATCTTTTTCTCAGCCAGTTAGGAAAAAATACATTTTTATAAAAATACGTTACGATATGAACCGGCAATAAAGACTGTAACCATTTCAAATTATTTAAGGTGGTTTTATTTAGATAGCTTTTTTTCAATTTGTTGTTCAATAAATTTATAATAATTTATTTATCACTAGCCGGGCCCGCGGCTCCGCTCGCGTGGACTTGATTCACTACTATCGTCACTGCTTATTCCTTATGTTACCCAACGTAATAAAATATCTCCCATTATTTCTCCTTATCTCCCAATATTTCTCCTTATTTCCCATTATCTCTACATAATTTTCATTATCTAGGCTTATCTCTGCTCATCTCCCATTATTTCTCCTTATCTCCCATTATTTCTCCTTATCTCCTATTATCTCACCTTATTTCCCATTATCTAGGCTTATCTCGACTTATCTCCCATTATTTCTCCTTATCTCCCATTATTTCTCCTTATCTCCCATTATTTCTCCTTATCTCACCATAACTCCCATTATTTAGACTTATCTCTGCTTATCTCCCATTATCTCTCCTTATCTCCCATTTATTTATACTTATCTCCCATTATCTCACCTTATCTCCATTATCGAGGCTTATCTCGACTGATCTCCCATTATTTCTCCTTATCTCCAATTATCTCACCTTATCTCCCATTATCTAGGCTTATATCGAATTATATAGAACATATGTATAAATTTATAAAAAACACGTAAATCGGATAAGTGGTTCTCCAGTGACAAGCGCACTAACGGACAGACAGAGAGACGTTGCATTTTATATATATTGTATTCTTTGCTACATGATATTGTTCCATATTTAATGCTTTAGGGAGTGTATTGCAAGAGAACGCGCTAGCGGCAAACTTTTCTCCGACTTAATTCACTATTATCGTCACTGCTTATTCCTTATGTCACCTAATAAAATGTAGCCTATAACCTGGCCAGAGAACATACGTATGGTTAAAAAAAGCACGTAAATCGGATAAGTAGTTCTGCACGGACGGACAGACAGACAGACAGACGGACAGAGAGACATTGCATTTTATATATATTATAGATATTCTCTGCTACATAATATTGTTCCATATTTAATGGTTTGGACTGTGTATTGCAAGAGAACGCGCTAGCGACAAACTTTGTCCGACTTCATTTCCTATTATTGTCACTGCTCATTTCTTATGCTACCTATCGTAATAAAATATAGCCTATAACCTGGCCGGAGAAGATATGTATGTTTAAAAAAAAAAAGTACGAAAATCGGATAAGTGATTCTCCAGTGATAAGCGCACTAACGGACAGACAGACAGACAGAATACGTTGCATTTTATATATATTTATAGATGTAATAAAATATATACCTATAACCTGGTCAGAGAACATATGTATGAATTTAAATAATCACGTAAATCGGATAAGTGGTTCTCAAGGGATAAGCTCATTAACGGATAGACAGACAGACAAACATTGCATTTTATATATATTATAGATATAGATTATTTTTATTATTATATAACCTGGCCAAAGAATATATGCATGAATTTAAAAAAAGACAGGTAAATCTGATAAGTGGTTCCTGCGTGATAAACGCACTAATGGACAGACAGACAGACAGAGAGACATTGCATTTTATATATATTATAGATTATACATATACAGATACATAATATTGTTCCATATTTAATGGTTTAGGCTGTGTATTGCAAAGGCACGCGCTAACGGCAAACTTATTTGCGACATCATTCACTATTTTACGTCACTGCTCATTCTTTATGCTACCTATCGTAATAAAATATAGCCTATAACCTGGCCAGAGAACATATGTATGTTTTTAAAAAAAAAGTACGTAAATCGGATAAGTGTTTTTTTTAGTGATAGGCGCACTAATGGACAGACAGACAGACAAACAGAGAGACGTTGCATTTTATATTTATTATAGATGTAATAAAATATATATCTAAAACCTGGTCAGAGAACATATGTACGAATTTAAACAATCACGTAAATCGGATAAGTGGTTCTCGAGGGATAAACGCACTAACGGACAGACAGACAGACAGACAGAGAGAGGTTGCAATTTGTTTATATTATAGGTATAGATTATTATTATTATTATTATTATATAACCTGGCCAAAGAATATATGTATGAATTTAAAAAAAGACGTAAATCAGATAAGTGGTTCTCGCGTGATAAACGCACCAGTGGACAGACAGACAGAGAGACATTGCATTTTATATATATTATAGATTCTAGATATTCTCTACTACATAATATTGTTCCATATTTAATGGTTTTAGACTGAGTATTGCAAGGGAACGCGCTAGCGATAAACTTTTTTTTCCGACTTCATTCACTATTATCGTCACTGCTCATTCCTTATGCTACCTATCGTAATAAAATATAGCCTATAACCTGGCTAGAGAACGTATGTTTTTTAAAAAAAAGTACATAAATCGGATAAGTGGTTCTCCAGTGATAAGGTCACTAACGGACAGACAGACAGACAGACAGAGAGACGTTGCATTTTATATATATTATAGAAGAAATTAAAATTTGGCCAGCATAGTATGTTAGTGTGATTCCTTGTTCAGCGTTAGCATAGGTTCAAATATATTGGCATTAGATACAAAATCATGAACTGGGGAAAGGCATACCCTCTGAGAGTGTTATCACCATTTCAGACACTCGCCATATTAACTGAAACTTATTTGTAAAATGGATGGAAACATTTTATAGGCGTAGTTAAGGCAACTCCTGAAGATAAAGTGCTACTTCTGCTTGATGGAAATACAATGCATTCGCAGAACTAGGAATGCGTTGATTATAGCAAAGATTAGTGGGATAATAATGTTACAACTGCCAGGTCCTACTACTCACCAGCTCTAATAACTAGACGTCTCCTTTTTTTTAAACCTATGAGCAGTTATTATAATCAAGCCACAAAAAAAATGGTTTAGGCTAAATCCATGTCGTCAAGTAATGCAATATCAAGTTTAGGTTATTTGCAGAAGCTGACCAAAGCGCTGCTATCAATGGCACCATTGTGAATGGATTTAAAGCGGGTATAGTTTGGCCCGTGGACAAAAACGTCTTTTCCGAACATTTGTTTAAAGCAGCTGAATATATAAATGCTCTCTCTCCCAAACAAACTCAAGTAACGAAAGCACATCGATCTTACAAAACGCTTCTATTATTATCAAAAATGAAAATAAGCAAATGGCTTAGCAGCCTATTGCCTCCGAATAGATTACCACATTTAAATAGTGAACCGTCTACGTCAGGATCTAACGATAAAGCTTTAAAAAAAATTGTAAATTAGCACAAATGATTCTTCGACGGTTTAAAAACTGAGCCTCGTTTTCATGTGATGTCATCTATTATAGAGAACCTGAACACTTTTAAGAGTCCTAATCTATAATTTTTAAATACATATATTTAGTAAGTAACACTTATTTGGAATGTAATTTTAATTACAATTTGATTCAAAAATTAATTTTACAATTCGCACATCAAAGATCGTTGAACTTTTGGTTATTTTATTTGAATTTTCGTAAAGTGTACTTAAACAGGGATTAACCCTCTTAGTACTGACCTAAATTATGCACTTTGATTAATCGAGAAAATATCGCCAACTGTTGTCGTTGGTTTTAAACCACTACTTAAATTGGCCAATCCGCGTGAGGCTAAGGGAATTAAGATTGATTCTTGACTGTAATGGGGGAGGAGATAAAACATCTAAACCTGAACTAACATTTCTTTACATGCATTACTATTTGAAATATTAAAAAAGGAACACATTATATTTTTGAATCGTTTTTACAAACGACCACTAGATGGTGCTATTGAGATATGACATTACTATTGTTGTAAAATTTAACATTTGTTATCATTAAAAAATTAGCTGAGTAGTTTGTCGGAAGTCACTTCCGACCCCCCTACCTACAATCTGCTTAGACGCCGACCTATAAAGGACGGCGACCGCACGCCGGTTTCTCAGTTAGCTTCGAGCAACAGCAGCAGCAAGATCATAGTATCGAGCAGTAGCAGCAGCAAGAGCACTTGAAAATGCCAAATGAGATTTTGGCGAAACGTCGTGCAAATTCATTGTTAGACGAACGGATTGAAATCCGGAATTTTAATGTATTTTATATATATATATATATATATATATATATATATATATATATATATATATATATATATATATATATATATATGTATGTATATATATATATATATGTATATATATATATATATATATATATATATATATATATATATATATATATATATATATATATATATATATATATATATGTATATATATATATATATATATATATATATATATATATATATATATATATATATATATATATATGGTGATATATTATTCACAGAAAGAGTTAAGCCAAGCTGACATTTCTTTCTACATGAAATTTACATTAAACTTAGAGAAAAGGAAACAATAAGGTAATTTTTAGATTCCTCCATTCTAACAACACTGGAAGGAACAAGGAATATGATATATTCCAGGCAACCCCTCTAACCGCCTCGTTCACCAAACACAATATTATGTTTTCCAATATAATAAATATAATGATCTCTCTTACCTAATTTAAGAATAGGTAATCTGGTTTTTTTCTAGCTAATTTTATAAATAAAAGTTTTTTATATTGAGTATATATTTTTTCAGGAATACTGCGAATAACTACTCTTCAATTTAAACTTTTCTTACTTGCCTTGCTAAGGGAAGTATTGTACTCGTATTCGTAAATGACATTTCGAAGTTTTTAAATTTTTTCACATTTCAAAGTTCCTAGAGCACCGAAAAAACAGTTCCCAATTTCCATCCATCTATCAATCTATCTGTTGAAATTACATCTTTCGAATGAGATATTGAGTTAAAATTTGATACTTGAAATAAGGTATGAAACCTTCTGTTTTCGAGCGATCTTACTTCAGAGGAAGGTAATGAATAACGTGAAGATCTATAAATTTTGTATAGTTTCGATAGTATTATGAGAATTTTTCCTAGGTTTTGTTAGTGATATCGAACAAGTTTTAAATATATTTATTTATAGTCAAATATACAAAAGGTTTAAAATGATGGGGTGGAGGTTAGAGATGTTGCTTAGAATATATCATGTTACACTTAAGAGGTTTTCTAAAAAATCTGAATCTGAAAAATGTTCCGTACGGAACACTCATAAGATCACTTCGGTGTCTGTTTATCTGTCTGTCTGTCTGTCCGTCTGTTACATCCGATTTTCTCCGAAACTATTTGATATAGAAAGTTGAAATTAGGCACTCATATAGAAATTGATGGCCTCATCAGAGCCTTGTAGTTTTGAAAGTTAAATTTTGATTTAAAGGGTTAGTTTTGAGGGGTAAAATCAGAAGTGAAAAAAAAAATTACCAGGTCATCGAGTGGGGTTTCAAATGAAAGCCTGTGAAAATACGAGTTCAAAAATATATTTAATGTAATACTTGCGCACAGTTTTCTTTGTATTATTTTTTAAAAGTTGATAAAAATCGCTGTCCCTCCCTTATCTCGAAAAGTACTGATCCAAAAATTTTGAAAAAATTCTGGAATATTCTCCACCAGGTCTAGATTGAACGAAAATTATCACGAGTAAATTACCTTTAATCACAGCCCCACAAAAAAAAAAGTGGGGTATACTTTTGATGCGATATATCAGATCCGTAGTATTTTTTGCCCGCTGATCACGAATCTGACGTCAGAATATCGCCATCATATCTCAATTTTTTTCTAACCTCAAAAAAAAAGGTAAAAATTAGTAAAAATTAAGAAAAATATACTCCTAAAAAATTGATTCAAGCTTTTTCATGAATCCAAAGATGTATTAATATGTATTCGGACACGCTAAGCTAATATTGATCGGTTGGATTGAGCCATACAGTTCTGTTTTCTTTCTAACCTCAATAAATCAGACAGATATAGTGCTTTTCGAATGCAAAAACGAATTCAAATTAAAATTCAACCGATCCTTACCAAATTTGGTACACGGAGATTTTTTGGGTCGCTTATCACGAATCTGAGGTTGGATTTGCAAAATTCAAGATGGCAGATGTTTTCGCGCCATTTTGAACGCCGAGAAAATTCATCGGTCGATTTTTATTCTTCTACCTGCATCCAGGGCACCTCCACGTGGTGACGGTGGGCAACGGTGTTACTCCACTAGCCGGCAGAGTCCCTGGATAACGGCTTAGATGCCGTCATGGCAGGTAGAAGAAAGAGAATTACGATGCAGGGACTCGGAAACCCAGTATCGGCGGTTGGTCAGGGTGGGAAAGCGGGCCCGCAGCCGTCGTCATCCAGCGACCGTAGCTCTTCATGTGTGGGTGACTTGGCTCATGTAGAGTATAATGCTACAAGAAAACGGTCTCACGGTACAAGGACTTTTCATAAGTGCGATAAAAACAGTGATTCATTTTGTTATATTTGCTGTCAACACGTATTGAGTAAAATGGGGTCACCGATAACGGATAAGATAAAAACCTTATATAAGGATTGTTTTAACATTGAAATACAGCACCAAGATACAGATTGGGTTCCCCACATCATTTGCAGTTCTTGCAAAATAATGTTGTACATCAATAAGAAGGCGATTAAATATTCCAGGCCAACAATATGGAATAGACCATACAGTGAAAATGATTGCTACTTTTGTATGAATGTTGTATCTAGGCATAACCGAAGAAATAAAAGGACTATTACTTATAACGATGTTTCGACAGTAACAAGACCAACTAAACTAATTTCGCCTCCTGAACCACTTGATGCTGATGTTATGGAAACAAATGATTTCACCTTATCAGTTCATGCCGAAAACATTGAGACTGTCGAAAAAGATTCAAACACTGTTACTAATGAATGTTCTAGTGACAACATATCATATACTAGTGACACAGATAAAGAATTTCTACCATACAACCGTAAACCAGAACCAATACTGGTATCACAGTCAGAACTTAGTGATCTAGTCAGAGATTTAGGCTTATCCAAAGATGGTTCAGAGCATCTTGCTTCCTTTTTAAAAAAAGACATTTACTTAAGCCAGAAGCTACGATTTCTTATTATAGAAACAGAGATGAAGAATTTCGAAAATATTTCACAATGGACGAGGAATTGTCACTTTCATATTGTACCGATGTAAAAGGTCTAATGGATGAATTTCAAAATAACTCATACGATCCTGAAGAATGGAGACTGTTCATTGATTCTTCTAAACGGAGCATTAAGGCAGTTTTGCTGCATAATACCAACGTTTACGTTCCCATTCCGATTGCTCATTCCACAGTTATGGAAGAGCAATATGAAAAAAATGAAGCAGCTTTTGATAAAAATAAAATATGCTGATCATAACTGGAAAATTTGTGGAGATCTGAAAATTGTAACAATATTGCTTGGCCAACAGTCAGGGTTTACACTTTATCCCTGTTATAAATGTCTGTGGAATAGCAGAGACAGGGAACGTCATTATAAGAAAAAAAATTTGGCCAACAAGAGAATCGTTCACTCCTGGTGAAAATAATGTATTGTTTCCACCATTGGTAGATCCAGGAAAAGTTCTTATTCCCCCGCTTCACATTAAGCTTGGACTTATGAAGCAATTCACGAGAGCATTAGATACAAACGGCCCATGTTTCAAATATTTGCATAAAAAATTTCCGAAATTTTCTGAAGCTAAAATTAAGGCAGGCGTATTTGATGGGCCACAAATAAGAAAATTGTTTCAAGATTCATTATTTGTTACTAAAATGAATAAAGTTGAAAAAGCTGCTTGGCTTAGTTTTAAAGAAGTCGAAACAAACTTTTTGGGAAATAATAAAAGTCCTAAGTACAAAGAAATAGTCGAGAAAATGGTAAAAAATTTTCAAACATTAGGTTGCTTAATGAATCTAAAATTACATTTCCTGGACTCCCACATCGATGATTTCCCAGATAATCTTGGTGACTACAGTGATGAGCAAGGGGAACGTTTTCACCAAGATCTGAAAATCATAGAAAATTGGTATCAAGGACGATGGGATGACCATATGCTAGCGGACTATTGCTGGTCGCTAAAAAGAGAAACAAGTCCTCAAAAGTGTTTGGGCCGAAAGCCTTTGAATAGGTCATTCGCGGAAAAAAAAAAAAAGAACAAGATACAGCCAAAAAAAGGAAAGTTAGGCGCGGGACTAACCTTCGCAATTCTAGGGCTTAAGGGTCTAACATACTATTTGAGAGTATATGGTTTAAAAGTCCTGGTTTTGAGTTTATTGGTCTCATTTTTAAAGTTACAGGGTTATTGAGGTCTATTTTTTGAGGTTACAGGGTGTGGGAGTCTAAGGTTTCAGGGTTTAGGGTTTAAGAGTATCAGGTTTGAGGATTCCCCAACTGTATACCAAATTTGGTAGGAATCGGTTGGTTTTCAAAAATTTTGTCCGCCATCTTGGATCCGCCATTTTGAATTTTGCAAATCCGACCTCAGATTCATGATCAGCAACCCAAAAAAAACCCCGTGTACCAAATTTGGTAAGAATCGGTTGAATTTTAATTTGAATTCGTTTTTTGCATTCGAGAAGCACTATATCTGTCTGATTTATTGAGGTTAGAAAGAAAACAGAACTGTATGGCTTAATCCAACCGATGAATATTAGCTTAGCGTGTCCGAATACATATTAATACATCTTTGGATTCATGAAAAAGCTTGAATCAATTTTTTAGGAGTATATTTTTCTTAATTTTTACTAATTTTTACCTATTTTTTGAGGTTAGAAAAAAATTGAGATGTGATGGCGATATTCTGACGTCAGATTCGTGATCAGCGGGCAAAAATACTACGGATCTGATATATCGCATCAAAAGTATACCCCACTTTTTTTTTTGTGGGGCTGTGTAATTGATCTGGTATATAACAAAAAAATTTAAAGTCATCAATTTTCAACAAACATCGGACACGAACTTTGTTGAAAACTCACTTGGGGTATATTTTGTGAAGTCACTGATCATTTTATACCTCCATAATAAAAAATTTTATTTTAAAAGCAGCCACCGTATGGAACACTAATTGTGCAAGTCCGACTTGCACTTGGCCGGTTATTTTTTTATTATTTCCAAAACAGCCTGTAGACGAAAAAATGTAAGGTTTTCCTTGTAAATTATCTTTGAAGCCCTCCGGTCAACTTACTTATACTTTAATAGGGTGATTTGTTTTGCTGAGTTTAAGTTAATATTTAATGTAAGAAAGTTAAATTTAATTATTATTGAACTATGTCTTCGCGGGGGAAGGGAAAGGGAACTAGGTAAACAACTTTACTGATTTTTATCATTACTTATTGATGCCTACAACATGACTGAAAACGTAAACGTTTTATTTTAACTTAAGTATTATAAATGGTACTTAAAAAGTTTTTTCTTACATACAATTATTTTCTTGGCGTGCAGCGTACCGTAAATACATAAAAAAAAAGAAAGAACAAAAACCTTATCTGATTTTATCATCTACATTAATAAATTCAGTTTTCTTACGAGGTATTGTATAATAGGTTTTTTTTTTAAGCAATAAGACCGACAAAACCTATTGAAAAAGGCAATTAGACCATAATAGGCAGTAATAGACATATCAGACAGCTATTATTAAAACGTGGTGTTATGTATCATATAATGATAAGTTATGTGCTTCACCGAGAATAACGACAATTTTCTTTTCACGTCAGTGAAGTAAAGCGTTCTGCAATAGTAATTTTAAAATTACTGCTTCTGGTTTTCTTTTTTATAAAAAGTTTTTTTTATTATATGTACTAGTGACCTATTTGAGCTCAGACATTATGTAAAATTAAAATACAAAATGTCCCAGAAAAAATGTTTAATTTTTAAATATTTTTTTGCATCATTGCTGTGCTGAGAGGCTACTTATGATATACCAGGTGTACAAGTATCAAATGCGGATTTCAGACAACAGATAGTGCACCAATGCACCGAACAAAGAGCATTCGCGGACAGCATTAATTTTTTGTTTTCATTTGAATAAAACTGCTGTTGAATCATGCCGATTACTTCGAGAAGCTTATGGTGAACATGCTCCATCACAAGTACGTGTGAACGATGGTTTCGGCGTTTTAAAAGTGGTAACTTTGATGTGGCAGACAAGGAACCTGGAAAACCGCCAAAGAAATACGAAGATGTGGAATTGCAAGCATTGTTGGACGAAGATGATTCGCAAACACAAAAAACAACTCGCCGAGCAATTGGGCCTTAGTCAACAAGCTGTTTCCAATCGGCTACGAGAGATGAGAAAGATTCAGAAGACCGGTAAATGGGTACCACATGAGTTGAACGACAGGCAAATGGAAAAAAAAAAAAAAAAAAAAAAGCGCAAAAACACATGCGACATTTTGCTCGCTCGGTAAAAAAAGGAAGTCGTTTTTGCATCGTATAGTTACAGGGGATGAAAAGTGGATTTATTTTGAGAATCCCAAGCGCAAAAAATCATGGGTAGACCCAGGCGCACCATCCACATCGACCGCAGAAAGACGATGCTCTGTGTTTGGTGGGATCAGAGGAGCGTGGTCTATTATGAGCTGTTAAAACCTGGGGAAACGGCTAATACTAAACGTTACCAACGACAATTGACCGATTTGAACCGTTCGCTGCTTGAAAAAGGCCAGAAAACCGAAAGAGGCAACACAAAGTCATTTTTCTTCATGACAATGCTCCATCACATATGGCAAAACCAGTTCGCGACACGTTGGAACCACTCTGCTGGGAAGTTCTACCCCATGTGGCTTACTCACCACACTTGGCTCCTTCCGATTACCACTTGTTTGCATCGATGGGCCACGCACTTGCTGAGCAGCGCTTTAGTTCGTACGAAGATGTGAATATATAGCTCGATGAATGGTTCGCAGCAAAAGGGGCAGATTTTTACTGGCGTGGTATTCACAAATTGCCCGAAAGCAGCAAAGCATACTTTGAATAAAGCACTTTTTATCATTCTTCCGAATTTAACATATTTTTTTTAGAAAAAAATCCGCATTTCATACTTGTACACCTGGTAAGCCTTTTCATATACGATAACGTCAATGTGGTTGTGTTCATTGGTCTGAGAGAAACACAGAAAGGCAAAGGACAATCAAGGCAACAGGGGTGGATTCTGTCATCCTATTTTATTTATTATTATTGTTTCATAACTTTAATGTATTTTGACATATGAGACTAGTGAAAAAAGTACTACTGACATCTATAGAGCGAAACAAAATAGAGATTTAGACCTTGGGCTAAATATTATCACTGTAGACACAGATAATGTCAGTGAACCGAATATAGTGACATGTAGCACTCTTTGGTTGCATGTAATCGAATAGAAAAAAATGTTTTAAAGGCAAATAGCATGAGATGGGTACGATAAATGAAGCCAACCAGTTTCCTCCCAGAGTGGTGTATGATAAGAATACACGTTACCCTAATACCCCCTTTAAAACTCTTTTATATGAAGAACCTCTTCCCTTTGAAATAAATTGCCCAGGACCATGTTTCCAAAGTGCGAGGTAAAGTGATTTAAGACCAATGTGAATCGTTACTTTTCAACTGGAGCAGCAATTTCCTCCTCTGTCCTATTGCCCTTGGCAAGGCGTGGTGACTACTCATGAGCTGGTTCTTCGTACTTGATCCTTCCAGATCTCTCGATTTAGGACCATTTGGCCCGCCTCATGCAGAGTTTTTCCAACAAGGAGTTGCAATTGGTCTATCCATCTTGTCAGAGAACTGCCTCTTGGTTTTCGGCAGCTGACTTTTCTTTCGACCATCAGTTTCTTCATGGTGTGTCTTCTTCTGGCGATGTGGCCAAAATATGTGAGGTAGGCTTGGTTTAAAAGTTTGAGTAACTTAGTTTTCACTCTAACACTGACACGTTAGTTCGGTACTCTATCCAGCACTGCGATTTAGCGACATATAAAAAATATAAGAAATCACATTAGAAGTAGTTATTTATTTTTTAAAATTCATATCATCATCACCTTCAGCTATGCAGTCCATCATCGAACATAAGCCTTCCCTGAATACGCTCATCTTCTTCGGTTTTGGGCCTTGTTTATCCTGTTGTATCCCGCTGGTCTTTTGATGTCGTCAGACCATCGGGTTTGCGGGCGTCCTCTACTTCTCTTCTCATTCCAGGGCCCTCAGTCGATTACTTTATCGGTCCATCGATTATCAGAGAGTCTTGCGATATGATGCCTAGCTCCACTTCAATCTGCTTACTCTCTCAGCCACATCAGTTATCTTGGACCTTCCTCGAATTACTTCATTAGCCCACGTTTCCATTCCGTATGTCAATACTAGCAACACACACTGATCTAATGTGTTCGCTTTTAGTGTATTTGGGACATTGGAAAGAAAGATGTTCCGCAATCTGCCAAACGCCGACCAAGCCAATGATATTCTCCTTGATAAATCGACTTTTAAGTTTTCTTTGGATATTACTATCTTGTATTCAAGATATATGTATAAATCCGTTCTTGTGATTTTCGCTTTTTTAATGTTCCGTACTGCTTCTTTATCACAGTTGTTATTTGTCAAGAACATTTAGCGATGTTTATCTTCAGATCAATCTCTCTGGACTTGTTAGGTTCGTTCAGCATTTCTTCCAATTTTTCTTCGTTGTTAGATATAAGCACAATATCATCCGCAAATCGCAAATTGAGTTGCTCTCCTCCTACATTTATACCCTTACTTGTCCACGGAAGTCGTTTGAAAAGATCTCTCAGCGCCAACGTAAACATTATCGCCGAGATGGTATCTCCTTGACGTACCCTTCTTTTCATTTCTATTTTATTGGTGCTTTCTTTCGAGACTATCAGAAATGTTGCATTTTTATATATAAACAGTGTCCCAAAATTCACGCAAGAATTGATTTTGGCGCCATTTGTATAGTAAAGTGTTACCAACAAAACAAAAAACACAGCGTGACAGCTGACAGTTCAGGGTTATTAAAAATGAAGCGTTACACAAAACAACAATGTGTTTTCATTGTTAAGCAATATTTTAAAAATAATGAAAGTTTGGCAGCTACATTTCGAAATTTTGCGTACAAAATATGGTCGGAATAGTGATTTAACCTCATCAACTGTGAAGGGATTAATTGAAAAATTCAGGGAGACTGGATCAATTAGTGATCTTAAACGCTCTGGCCGTCCTTAAACAAGTCGTTCGACACAAAACATTGAAGCAGTTCGTGAAAGTGTTGCTGAGACTCCAGGAACATCAATTCGGCACGGTTTTTTTTTATGGGTCTAGCACACGTGCTACAGGGAAGTCCCTAAAGCGGCTTGTGTGCGGAAAAAGCAATTCACGTTGTTCTTGAATCGCTGTAAATTGTACTCGGTGGGAAACACAGCCCTGGGGAAATTATTTCAAAGGGCTGATGTTCTCCATATAAAAGACTGCTTGAAAAGCGTTGTACGCGAAGTAACAAGCTGAACCTATACGGCTGTGAAGTATTAGCGCGACGTGTATTTCTAACATGCACCGCCGGTCAGTTTCGGGTCGCCAATCAGACGAACAGCTCTTCTCTGAACAGAATCCAACAAATGCAGTGTGTGTTTGGGGAGCGTAGCCGCAAACATGGGAGCAGTATTCCATAGTTGGTCGAATTTAAGCTTTGTAAAGAATTAACAGTTGTGGTAGAGTGTAAAGCTTTCTGGTTCGAAATAATATTCCCAACTTTTGAAAAGCTCTCCTTGCTATGCCTGCAACAGGACATATTTGCTCCCAAACTAACGCCCAACAAATTGATGCTAGGGGAATGGAGTGCCACGACATGACTATGTCGGGTTCAGCAACGTTAACTGTTTTAGAAAAAAAACTGCCGCGTGGTCGAGAATTGAACATTTCCAGAAACTCTCTACAGCGTATTCTCACGAAAAATTTGCATCTTTATGCTTACAGTTCAGTTGACTCAAGAACTGAAGCCTACTAACCACGCACAGCGAAGAGAGTTTGTTGAATGGATTATGGAACAACAACAAATGGATACTGATTTTTCGAGGAAAATCATCTTCATCGATGAGGTTTATTTCGTTAATCGACAAAACTGTCGCATTTGGGGTTCAGACAACCCACAAGTGACCAACGTGTCACTGTTTGGTGCAGATTTTGGGCTGGAGGCATCATCGGACCATTCTCCTTCGAAAATGCGGTTGGCCAGGCAATAACAGTTAATGATGATCGTTATCGCGATATAATAATCCAGTTTTTTTGTGCCTAAATTGCAAGATATCGATGTGGACGACATGTGGTTTCAACAAGACGGTGCCACATGCCAAACAATTCAATTAATGCATGAGTCATTTCCTGGTCGTGTAATATCTCGTTTTGGTGATCAGAATTAGCCGCCCAGATCATGCGATTTAACGCCGTTGGACTTTTTTCTTTGGGGTTTTTTTAAAGTCTAAGGTTTATGCCAACAAGCCCACCACCACCCACGACTTGAAGGAGGAAATTAAGCCACATTTATGCAAAACGGTCATGGAAAATTTCGATAAAAGAGTGCGTATGTGCCAGCAAAGCCGTGAAGGCCATTTACTCGATATGTTATTCCATACATAACCCTATATGGTATACTTTACGAATCAATAAAAATTTTTAATTAAAAACCTGTTTTTTATCAAAATTACTTTTTGCGTGAATTTTGGGACAACTTATATTTTGAATAATCGGCGAGTATCTGCTATCAATTCTACAGATACTTATTTAATGTTGCCCAGATTTCAAGGGAGTCAAATGCTTTCTCGTAATCCACAAAGGCCACCCAAATCTTGAAATTATACTCTTTTGACTTTTCTATTAAGGTTTTTAATACTTGAAGATGGTCCAGTGTAGTGTACTAAAGCCTTTTCTAAATCCGGCTTGTTCTCTGGGTTGGTAAGCGTCCAATTTCTTTGTGAATCTCGCAGTCCTCGCTTCCTATCTACAACAAAATTCATATAAGCAACCCGAAATGTTGAAAAAGTCTTCATATTTACAGTTACATGTGCAGACTACAATTTTAACTCATACCTTATTTTAAATTACTTTTCTAAACTCACGATAAGTTGAGATCCCGAGGAAAATGTATTTTCTCCGCCCATGCTTTAAAGAAATAAATAACATATCCCATATTTTTAACAAATGTGGAATTAAAATTTGTTTGGCTACTATTTCTACGTTCTCAGATCATTATTTCATACAATCTTCAATTCGTATAATTTGCTTCTAAATACGTATTAATAATCTTATACGTACACATCGTGATTGATTTTATTTAAAGGTAACTATAATTTATTCCGTAGTAATGATGAGGAAGAACCCAACCTTTTTTACTGTTTAATAAATAAGTAATCAAAGTTATATTATTAAGTCAAGTTATTAAAATCTATGTAAGGATAAAGCAAGTTTACTGTTACTTTTAGTATTTTGAAAAGGAAGAGTTATTTCGTTGAGGCAAAATTGATTATTATTATTGTTGATTTCAGACACTCTCTCTCTCTTTAATGGGCATATTATGGTTTTCCTGTATTTACAGAAAGGATGTTTTAATTATTACATCTGGTATTACTAAATATATGTTGTAGTCGTTTACGTTTTTATTAGTGAAATAAAAAAGTGATGAAATAAAGAAAAAGAAAATGAGTTGCATAACCAAGCTATTTTATATGTCTTCCATTTTATTATTTTGCTTAAACTATAAAAATATTGATAAATAACGCCGCCACCGTCCGAGTGACCAGAATTACTGACCTACACCTATTTTATCAATGTAATCAACTGAAATCTTAGAAATACGTAGCAAAGAAAGTACTTATCCTCAGCAATTGACTACAATATCATGCATTAATGACATTAGATACAGATTCAAAATTTGGAAATAATACGCACGACATCATATTATATTATGCTAAACGTTGGCAACATCAATAAAACACTTTCTGCATTACTAATTTGCAATATTCCATAAAAAACATTTATTTTGGCAACACCTTTCACGACATAAACAAAACGTATTGTCTTTCCAATTCAGTAGCATGTTTGCTATCTCTCTTCAATACAGTTTGAAAATCCCTGTCTCTCAGGTATATTCAATATTGTTTCGGTTCATGCCCATGGCGGCGTATGTAAGTTATATGTATATTACTTTAACCAAATACGATTTTCTTTATAGAGTATACACAGTGTCGTAGTTTAGAAAAAATTTACATTTCAACAACCTTACTATTACCATCTTCCTATTCGATGAACATGTACACACAAAAATTAACATGTTTTTTTACATAAAAAAATTAGAGATATTTAAGCAATCAATTTTTTTGATTTCGTAATATTTTTTTTTGTTGTATTGAATACAAAAATCAAAATGGAACAAAATCTGTATTTATGCAATGAATTCGACGTATTCTTCTTTATCCATCTGTCTATGTCCACTGCGGGATATAGGCCTCCCTTGAACGTTTCCAGCCTGAGTGATCTTCTGCCAATATCATTCGCTGACCGAAAATCCCTTTTTAAATCATCCTCTCATCGTATTGGGGGCCTTTCTACACTTCTTTATTCCACGCATGGTCGCCATTCCAATAATCTTCTTCTTCACCAATCATTTTGCAGCCTAGCCACGTGCCCTGCAAACTGGAACGTCAAATATGCTATCCTTCCGACGATCACGCCAGTTCTTTAACGAGTTTCTAAATTATTCACACGATCGGACAACCGAATACCCAGCATTCCTCTGGATAATCTTTAACTTTTTAGCGCTTATTTTTGTGAGCATTAGGGTCTCTGCTACATATGTAATAACGAGAAATACGCATTCGACATGTATTATAAAAAGATGCATTTTCTCTTAGTAAATCTTTTTTTGTAATAACCGAATTACCGGTATTATAATAACACGTAGGCTGAAAAGTTTTTGGTCTGACACATAGATGTCGCCCTTTTCAAAAAATCCATATGATTTTTAGGATCATCAAACGATACGTGTCAAAATTTCATGACATATCGACGATTAGTTTAGAAGTTACAGTGGTTTTAGTGACGCTCCTTTCTACATCATTTACTGGTATGCTAAATTTAAACGCGGTCGTACAGATACAAATGATGCTGAACGCTTTGGACACCGGAAAACATAAAAAAAATCCACAAAAGTGTTTTGGATGACCGTAAAGTGAAATTGCGTGAGATAGCTGACACCCTAAAGATATCAATAGAACGTGTTGGTCATATTTTACATGAACATTTGAGCATGAGAAAACTCTATTTGAAATGGGTACCGCGTTTGCTCACAGACCAAAAACAACAACGTGTTGCTCATTCTGAACGCTGTTTGGACCTGTTTAAGCGCAACAAAAAGGATTTTTTCAAGCGATATGTGACAATGGATGAAAAATGGATCCACCACTGTATACCGAAATCAAATCGACAGTCAGCTGAGTGCACAGTAGCCGGTGAAAGCCATCCGAAACGACACAACAGTCAGCTGGGAAGGTTTTGGGCTTTGTATTTTGGGATGCGCATGGAATAATTTTTATCGACTATGCTGAGAAGGGAAAAACCATCAATAGCGAATATTATGTAAAGTTATTCGTGCGTTTGAAGGCAGAAATCGCAAAAAACAGCCCTAAATGAACAAGAAAAAGTGCTCTTTCATCAAGACAATTCAAGGTGTCACAAGTCAAAGATTACGATGGCAAAATTGCATGAATTGAAGTTCGAATTGCTTCCTTATCCATCGTATTCTCCAGATTTGGCCCCCAGCAACTATTATCTATTCACAGACCTCAAAGAAATGCTCGCGGGAAAGAGATTTAGCTCCAATGAAGAAGTTACCGCCGAAACTGAGGCCCATTTGGAAAGCAAAGACAAATCCTTCTACAAGAAAGGTATAGAAATGTTAGAAAAGCATTGAACTAATTATATCGCTCTTGAAGAAGACTATATTGATAAATAAAGTAGAATTTTGCCAAAAAAAATGTGTTTTAAGTAGCTAAATCAAAAACTTCAGCCTATGTGTTACATCCTGTATATATATAATATTCACAAGTTATATTCATTAGCTAAAACAAACATATGTATGCTTTTAAAGGATTATCTTCTAGAATTGTTTTAGCAGCGATCCAAATACATGAAATCACTTTAGTCTATGATAAAAATATTGCTTAAAACCAATCCAACAGTAAAATCAATTTACATAAACAGGATTTCTAAAATACAAATTAAAAAGCTTAACCTATAAATGGAAAAAATTAATCTTTTCCATTAGGATATTGCGATTTACAACTCTTTTATTCTTTCTGTAATAGGCAACTCTAAAGGTCCTCTTTTTATTTTCCAATTTTCGCTTATATTCCGTGTTTCTATAGTTTCGTTAAAAGCAACTTTATCTTCTTACTTTTGATATGGGTCTTTAAGTTTCATGCGTGTCTTTTTTTCTTCGGTTAGGATTAAGTGAGAGAAGTTATCCGGAAGAATCGTATGTCTACTATATTCGACAGTATTTCCAAGATATGGTCCTAGTGTTTTCTACTATTTTTTTTTTAAGTTTGGGTTCACTTTTGACGGGTTATAGCATTTACTAAAATAGTTAACTTCACCAAATACAGCCTAAAAACTATTTAAAAACTCACTTCTTACTAAATGCAGTTTGCAACCAGACGTCAGAATGTATCAAAATAATTTTTATTGAAAAAAGAATTGCAAATAAAACCAAATAGTGCCGAAAAATCATCAGAGGGAATGGCCTTAGTGAAATTGTACAAATATGATGTTCGCATATTTTCTATTTTTAAACTTAAATCTTGTACAGCAGTTATTTTGTAAAATGATTTACTTTAGACTGTAATAAAAGAAAACTCCCTGCTTAACTTTTAATATCTAAGTGTGAAGGTTTAAATAAATTATTTTAGGACATTATTTTACCGTTCATTTAAAATAAGCCTAGAAAAAGTAACGTGGTAAAACATACATTTTTACTGATAACACAGCCCCACAAAAAAAAAAAAGTGGGGTATACTTTTGATGCGATATATCAGATCCGTAGTATTTTTGCCCGCTGATCACGAATCTGACGTCAGAATATCGCCATCACATCTCAATTTTTTTCTAACCTCAAAAAATAGGTAAAAATTAGTAAAAATTAAGAAAAATATACTCCTAAAAATTGATTCAAGCTTTTTCATGAATCCAAAGATGTATTAATATGTATTCGGACACGCTAAGCTAATATTAATCGGTTGGATTGAGCCATACAGTTCTGTTTTCTTTCTAACCTCAATAAATCAGACAGATATAGTGCTTCTCGAATGCAAAAACGAATTCAAATTAAAATTCAACCGATCCTTACCAAATTTGGTACACGGGGATTTTTTGGGTTGCTGATCACGAATCTGAGGTTGGATTTGCAAAATTCAAGATGGCAGATGTTTTCGCGCCATTTTGAACGCCGAGAAAATTCATCGGTCGATTTTTATTCTTCTACCTGCATCCAGGGCACCTCCACGTGGTGACGGTGGGCAACGGTGTTACTCCACTAGCCGGCAGAGTCCCGTCATGGCAGGTAGAAGAAAGAGAATTACGATGCAGGGACTCGGAAACCCAGTATCGGCGGTTGGTCAGGGGGGAAAGCGGGCCCGCAGCCGTCGTCATCGAGCGACCGTAGCTCTTCATGTGTGGGTGACTTGGCTCATGTAGAGTATAATGCTACAAGAAAACGGTCTCACGGTAGAAGGACTTTTCATAAGTGCGATAAAAACAGTGATTCATTTTGTTATATTTGCTGTCAACACGTATAGAGTCAAATGGGGTCACCGATAACGGATAAGATTAAAACCTTATATAAGGATTGTTTTAACATTGAAATACAGCACCCGGATACAGATTGGGTTCCCCACATCATTTGCAGTTCTTGCAAAATAATGTTGTACATCAATAAGAAGGCGATTAAATATTCCAGACCAGCAATATGGAATAGACCATACAGTGAAAATGATTGCTACTTTTGTATGAATGTTGTATCTAGGCATAACCGAAAAAATAAAAGCACTATTACTTATAACGATGTTTCGACAGTAACAAGACCAACTAAACTAATTCCGCCTCCTGAACCACTTGATGCTGATGTTATGGAAACAAATGATTTCACCTTATCAGTTCATGCCGAAAACATTGAGACTGTCGAAAAAGATTCAAACACTGTTACTAATGAATGTTCTAGTGACAACCTATCATATACTAGTGACACAGATAAAGAATTTCTACCATACAACCGTAAACCAGAACCAATACACGTATCACAGTCAGAACTTAGTGATCTAGTCAGAGATTTAGGCTTATCCAAAGATGGTTCAGAGCATCTTGCTTCCTTTTTAAAGAAAAGACATTTACTTAAGCCAGAAGCTACGATTTCTTATTATAGAAACAGAGATGAAGAATTTCGAAAATATTTCACAATGGACGAGGAATTGTCACTTTCATATTGTACCGATGTAAAAGGTCTAATGGATGAATTTCAAAATAACTCATACGATCCTGAAGAATGGAGACTGTTCATTGATTCTTCTAAACGGAGCATTAAGGCAGTTTTGCTGCATAATACCAACGTTTACGCTCCCATTCCGATTGCTCATTCCACAGTTATGGAAGAGCAATATGAAAAAATGAAGCAGCTTTTGATAAAAATAAAATATGCTGATCATAACTGGAAAATTTGTGGAGATTTGAAAATTGTAACAATATTGCTTGGCCAACAGTCAGGGTTTACACTTTATCCCTGTTACAAATGTCTGTGGAATAACAGAGACAGGGAACGTCATTATAAGAAAAAAATTTGGCCAACAAGAGAATCGTTCACTCCTGGTGAAAATAATGTATTGTTTCCACCATTGGTAGATCCAGGAAAAGTTCTTATTCCCCCGTTTCACGTTAAGCTTGGACTTATGAAGCAATTCACGAGAGCATTAGATACAAACGGCCCATGTTTCAAATATTTGCATAAAAAATTTCCGAAATTTTCTGAAGCTAAAATTAAGGCAGGCGTATTTGACGGGTCACAAATAAGAAAATTGTTTCAAGATTCATTATTTGTTACTAAAATGAATAAAGTTGAAAAAGCTGCTTGTCTTAGTTTTAAAGAAGTCGAAACAAACTTTTTGGGAAATAATAAAAGTCCTAAGTACAAAGAAATAGTCGAGAAAATGGTAAAAAATTTTCAAACATTAGGTTGCTTAATGAATCTAAAATTACATTTCCTGGAGTCCCACATCGATGATTTCCCAGATAATCTTGGTGACTACAGTGAGGAGCAAGGGGAACGTTTTCACCAAGATCTGAAAATCATAGAAAATCGGTATCAAGGACGATGGGATGACCATATGCTAGCGGACTATTGCTGGTCGCTAAAAAGAGAAACAAGTCCTCAAAAGCGTTTGGGCAGAAAAACCTTTGAATAGGTCATTCGCGGAAAAAAAAAATAACAAGATACAGCCAAAAAAAGGAAAGTTAGGCGCGGGTCTAACCTTCGCAATTCTAGGGCTTAAGGGTCTACTATTTGAGTGAGAGTATATGGTTTAAAAGTCCTGGTTTTGAGTTTATTGGGTCTCATTTTTAAAGTTACAGGGTTATTGAGGTCTATTTTTTGAGATTACAGGGTGTGGGAGTCTAAGGTTTCAGGGTTTAGGGTTTAAGAGTATCAGGTTTGAGGATTCCCCAACTGTATACCAAATTTGGTAGGAATCGGTTGGTTTTCAAAAATTTTGTCCGCCATCTTGGATCCGCCATTTTGAATTTTGCAAATCCGACCTCAGATTCATGATCAGCAACCCAAAAAACCCCCGTGTACCAAATTTGGTAAGAATCGGTTGAATTTTAATTTGAATTCGTTTTTGCATTCGAGAAGCACTATATCTGTCTGATTTATTGAGGTTAGAAAGAAAACAGAACTGTATGGCTTAATCCAACCGATGAATATTAGCTTAGCGTGTCCGAATACATATTAATACATCTTTGGATTCATGAAAAAGCTTGAATCAATTTTTTAGGAGTATATTTTTCTTAATTTTTACTAATTTGAACCTATTTTTTGAGTTTAGAAAAAAATTGAGATCTGATGGCGATATTCTGACGTCAGATTCGTAATCAGCGGGCAAAAATACTACGGATCTGATATATCGCATCAAAAGTATACCCCACTTTTTTTTTGTGGGGCTGTGTAATATTTTTGTTGGTAAATATTCATTCGGATAAAATAAAGAAATATAATATATTCACCAAAGTTTTTGAATATTACTGCAACGTAACGCCATTAACTGTAGCTAGTTGCTGCAACTTTTTTTCACTTCTGCACCCCCAACAAACACCCATAAAAGAAGGAAAACACCATATGATGTACGATTTTATCAAAACAACGAATAGTATTTTTAAAGTTTGGTAAGGTATAACAAGCCTAAATCTCGCGAAAACCAAATGGTTGCTTATAAGTAAAAACCAACAACCAGCAAGACAATTAATACTAAACGACCAGAGAATTGAATAGGTAGAATCTTACACCTATTTGGGAATAAGAATTAACTCAGGATGGGACCAGGCAACAGAAATACATGTGAGAATAGAAAAAGCGAGAGCATCGTTTAATAATATGAAGGCATATTTATCTCCAACAGTATAACCTTATCTCTTAAGATCTTCTGCTGCTACTTATGTTACAATGTTATATATTTCCGGTACTGTTGTACGGAGTAGAAGCGTAGATAATAACCGAAACGCTTATGAAAAAGTTTGTGGCCTTTGAAATGTGGGCGTACAGACGTATCCTGCGAATATCGAACGAATCACATCACTAACGAGAAGGTACTGCGTCGGATCGGTAAGAAAAGAGTGGTGAGAATAACTATTAGGAGAAGAAAGCTAGAATACCTCGGACATCTTATGAGGCACAGTAAATATCGTACACTTGAGTTAATGATCCAAGGAAAGTAGGAGGGGACCCGGGAGAAGGAGACACTCTTTGCTCCAGAACTTGCGCCATTGGTTCGGGCTGTCATCTGTCCAACTGTTCAGATCTGCCGCAAATAAAATCAGAATAGCCATATTAATAGCCAACGTTCGCAACGGACAAGACACGTGAAGAAGAAGAAAAAGGTATAACAGTGCGTACTCGCAAAATAGTCGAAAATAATGCTTATCGCATGAGAAAGTATCCGAAACGACTAGCGATTGAGTCATAAACTCTACATCTCGACTTTAATAACATTCACCATATCATCAGGAATTAATAAAACTTTAGAAGTTTAGCATTATTGTATCAATGTGTTATTTTGGAATAAATAAGTTAATTTTTAAACTAAAAAGTATTATTGATTTTATTTCAAGAGGATGACGGCCTGAGTAAACCGTGAAAAATATTACGCAACTATGAGTGAACGAAGACGTGGATTACTTTTAGCCCTCTCGCGGAAATAACATTTAAAAATAAATACTATTGTCAAAATGTCAAATGTTATAAAACCGAGACTATCTCGTTTTTTTACATGAAGGTCACTTTCTTATATAATTCAATATGCATACTGGAAGAATTTTATTATATTTGCAGGCTTGGAAAGAATTTAAAAACTTTCAAAAGACAGTAATAATAATTTTTTTCCTGTTAAGAAAAGTGTAAAAAAAACACGGTTCGAGCTTTTTGCATTTCTTTACGTTTCAGGGTCCTTAATCAAGAAAAATATGGTCTCCAATTTCCATCAGCCGTTCCTAGTGGAGTAGCTAGATTCGAGAGGCGAGGGAACGATGAATACAAGGAATACGTTTGGATAAAAAAAAAAACACTAAAGGCAACGATACATATAGGAGGGATGTACGAATCAGTAACCGTGAGCGGTAGCGTCTTTTACAATAGAACTTTAAATGCTGAAATCTTTCCTAACAACCTAAAAGCACAACATGTATGACTGGGAGGCGGGAACTTCTCAGAAAAAGAACAAATAACTTAAGTCCTTGCTAGCACAATAAAAACGAAGAGAGTTTTGGTAAAAACACCCTTTTTTACCTTTCTTAGACTTAAACCTTTCCCAAATTTTTAAAAAAAAACCCTGCTACTAGAAGTGTGCTCCTGCTCTCACTAGGCTACGCCAGTTGTCAGTTTGTCTGCCTGTCAATCGGTCTGTCTTTGTCTATCTCTTATCACCATAACACTCGTCAATTTTAAATTTGATACACATAAGACTTGAAGTAGGAAAGGAGATTGTGTTTTTTTGAGCCATGTCGCTTCCGACGAGGAGAACGAAGAGGGTTGAGTCAATAAATTTTGTACAGTTTCAATAGTATTATAAGAATTTTTTCTTGTTTTTATTGGGAAAATAAACAAATTTCAAACATAAGTCTGCATAGGAATACGCAAGATTGGATAGGAAAAGATAACAAATCTGAAAATTATGTCATAATTTTATGATTCCAATTTGAAAAAAATAGTTTGTAAAAAGTTAAGTTTAAATCGTCAAAAAATAATTTTTTAGAGTTCCTAGAACACAAAAACCTAGTCACTCATTTTCGTCGGTTTGTCGGTCTATCAATGTGTCCGTCTGTTTGCACGATAACTCTCGATCGAAGTCAATTTCAAACTTGGTTATATAAAATAACTAATGAGGGGATGAAGCCTAGAGTTTTTGAACGATATGGCTTAAGAAGAAGGGGTAATAGGGGTGGGGGTTGATAAATTTTGTATGGTTTTAATAGCAGTATGGCAATTTTTTCTGGTTTTTTGTTGAGATAATAAGCAAATATTTTGCGCGAATATTTATAATACAACATAAAAAGGGCGAAAGCGGTAAAGAAGGAGATTAAAGGGGTTGTGCCGTATATACATATAGCCTTACATATCATTTTCAGATTTTTGAAATCGAGGAATTCAAAAAGTAGGTGATTTTTTCATTTTTTTAAAATTTAACTCAAAAAAGAAATCAAAGGGTGTATATATATATATATATATATATATATATATATATATATATATATATATATATATACATACGTATATATACATATATATATATATATATATATATATACATATATATATATATATATATATATATATATATATATATATATATATATATATATATATATATATATATATATATACACACACACACATACCAGGTGTACAAGTATGAAATGCGGATGCGGAACAGATGGTGCATCAATGCAGTTTATGCTATAAAAATTTGACACTGCGCCATTTTGTTGTGTCATCAACAAGTGTCAGACGCGCACGAGTGATAAATTGGAAAAGTGTGTGCATAGTGTTGTGTTGTTGTGTTCAATATGTCGAAATTTATACCGACCAAAAAGCATTCGCGGCCAGCATTAATTTTTTTGTTTTCATTTGAAGAAAACTGCTGTTGAATCATACCGATTACTTCGAGAAGCTTATGGTGAACATACTCCATCGCAAGATACGTGTGAACGATGGTTTCGGCGTTTCAAAAGTGGTGACTTCGATGTTGCAGACAAGGAAGTGGAAAACCGCCAAAAAAATACGAAGATGTGGAATTGCAAGCATTGTTGAACGAAGATGATTCGCAAACACAAAAATAACTCTTCGAGCAATTGGGCGTTAGTCAACAAGCTGTTTCCAATCAGCTACGAGTGATGGGAAAGATTCAGAAGACCGGTAGATGGGTACCACATGAGTTGAACGACAGGCAAATGGAAAAGCGCAAAAAACACGTGTGACATTTTGCTCGTTACAAAAGGAAGTCGTTTTTGCATCGTATAGTTACAGGGGATGAAAAGTGGATTTATTTTGAGAATCCCAAAGGTAGACCCAGGCGCACCATCCACATCGACCGCAAGACCGAATCGCTTTGGCAGAAAAACGATGCTCTGTGTTTGGTGGGACCAGAAGGACGTGGTCTATTATGAACTGTTTAAACCTGGGGAAACCGTTAATACTAAACGTTACCAACAACAACTGACCGATTTTAACCGTTCGCTGCTTGAAAAAAGGCCAGAATACCGAAAGAGGCAACACAAAGTCATTTTTCTTCATGACAATGCTCCATCACATACGGCAAAACCAGCTCGCGACACGTTGGAGGCACTTAGCTGGGAAGTTCTACCCCATGCGGCTTACTCACCAGACTTGGCTCCTTCCGATTACCACTTATTTGCATCGAAGGGTCACGCACTTGCCGAGCAGCGCTTTAGTTCGTACGAAAATGTGAAAAAATGGCTCGATGAATGGTTCCCAGCAAAAGAGGAAGATTTTGACTGGTGTGGTATTCATAAATTGCCCGAAAGATGGGAAAAAATATAAAACAAGCGATGGAACATACTTTGAATAAAGCACTTTTTATCATTCTTTCGAATTTAACATGTTTTTTTAGAAAAAAAATCCGCATTTCATACTTGTACACCTGGTACATATATATATATATATATATATATATATATATATATATATATATATATATATATATATATATATATATAAGTATATGTATATATTAGAGTCACCCCCTGAAAAATTTTATTTCTTGTTAATAACAACTGGCCCAAATTTTATTGAATTTGAGCGACATCTATGGCTCAAACCCTAACCTCAAATAGATTTATTCTTTAAATACGGAAGAAAAACTTAAGAAAATGTAATACTAAATTATGATATAAATATTATAAAAAAATCTAACAGACCTAGACATGAAACTAGAAACTCGTAAAATTTAAACCTAAAAAGAGTGAAAATGAAGAACTAACGAGTCAAAAAATACTTAAAGTCTGTAACGTGACGTAAATGACATAAAAAATGATGAATAGCCAGTTTCTGTGACCAAAGAATGTAATATATACTTGTAAATCAACAACAAATTTTCTTAAGTTTTTCTTCGATATTTAAAGAATAAATCTATTTAAAGGTTAGGGTTTGAGCTCAAATTCAATAAAATTTGGACCAGTTGTTATTCCCAAAAAATAAAAAATTTTCAGGGGTAACTTTTTAAAAAAAAAAAATTCGACAACTCTATAGCATCGAGCAGCAGCAGCAGCAAGAGCTCTTGAAAATGCCAAATGAGATTTTGGCGAAACTTCATGAAAATTCACTGTTAGACGAACGGTTTGAAACCCGGAATTTTCATTTCATTTATAGTAAAATATATAAGGGGTTAATGGGATAGGGTGGGAGGTTCTTGAACTGTAGATATATTAAAATTAAGTTATTTTTTTATTATTGTCAATTTTAACAGGGGAAGGGGTGAAAGGGATGGAAGAATCTTGCTTAGTTTCAATAGTATTATGAGAATTTCTCCAGGATTTTTTTGGATGCATACGGGAGGTATAAGAGTGACTCGCTATTATTAAGGTCTCTTTCGGTTTTTTTTTCAGTCAGGAAATCAAAACATACTTTTACTTCATTATTCTTGTTTTCCCGCTAATTCTCATTTAAATAGAAATAGTAAATAGAAGCGATTGAGGTCTGATTACAGAATAACCTAAAAAAATGTTGAGTTGAATATTGAACAAGGTTTTGAAGTATATACTGTTAATTTTTAGTGTTCCGTACGTACACTTATAAGATCACTTCGGTGTCTGTCTGTCTGTCTGTCTGTCGGTCTGTCTGTCTGTCTGTCTGTCTGTCTGTCACACCCGATTTTCTCCGAAACTATTTGACATAGAAAGGTGAAATTTGGTAATAGTATAGGAATTGATGGCCTCATCAGTGCCATGTAGTTTTGAGAATTAAATTTTGACTTAAGGGGTTAGTTTTGGGGGGTGAATTCGGAAGTGAAAAAAAAAAATTTTTTACTAGGTCATCGAGTGTGGTGTCAAATGAAAGCTTGTGAAAACGCGAGTAAAAAATATATATATAATATTATACTTGCGCGCACTTTTCTTTGTATTATTTTTAAAAATTCGCGAAAAATCGCTGTCCCGGGCCTTATCTCGAAAAGTACTTATCAAAAAATTTCGAAAAAATTCTGGAATATTCTCCACGGGGTGTAGATTGAACGAAAATTATCACGAGTGCATTACCTTTAATAATTTATATGATATATAAAAAAAACAAAAATTTCAAGGTCATCAGATTTCAGTAAAGATTGAAAACAAACTTTGTTGAAAACTCATTTGGGGTGTGTTTTGTGAAGTCACTGATCATTTTATAACACCGTAACATAAATTTTGACTTAAGGAGTTCGTTTTGAGGGGTGTGAAATCGGAAGTGAAAAAAAATTTTTTGCTAGGTCATCGAGTGTGGTGTCAAATGAAAGCTTGTGAAAACACGAGTAAGAAATATATATATAATGTAATACTTGCGCATACTTTTCTTCGTATTACTTTTAAAAAATAGCGAAAAATCGCTGTCTCCTACCTTATCTCGAAAAGTACTAATCAAAAATTTTGAAAGAATTCTGGAATATTCTCCACGGGGTATAGATTGAACGAAAATTATCACGAGTGCATTACCTTTAATAATTTATTTGGTATATAAAAAAAATAAAAATTCAAGATCACCAGTTTTCCGTAAAGATTGGAAACAAAACTTTGTTAAAAACTCATTTGGGGTGTGTTTTGTGAAGTCACTGATCATTTTATACCATCCTAACAAAAATTTTTATTTTAAAAACAATCAAAGTACGGAACACTAATTGTGCAAGTTCAACTTGCACTTGACCGGTTTTATTTAGTTTGAGAAAGTGAAATGAGGATTTATTTTAAAACTGTGCTGAATGTATATAGATTCAAATGGTGTGTTCTTTTCAAAAAAGTCTTGTTGAAGAGTTTTTTTTTTCAAAAATAAAAAATTTACTGTGTTTCAAACTTTAGTATGCATTTTTCGTCCAAAAAATTTATGATTAATTACACAGGAGAACAGCTGTTTTGGTGTCGAGGTTTTTTGAGCTGATTCTATATCAATTTGATGTCCTGAATTCAAATAACGTATTCATTTGTACCTAGGAGCTCAAATTTTTAAGATATACAATTTTAGAGAAATATAAGTTACATTATTGTAACTCAAATCCGTAAGTGTAGTAAACAAAAGTAGATACGAAATTTTTATTTTAGTTATACAAAATACAATATTATGTCGTACTTACAAACAAAAAAAAACATTGAAGAAATGAAATAGTCACTCAACACTTGGAAAGCTTCTTTTCCGCGACATTCTTGAATATTTTTTTAAACAGTCCCTTTTTAAACTCCAGCAGTAATCTGCCATCATGTGCATGTCCCATCTTCCTTGGTAGCGGTCCTCCATAACTTTAATATCTTGGTGAAATCTTTCACCTTGTTTCCTCACTCATGTCTCCTAAATTTTCTGGAAAACGGTCTAAGTGGCTGTGTAAATAGTGTATTTTAATACTCATATTGGACCCTAAGGATTTGAAACTATTAAAGCATCTTGTTAACCATTTCAACATAGTTTTGAGCTTTATGTTTGCCTAGAAAATTTTCTACAACTGCAACAAATGATGTCCAAGCTTCTCGTTCAACTTGATTCATTGAATTTATGAAGGCAGGATCCTTAATTAATTGTCTTATTTGTGGGCCGTCAAATATCCCTGCTTTGAGTTTTTCTGTGCTCAACTGATGCATTTTTACCCCTATATATATGCAAAACAAGACCCATTCTTATCAAGAGCCTTTACAAATTGCTTCATTAAGCCCAACTTTATATGTAACGGAGGAAGTATGATTTTTTCTCTTTCAACCAAAGCGTCGTTAATGACATTCTTTTCCCCAAACGTCCATGTTTTCTCTCTGAGGCCAATCTTTTCTAACCCAGTGGTGTGTTTTGTCCCTACTATCCCAGAGGCACAAGAAACACGGATATTTCGTGTAACCACTTTGCTGCCCAAGAAGAAAGTTTACCATTTTTAAGTCTACACAAATCATCCATTGATGTTCGTAATACTTTATCTTCTGCAAGACCAAAGCTATGGTATTATATTCTTCTTTCAGTTTCATTGAGTGAGCTAGTGGTATTGAACCATATTTATTCCCATTATGTAGAAGAACACATTTTAAACTTCGCTTTGAACTGTCAATAAATAGGCGCCAATCATCTGGAATATATTCAGAAAGTCCCATTTCTTTCATGAGTCCCCTAATTTCGTGACAAAATACAAGATTGTCTTCTTGAGAAAAGAATGGTAGCAGATCTTTTTCTCTTGTACGGTAAAAGGTAATTTTGGTTCCTTGTTCCAGTAAATTTTTGTCGTTCAACCTAGAAGCCAGTACTTCAGAAGCTTTTTTCGATAAATTGAGATCCCTGGTGAGATCATTTAATTCATTTTGATTGAAGCGTTGAGGAACTGATGACGTCCCCTCATAGTCACTGTTAGTTTCATTAGCATCAGAACTTTTATTAGCATCAGAAGAGCGATTAGAGGGAAAATATTCGTCATCAGAGATATGTGGTAGCTGATGAAATGTTGGAATCGGTATTTCATCTGAGTGCGGGATAGGGCGTATTGCCGAGTCTAAATTGGGATAAGTCCACTTACTGCGGTTATTTCGATTGATTCCATTAGTATTCACTAAACAGAAATAACAATCATTGAAGTGGTTTTTTGGTTCTCTCCAAACCATTGGTACGCCGAATTTTAGACATTTTCTTTTCCCGGTAGTCCACTGCCGTAAATGCTCTGTACAAGTTTTACATACGAGATGCGGGGCCCACGTTTTGTCCTGATCACCAAGCTTAACTCTAAAGTATCCAAGATACGCTCGCTTTACAAAGTCAGTAATAGTTTGTCTGTTTTGTTGAAACATGTATTCTCCGCATATATAGTAAAACACATCAGGTTGATTTACACAACTTTTTCTTAAACTGGAACCTGAACTCATTTTAATTCTGTTCAATAACACAAAAACACTCTTTTCTTAACATAAAATAACACGCCGAATTCGATCTACTCTCATTAGTAAGAACGCACAAACTGACGAGACTTACCCGAGTTAGGTGATTAAAAGGGTCAGTTCAGGTACCTGATAGGCAATGGTTCCACTATTTATAGATTTACCTGGAATTTACTCAATTACAGACTGACAATAAAACCATTGTACCTACATTAATGAATATATAATAATTTTAGAACTCTCATAAATGAATATACTGAATAAAAACCACATTGGTAGATAAGTTGATGTATCTAAAAAAGTAGAGCTGGTAGAGAAAAACGGATTGCATGTATAGATTTAGCGTCCCAAATATATGTTAGTTAAAATCAGCTCTAAAATCCCAGGCACCAAAACAAAAATATTTTTTTGTTGCCCTGTGTTATTTATAAAAAAATTTCTATTATAAAAATTTAAAAAACCTCTGGACATTTTGTAGGAAAAGTAATTATTAAGATTTAAAAAAAGAAAGTTAAGTAGTATTAAAAAGTGACTGAGTAATATTGCAAACAGTGTCTGAAAACATAGTTTCGAGAAAAACACGTTTAAAGTTTCGAGTAAATAAAAAATGAACTTACGGCTAGTCTCCTATTCCAGCTTCGTATTGTATGCCTTGTTCCTCTTGCAACTAGATAAATTAGTGGATGCAAAATTCTAACGACTTTATTTTCAAAAGAAACCCTTTGACAAAAGAAATCCGAAACGCAGCTGCCGAGAGGCGCGGCATTGAAGCCGGTACCGGTCCTAGTCCGACACCAGCTCACATTTAATGCTATAACTTTGTAACATAATGAAATAGTAATTCTTAGAAATATAGAAAATAAAAAACCGTGAAAAAAATAGAATTTTCGAAAATTCGAGGAATATGTAACCCCAAACATACTTAAAAGGGAATATGTAAACGGGAAAGAAATAAACCTTATCATTTAATGGCTAAAAATACCTTTGTACATGAATTCATATCGATAATTTATAACTTATACTTACCACTATCTAGAAGGATCTATCGGAGTAGTTATTTTTTATAGATGTTGAAAACAGGAAATGTGTAAGTGAAATCAAAACCACCTACATAATTGTGACAAGGGAAAACATAAACAAAAGTATATAGATAAATCTACATTGAAATCGCACTACTAGAAATACCTTTGTATACATTTGTTTTTATGGCAGCGATAAAATAAATTTAAAAAAAGAATGAGATGGTATTTTATTTAAACAATGCCAAGAGATAACTATCGCATGTAATAACAGCTATGGGAAACGATCTTTTCATTTATTACACTTAAATTCCTTTTTAAGAGTTACTATCAATCTACATTTCTACATCTAGTGTGTATCAGATTTTATAACAAAACTCCTTTTACTTTTTTTACCAACCGAAAATACCGGCTTGAGGAAAGTATTATTTATAAAATTACGAGGGGTGTTTTTTTTTCAACCTCCGATGGTCCATAAAAAAAGACAAGTGTAAATAACAAAATGAATTTATTATCAAAAGTTGTCTATAAACATGGTTACTTTTCGATATAATCACCGATTGAGGCATTTGTTATATCTGTGGACGAGCTTTCCAATCCCCTCTTCATAGAACGTTAAGATGGGCTTTAACGTTGTTTTGAAGCTCGTCATTAATCTGAAAACTCTGCCATCCTAGTCACTTTTTCAGTTCCGGGAAGAGGTGGAAGTCGGGGCTATACGCTGAGTATCCAAAAACTTTCCATCGAAATTATTCAAGAAGCTGTTGGGTTACAGCAGCACTATGAGAGCGGGCGTTGTCATGAATGAAAAGAACTCTACAAATCAGCATGCCTCTTTTTTTATTTTGAATTTTCGCTTTCAACCTCATAACGGGTGAGGAATGTCAGCGCCTTTTGGAGAGCTTTGTGATCATCAGACAACATCCTTGGAACCCATCGAGCGCACAGTTTTTTGTAACGTAGGTGTTCTGTTCCGATCGTGTAAATAGATGACCTTGAAACTTCAGGAAATTCCACACACAACTCACTTATGGTAAATCTTCGCTTTTCTCGAACCACTTGTTCAACTCGTTGAACAATATCTTCAGTTGCGACAGACTTGCGTCCTTGTTCCCCTTCATCGTGAACATCAGTTCGGCCTTTTTTAAATTTCCTGCACCATTCGCGCCCAACACCATCACTCATAAAGTTTTCACCATATACTCGGCGCATTCTTCGATGAATTTCCGGTGCACTATTCTCTTCTGCTTGAAGAAACCGAATTACACTACGCAACTCGCACTTTGCAGGAAAATCAACCGTAGCAGCCATGTTTACGTGCCTGGAACTCAGCTCAAAATGGCACAATTGAAAGTGACAGAGGTTATAGTGGGAGAGATGCGCAGTCGCCCTCCGAGCATCCCTGCCTTGGCTGTTGCCATGCAAGCTCGGAGGTTGAAAAAAAAATGGCCTTAGTATATTTATTGAAAGTCCTGTTAAATCCAAGTCGGGTCCAATATGTGTTCGGCAGAATTTCATAGCCTAACATGTTGGGAGGTCTATGACATTTCGAGCTGTTAAGATTTTGCTCATAATAACCCAAACCAAGCACTCTTACGCCACACATCAGTCGTCCGAACCGAAAAAAGACTTTGCGAAAAACGGGAAAATATTTAAGCAATTAAAAAACACACAAGAGAAAGAGAACGTACATCTAATTTACAATCGACCCGCACTCTTATGGATGTAGTTTTTTTTTTATTTTTTTTTTATGGGTCACACGTGCTGCAGGGAAGTCCCTAAAGCGCTCCAGGAGCGGCATGTGTGTGGAAAAAGCGATTCACATTGTTCTTGAATCGCTGTAAATTGTACTCGGCGGGAAACACAGCGCTGGGCAAATTATTCCAAAAGGATGATGTTCTGCATATAAAAGACTGCTTGAAAAGCGTTGTACGCGGAGTAACAAGCTGAACCTTATACGGATGTGAAGTACCAGCGCGACGTGTATTTCTAACATACACCGCTTTGGGAGGAATTAAGCGAGCTACATTCTTCGAACACTTTCCATGAAAATACTTGTAGAACAGACTCAAGTCGCCTACCGTTCTTCGATGTTCCAGCGAATCAAGGCCGCCGGTCAGTTCCGGGTCTCCAATCAGACGGACAGCTCTTCTCTGAACAGAATCCAACAAATGCAGTGTATGTTTGGGAGCAGTATTCCATAGTTGGTCGAATTTGAGCTTTGTAAAGAATTAACAGTTGTTGTGGGGTGTAAAGCTTTTTGGTTCGAAATAATATTCCCAACTTTTGAGAAGCTCTCCTTGCTATGCCTGCAACATGTTCATGCCAGGACACATTTGCTCCCAAACTAACCACCAACAAATTGAGTGACGATGCTAGGGGAATGGAGTGCCCTGACATAACTATGTCGGGTTCAGCAACGTTAACTTTTTTAGAAAAAACTGCCGCCTGGGTTTTTTTAGCGTTAAATTCCACTTGATTACTGTCACCCCAAGATAGAATTTCTTCCAGGTCTTTGTTAAGTTGAACGACATTCTGCTGTCTTCGGATATTCGCCTGAGCAGCCGATGTCCGAGCGTTCAAGGTGAATGAAGAGACAAGCGTACTGTCATCTGCAAAGCTGTAGATTGGATTCCCGGTCTTTTCCAGCAGATCATTAATGTAAATGAGAAAGAGAGTAGGAGATTGATAATGAAGGTATTAGAAAGAAATCCGTCGACCGCCACTCGTAACGCTCTCTGAGGAAACATGAGAGCCAATTTGAGCTTTAGTCTGTGAATTGGTGTATGGCTATGACCACAATGTACATCAATTTACAGTATTCGGATGATATCTTAGTAATTATGATAATTTTAAAACCACTTTATAACTATTAGATATTACTCACAAAATTTTGATTTTTAAGTTTTTTAAACTTTGGTAATACTTTCAATTAAATGTTTTTATGTCATCCTGTATTTCTTTGTAGAATAATATGATGCTTATAGTCGCCACCTAATAAAGAAGTTACTGTTACTACATTTTGTTGCGACAGGTTGCAACTCTTGCTGAATCTAACTAGAAGTCACCCGAGGAAGTAAAATATCTGGCCGCTGCGGACTCTTCAAAAAACGCTCCCCTCGCGGATATCGCGTGTCTGTTCTATGTAGAACACATCCATATAAATGTAATATTTTCATTTTGTAGCTGGCGTCGTTTACGTAGAACACCGCGTTACCGACTCATCAGGGATACATGAGGGGTTCAAACTCAAGAGACCTAATTTACTAAATAAAAATTTTGGGCATTACTGTTTCTAAGTATAACAGTTGTGTTACCTGCGATTGTATCACTCGATTGAGTCGAGTCGAATATCGTATAGCAGGGGTGCTCAACAAGTCGATCGCGAGTGCTTTTTGAGTCGATCACAGATTTTGTTTTAGGTAATTAAAACAAAATGTAATGAATAAACTACTAAAATTTATTCGATCCACAATTAGGCCAGAATAACCCCCTCATCACTTTCTTTTATCGTAATAACCCCCTGCTAGCGGCAAAAGGCGGCTTTATCAAAGGAACGCGCGGTACTTGTCAAAGAAAAGCCTCGTTTTTGATTCCCGCCGATTTTTCTAGAAACTTCGGGCGGCGTGTTTGACGGGAACATTTGAGACTTCGTTCGCGCCGATATAAATGTTGCGCCTGCAGGAATAGGAGTCAGTCTGAGTTGTAACTTGAAGGCGATACATCAATACAAAGTTTATTAATAAATAGTCCAAAATGAGTGCGGTGAAGAAAAGTAAAACTTTTCATTTTAATAACGATTGGGGGGAAGAATTTTTCTTTTGTATGGTAAAGGATAAGTGAAATACCTAAGCATGGGAACTTAGAGAGGCATCATAAAACGGTTCATAAAAACTATGAAAAGGATTTTCCGTCACAGAGTGAATTAAGAAAACGAAAAGTACGTGATTTGATAACTTGTTTGAAAAAAGAACAAACCATGTTCACAAGACCAGCCAAACAATCAAAAGCTGCAACGATCGCGTCATTTAAAATATCTCATATATTGGCGAAACACAAGAAACCATTTGATAATGGATTGGTTGTGAAGGAAGCATTTATTGAAGCGGGTGAGACTTTATTTGGAGATTTTAAAAATAAAACAGAGATTATGTCTGCTATTAGAGAACTTCAGTTATCTCGTCCGACTGTCACAAGGCGTGTTGAAGTCATGAGTCAGGACATGGCAGATAAACTAAAACATGATATCATGGAATGTACATACTTTTCTTTACAGTTCGACGAATCCATCGATATGACTGCCCAGCTGTGTATTTTTATTCGAATGGTATTCAATGACATGTCGGCTAAGGAAGAGTTTTGGACAATGATTCCTCTGAAAGGAAAGACCCGTGGCGAAGATATATATCACGTTTTCTTCAATTTTGTAACAAACTACAAGCTACCAATATATAAACTAGTGTGCATTACAACCGATGGAGCACCAGCAATGACTGGAAACGAAAACGGTTTTGTGGCATTGTGTCGAGCTAATGATGATTTCCCTTCATTTTTCTCCTTCCATTGCATTATACATCAACAAGTTTTGTGTTCAAAAGTTCTAAACATGGAGGCGATTATGGGCATTGCAATAAAAATTGTAAATTCTATCCGTGCACGTAGCTTGCAACGACGGCTCTTTAAATTGAAGTTGGAAGATAGTGAGTCAGCTGAACACACTGATTTAGTTCTTCACACGGACGTCAGGTGGTTGAGTCGCGGAAAATTCCTAGAATGGTTTCAAGAATTATTGCCCGAAATAACAGCTTTTCTGGACGAAAGAGGTGATGACACTCAGATGCTGAAAAACGGAAAATGGCTGACTGATTTGGCAGTTTTGACAGACATCACAATGCATTTAAACAGCATTAATTTGGAGCTTCAAGGTAAAGGAAAAACTATTATTGAGATGATTAGCGCAATAAACGCATTCAAAAGTAAATTGCAACTTATGATAGATCAACTGAAAAGAAAGGATCTGAAAAATTTTCCGTCTTTGAAAGCAAGGATTCCTCAGTTGAATTATGATATTTATAAGGCAGAATTATCAAATATTTTGGGCCAATTCGAAATACGTTTTTATGATTTCAGTAAATTGGCAAATATCGCATCATTTATTAGTTATCCTTTTTCGTGTAAAAACATTGAGGAATTAGCTACTGAAATAGCAAGTCAGTTTAACATGGACTCATGTTCTGTTGAAAATGAGTTAGTGCAGATTATATCAGATATACATCTCAAAGCCACAGCATCTGATACAAAATTCTGGTGTTTTATATCTGAAGATAAATATCCGAATCTACGGCAAATCGCCCTTCAATTGACGACAATGTTTGGGTCAACTTACTTGTGCGAGTCTGCATTTTCTGAAATGAAGATAATTAAGTCAAAATATCGCAATCGACTAACTGACGAACATATGTCATCATGCTTGCGATTAGCACTCGGTAATTACGTACCATCTTATGAAAAGTATGCCGAGGACGCACACGCTTCAACATCCAAAGTCACTCTTTAGTTAAGTTTAGACAATTATGAGTTTTTCATTGACATTTTAGAGCAGACCTACACTTACCTTGCCAGCAGTTCAAGTTTGAGCACCCCTGCCGTAGAGTAACAAAAGTAACTAAAATGACTACCTGTCTGAACGAATATGACTGAATCTTATTGCAATGTCTTAGTTCGGCCCTGGAATGTCGCATGACCCGCCTTCTTACTCCTTTTATTACACTAAAACTCTTTATAAAGACTAAGCAATTTGTTTCCATTATGTAGCAATTTTTTAGATTATCAGACGAATAGGCGACAAGTGCTAGTAAAAGAAAGTGAATGTCCAATGTCCATTCTTGACATTTCAATTTTAATGAAAGCAATTATAGGATTAAAAGGGATTTAACTGGCGATAAACCATTTAATTATCTACATACTTTTATACGGAGAGAATTATGCTTGAGTAAAGTTTTTGCTATACAAAAAAAGTTTGCAATTAACATGCATATTAGCTGTATGCAAATAATTAGACATAAATTTGAATATAGATTACTTTTCAAAATACTACTAAGTGACATTGCAACAAAATATACAAAAGTAAATACACTCTAGAACAGAGGTCGGCAACCTATGGCACGCGTACAATCTCTGGCACGCCAAGCAATTTTGAATGGCACGCGTACCTATTCAAAATTTACACATTAATTCTGTAATCTGTGACATGTTTCGAAATTAAGTAAATAATCGAAGATAGTATGGTATTATTACCAAAAACTACAAAATATATATTTTGTACTTTATAATTTTACTGAATGCTTTAATTTCGGCAAGTATTAAAGACGGCAAGCCTCAAAATATAAGCCTAGGCAAAAAAAACACAAATAAACGTCCTCAATTCAGATCGAAAGAGCCGCTATAAGGCGGTTTTTGTTTGACTCGACTTCAATCGTTCCGACGCGCGCCGCAACTGTTTTTATATTGCCGAACTTTAGTTTTTGTTAAATTTAACTTCTAGGCGGCCCTTTGATTGCAATGGGCGCGTTGTAGATAATAATTTTTGTTCTAAGAAATTTAATAAACGTAATTATTGCAATTTTCTGGAAACATTATTTTTCTATATATAGCAAGCGGCTACACGTTTGGATCATTTAGTATAGAAGTAACATCCGTTCCAGTCAATAGTCGTCAAAAAGTTTAAAAATTAAAATTACGTTGCGTTATGGCCGCGAAGAAACAGAAGGTAGACGTTCGATCATTTCAAACTTCATGGACAACAGATTACGGTTTTGTACAGCAAAACGATCGGGCCATTTGTGTCCTATGTCGGGAAAGCGTAGTTTTCCGGACATCTAGTGTTCAACGACATTTCCAGATAAAACATGAATCGTCATTTAAAGATAACGCTGATAAAAGGGAGGCAATACAAAGAGCAAGTAAACAATATGAGAAACAGTCAACATTCTTTAGCAAAGTTTTCCAAGGAAAAAATCAGGTAACCGAATGCAGTTTCAAAATTGCACAATCGTTGGCACAAAAGGGTAGGCCGTTCACTGACGGCGAATTTATGAAGCAAACGTTTTTGAGTATTGGCGAGATTTTATTCGACGAATTGCCCAATAAGGATACAATATTGGCCAGGATTAGGGATATACCGGCATCAGCGCGGACCATCGAGAGACGAATTACCGAAATGGCACAAAATGTCCAAAAACAGCAGAGAGACGCTATCAAACGGAGTTTTATATTTAGTGTAGCATTGGATGAAAGTGTCGATATTAATGACATTGCCCGTCTGGCAATCGTTGCGCGATACTTCGATGATGGCAGTGTGTATGAAGAGCTGATTTGTCTGCTCCCATTGCAGGGAACTATAAGAGGAGAGGATATATTTTCAGAATTTGTTAAACATTTTGAAAAGCGGAACATTGATTTAAATAAAATTTTTTGCGTAACGACAGATGGTGCTCCTGCTATGATTGGGAGACATAAAGGATTTGTTTCCCTTCTTATTGAACGCATGGGTCGATCAGTTTTGAATTTCCATTGCATAATTCACCAAGAGAGTTTGTGCGTTAAAATCTCCGCTGGAAGTTTAAAATCCGTGATGGATAGGGTGGTTAAAATAATTAACTACATTGTCGGTCGTTCTTCACTGATCCATAGACAATTTAAGGCGTTTCTGCAGGAATTAGAAACTGCATATTCAGATATACCATTGCCCAATAATGTGCGCTGGCTCAGCCGTGGTAAAGTGCTCTCTAGATTTGTGCAATGTCTGGGCGAAATTAAATCGTTCTTGTTGGAAAAAAACCAAGTGGATGCTTATCCTGAACTAGAAGATAAGAACTGGATCTGTATGTTAATGTTTCTTACTGATATTACAAACCATCTCAGTGAACTCAACTTAAAGTTACAAGGTTCAGGCAAAACAGTTCTGGATTTATACGAATCCTGGAAATCATTCAAATTAAAAATAGATTTATTTATCAGCGATATTACTACAAACACATATAAATATTTTCCAAATTTAAAAACTTATACATCCAGTGTCGACGATGGTGCACTAATAGACGAAATTCTTAAATATATGACTAATTTAAAAGAGGAGTTTATCGAGAGGGGTCAGGATTTTGATAAACATGGTCCTATGTTCGCTTTTTTAATCAAACCAGATTTAGTGGATTTTTCCAGCAGTTGCTTTGACATATCTCTTTTCTCATGGATGGACATTAATGATTTTGATCTTCAATACATTGAATTTAAAAGCTCCGAGTTATGGAACACGAAATTTGTAGAATTAAGAAAGGTATTAGAAGGTGACTGCCAGAACCATTCAAACGAGATACTCAGTTGTTGGATGAGTTTACCAGAGAAATTTATTTGTCTTAAGAAAGAAGCGTTTGCCATGCTTATAGCTTTCGGATCATCCTATATCTGTGAACAACTTTTTTCCCATATGAGAGTGATTTTAAACCTGTACCGAAGTAGGCTGACAACAGACAACTCGGAAGCATGTGTGACACTGAAAATAACCAGACAAGAACCGGATATAAGAACTTCAAGCACAGGGTTAACACTAGGTCCTAGGACTAGTATAATAAAATTATTTGTTAAATGTTAAAATTTGTTTGTAATTAAGCCTTCTAAAAGCAATATTAAGTTAATTTAAGTTAATTTTTGTTAATTTTAGTTGTAGTAAGTACCTATGTCCGCACGCAAAATGTTGTATGGATGAAAACAGGCACCCCTTAGTTAAAAGGTTGCCGACCCTTGCTCTAGAATCAAACTAACTTTTCAGTCAGTTAAATTAAGTTTAATGAAATTATGGACTATCAGGACTGCTTTGCTTATGCTTTGGGTTTTTAAAATAAATAAAATATATGAGTATATCCGAAAAAAAAGAGTATTTAGAGCAGTCAGAGAACGAAAAAAATTTTTTGACAAGCACACTAATTTAGCAGTATTTTTGCGAAAGTATGGAACATTATGCCAGGGTGATGCAAGCCCAAATTGAGGGTATCAAAAAAGCACAGATATTTTTATATGTTAATCCTCGTAAAACAAAAGTAAAAAAAATTTATTATTCACTGAGGTAGCCGTTACTTGATGGAAATTCATTGTAAATTAATACCGAAGTAAAACAATAGATGTTTTTTTTTTTTTTTAGAATTCCACTATATTTATAAACCGTGACAATTGTTTCGACATACAATGTCTTCATCAGACGGATGATAACTTTAAACTAATTTTAAATTAGAACATATTAGCCCATATATACCTTTAGGAGTAGTAAATTACAAGATTAAATTATAAAAATAATAAACATTTAATATTATTGTACAAAAGAAATGGGTAATACCTGTCATTTGTGGGTTTTCACACAATTAAAATAAAGATAACAATAAATAAGTTGTACCATACTTAAATGATGGATTAATAATGGGTTATTCCGGATAAAGGTTTAATAATGGGGAATTGTTTGTTTCTATTTGTTGATTTAAGAGGAGATTTGAATTTTTGTATTTGTTTATTTCTAAGCTTTCTAAGTAATTTAATTTCTTGGATTTTTTGTCATAATGAAGTATTTTGAAATTATCGTCAAAGACGTGATTTGTTGAAATTAAATGTTCTGCATAATGGGATATGATATTTTGTTTGGTATAGCTTCTTTTGTGTTCGTTGATTCTTTTTTGAAAAGATCTGCCTGTTTGGCCTATATAAAATTTTGGACAAGAACCACAATTGAGTTTATAAATTCCCGATTTTGCTTTTTTGTTACTTTTATTTTTATTATTTTTTATTATGTTAGAGAGTTTATTATTAGTTCTGAAAGCAATATTTAGACCTATTTTAGTTAATTCTTTAGAAATAAACTGTGTAATTTGTCCGGTGTAAGTGATAGTTTTATAACTTTCTTTATTCTTTTTTGGTTTAGGATATAACTTATTGATTGCTAGTTGATATGTTTTTTTATTAATCATTCTGTCTAAGATATCTGGTTGGTATCCATTGTTAACCGCTATTTGTTTTATTATATTCATTTCTATAGAATAATTCTCTTCTGACATAGGTACATGTAAAAGTCGATGGATGAATGAATTAAAAGCTGCCATTTTGTGTGAATATGGGTGATTTGAGTTATTATGTATTACTGTATCTGTATGTGATGGTTTATGGTAAATTGAAAAATTGTGTTTATTATTAATATTTTTAATTAATTAAAAAAAAAAAATTAATAAATCAATAATTTTGGTTTTTTATCAGGAGAACAGCTCAACCATGCTCTAAAGTGATTTAGTGTTTTTAGTGTTCCGTACGGAGCACTTAGGGGATCTCTTCGGTGTCTGTCTGTCTGCCATTTTGGGGGTGTAAAAAAAAAATACCAGGTCATCGAGTAGAGTGTCAAAAAAAGCTTGTGAAAATATGAGTTCAAAAATATATGTAATGTATTATTCTCGTAAATTTTTCTTCGTACTATTTTTAAAAAACCGCCAAAAATCGTTGTCTTATCTCGAGAAGTACCTACTGATCAAAAAATTTTGAAAATATTCTGTAATATTCTCCATAAAGTGTAGATTGAACGAAAATTATCACGAGTGCGACATCTTTGATAATTTATCTGGAATATAAAAAAAAACAAATTTTTCGAGGTCATCAGTTTTCAGCAAAGATCGGACTCAAACTTTGTTGAAAAATCATTTAGGGTGTGTTTTGTGAAGTCATTGATTATTTTATACTTCTGTAACAAATTTTTTTATTTTAGAAGAAATTACTGTACGGAACACTAATTGCGCAAGTCCAACTTGCCCTTCACGGATTTTTAATATTTAAATACTTAACACGTAGGCTGAAAAGTTTTTGGTCTAGCTACTTAAAACACATTTTTTTTGCAAAATTCGACTTTATTCATCAATATAGTCTCCTTCAAGAGCGAACAATCAGTCCAATGCTTTTCTAACATTTCTAGACCTTTCTTGTAGAAGGATTTGTCTGTGCCTTCAAAATAGGTCTCAGTTTTGGCGATAACTTCTTCACTGAAGCCAAATCTCTTTCCCGCGAGCATTTTTTTGAGATCTGCGATTAGATAATGGTCGCTGGAGGCCAAATCTGGAGCATACGGTGGATGAGGAAGCAACTCGAACTTCAATTCATGCAATTTTGCCATTGTAACCACTGACGTCTTCTTGTTCATTTGGGGCCGTGTCTTTGCGATTTCTGCCTTCAAACGCACCAATAATATAATATCCGCTATTGATGGTTTTTCCCTTCTCAGCATAGTCGATGAAAATTATTCTATACGTATCCGAAAATACAGAGACCTTCCCAGCCGACTGTTGTGTCTTTAGTCGCTTCGGGCTGCAGTCCACTCAGTTGACTCAATTGACTGCCGATTTGATTCCGGTGTATAGTGGTGGATCCATGTTTAATCCATTGTCACATATCGCATGAAAAAATCCTTTTTATTGCGCTTAACCAGGTCCAAACAGCGCTCAGAATCATCAACACGTTGTTGTTTTTGGTCCACTGTGAGCAAACGCGGTACCCATTTCGAACAGAGCTTTTTCATGCCCAAATGTTCATGCAAAATATGACTAACCCGTTCTTTTGATATCTTTAGGGTATCAGCTATCTCACGCAATTTCACTTTACGGTCATCCAAAACAATTTTGTGGATTTTTTTGATGTTTTCCGATGTAACCACCTCATTTTGGCGTCCAGACCGTCCAGCATCATTTGTATCTGTACGACGGCGTTTATATTCAGCATACTAGTAAATGATAAGTGATTTTCCAAGGGCAGAGTCCCCGTAACACTTATCGAGCCACTGATTTGCTTGAACGGTATTTTTTCCGATCAAAGAACAGTGTTTAATCAACACACGAAATTCGATTTTTTCCATTGTTTTGAAAATATCAAAAGTAACGTCACCAAAACCACTGTAACTTATAAACTAATCGTCGAAATGCCATGAAATTTTGACATGTATCGTTTGAAGGTTGGTACTTCCTAAATATCATATGGATTTTTTGAAAAGGGCGACATCTATGTGTCAGACCAAAAACTTTTTAGCTTACGTGTTAAAAATGTAATCAATTGAAAAAAAATTATTCCATAATGCGGTTAAAAAGTGCGCGAAATTAGAGCTATTTTTAATAATTTTTCTTTATCTATTACAAATTCCTAAAATTAAAAAAAAAAGTTCATGTGATTTTTTTTTTCAAACTCAACATTCTAGAACTCTTAAAAATCTTGTTTTATTAATATTCTGAAATAAAAAATAAATATTATTAAACTAAGATTTTTAAAAATTTATAATATGCAAAAAAAGTTATCCCTTACAAGTTATAAATTGAATAAAAGGACTAGATAGAGCAAAATTATTAAAAATAGGCTAAAAAGCTTCAATTTCGATTATTCCAATTTGGCGCCCTTTTTAACCGCATCAAGGAATACATTTTTTTCGGTTGCTTACTTAACATTCTTGAGTATTTAAATATTAAGAACCTGTCAAGTGCAAGTCGAACTTGCGCAATTAGTGTTCTGTACGTTCATTACTTTTAAAATAAAAAATTTTGTTACGGAAATATAAAATGATAATAAAATACACCCTGAATGAGTTTTCAACAAAATTTGTTTTCAATCTTTGTTGAAAATTGATGACTTTGAAAAATTTAATTTTTTTATATACCAGATAGATTATCATAGGTAACGCATTCGTGATGATTTTCGTTTAATCTATACTTTATGGAGAATATTTCAGAATGTTTTCAAAATTTTCTGATCTTCGGATATTACGAAAACCTCGCTGATATCCACCCCAAAAGAGTAATCTCTGATCGGGCGAGAAAGTGAACGATAACAAAAAAATATATATTTAGGTCGCGCATATGTAATGCGCCTCTGTTGCATTGTTACAGGTAGCTCTACAACAATATTAACACAAATGATATTTTTTAGTGTTCCGTACGGAACCCTTATAAGATCACTGGTGTTTGTCTGTCCGTCTGTCTGAGCCATGTAGTTTTGAAAGTTAAATTTTGACTTAAGGGGTTAGTTTTGGGGGGTGAAATCGGAAGTGAAAAAAAATTTTTTTTACTAGTTAATCGAGTATGCTGTCAAATGAAAGCTTGTGAAAACATGAGTAAAAAATATATATATAATGTAATACTTGCGCGCACTTTTCTTTGTATTATTTTTAAAAAATCGCGAAAAATCGCTGTCCACCCGCCTTATCTCGAAAAGTACTTACCAAAAAATTTTGAAAAAATTCTGGAATATTCTCCACGGAGTGTAGATTGAACGAATGCATTACCTGTAATAATTTATCTGGTATAGAAAAAAAAAACAGAAATTTCAAGGTCATTAATTTTCAGTAAAGATTGGAAATAAACTTTGTTGAAAACTCATTTGGGGTGTGTTTTGTGAAGTCACTGATCATTTTATACTTCCGCTACAATATTTTTTTATTTTAAACTAGCCGGGCCCACGGCTCCGCTCGCGTGGACTTGGTTCACTACTATCGTCACTGCTTATTCCTTATGTTACCTAACGTAATAAAATATCTCCCATTATTTCCCCTTATCTCCCAATATTTCTCCTTATCTCCCCATTATCTCTATATAATTTCCATTATCTAGGCTTATCTCTGCTCATCTCCCATTATTTCTCCTTATCTCCCATTATTTCTCCTTATCTCACGTTATTTCTCATTATCTAGGCTTATCTCGACTTATCTCGCAATATTTCTCCTTATCTCCTACTATTTCTCCTTATCTCCCATTATCTCACCATAACTCCCATTACCTAGACTTATCTCTGCTTATCTCCCATTATTTCTCCTTATCTCCCATTATACTTATTTCCCATTGTCTTACCTTATATTCCATTATCAAGGCTTATCTCGACTTATCTCCCATTATTTCTCCTTATCTCCCATTATCTCACCTTATCTCCCATTATCTAGGCTTATATCGAATTATATATATATGTATAAATTTATAAAACACGTAAATCAGATAAGTGGTTCTCGAGTGATAAGCGCACTAACGGACAGACAGACAGACAGAGAGACCTTACATTTTATATATATTATATTCTTTGCTACATGATATTGTTCCATATTTAATGCTTTAGGCAGTGTATTGCAAGAGAACGCGCTAGCGGCAAACTTTTCTCCGACTTGATTCACTATTATCGTCACTGCTTATTCCTTATGTCACCTAATCCTAATATATCCTATAACCTGGCCAGAGAACATACGTATGTTTAAAAAAAAGCACGTAAATCGGATAAGTGGTTCTCCAGTGATAAGCGCACACACGGACAGACAGAGAGACGTTGCATTTTATATATATTATAGATATCCTTTGCTACATGATATTGTTCCATATTTAGTGGTTTAGGCAGTTATTGCAAGAGAACGCGCTAGCGGCAAACTTTTTTCCGATTTCATTAGCTATTATCGCCACTGCTTATTCCTTATGCTACCTATCGTAACAAAATATAGCCTATAATCTGGCCGGAGAACATATGCATGTTTTTTAAAAAAAAGTACGAAAATCGGATAAGTGGTTCTCCTGTAATAAGCGCACTAACGAACAGACAGACAGACAGAGATACGTTGCATTTTTTATATATTATAGATGTAATAAAATATATATCTATAACCTGGTCATCGAACATATGTATGAATTTAAAAAATCACGTAAATCGGATAAGTGGTTCTTGAGGGATAAGCGCACTAACGGACAGACAGACAGACAGAGACACATTGCATTTTATATATATTATAGATATAGATTATTATTATTATTATATAACCTGGCCAAAGAATATATGTATGAATTTAAAAAAAGACAGTTAAATCGGATAAATGGTTCTCGCGTGATAAACACCCTAATGGACAGACAGACAGACAGAGAGACATTGCATTTTATATATATTATAGATTACAGATATTCTCTGCTACATAATATTGTTCCATATTTAATGGTTTAGGCTGTGTATTGCAAACGAACGCGCTAGCGGCAAACTTTTTTCCGACTTCATTCACTATTTTACGTCACTGCGCATTCCTTATACTACCTATGGTAATAAAATATAGCCTATAACCTGGCCAGAGAATATATGTATGTTTTTAAAAAAAAAGTACGTAAATCGGATAAGTGGTTCTCCAGTGATAAGCGCACTAACGGACAGACAGACAGACAGACAGGCAGACAGGCAGAGAGACGTTGCATTTTATATATATTATATAGATATATAGATAACCTGGCCAGAGAACATATGAATGTTTTAAAAAAAAGCACGTAAATCAGATAAGTGGTTCTCCAATGATAAGCGCACTAACGGACAGACAGACAGACAGAGAGACGCTGCATTTTATATATATTATAGATATAGATTATTATTATTATTATATAACCTGGCCAAAGAATATATGTATGAATTTAAAAAAGACACATAAATTGGATAAGTGGTTCTCGCGTGATAAACGCACTAATGGACAGACAGACAGACAGAGAGACATTGCATTTTATATATATTATAGATTATAGATTAAAGATATTCTCTGCTACATAATATTGTTCCATATTTAATGGTTTAGGCTGTATATTGCAAGGGAACGCGCTAGCAACAAACTTTTTTCCGACTTCACTTACTATTATTGTCACTGCTCATTTCTTATGCTACCTATCGTAATAAAATATAGCCTATAACCTGGCCAGAGAACATAAGTATGTTTTAAAAAAAAAAGTACGTAAATCGGATAAGTGGTTCTCCAGTGATAAGGTCACTAACGGACAGACAGACAGACAGACAGACAGACAGAGAGACGTTGCATTTTATATATATTATAGAAGCAATCAACATACGGAACACTAATTGCGCAAGTTCAACTTGCACTTGATTGGTTATTTGATATAACATAAAATTATTGTACGGCTATATCAATACGATAAATATTCATGGATAATAATATGCAAGATACATATCACTGCGGGCCAAGCTAGCTGATAACTACGAGTAAATCGTACACCCACATTTCAAAACGACATCGATTTTTTGCCATCACTAATCATTATCGAAATAGAAAGCTCTTACCGGATACTTTAATGACATATAACATGATGCATGGGAATATGTTATGTAAACCATAACAGTCTTACTTTCTTAATAAATATACATATTCTAAGCAAAATTTATATTGTTCTAGTTTCAGTAATAATAGGGATACATCTTATCAATTGTAATTGTCCTATGTGAAATGCCCGAAGCAAGGAAAAATTCTTAATTTATTGACAAAAGTAATATGCGAAAGTTAAAAATGGGAAAATTGTATCGTATGTTACCGTTATCTTATTTTGTAATATTTATGGTTTACAAGCTACAAGTTATTTCTTAAACTATAATATTTATCCCACATTTACATCCTAAAGCCAAACGACTTCCCTTTGTGTTATAATGAAATCAAGTAATGTATATATTTTGATTATGTAGGATTATTTTATTGTTTTACTTACTTTCTATTATAATTTAGCTGTTCTATGTCTTTATGCAAATATAAAAGTCAAAGTTACCGTAAAGTTTAAAATATCTATATTATTACTTATGTTGTTCCCTTACTTGACCCCTGGGATATATGTTATTTGTTCTTCTAATAATCCGTACCTCAACACGATTATGTACAATGTGTATTATTTATTGTAATTTTTATCGTTGAGTTTATGTACATATCGTATATATAAGTATCGGGCTAAAACGATGTACGACGTCTTCCGATTCCTAGTCTCGATTATTCTCTGTCCTGCCAGAGATTTCCCTTCAGTTCTCTTACTTTCTTTTCTATCCCCTCCCTTCAACTTCTTCTAAGTTTTCCTCTCGTCCGTCTTCCGGGGGGTATACAATTGAGAATTTGTTTAGGCAATCTATTGTTGTTCATTCTCTGGAAGTGTCCATACCACTTCAATTGACGTATTGTATGTATAACACCCATAATTTCTGGGGTCTTGTCGTTTTTAATCTTTTCCATTCTTGATCTTCCGGCGGAGCTCCTCCAAAAGTCCATCTCAGTTCCTTCAAGCATTTTCTTAAGTCTCTGCTTAAGTTGTCATCCCTTACTACTATAACACGTAGGCTGAAAAGTTTTTGGTCTAGCTACTCAAAATACATTTTTTTTTTTTGCAAAATTCGACTTTATTCGTCAATATAGTCTCCTTCAAGAGAGACACAATCAGTCCAACGCTTTTTTAACATTTTCTTACCTTTCTTGTAGGTTTGTCTTTGCTTTCAAAATAGGCCTCAGGTTCAGCGATAACTTCTTCATTGGAGCCAAATCTCTTTCCCGCGAACATTTTTTGAGGTCTGCGAATAAATAATAGTCGCTGGGGGCCAAATCTGGAGAATACGGTGGATGAGGAAGCAATTCGAACTTCAATTCATGCAATTTTGCCATCGTAACCATTGACTTGTGACACGGTGCATTGTCTTGATGAAAGAGCACTTTTTTCTTGTTCATTTGGAGCCGTTTTCTTTGCGATTTCTGCCTTCACACGTACCAATAACTTTATATAATATTCGCTATTGATGGTTTTTTTCGCTTCTCAGCATAGTCGATGAAAATTTTCCGTGGGCATCCCAAAATACAGAGGCCAAAACCTTCCCAGCCGACTGTTGTGTCTTTGGTAGCTTTGAGCGGCTTTCACCGGCTGCTGTCCACTCAGCTGACTGCCGATTTGATTCCGGTATGTAGTAGTGGATTCATGTGTCATCCATTGTCACATATCGCATTAAAAAAATCCTTTTTATTGCGCTTAAACAGGTCCAAACAGCGCTCAGAATCGTCAACACGTTGTTGTTTTTGGTCCACTGTGAGCAAAACGCGGTACTCGTTTCTAACAGAGCTTTCTCATGCCCAAATGTTCATGCAAAATATGACCAACACGTTCTTTTGATATCTTGAGGGTGTCAGCTATTTCAAGCAATTTCACTTTACGTTCATCCAAAACAATTTTGTGGATTTTTTTTTATGTTTTTCAGTATAAACACTTCATTTGAGCGTCCAGAGCGTTCAGCGCGTTTAAATTCAGCATACCAGTAAATGATGAGTAATTTTCCAGGGGCGAGTCCCCGTAACACTTATCAAGCCATTACTTTGCTTGAACGGTATTTTTTCCCATTAGAAAACATTGTTTAATCAACACACGAAATTCGATTTTTTCCATTTCTTTGAAAATATCAAAAAAAGCGTTACTAAAACCACTGTAATTTGTAAACTAATCGTGGAAATATCATGAAATTTTGACACGTATTGTTGGAAGGTTGGTACTTCCTAAAAATTATATGGACCGAAAAGTTTTCAGCTCACGTGTTATGTTATGACGCTTTTAACACTGCTGTTATGGATGTATCGTTTGTTTTTCTTGAATATATTTTGATCTCATAGTATGCTGTTAAGCAGACTACTGGCTCTTCTGCCTTGGGTGTTTCTTTCTTTTATTGCTTCATCCGTTGTTTCGTCATCATATCGCAGTGGTTTATATTAATATGTTGTTCTTCAAGTACCAGATCTCGCTATATTCCGCCAACACACATATGATCCGTCTTTGCCAGATTCACCTCGTATTTGTATCCTCAATCAATTTTCTGGTCATGTATTGAAGGTCTTCGTGGTCTTGAGCCAACACTACCTGATCATCTGCGAAGCACAAACTGTATAAGGTAGTGTCTTCATTTATTGGTATACCCGTGTTCTTACATTTGATTTTGAATGAGTTTATAAGAAATTTAATAAATTACCCACATAAAGAACACTTGTTTTTTTTCTGGAAAAAGTATTACCTAAGCCAAATGGCGAGAGGATTTATTTACTTAAAATTTGAAGACACTGTAACAATTAATCTATTAGAGATTAACATTGCCGTTTCGCAAGTCAATTTCTTCTTTTTGTCTACGATTTGAGGTTATTTATAGAAATATGCTCTTCTGATGATTCTTTTTTAAACGCCAAAACTGACTTATTCTTACATAGAATCTGACTGAACGGTTAAAGAGCCGTAATTTAGTAGATCTTATAGTAGGATGCTTTATAGTATTCTACATGGTGAGTACAATTTCCCCTTTATATTATATAAAATAGGCCATCTGGCCATAATTTTTATTATATTGGCTAAAGATTGGTTCACGAACATGGAAATATCGTAGCAATAATACATGACGTGCCAAGATTTCTTCAGAATTTTCTTAAGAAGGTTGAGGTGGGATAGTCCCAGCCAGAAGTTTTGAATGTTGTCATATAGAAATGCTTTGTATTAAATAATTAAAATTTTTTTATAAGACTAACGATGGTTATTATAATGATAATAAATTCATTATCGAAAGATTTTGGGTCTTATATATTGTTTATTTATTTATTAAATAATTTAACATGAATGGATTAACTTTTGGATGTTTTGCACAAACTGATAGAAAAAAAAATATGGAAAATAAAAATTAATTATTTCACTTTTTCTAGCGCAACCCACTATCATGTTTAAAAGAAAGAAAATATTTGTGCGCGGATTTGGATCTTCGAGCGTTGCCTCTCCCAGTATTTCCTGTCCCTCATCTTGTCCTCAAAAGGCTTTCGGGAAGTCATGCGACGTAAACTAACATTTCAATAAGTGATGTAAAGAAATTGAGTATTCGTTAGAATACCAGTTTCACGGAAGCCGCGTTGGGATTCACAACCGAATTTATTCTAAGATGAACCATGATGTTTTTGCGGATTAAGCAGCAGGATAGAGAGGGGAGAGGCAAGAGGAGGAATGTGCGTGGCCAAAGCCATGATGACCGAAGAGAATGGTGGCGACAACATCATAGTGCAGATACACATATTTTATAATTTTTAAAAAATTATCAAAGCAAATAATATGAAAAAAATAAAAGAATAAAAAAAATTATTTTAATAGTTAAAAAAATAGGTAATTAAAAATTAAAAATGATAATTAAAAATCTTAAAATTCCGGTGTCTCGAAGCGGCAACGCTGCAAAGTAATTTACTATTGGCTCTACTGATGTACTTGTATATAGATATATAGATATATTGAATTTTGTGGTTATTATGATCAGCTGTTGTAAAGTACAAAAAAAATGGATAATAATAAAAAATCATCAAATATTGATAAAAATGCAAAACATTTTTATGTGGAAGCGAAAACGCGTTACTGAGGCTGTATACAATCAAAGATTCAGCCAACAAAGTGTTGGTAAACGGAACAGAAAATCAAGTGTTTCCTAACCTCTGTGACAGTGGTCGTCGAATTGTTGACGTGCGATCACTTGGAGAAAACTTAAAATGTTCTTCATATAATGAAACACTTTCATTATGTTATATTACTAATGAAAAACGCTGTGGTCTAGCATCACTACAAACTATAAAGTGTGATAAATGTCTAACGTACAACACAATATCAACAAACAGTACATATATATCGATGGACAATAAGGAATATTATATGTTATCCGCTACTGTTTTTATTTAATTTGAGTCTTAAAACAAAAATGTTTCCCCCACCTGTGGAAAAGAACAAGAATATGTCCAGTTTTTAAAAAGGGTGACAAAAACGATATAAAGAGCTATAGACCAATTGCAATATTCTCAACGGCAGCTAAAGTTTTTGAAAAGATTATTTATAACAATATATCAAACTCGGTTCGTCACAGTATAAGTACTTATCAGCACGGCTTTATGGAGGGTAGATCTGTCATTAGTAATTTATTAGCGGTAACGCAGGCAACGTCAGATGTCTTAAATCGGCGCGGACAAATGGATATTGTATATACAGACTTTGAAAAGGCATTCGATAAGGTCTCATTTGCGATATTGTTGAATAAGCTGGAGAAGGATTTTGGATTCCACGTGAATTTAATTGAGTTTTTAAAATCTTACCTTTATAATCGTGAACATGTAGTAAAGATAAAGGGGTATGAGTCCAAACCTTTTACACCTAGATCCGGGATTCCGCAGGGGTCCAACCTAGGACCTCTGCTCTTTTTACTCTATATCAACGGCATCACTGGTGTAGTTAAAAATGCATCCTGCCTGTTATTTGCTGACGACTTAAAACTTTATTATGAAATCAGATCGCCTGCTGACTGCCGGATTTTGCAGAATGATATAGACAACGTTGCAAAATGGGCAACTGACAATAAGATTTACTTTAGTGTAAGTAAGTGTACTGTTGTTTCTTATACTAGAAAACTGAAGCCGATAAAGTTTACATATAGTATTGAGAATGTCCCACTTTTGTATGAGGATAAGATAAAGGACTTAGGGGTGATTTTTGATTCCAAATTGACGTTTAACTATCACGTAAGTTATACAGCAAGTAAAGCGAACAAAATGTATGGCTTAATTGTCAGAAGCACAAAAGATTTTAGAAGTACAAATTGCATAAAACAGCTATACATATCCTATGTTAGAAGTATATTAGAATATGCGAGTATAGTATGGTCACCCTTTTATAATTGTCACAAGCGAACACTTCAATTGATACAGAATAAAATGATGCGTTACATGCATTATAAACAAACCGGTTCATATAACTCTATGATCTCTTCCACACTGTTGCACGAACGCTATGGGACCTTAGAGAAACGTAGAAAACAATATTGCATGTTCTACTTGTACAAAGTAGCGAATGGTCTCATTGATGACCCGGCATTTCTGTCCAACTTATATTTTAATGTGCCAACGTATACCACAAGAAATCATAGCACTTTCTATATATCAGATGTAGCCCATAATAACTATCACCTGGGATCTCCATTGTATAATGCTTGCATGCTATACAATGGAATCCAGAATAGTGTAGATATATTTAATGATAAGTGCAGTCTTTTCAAAACTAAATTGCGTGCGTTGTTTTAAGTGTATGTAGATTATTATGTAATATTATTTAATTTAAGTTAATTTAAGTTCTAGTACTTTGTAATTGGAAAGATCTCTGTGATCAATCTGTAAAGTGCAGTAAATAAATAAATAAATAAATAATGTTAACACTGAAGCTGCACTAGGTAATTATAAGTTAAACAAGTAAATTAATTAAATAACTAAAACAAATGCTTTCAATTATTTATTTTTATTTTATTTATAAAAACTAATACTCATTGCAAATCTATTATTAGTTAAACTTAATATTATTTACTTGCACCATACGTTTTAATTATATAAACTTGGACTATACAATTTAAAATATTTAAATTTCCCGCCATTACTGCTAAATGCAACATTGCCGCTCTTTCAGAGATAAAAAGGTAAATTATTCAGAAGTACCTCCAATAATTGTTATTTTCCATAAAGTTAAAGCTCCCTAATTAAATTTGAAATTTTTTAAAAATAATCGCGAAATTTCAATGTCTAAAATAGCTAAATTTCCTATTGATGGCACTTTTTTTTTTCATTTGTTATAACAAAAAATGTTTCATTTTTATATCAAATTGACGTATTCTCCATAAAACTATATGTATTGTTAATTTCGAATTTTATTTAACTAAGTTTCCTAAAGACCTTAAATTTTTGATAAAAAATTTCTAAACTAATTAATCTATCGAAATAAATCTATACAAAAAAGTATTCATATTTTACGTTTAACGCTTCAACCTCCTTAAGACATATTTAAAGGTCTTAATAAAAACGTAATTGGAGCTGGTATAGAAATGTTGCGACTAAAGGCACAATGTATTTGCTAAATCGACCATCAGAGAGCTTTTGATAAGGTCAAACCGAACCTATGCTCGAAGTTTTTCGAAGAGTCGGTGGGGAAAGGGAATGTACAGATATTATAAAATAATGTCATTCTTAGACGACGCCTGCCAGACTGGTCAACATGGTTTCATTGAATAACAAATATCAACAGTTACTAATATTGTTCAAATCACGCATTTTATTAGTAATGGAATTGATACCTTCTGACAGATGGATTTACTGTATACCTACTTCTCAAAGGCATTTGATACCCGAAAAAAAGAAACGCTACTTGATTACCGCAGATGTCATTACAAAATTGGCCAATTGAAAAGGCAATTTCTTCGAAAATCCAAAAAGTATTAATAGTGTTTTGCTCAAGTTTCATCAGGTGAGTAAAAGTATAGATATAAAAATATTCAGTTTTAAACTACTACTCAATGTCGGAAATGAATTATAATATGAAAATAATATTTTAAAAAATAGTATTTTTTCTTAAATCAAAATTTGAAATCTTTGACACGATGACACTACTTCACATATGCTGGTATGACTCAGAAGTAATGAGAATGATTTATTTTTTAAGTTTTTTTATTGAATGTATCTACAATTTAACTTTGTCCCCTTCAAAGTATGCTCCTTGGAAATGCACACAGTGTCTCCAGCGATTTTGCCATTCCTGGTAACAATTCTGGAAGTCTTGTTCCGTTAAGCTGTTTAGAACCTGCGTCGTGACTCTTTGGATGTTGTCTATTGTTCTGTAATGGTGACCTTTCAACTTCCACTTAAGACTAAGTTGGGAATGTGGAATCTTTGGCACAATGATACTACTCAGTATATATCACCACTACACCAAACACTTTATTTTTGCGCTCGACGCGCGTCAATCATCGCTCTTGATGAAGCTAACATGGTTAGCGAAACGCGCGTCGAGTGAAAAAATAAAGTGTTTGGTGTAGTGGTGATATATACTGAGTAGTTCCACTTAAGAGTTAGAAAAAGAAAATAATCACATGGAGCCATATCTGGACTGTAGGGTGGGTGTGGGAGTACTGGAACGTTCTTTTCTGCCAAAAATTCTCTAACCGACAATGAGGTGTCACTGGGAGCATTATCGTGATGCAAAATCCAAGAGCTGGCAATGTCAGGTCGCACACACAAAACCCTTTTTCGCAAACGTTCAAGGACCTCACGATAAAAGATTTGATTCACTGTCTGGCCCTGCGGTATGAATTCTTTGTGAACTATTCCACGACAATCAAAAAAGATGATAAGCATGGACTTGATTCGCGATTTGCTCATGCGAGCTTTCTTCGGCCGCGGCGATGATGGTGTCTACCACTAGGCGCTTTGTCCTTTTGTTTCAGGATCGTACTCAAATACCCATGATTCGTCACCTGTGATCTCTCTGTGCATGAAGTTGGGTTCGGTTGTCAAGCGATCCAACCGTTCTTGGCTAATGGATAAACGATTCTCTTTTTATTCATTAGACAAGTTCTTGGGCACCAGCTTTGCACAAATTTTTCTCATATCTTGCTCCTCTGTCACAATTCGATGAACAGTATCCTTACTCATGCTTACCTCATGTGCGATCATCCTGACTGTTAACCGTCTGTCTCGTGCCAACACAGAACGCACCTTCGACACGCTTTCATCGGTTTTCGATGTGGACGACCTTCCGGAGCGATGTTCATCTTCAACGTTTTCGCGGCCCTCTTTGAATGCCTTGTACCATCTGAAAATTTGTGCTGAAGACAATGATGTTCTTAACATTTGAAGTGTCTCTAAAGCAGTTCTTTCCAGTTTAATACAAAATTTAATTGCATATCGCTGCCCGATATTCGCCTGCATTTTTCGTGTGATGAGGGTATTGGAACGCAACTGTAAACAACTAACGATCACACCGCTAACACTACACTGAGTGGACTGCACCTGTTCTGGTTGCGTACCTACCCCTTCCACTCCCATGTAGTCGTCTCCAGCCTGATGCAGTGTTGCCACATCGAGCGTAAAAAATTCATTTTCATTACTTCAGCGTCGTACCACGTATATCATCACTACATCAAACACTTATTTTTGCCCTCGACGCGCGTTTCACGCGTTAGTCAATCATCTGTCTTGATGAAGCTAATATGGTTAGCGAAACGCGCGTCGGGCGCAAAAATAACTTGTTTGGTGTAGTGGTGAAGGTCCAGTAAGAACGTGACCGTTCGTATTCTTGAAAAAGTGTGTTTCGAGAACATTTTTTGCCATCAATGTATTCTTTGGTGTGCTGACAACGGCGCAATTACCTTAGTAAATTGTCCAATGGCCTCCAGCATTCATAATCGCCTGGCACCTTCGAGATATGCTGTCGACGAGATTTTCTGCAAATTCTTCGAATCTCACGAGACAACTGAGTCAAAGCCCTCAGAGTCTTTCCTCTGAGCTTTCTCTTTACAAGGGACCAAACGTTTTCAACAGGCTTGTATGGGCCACTCTAGTGCCTTATCGTGGGCCCAAGTGAGCCACTACGCGACGTGATTTTCGCCCAGCAAAGATTTTTTCAACGTGCTTCGGAATTTGACTTCATGTACACGAAGATACTGTCGAATGGTCTCATGGGACACAATCAAACCCGATGTTCTTAATTTTGTCGCTCCTTCACGCAGCGTCAATTTCGGGTCCCGTGAAAACAAAGAGACGATTCGTTTTTCGACTTTCGGAGTGACTTTGCCTACCGAGTCACGTTTTAGTAAGTCGTCGACACCGATTTTTTAATATATTTAGCGGCCGTCGAATCTGTCGTTTTAGGCCTATTTGGATGAAAGCAAAGAAAGACTGCCTCGAACCGACTCACAATCATCACCACTCATGTTGGATTTTACGTGATTTCGACGAAACATCGGAATCGACTGATACTTTTACTAAAATGCGTCGTAGACAAAGTTTCCCTATACCGATTTTTTTTGAATCGCTAGAATCGCATTTACCAAAAATGAATTATCAAAAACCGACTGTACTAAGTAGTAAAATCAAAATTTGTAATAAATATATAGTGACATATCGACAAATTTGCAAATATCAATTAACTTAATTATTTTAAAATCTTAACATTGTTTAGTAGGTGTGAAAGGGACGTATATTCCTTTCATATTTTCTCCACCCCTAGTTCTATTAAATTGTTAAAATTAAAATTCAGTGTCGGTGTTAAATTTAATACTACACTTAAACAATGAAGAGCGAAAGTATAAGTATATTGTTTCGTTTTTAAAAAGAACATTCTAATTTCGTGACGAGAACGATCAGTAAAAATGATCGACAAAACCTTTTACATGACCTCCGGGCACGATTTAATTGATGTTACATGAAATCTATTGACTGAAAATGTACAAACATTTGTTAATTACAGGTTCTGGTTCTCATAGTACTATAATGCATTCATTGTGTGTTATTGTGCTTAGTATAGTATATCAATTAATCAACAGTTGAACACGATTTTAATTCGTAGTTTGATTTTTTCAAATGATAAATAAATTTTTGCAGGTGTCCTTGTGTATTATGATAGCAAAATCATTATTTGACAATGTCATTAATTTAATTCATCTATTAATTTTAGAAAAAATTGTTGCAAAAAGGTGTTCCATAAAGAGTTATTATTGGTCACTGCTCGGCAAGTCGTTCCCGTGGTCGCTGATATTTCTTCCCTTATATATTTTTTTATTTGTTCCATAGAGCGAGGATTATTATTACGAGGCGTATTTTCTAAGTAAATACCATTTGAAGTACCAATGAAATGATTAAGTACGGGTCTAATAAATTACATCGAATGCTGAGAAACATGTTCCACAGAGCGATAAATGGAGAAAAAATACCACAGGAATGGTCAAAAGCCTATATAGTATCTATATTTAAAAAGAGAGACCACAGAAAATGCACAAACTATAGAGGTCTAAGCATAATATTGAGTATGGGACGTTTGTATGGAAAAATTATTAAAAATATCATAGAGGAAAATATAAAAGGAAAAATTGGAGAAGACCAAGCAGGCTTTACGGCCGGAAAATCATGTATAGACCACATATATACTATAAAACAAACAATGGAAAAAAAACTGGCAAAGAATAGAGAAGTTCATCCAGCCTTCATAGACATAAGAAAGGCATATGACTCAGTAGGAAGACAAAGATTATGGAACCCAATGAAAGAAAAAGGCATTGATAAAGAACTAATATACGCAGTAAAAGCTCTCTACGAAAACAACACAGTGAACATAAAAATAGGATATAAAATAGGGAAGAGACTCCAAACATCAAAAGTCCTATTACAAGGATGCTCTACATCCCCCACACTATTCAAAATATACCTCGAACAAACATTAAAAAAATGGAAGCAAAAATGTGGTGGAATGGGAGTCCCAATACGAGAAGATTACTTATATACTCTAAGTTTCGCAGACGACCAAGTAATCATAGCGCAAGATGAGGAAGACCTCAGTTATATGGTAAGAAAACTGAAAGAAGAATACACTAGAGCAGGATTAGCAATAAACTTTGATAAAACGGAATATCTAACAACAAAGGAGGGAAACGTGGAGAATCTAAAAGTCGATAACGAAATAATAATCAAAGGAACCGATAAATTTAAATATTTAGTAACCATCATTTCAAAAAACGCAACATCAGAAGAAGAGATTAAAGCTAGATTAGAACAAAAGCGGACATGCATAAAACAATTAAATTCGTATGGAGAGAATAACAAATGAAGAAATAAGAAGCAGAATGAACATTAAAGAGAACGCAATAAATACCATTGAAGAAAAACGATTAAAATGGTATGGACACATACGACGGAGCGAAGATAATAGGTGGATAAAGAAAATAACGGAGTAGAGCCCTATAGGGAGAAGAAAAAGAGGAAGACCCAGACGATCGTGGAGAGACGATGTGGACGAGGCTATGGAGGACAAGGGTCTAACAGATGTAGACTGGGAAGACAGAAACGGATGGAATCAAAGGCTGAGAGAAGGAAGACAACGTCAGCTGTAGAAAATCCTTGATGTATATATATATATATATATATATATATATATATATATATATATATATATATATATATATATATATATATATATATATATATTTTATTATAACCCACACATGTAAGTTTTTATATATATTTTTGTGTATATTTTTATTATTTTCACCTTCTACATTGTATTATAAGTTTAAGAATTTTATATATTCATAATTAAAAAAAAAAATATGTGCGTCCTATTGAATATCCAAAACAGAAAATTTCAATTTTTAGATGAACTGAAGAAGCCTAAAAATTAGGCGAAACGTTTTCAATTAACTTCTAACTAGAACGTGATGTAATTTCTCTATCCTTAAAACAAAAGAGCCATAAAGCCCAAGAAATTGAAAATATATATATTTATTATTCCAAGGTTCAAGAAAGAATTCAACCCAACTTATATATATATATATATATATATATATATATATATATATATATATATATATATATATATATATATATGAAATATGGCCGCAGCATGTGCACTGAGTACCTGCATCTATTGGCTAACCACAGACGCGATTACGGAAGCATTCGTTCCAGTTTACATTTGTATGTGCGTGTTTAAAATACCTGAGACTATTGAAAATTCCGCGGATTGTGAAATACGCGCTTTAATTCGTTTCTTAAATGCAAGGGACTTGAAAGCAGCCGAAATTCATCGGCAGATTTGTAAAGTGTATGGCGAAAATGCTATAAGCGATGAAATGGTAAGAAAATGGGTTACAGCATTTAAAGATGGTAGTTCAAACGTGCCCGATGAGAGACGAAAGGGGGCGACCGTCCGTCATTAATGATAACCTGGTGCGGAAAGTTGATTAGAAAGTTCAAGAAAAGATACGTTTTACGGCTTCATCATTATCTAATATGTTTCCTCCTCCAGTTTCCACAAGCAGTGGTTAGCAAATCAGGCGGCAGATTTCTAAGGATGGAATACAGAAGCTGGTCCTACGATACAAGTACCTTAATATAGATGAAAAATTATGTTGAAAAGTAGATTAAGGTCCAGGCGTTCATATAAAAATAAAATTGTAAAAAAAATGGCTTTGCTCTTTTTTAATATCAAACTTACTACTTACTTTAAAATCGAGCTTCGTATTTACAAACTTTAGTTTTGAGATATCCTCGGAAGAAAAAACCCAACGGCATCAAATCACGGGTACGTGCTGTTTAACAAGACATATTTGAAGTAACCGATGTCGGCGCACTCTACTGAAACTACGTTCTCTTGTTATAACCCCCTCAAAATTTTAAAAAGCGGACGTGTAAAGTCTTTCTTAACCTTCTTACTTATCACTCCGAATTAACGGTTATTGTGCGACCTCTGTCATCTTTACCGAAGTGTGAGCCGACTATTATACATGCCGATATTGGGACCTAAGCAATCACTTGAGAAGAATATAATAATAGACGTTTAATGCTTTAGTTTTCAATTTATCAGACCCCAATAACAGAAATAATGTTTATTTACATCGCCATTAACGTGGAAATGTGCCGCATCTTAGAGAGAATAAAATATTGGTAAAAAATTGAGAAGTATTCAAACATTGAACTTCTGGGCCATATCAGTGGGCCTTAATTATTTCATCAGCTGATGGTGTAGAGTTGTAGATATAGATCATCACAAAGAAGGCGTTGTAACAAACTCCTTGGCTCATTTACGGACATGACCGTTTGGAGAGAGACTGGGAGTCTCGTGAATCGATACTCGAATGCACACGTCGTTTGCATCGCTTCTTGATTTCCCTGGTCATCTTGCCTAAGGTTTGCTTACGCTGTGTCCTACGTGCGCTCCTTGCCAGGAGCGAATGGTGTGGGAGGCGTAGGCTACTGGACATTG
>CM032456.1:179687867-179749442 GCA_019049505.1 Pachyrhynchus sulphureomaculatus | reverse complement strand
GTTCAGCGTCACTAATCGAAGGTGCAGAGTCACCATAATGTTTATCAAGCTTCTCTTTAGTCTCCTGAGGCGTTTTGCCTTTCATAAAGTAATGTTTAATCACCACACGAAATTCTTTTCGTCCATTTCTTGAAAATCACTCGACTTCCTTGATTCACACGAATGCCAAACACAAAGAAATAGACCAATATGGCTGAAACTTGGTGTGCGTTCATTCAAGAGATGCTACTAACTAAACATGACCTCGATACGCGCCGGTGGTGCCATCTCTCGGACTTTGCACGGACTTTTCAAACCAGCCTCGTATGTCACTACATTAAAAAAAATCCCAAAAAGCAAATTCTACATCTGAGGTTTCATGACTCTAAAAGTCCCTTATAACTATTAAAATAATAAGAATAGATAATATAACATATTCTACTGATCTCCAGAAATCGAAGGCATTACTTGAGTATTTGTATCATATATCAATTATTATAAATTTCCTTAGCATAATGTTGTCGCTGTTACATTGAGCATATATGCAACGTTAAAAAAACAAGCAAATTTAGGTTAACGTTACGGGTTATTCCGAAACAGAGGAATGATGGGAATTACGTCATGATATATCAAAAATGTTTAGACTTCGATACCTCAAAACCGTGGAAAAAAACTTTAATTTTTTTAGGTTTTGGCAAGCATTTTGTGAAAATTGATCAGTGGCGTTATTCTAAACGATATACAGACGTTCAACTGCTCTTGACGAAAACCAATACTTAACTGCTCGAAAACTGAAACTGGAATGCCTATAGATCGAGGATTTACGAAAACGGAGTGGAGACAGTAAGTACCGACTTGCTTCTATAGCATTTTTCAGCCTGTTTCTCGACCTTTTCAGAGCAAATAATGGTTTCTCTACCATATTTCTACATATATCTACTATAAGAAGACGATGTTTCTAGAACTTTTTTGAAAAAAAATTACCAGACTTCCCCCTCAACCAAAAGATTTCCCATTGTTGATATCACGGGATGAAACTTCACATATGAATAATATACAAAGAATAATGAACGTACAATTCGAGTCCACTATATGAAGAAATATTGATACATTAACGTATAGATATCCACGTATTGAAATATACTGATTATCAACGAATGATAAAGCGTATTGCAGGACACTGAATGTCATTTTAGGGGATGGTCTTTATATATAGTTTCATCGTCAGAGCCCTTAGCAGTAGCCAAAAGGACGACTCTGGTCGATTATGACAAATATATGTTTTAGGAACCTCAGGTCCTCATATGATTATGGATGGATCTGGAACACTTCTATATTTAAGGTGTTTTTAAGTTAGGGTATTATTTTTACCTAGTTACAGTATTCACTAAAAAAATGGCATTTTGTTAAATATAGCCAATAAAAAAAGTATTCCAAAAAGCTATTTTATAAATGTACTTAGTCCGGTCATAGAGCGCGTAGTTTGCATCTAAAATGTAAGGTATCTGGTCAAAACATGCCAACTGACAATGGAGAGTGGCATTCTGTTAATTCTACGTAAGTATTTAGAAACTCATGTACTCTATTTCTGATAACGTTAATTAAAATTGAGGCGGATATAGCGTAGTGAGTAAGGTGTCCGCTTTCCACGTCGGCGCACAGTGTCTCGACTAGTACAAGCTAGCGGGACAATATTATTTCTTCACTTATTTCAATTGTTTATGTATATTCCAGGTATCTTAAGCTATTTTAAGAAAAAAAAAAAGTTGAAAAATGTGTACTGTATGTGTATTAATCGAAATATGTAGCTCCAAGACGGAAGTGCTTTACTAATGTGTCTCATTTGTTCACTATTGTCGCTAATTGTTCTTTAATTAGCTACATACGTCTACCTACTCATTATGTGTGAAAAGCACAATCATGTTTGTTTACAAAGAAATTTCTAGGAAAAACATAAAAATCATAATGATAGTACCCACATTTATTAATTTACAAAATATTATTTCTTTTAAAATAAAATTAGTACAATAACAGTATCTATATATCAATTATTTACAATAACAAGGTGTATAAGTAAAAGAAATATAATATTAAATAACTTATATACTAAGGCATGAATTATAAGCAACTACAACACACAATAAAATAAGAATAATAATTACAATAAAAAAATACTTAAACCTACTAAGCACCATCAGATGAGTCGTCATCACCGCTCTCCCATTCAGTAGAATATTCAGAGAGTAAATAATCCTCCTAATTTAATTCGTGATGATGATTTACTGATGGTGTTTCGGATGGCAATGAAGGTGGGATATTCAACTGCAGAACCTCCGATGGCAAAGAAGTAAATTTTCTTAGCGGTAATTCTTTATACGAGTTGATAACAGGATAGGACGTAATTAAAAGCATTCTCAAAAGATCTGTATTTGTGGCAATACGTGACCGCTTCCTGGTGTGCCGTTCACGGAATCTACGACAGTCTTTATTTCTTTGCTTCCTGGGCTTCTTCAGAGAGTTGTCCAATGGGAAGAAGAAAAGACTTTATAACTTCCGCGCTGTGTACAAGAATTTTATGCACAGTAACGGGCATGGAATACCACGAATACAGATCAAGGTATAATTTTCTAGTATCAACACAAAACTTTTCGAATTCTATATAATTTATGTCATATTCCGATGACAAAGTTCTTAAAATTACATAAAATCTACGAATAAGGTTTACGTCTAATCCTGTAATTTCGCTGCTCAATTCAGCTTTGGAAAAAAATCTACGTGCTGTGTTTCCATCGTTTGTGTTACCATACCCAGGTTTTGGTTTATCTACAATGAGACCCATACGATTTTTAAACACTTTTTGTATCCCTTGGGAGCGTTGCTTCACAATAGCTTTGTCGTTATCTCCCCTGACTTGCCACTTTTTTATTTCTAAACGATAGCTGATGTGAAGCAAACATTCAAACGTGCGGATCCATGCGTGTAAAGTAGATAAACCAAATGCAAGACGTTCTTCGTTGCTGGGATATTTCTTTGACTCCTCGTTCATAGTAGACGGGGTGGCACCGCAAATATAACACTTTTGTGTTGAACTTGTGTCTGTTAAGGCATTCCACACTTTGCCATCAGTCATTGTCAACAACAAATCGTATTTAACAGAGATTTGAGATCCAGCAACGTGACATAATGTGGGAAGAAGCTGACTTACTTCATCTAAAATTTTAGAAGTTTCTTCTTTCGTAAACTCTTTTGTCTCCTTGGCAAAAATAAACTTAATAGGACGGCAATATAAAGTAGAGGAAGGTCTTGGATTTTGCCAGATCACAGTTTCGCCATCAAGCAGTCTCAAAGGGACAAATGAGTATCCGAACAAAAATTCGTCTGTAGCGTTAGTGTTCTCAAATTTCTGCTTATCCGTGCTATGCCCCGAACTCCCATCACAGCCCCATTTGGTTACCAACGTATAATATGAACGAGGTAATGACTTCCGTCTGAGCTTTAACTAATCGTTCAGCCGTTTTATCCAAAATCGCGTGAAGTTTAATTTCAGCTCGAGTTTCAGTCACAGAAATATATTCGTCAGAAGGACAACAAGAAGCTTTGGACTTACCTAAACTATAAAACGATGGATACACTTGATGTCCCGCTTTCATTGACCATTTTCTTGTTTGTTTATATGAGTGAGAAGTCGATTTCGAGTCCACATAATAAGCTAAAGCTTCGTCTGGTGTTAACTGCCGACTTTGTTCAGAACACTTATTCTTTCTCTAGTTTCACTGACCGCGACGTTATGGATCTGTTTAGCAACACTTCGATGCCCTTCTTTTCGAGTAGCTAACTCAGCTGCTGTAATACGCTCACTTGCACTTCGCGATTCCAAAAGATCTTCTACTCTCCGTCTCTTCGTTTTCGTTGATGAGTCTTCAAATGATTTTCTGGGTCGCCCTACGGAAAGAGCCGCTGATGATGTTGAAGTGCACGGCTGGTTAACACACATCTTTATTTCGATTCCGGATCCCTCTAACCATTCTTTATGTTTGATTAGAAACATTTCTTTGTTACACTTTAAAGAAGTCCACTTTTGATTGAATTTTGCTGAAAGGCTTGATATTTTCATTTTGAGTCGTTTTAGAGAATCGTCAGAAATATCAGACATATTGAATTTTTCACTTATATAATAAAAAATGCCACTATTTCGTTCAGTTTTGTCATGTTTTAGCCATTCTTCAAAAAACTCCATTTTCGTCATAGTCACGACTCATTCTGAAAAAAATAAAATAATTTTACTTTCGGGCCTTTTCGGGGTCTATAATATATATGAATCTATGCCTGAATGTTGTAGGTATTACATATAGAAAAATCTAGGTGGATATATGTGGATAAAAAAAGTTGCTACTTTTAAAGTTTACAATTAATGTAAAATTTGCTGGATTTATCTATATATTTACAAATTGATATTACACCAAAAGTATACATATTTTTTATAAAAAATATAAGTCATAATAGAGTACATACCTTCAACAGAATATTCCATCACAAAAAACTCGTTTCACTTTGCTATCAATTTTAAAATATGTTATCACAAGTGTGCATAAAATGCAACTGATTTGCAAATGAAAATGACCTCTCTTATAAAGGTTACTTTGACCCCCTGATAAGATACCTTTATGAGGTGATAAACAAATTAATTCTTGGAATTAATTAAATGGGGGGGGGGTTGTTTACAAGTCGTTATCAGTGGTTCCTGGAAATTACATCATGAATATTGTCCCGCTAGCATGTTCTTGCCGAATCACTGTGCGGCGACCCGGGTTCGTATCGGCTAGGGAAAAATAATGAAAAAGCCTTTACAACGTGACGGTCGCCTCTCTCGGGAAGGCAATGGCAAAATAACCAGTAATATCATGCCTAGTAAAGCCCCCTCATTTTGGTCGTTCGGAACCAGCAATAAACTATAGGTCCTCTTTGTCTGTGGAACACTTAAAAAGGCACCAACCACAGGCAAGTGTTCTGCCTACGTCCGTATCGGATAAGGCACTTCAAGAAGAAGAAGAAGAATTAAAATTGTTGTAGTATAATGTACATTTATATTATTTCACTTACTTGCAAACTCTAATTATATCGCTCCATTTTGGAAACACACACTCTTTACGCAATTAGTGCATAAAACGTCGTATCAACTTGGCGTATCTCGTTAAGAAAAAAAAAATAATTGTAAATACAACCTGCAGTTGAAAATACACCTACTCGTTTTCGACACAAAAATTTCTAGGAATAGATTTGTAGAATATCAATAAAAAGCATATTTTTAACGTTATTGAAAGACGCTTTCAATAACGAAAATTAGCGTATTGCGAAGGGATTTCAATGGGGTCACGAATGACACAGTAAAGGACCGAAACTGAAAATTTTAATAATCTCAAAGGTTCTGTTCGAGTTTTGTCTTTTAGCAGATATATAACCCAAATAAAATGCCCCAACTTAAATAAAATTCACTGCACACAACCATTATCAGATACTATATCCAAATAAAAAAAATAAACCGGCCAAGTGAAAGCCGGACTTGCGCAATTAGTGTTCCGTACGTTGATTGCTTTCAAAATATAAATGTTTGTTATGGAGGTACAAATTGAGCAATGACTTCATAAAACACACCCCAAATGAGTTTTCAAGTCAAAAATTTTTGTTTTTTTTTATATACCAGAAAAATTATTAAAGGTAATGCAAGTATTACATTTTATATATTTTTGAACTAGAGTTTTTACAAGCTTTCGTTTGATACTCGATGATCTGGTAAAAAAATTCTTTTTTGACTTTCGATTTCACCTCCCAAAACTGACCCTTTAAGTCAAAATTTAACTTTCTAAATTATACGGCTCTGATGAGGCCATCAATTAGTGCCAAATTTCAATTTTCTATGTCAAATACTTCCGGAAAAAATCGAGTGTGACAGACGGACACCGAAGTGATCTTATCAGTGTTCAGTACGGAACATTAAAAATAAATTTTACTGAATTTGAAGTTGTTTTTAAGTAATTTTTGCCAATTAATTCGTTAATCATCAATTATTATTTATTAAATAATTATTGCTATAGCGAACATTACGAACTTGCAGAAATGTAGAACTGATCGTAAGTATGGAGGATTGATTGTGATTTTATTACTTTATTAAATTATATAAAACCTTTACTTATATTTTTGTACATTCAATTTTATGATACTTAATTTCTGAAAGGAAAATTAAAATCAGAATTTGTTTTTGACGATAAGGTTCACAAATAAAATAACCTACATTTAAATCTGTACAAACATTATATTTGTCATGCTTAAAAGAAGTGTTTCGAAAAGCTACAGATTAAAATGTTTCTCAAAGAAAGTAAAGCTTCTATTTAAGTTTCTGTTTCTTTTATCGCTATCTGTTTTAACAACATAAAAAGGCTCAATGGATTGTCTTCATATCTGTTTCTCGAACTCGATGACAATTAGGCTTTCCTTTTATCGCACTACCAAAAATATGCTAAACAGGTTTCTGGCAATCCAGCTAGCAGATGAATCCACCCCAAAATTGTATAAAATTGCACTTGTTCAACCGAGATAAATTGCATACAAACATAAATTCGTATGGAATACAGTCAGTATCTAGGCATAACAATATCATTGCGATATTTGATTAGCAAAAGTTTAATCGATTCAAGTTATTTTACGATTCTACAGTATTATCTTGTTTTTGGTATCTTCTTTTTTTCGTGAGGTAATCCGGAAAGGTTTCAATTAAATATCACACTTTCTTCAATACAAACAAAATTGAAAGGAAATATGTCAATAGGACCAAAAATTTTCGAATTTCAGGTACACACTTAATATTTGTAACAATTTTATAAGGCTTTATATATATTTATATATATATATATATATATATATATATATATATATATATATATATATATATATATATATACACGTATATGGGACGTTTCGGGTCAACGGAGCCACCCCAATATCCAAAAATAGAATTGAGGAAAAAAAAATCCAAGGGTGTCAATTTTTTTTATTGAAACGTAAGCTTTCAAATGCAACTTGGCTGTTTTGGAAAAAGCAAGATGGCGGCTCAATATGGCGGCTAGAAACAAAAAAATCATGATTTCTAAGCGGAGTTAACTGAAGTTCAAAAGTGAGACAACATGCAATATTGATGTAATAGTTAGAGTAACCAACATAATTTTATGTAATACCAACATGGTGGACCCAGTATGGCGCCTAAAACTGAAAATAGACGAAAAATGAGCAATTATTGAGATTTCGCAGTGAGATAGCACTTTTTCTGATCTTCGGGTTAGGCGCCAAAAAAACACATTATATTCTTTACTACATGATATTGTTCCATATTTAATAGTTTAAGCAGTGTAATGCAAGAGAATGCGCTAGCGGCAAACTTTTTTCCGACTTGATTCTCTATTATCATCACTGCTTTTTCTATTACCTAATGTAATAAAATATATCCTATAAGTGATAAGCGCACTAACGGGCAGACAGACAGAGAGAAGTTGCATTTTATATATATTATAAAAGATTATAGATAACCTGGCCAAAGAACATAAAAAAAACACGTAAATCGAGTAAGTGGTTCTCGAGTGAAAAGCGCACTAACGGACAAACAGACAGAGAGACGTTGCATTTTATATATATTAAAGAAGATTATAGATAACCTGGTCAGAGAACAAATGTATGAATTAAAAAAAAAAATATGACAAATGGATGCTTATACTGCACTCTGTCCGTGATTTACAAAGTCTTTTCAAGCAGAGCGGCACAGCACGGCTGGCACTTATTGCAGATATTAATGGTGTTCTCGTATTTGCTGAACCTAGCCCAACTGAGGAGCCGTGATACGGCGAAACGCGTCTTGGGATGGTTCAGCAAATAGGAAGAACACTTTTGGTGACGTCTAAAAATGTGAGTCTTTCGATTCGTCTCTAGTTGTTATACCGATGCCAAAAAAAAACAAACACGTAAATCGGTTAAGTTGTTCTAGAGTGATAAGCGCACTAACGGACAAACAGACAGATAGATAGAGAGACGTTCCATTTTATATATATTATAGAAGATTATAGATAACCTAGCTAGAGAACAAATGTATAAATTTAAAAAAAAGCATGTAAATCCGATCACCAACGGCCAAACAGACACAGAGACGTTGCATTTTATATATATATATATATATATATATATATATATATATATATATATATATATTATATTCTTTGCTACTTGATATTGCTCCATATTTAATGGTTTAAGCAGGGTATTGCAAGAGAACACGCTAGGGGCAAACTTTGTTCCGACTTGATTCACTGTTATCGTCACTGCTTATTCTTTATGTTACCTAATGTAATAACATATAGCCTGTAACCTGGCCAGAGAACATATGTATGTTTTAAAAAAAAAAGCTCGTAAATCGGACAAGTGATTCTCCAGTGATAAGCACACTAACAGACAGACAGACAGACAGACAGACAGACAGACAGACAGACAGACAGAGAGACGTTATATCAATAATAATATAAAATGCAACGTCTCTCTGTCCGTTAGAGCGCTTATCACTCGAGAACCACAACCGATTTACGTACTTTTTTTTTAAACACACATATGTTCTCTGGCCAGGTTATAGGATATATTTTATTTCGTTAAGTAACATAAGGAACAAACTATGACGATAATAGTGAATTAAGTCGGAAAGGAGTTTGCCGCTAGCGCGTCCTCTTGCAGTACACTGCCTAAACCATTAAATATGGAACAATATAATGTAGCAAAGAATATAATATATATAAAATGCAACGTCTCTCTGTCTGTCCGTTAGTGCGCTTATCACTCGAGAACCACTTATCCCTTTTACGTGCTTCTTTTTAACCATATGTTCCCTGTCCAAGTTATAGGATATATTTTATAATATATATTAAATAAGAAATAAGCAGTGACGACAATAGTGAATCAAGTCGGAAAAAAGTTTGCCGTTAGCGCGTTCTCTTGCAATACACTAATCTGAACTAACCTAAACCATTAAATATGGAACAATATCATGTAGCAAAATGCAACGTCTCTCTGTCTGTCTGTTTTGTTCGTTAGTGCGCTCGAGAACCACTTATCCGATTTACGTGTTTTTTTTTAATTCATACATGTGTTCTCTTTCCAGGTTATATAATAATAATAATAATAGTAGTCTATAATCTATAATATATATAAAATGCAACGCCTCTGTTTGTCTGTCCGTTAGAGCCCTTATCACTTGTCAGATTTACATGTTTTTTTTTTTAGATTTATACTTATTAGTTCTGGCCAGGTTATAGGATATATTTTATTACGTTAGATAATATAAGAAATAAGCAGTGACGATAATAGTCAATCAAGTCGTAAAAAAGTTTACCGCTAACGCACTCTCTTGCAATACGCTGCTTAAACCGTTAAATATGGAACAATATCATGTAACAAAATACAAATATATAAAATGCAACATCTCTCTGTCTGTCTGTCCGTTAGTGTGCTTATCACTCGAGAACCACTTATCCGATTTACGGGTGTTTTTTAATTGGTACATATGTTCTCGAGCCAGGTTATATAATAATAACAATAACCCATATAATATATAAAACGCAACGTCTCTCTGTCTGTCTGTCTATTTGTTAGTGTGCTTATCATTCGAGAACCACTTATCCGATTTACGTGTTTTTTTTTTGAATTCTTAACTTAATATTTATCAAAAAAAATCTATAATATATATAAAACGTAACGTCTATCTGTCTGTCTGTCTGTCCGTTAGTGCGCTTAGCACTCAAGTACCACTTATCCGATTTACGTGTTTTTTTATAAAATACATATGTTCTCATGCCAGGTTATAGGATATATTTTATTACGTTAGGTAACATAAGGAATAGGCAATTACGATAATAGTGAATCAAGTCCACGCGAGCGGAGCTGCGGGCACGGCTAGTGTTATTATAAAGGAGGATTTTTGAAGCACTTTACTCCTTCGGTGATTAGGGGCTTAGGTTTGAAAAGTTTTATTGTAAGCGAAGTAGTTTTTAATTTGAAAGTCCAAGCTTTTAAAGCTCCACTGTTTCATTTTCGAGAGGTTCCTCCCGTTATCGAACCTTCTACTACTGCTCTGAGCAAATTACAAATTTCCACTATATCAAAGTTTTTTGAGAGTGAACCCTACACGATTCTTGCCTAATTTCCAGGAAGGTGAGGGCCCGGAAATTGAATTTCTCCCTCCAGATTTTACTTAAAAGTCTCTGAATACATCCGATATTAAAGGTGTTAATACACGCCCTTACAGGGGGCTCAAATAATAAGTGTTTTCATTATTCATTGACCCCTTTCCAGACACGATGCTTCACAGCCTAAGCAGTAGGCGTTCCTCAGATCGATAGAGTAGGAGGCTTAGATTACAACTTAAATGACTTTAAAAATAATTCCTGAGACTTAATCTTAAGAAATAAATTCATAGTTACCGCCTTCTTTGAGCTGTATAGTTAAAGATTAAAAGCACATAGAAAATTCTACATAAAAATGATAAAATAAAAAATTATTAGATCTGTTTTTAAAAATTTTACAAATGCTTCGTTTTCGTTGGGCCACTGAATACAGTGGTTTATTGTTAGATCGTATAAGAATTTTAAAAGAAAGTGTGGTATTTTAACGAACGTAATTTTGCGGTTATTTTTATATAAAAAAATCCTTAATATAACAAAATGCTAAATTCTTTTTGCAAATGTTAAAACTTGATAGAAAATTACATAAATAATTACGTCATAACTTACCATGAAGATATATTAACTGTTACATGCTAACATATGGGTTTATTATGCAGGCATTGTTGAATTATATTATCGAAGGTCATGCTTAAAATTTAAATAATTTATTGCTTAAAATAGCGGGTACAGAGGATAAAGAAAGTTTTAAGGGGATATACCTAGTCGTCTGGGTCGAAAAACTCGATTTTTGAATTTTTGTATTTAGTATAATATCTTAAGAATATTGTCTGTAAGTTTTATAAAAATCTGTTAAAAATTGAAGAAGTTATAGCCGTTTAAGTGCCGCTGCGTAGAGTTTTCGGAGCAGGTAGCGAGCGGCTGCTCTCTGGTCAGCCTTCGTCGACCTTAACTCGACTTAAATGTACTTGTAATTTTTCTTCTATAATATATATAAAATGCAACGTCTCTCTGTCTGTCTGTCTGTCTCTCTGTCCGTTAGTGCGCTTATTACTGAAAAACCACATATCCGATTTACGTACTTTTTTTTTTAAACATACATATGTTCTCTGGCCAGGTTATAGGCTATATTTTATTACGATAGGTAGCATAAGGAAAGAGCAGTGACGATAATAATGAATGAAGTCGGAAATAAGTTTGCCGCTAACGCGTTCCCTTGCAATACACAGCCTAAACCATTAAATATGAAACAATATTATGTAGCAGAGAATATCTATAATCTATAATATATATAAAGTGCAATGTCTCTCTGTCTGTCTGTCTGTCCATTAGTGCGTTTATCACGCGAGAACCATTTATCCGATTTACGTGCCTTTTTTAAAATTCATACATATATTCTTTGGCCAGTTTTTAGATATATATTTTATTACATCCATAATATATATAAAATGCAACGTATCTCGCTCTGTCTGTCTGTCTATCTGTCCGTTAGTGCGCTGATCACTGGAGAACCACTTATCCGATTTACGTACTTTTTTTTTAAAAATATACATATGTTCTCTGGCCAGGTTATAGGCTATATTTTATTACGATAGGTAGCATAAGGAATGAGCAGTGACGAATAGTGAATCAAGCCGGAAAAAAGTTTGCCGCTAGCGCGTTCTCTTGCAGTACACTGCCTAAACCATTAAATATGGAACAATATTATGTAGCAGAGAATATATATAATCTATAACATATATAAAATGCAATGTCTCTCTGTCTGTCTGTCCATTAGTGCGTTTATCACGCGAGAACCGCTTATACGATTTACGTGTCTTTTTTTAAATTCATACATATATTCTTTGGCCAGGTTATATAATAATAATAATCTATATCTATAATATATAATATGCAACGTCTCTCTGTCTGTCTGTCTGTCTGTCCATTAATGCGCATATCACTGAAGAACCACTTATGCGATTTACGTGCTTTTTTTTAAAAACATACACATGTTCTCTGGCCAGGTTAGAGGCTAGATTTTATTACGTTATGGTAACATGAGGAATAAGCAGTGACGATAATAGTGAATCAAGTCGGAAAAAAGGTTACGGTTAGCGTGTTCTCTTGCAATACACTGCCTAAACCATTAAATATGGAACAATATCAAGTTGCAAAGAACATAATATATATAAAATGCAACGTCTCTCTGTCTCTGTGTCTGTCTGTCCGTTAGTGCGCTTATCACTTGAGAACCACTTATCCGATTTACGTGTTTATATAAATTTATACATATGTTCTATATAATTCGATATAAGCCTAGATAATGGGAGATAAGTATAAATAATGGGAGATAAGGGGAAATAATGGGAGATAAGCAGAGATAAGTCTAGATAATGGGAGTTATGGTGAGATAATGAGAGATAAGGAGAAATAATGGGAGATAAGGGGAAATATTGCGAGATAAGCCTAGATAATGGGAGATAAGGTGAGACAATGGGAGATAAGGAGAAATAATGGGAGATAAGGAGAAATAATGGGAGATGAGCAGAGATAAGCCTAGATACTGGAAATTATGTAGAGATAATGGGAGATAAGGAGAAATAATGGAAGATAAGGGGAAATAATGGCAGATATTTTATTACGTTAGGTAACGTAAGGAATAAGCAATGACCATAGTAGGGAATCAAGTCCACGCGAGCGAAGCCGCGGGCACGGCTAGTTTATAATATATAATAGAAAGAGATTCTTTAATTGTCTTTCTTAAAAGGAGAAGTCATTCACATTTGCTATTCTAAGGTTCTATATTCGAAACTGAGAGTTTGTTTAGTACCGTTACACAGTTCACTGGTAGCAATTTAGTCGTAGCAGTTATTAAAGTTTATATTTTAATTCGCTTTGTTAAATATAATGATAGCTATGGGGATTCATTGTGACCGAAATGCATATGACTACGCAGCTGAAGTGGACGGAGAGCGAGTTGAGCTGGTTGAGCGACAATTTCTACAAAGAACAAAAGAAGCTAGAATGCGTCATAAACAAGAACAAATTCAAGATTCACCATATGGCCTTGGAGTCGATGATTTATTTATAGGTAAGAATTTATTATTCCGATATAACATTCCGGAAATAACAGAAGATGAGATCATACAAGAGGGAGATGAAAAATAATAAGTCTCCAAGCGAGGATGGTATAGTGGTTGAAGCCATAAAGCTGGCTATACTTAGTGTCATCAGGGTCTTCACAATACTGTTTAACCTGTGTCTTACTAAGTCTATAACACCAACGCAGTGGAACAACGCTATTATCAGTCTCCTCTATAAAAAAAAGAAGATTCAACAGATCTATCAAACTACAGTCCTATAAGCATGCTCTCCCATGTTTATGAGATGTTCACAAAAATATTGACAAAACGTTTGACCTCAAAGCTAGACTTCTACCAAATACCCGATCAAGCTGAATTCCGAGCAGACTATGGTGTCAATAATCACCTTTTGACTGTTAATTGTGGAAAAGTGTGTCGAATATAACAGGCCTTAAATATTAATCTTCGTGGATTATGCGAAGCTCTTCGATTCAGTGAACCAGGATATGCTTTTAAAGGCTGTTGCTGAATGCCGTATAGATTCAAGTTACATCGAAATCATAGACAGACATATCTACTGTCAGGCAACATCGACAGTTAAATTATATAAGGAAACAAACAAATTCCAAGTCGAAAGAGGTGTGCATCAGGATGACATTATTTCCCCAAAGTTGTTTATCACCCTTCTGGAATACATGTTTAAAAATCTGAATTGGAGCAACATGGGCGTAAATATAAATGGAGAAATGCTGAATAACTTGAGATTCGCCGATGACACAGTTTTGTTAACAGATCGCGCAGATCATGCGAATGTCATGCTTAACACCCTAAAAGAACAGTCCCATAAAATTGGCCTAAAGATAAATTTTTGAAGATCCAGTTTATGACAAATCTTGTTTTTATCAAGCCATTATTAGTAGACGGGGTAAACATCGAGTAAGTCATGACATATAAATATTTGAGACATGAAATTAAGTTGGACAGAGACAATCAGACTCATGAACTACAACGGAGGGTCACGCATTTGGCAAACTACAACAAACGCTGAAATCAGGCATATCTATTTACTTTAAACGAAAGACCTTTAACCAACTTTGACAAAGAATACAATAAACAAGATAAGGGTAACTCAAATGTCAATGGAGTGATCAATGTTGGGTTTGTCTCTTCGAGATAAAGTCCCAAATAAAGAAATTAGAAACCGAACGAGAGTGATAGATGCAGTTGAGAAAGTTCTATCTTTGAAATGGAATTGGGCCGGTCATCTACCCAGAACGCAAGAAAACAGATGGACTAGGAAGGTGTTGGAATGGCGACCTAGACAAGAGAGGACTGATGATCTGAGAAGAGTAGTGGGAAAACTGGATCCAAAAAGCCCAAGACCAGTTTAACTGGAAAAGATTAAGAGAGGCCTATGTCCAGCAGTGGACGCTAAAGGCCGATATATGATAAAGAGTTTATTTTTGTAATACTGTTTTTTAATCTGACTTTTCAAAATTTTTTCTCAAAAATACTTGTTCTAGGAAACCGCTTGGCGGTGTGCAAGATATCTCAAGAATCACTGAACCGATTTTGAGGAAATTTGGTACATATTTTCTCTAGATATATTGCTTGCCTTGGAACGAAAGAATTTTGATCTTATCAAGAACTTTATTTTTAATTAACAAAAATGTAAAACGCGGTAACGTCAGTTTTTCGCTTTTTTGTTTAGACCAATGCCATTTGATGAAAAAAAAATTAAATCCCTTGTTCAAACACAAGACTGATGTTCTAGTAAACTAATTTCTTTGGAAATTTTGATTTCAGATGATCCAGCTCCCAGTAATCGTGCACACTCCTTGAAAAAATGGATCGCAGAGGAACAGGTATAGCGCCGCCATCTTTTTATTTTTTTTTTAATTAAAGTTTCATAAATTTTATTTTAAGTTATATATTATTATATAAAGCAAAATCCGGATTTATATAACGAATAGTTTCGCTAAAAAAAAACGTAAAAAAACGCTTTCTTTTCGGCTCCGTGACTAGGTACATCCTCTCCTTAAAATATAACTATTTCTCTAGGTGTATAAATCTCCAATAAAATAATATTTTGGGGGATATAACGGATATACAGCGCCTGTATTGCGGAAGAGACCCCAAAAACGAGGAGCTTTTGAAGTAATCTATTTAGTTGGAGAATATTCCGTAGAAATTGCCACGTTCATTTTCAAAATTAATATTAATTACAAATTTCCTGTATAGTATTATACGGAAGGGCCTATGTGTGTCAGCTGTGGTTATTAATAAATTAGTTGGAAGCCACTCTCACGAATTGTAGGCCTGTAAAACACAGGAAGAAATGGTTGCAATGCTGCATCGAATCGAAAAGGTTAGAGCAAATATCGGCCTTTTACTAAATCGAAAAAAAACATTCTCTTCTGGTAGTAGATCGAGCTAAAATTTTGCCTTCTCTCAACAAAATCAACGATATACCTCTAAAGACAGATATTATATACTAAGGCGTCAGAATTTCTAACACGGCGGGCTGCGAAGAAAAAATTAAAAGGATAGCGATGGCCAAAACTGCAATGACAAGCCTAAGCAAAGTATGGAAAGATCACAGAATAAATAAAAATACTAAAAAAGGCTTGTCAATTCACTAATATTCGCTATAGCCACATATGGAGCTGAAACATGGACTATTAATTCAGGATGCCGTAAAAGAATAGATGCTTTCGAAACTACATGCCACAGGGGGATGCTCAGAATTTCCTGGACAGCTCATAGGACAAATGCGTCTATTCTGAGATATCTTAACATTCCAAATAGCGACGGACTGTTACCATCGATTCAGAGAAAAATAGCATCATTTTTTGGTAACATAATAAGGAGGGATGGCACAGAAAAGTTACTGATCCAGGGGTAAGTCGACAGTAGAGGAAAAAAGGTAGATCTCCCAAAAGATTCATCGATTAGATCATGTCTACAACGCACTTGGATTTGCCGGAGATGATGAGAAGTGTCGAACATAGAAAAGTCTGGAGGGCTGTAAATTCTGTGAAACAAAGCAATAGAGGTCACGACGCTCGGATTCGAGCAACGACGTGAGAGAGAGAGAGAGAGAGAGAAAACAGACAAATTTTTGACGGTAATTTTGCCCCATTATGTCCATCAATGAAAACTTGCTTCACCACTTTTACAACAGCATCAAATTAATACGTTGCTGTTAAGTACATTGTGTCGTAGCCCAAAAAAGCCGTTGTCCCAGCCATGTTAAATTTTAACGAGGGTAGAAGTTGGAAATTTAATATCATCTATATTTAGCCATAAAAGAAATTATTTAAGTTTTAATTTATTGAATTTTTCTATTGCCGCTTTATAGTTCATTGAATAGAAAAGAAAATAAACATATAAAATCATTACAAAAAGTAGATGACGACATAGTTTATGCTGAGATTGAAACATTTCTTGCGAACTTTAATGTCAATCATAGGAAATAGTAAATGCGCCAATTATGCCGTTATTCATTTCATTGTAAGGCTTGAACGATTTCCAGTTCTTTGCAAGAAACTATTTGCATATTTTTGAATTACAAGAAATCAGGAACATGACTGAATTCATTTGATGTTGAGGCCGACCGATACGCTTCGATTATATCTAATAACATCAATAATGCAATGTTGCCAACTTTTAAAAGTCAAAATTTACATAATAATTGATACTCTTATTTCCAAGATTATTTTGTAAATGCCGTTTAAGTTGGAGCATTTGAAGAGAGACCGCACTATTAGCACAGAGGTAGTATTTAGACTCACTGGCATCTGCGAACCTAATTTTTACAACTAACAATGAATTTGATATATCATTTTGGGTCTCTTTGACAAAGCCTTTTTTTTTTTTAAATTGGGCGCTATATATAGAGTGTTATGGAATTTACTGCATATATTGGAACTGACGAATCCTTGTAGCAAGACCGATTGCCGAAAATTTACCTTAAATAGCGGATCTCAGTAATAAAGAAATAAATCGGCGCTAAAGAAATGATGACTATTTTTTTCGTGCCGCCACTGGTGAACTATACTCCACAATATTGCCAATCATTAACCAGAACATCAGGTCTACAGTGTTGTCCAGATTTGACTAGGCTTTTCCCAAATCAATATAATGAAAAAAAATTAAAAAATTGTTACCTTTTAAAATAAGTAAGTCGTGACACCAAAAAATTAATTACATAAGTTTTATATTTCAATATTTTATTATAATAAGTAAAAATTTTAACACAAGTAATCCACTAAAATTTTATTTGCTTCATTATAAAAACGTCGGCACAATAAAAAATTGTTAAAGTAGGTTGGAAAGCCGCTGACCTTATTGTGCTTTACTTTTGTGCGGTGTTCGACGCCAATAATAAAGAGTTTGTTGTCGGTATCGGTTGATTTTGTCGGTAGCGTTTTAGTGGCTCCCTCTCTGCTTGGCGATGACCGAGTGACAACGTCCTCTACCAAAACATTACTTCACGTTTAGTTTTTTTATTTATAGCGAGCATTTACAAATTTTACATATACTTTGTTTCTTCACTATATCTTACATTTGTTGCAAAAAAATCGTTTCCCATTTCGGTATTAATCTTGGAAAAGTTAAAAGAAAAATCTATTTGAAATACTGTCTTTATTTTGCCCAAACTCAAACAGCGGTTAACATAAAAGTCAAAATCAGATGTTAAGGAGGAATGATCGAGTTGTTCCTGCATTACCAAGGAATAATTTTTTTCAAATAATACATAAAAATTTCTCTTAACTATGCTTAAATCTTATTTTTACTAGGTGTTTTCTATTATTATTATTTTCATTTCTTATTAGAGTAATTTTATCTGAAATTCGAAAATTTGTAATTATTGAAGAAAATCGTATGTTTGGCAAAACAGGTCTGCGCTTGAGCTAGTTCATACAGTGACGGGTTTTCAAGAGCGGGTAGGTTGGGCTGGTAAAATCCAGTTGTGCCCTTTTTTTAATTTTTCAAAGATTTTTGAATTTGAAAACAAAGTATGGAGTGTGTTTCTACATGATCATATGAGTAACCCGTTACAGTATATGCAGTGAATTTCATTAGACTTTTACTATTCAAACACCAGGAGGATCAAAATGAATTAACACCTAAAATGTTAAAAGTTCATGTACGTAACATTTTTCCTGGAAACTCACTTTCGGAGATATTTTATTCAATTAGTCTAAATAACTTCTGCACTAGTTCAGCTCTTCATAACTCTTGAAATTTAGGTTGAACGTGAGATTTTGTTGTAATCAGCAATATGGTCATACACTATTATTTAGTATATACTCGTAACTGATACTAAATATCCAGGATTAAAATCAGGCTAAAATCATGGATTCTGTGATCCCTTTTTGCAGCTTTTGAATAATTACTGGTCACAATATTTCAATACACAATAGTTATCTCCAATTTGTCTGTATTCATCTTTTATGTACTTAACCTTACTGTATTGTTGTTGTTGTACTAAGTACGTATCCCTAATATAAGTACAACTCGTCGTATCCAACCTATACCAAATAGCCAAAATAACTAATGATTGGGAAGATTACAAGACAGTGAAAAAAATATATAAAAATATGATTAAACAGAAGAAAGTGCAATATGTACAGAATAAAATTGAAAATAATCAAAGAAACAGCAAAGAAATGTGGAGAGTTTTAAAAGAAGAAATTTGTATGTCAAAAAGTACCAGTGCAATAAACAGAATCGTTATGAATGGTAAAATAATTGAAAATGAAAAAGAAATTGTTGAACTTTTAAATAAATTCTTTGTTCAGAGTGTCACTGACATTAAAAATGGTATAGACGTTGTGCAGAATACTATGGGAAATACAAATATAATTAATCACCAATTTACATTTCAAACAGTAGATAGTAACGAAATAATTGAAATAGTTAAAAAATTTAAAAATAAAATTGGCGGTAAGAATATTTTATCTGAAGGTGTAATTAAACATTCTATAACGTACACGGCTTTTTTTTACGCCAATATCATCAATAATAGCAGGCTGCAAGGAAAAGTGCCTAACGAATGGAAAATTTCCAAAATTGTGCCAATTGAAAAAATAAAATATACTATAAAACCTGAAGAGATTCGGCCAATAAATACGCTTCCAAGTGACGAAAAAATCTTTGAAACAGTGATAAAAAAATCAGTTACTGCAATATTTGAATAATAACAATATTATTATTCCAGAGCAATCGGGTTTTAGAAGCAAACACTCATGTGAAACTGCAATTAATTATGTTATAAGTGAATGGCGTGAAGATTTGATGAATAAAAAATACATTGTATCAACTTTCAAAGATTTAAAAAGAGCATTTGAAACTATAGACAGAAAATTATTGCTTATGAAACTACACAAAATTGGAGTGCGTGATACAGAATTAAAATGGTTTAAAGATTATCTATCGAATAGAAAGCAACAAACAAAAATTGGAAACACGACATCATCAGCGATACCAGTGAATATTGGTCTACCGCAAGGCTCTGTCCTTGCGCCGGTACTGTTTCTCATATACATAAATGACATTAAAGACGGTTTAAAAAGTACGGAGATGTTAGACTATTTGCAGACGATGCACTGATTGCAGTTAGTGATGTTAGTTTGGATGTGGCTATTCATAAAATGCAGTCTGATATGAATATTCTTTACAAGTGGATGTGTATAAATATGTTAAAACTAAATACAGATAAAACTAAATATATGATAATATCACACAATAACTATAATAATAATCATAAATTATACATAAATAATCGTGAAATAGAAAAAGTAAACGAAATGAAATACTTGGGTATAATAATAGACTGTAAAATTAAATTTGATGCACATTTTCAATATTTAGTGAATAAAATAAACCAAAAACTTTATCTCATGTATAGAACTTGCCACATCATAAGTGAATACCATAAAATATTAATATATAGAAGCATAATTGAGCCACATTTTATTTATTGTCTTTCGGTATTATTTCTTGCTAAGGATACACAAATAGAACTTCAAAACAAGGCAATGAGATTTATATTGCGGAACCCTAGAGATACGCACATAAAAGATATGTTAGATCGAGTGTAAAGCAGAGCTTATTTTATTACGCAATGAAATTCATCTATAATATAAAAATAGAAAATTGTCCCACATATTTGACCGAGAAAATTAGATACGTCAATCAGATACACAACTACAACACCAGAGGACGAAATGACTTCCGAATAGTGGGAATTACAAATGAAGCTGATCGAGCAAATCTTTATTATAAAGGACTTAAAACATTTTAATGACCTACCAAATAATATTAAAAATTGTGAAACCATAAATAAGTTTAAGCAACCATTATATCAACATTGTAAGAATATGCCTATCCGATAGTTAAATTAGGTTCTAATGAACCGTAAATAAATAAGTAAATAAAAATAAAAATAAAACCTTCGTGTCGTAACTTCCTGGATAAGGACCCGTAAATTCTGTTCTCTTGTTTGTCAATCCTAGCCCGACTTCCGAGCCGTGATACGGCGAAACGCGTCTCGGGACTTAAGAGAAAAGTGGGTAAACTGCTGAAAAATGGGCCTTGTCCGTTTTTTAGTTATTTTACATTAAGTTTAAACTTTTTCTTCACAGTCGTCAGTTGTTATATCTTGATATCATAAATGTTGTAATAAAATTGGTTCTTAAGATTCAAGGAGAAAATATAGTTCTTTTTGCTAAGAAAGAAACTGACATCTAATACAGAAGGTAGTTGCTGGTACAAAAAGAAAATTCTGTATGTTTTATAGACCATTTATGAATTTTAAAGATTTACAAACTAACTTGTTTTTTAAAAACTGACATGGAAGATTCCCCTATGCCCCCTTAAAAGATGGCACTAATAACAAAAATTAATAAATAACGGTCTGTCCTATAATGTCACCGGTGGAGTCGTGGGATAGTTGTATAAGATAGTGTGCCTACTGGAATGAGTTTTGAAGTGTTTGGATCTGTTAAATATTAATATACAATAAAAAGTCAAGTGCAAGTTGAACTTGCGCAATTAGTGTTCCGTACCGTAACTGCCTTTAAAATAAAAGAAAATCCTTATCTAGGCTAAGTTAATTAGGTCCCGGACATGTATATATCTTAAGATCCAATATGTATTTTCACTTTTTTCTTAGATAATAATGCATAATAGTTATAGCATCTCAGCTTGCTAATAGCTCATAAGTCAATCTAGCTCAATCTAAAATCTATTAATAAAAGTGTAAAATAAATATTTACTACCTAAATATTTGTTTAATTATGAACAAATAAAATAAAATTATGTCTCTCTACAGGAGAGGAGATAACAGTAATCTACTGGAAAGTATATTACATAAACCTCCACCATATCGCAAAGCAACATAGTTTTCATAGTTTTTTATACCAGATAAATTACCAAACGTAATGCACTCGTGATAATTTTCGCTCGATCTACACTTTATGGAGAATGTTCCAGAATTTTTTCAAAATTTTTTGATCAGTACTTTTCGAGATAGAGCGAGGGGACAACGATTTTTGGCAATTTTTTACAAATAATACCAAGAAAAGTGTGCACAAGTATTACATCATATATACTGTTGAATTCGTATTTTCATAAGCTTTCATTTGACACCTCACTCGATGACCTGGTAAAAAACTTGTTTTTTCACTTCCGATTTCATCCTCCAAAACTAACCCCTTACCATAGATTAAAATTTAACACTCCATGTTAAATAGTTTCGGAGAAAACTGGGAGTGGCAGACGGACAGACGGACAGACAGACACCGAAGTGATCTTATAAGGGTTCCGTATGGAACACTAAAAAGCATGTAAATCGAATATTGGCGGCCCATGGCTCAGTGGTGTATTACTTTGCTTACTGTGCCGAAGGTCGAGGGTTCAATCCCGCAGGTCGGTATACTTATTTATTAAATTATTTAAGTATACTTGGCCTGGCTACGTACACAGGTAGTAGTTGTTCGCAGACATGCAACAACGTCCGCGGCAGTACTACCGCGTTGTCTAAAAAAGGTGCTGTGAAATACAGAAATGTATGTTTCGGCACTTCGACAACGTTGACGGGTATTACGACATCCTTGCCAATATCCTTAGGATATGAAATAACCGGTCAAGTGCAAGTTGAACTTGCACAATTAGTGTTCCGTAGGTTGATTGCTTTTAAAATAAAAAATGTTGTTACGGTGGTATAAAATGATCAGTGACTTCACAAAACACACCCCAAATGAGTTTTCATCAAAGTTTGTTTCCAATCTTTACTGAAAATTGATGACCTTGAAATTTTTGTTTTTTTTTTATATACCAGATAAATTATTAAAGGTAATGCACTCATGATAATTTTCGTTCAATCTACACCCCCTGGAGAATATTCCAGAATTTTTTAAAAATGTCAGTACTTTTCGAGATAAGGTGGGGGGACAGCGATTTTTGGCGATTTTTTAAAAATAATACGAAGAAAAGTGTGCGCAAGTATTACATTATATATATATATATATATATATATATATATATATATATGTATATATATATATATATATATATATATATATATATATATATATATATATATATATATATATATATATATATATATATATATATATATATATATATATATATATATATATATATATATATATATATATATATATATATATATGTTTTACTCGTTTTTTCACTTCCAATTTCACCTCCTAAAACTAACCTCTTAAGTCAAAATTTGACTTTCAAAACTACACGGCTTTGATGAGGCCATCAATTCCTATATTATTACCAAATTTCAACTTTCTATGATAAATAGTTTCGGAGAAAATCGGGTGTGACACTAAAAAGGGTAAAATCCCTACTCAGGCAAGGAGGGGAATGATAAAAAAAAAGTGGTTCTCGAGTGATAAACGCACTAACGAACAGACAGACAGACAGAGAGACGTATTTTATATATATATATATATATATATATATATATATATATATATATATATATATATATATATATTATAGATGTAATACTTGCGCACATTTTACTTTGTATTATTTTTTAAAAATTGTCAAAATTCACTGTCCCCCCTCTTTTGAAAAAATTCTGGAATATTCTCCATAGGGTGTAGATTGAACGAAAATTATTACGAGCGCACTACCTTTATTAATTTATCTGGTATATAAAAAAAATATAAAAATTCCAAGGTCATCAGTTTTTAGCAAAGATCGGAAACAAATTTTATTGAAAACTCATTTGGGGTATGTTTTGTGAAGTTATTGATCATTTTCTACCTCCGTAACAAAAATTTTTATTTTAAAAGCAATCAACGCAACGTACGGAACACTTGGTAGGTTATTTTTTCAATTAAAAAAGAAGCAGAGACTTTGTTGATGAACACGACAGACAGATGGACAGAAGGACACCGAAGTGATGCCATAAGTGTTCCGTACGGAACACTAAAAAAAGAAAATTTTGTTGACACTAATGTTATAAAATTTGTTTTAAAAAATGGGTTAATGAACAAATAGCCCGTTTCATACTGTAAACCTTACAAAAAATTATGAAAGATGTGTTACGATGGTTAGAAATCGGTATCAAAGAAAAGGAAATTACTTAATAAACTAAGTAATATGAGTTCTAATGACTAAATTACTAGAGTTAAAAGCCATATCTTTATTAGTTTTATTGAGTGAACATTTGATTAAGTTGTCAGTAAAGTGCGTAATGATTTTCACGGTTATGATCACTTATTTGAGAAATTAAATAATATTCTGAGCACATTTGAGGGATACTGAATTTTTTAGAGACATTATAAGACTTTCTAGGATTTGTGAGGTGTGAAGTTTCCGTTATTTCCTGCTAGAGTTTTACATAGAGGTTTTATTGATTGTGATACACCATATATTACGTTCCCATATAAAGGGTGTCCCAGTATTTCGTGTACATAGAGTTACTCTGGATTTCTGGGATGAAAATATGACCACTTAACCCAACTTACCTTACTCCAAAAATTCATAATTTTTGAGATACATGGTGTCAAAGTTACACTTTTATTTTAGTTTTTCTTAAGTAGTTTTTCTTAATAATTATACTATGTACAAGATTCGGTGCTAAGGGGTTTTCTGAGATGAAAAATCGAAATCAGGTCACAGTTTTATTGTAAATTGTAGGGGGCGCCACTTATTTGACCGTGTATACTTTTAAACTGTCATAACTTTTTTATACCAATCTGTATGATATTTCTAATTAAATATTCCTATTCTTCGCCTTCTCCTGTCTAAAAAAGCTTTGTTGGTAAATGTTGCTCCGAGTAACAGTTTCTGAGATAATGGGATGTTTGTTTCAATTTTTTATTCCATTGTCAAATTCGCAAATGCGTTTCTTCAACCGTTTCTTCACATTGTATAGTTACTTGGCAACGCTCAAAAACCACTCTGATGATGGATATCATATGTTCGATGACTTAACTGGCTTGTAGTAATACTGACAGAAATTTTTGACAGATATCGAACAAGTTTTACGAGTATTAACGAGAATTAATCCCTTCTCAAGTTCAACAGTGTTTCAAATCTAGATTATTATGGAGTACACTTTTGGTGAGCAAACTGGTATGATTTTGGTGTTTGGTTTTTTTTTAACGGCAACGGTCGCAAAAGTGTTCGCGTACATCACGAAAAATTTCCGCATCGTCGGACTCCTAACCATCAGACTTTTGCCAATATTAAGAGGTGACTTCGAGAAATTAGACAATTTAAGCTGATCAGGAATAATGCTGGGCGGCCTTCACAAGCTAGATCACCCGATGTTGAAGAGGAAATCCTTAAAATTGTACACGATAATCCTGGAATCAACACTCGTTTAATTGAACATCAAACGGGAATATCAAAAAGTACAACTAAGCGGATCAATAGACAACAAATTATTCACTCCTTTCATATACAGTCCGTCCAGGAACTCTTACCTCCAGATTTTGGATCCCGCTTGCATTTTTCACAAATTATTCGAGCACGCATAGCGACTATTCCGGCTTTTCACACTAAAATCCTGTTTACAGACGAAGCACGCTTCACTCGACGTGGTATAACAAATACGCATAATAATCATGTTTACGTTGAAGAAAACCCACATGCTGTGCAACAAAGCCAGTTTCAACGCGAATTCAGTACAGTAGTCTTACAGAGAGAGAATAGAAAGAAAAATTTGCTTATTACATCATATATATTTTTGAACTCTTATTTCCACAAGCTTTCATTTGACACCCCACTCGATGACCTTGCAAAAAAAAAATTCACTTTCGATTTCACCCCCCAAAACTAAACCCTTAAGTCAAAACTTAACTTTCAAAACTACACGGCTCTGATTGGGGCTATCAATTTCTATAGTTGTACCAAAACGTGACAGCAAAATTAGCCCGTTTTTGCAACCTCAATAACTTTGAGCAAACTTAACGTAAAGGTCTTAAATTAAAGCTAACTAAAAATCTAAAAGGACATATTCTGAGGGTTAAGAGGGTGAAAATAAATGTTTTTAACAGAAAATAAAAAAAATACATATTTATGATGTGTAATTCATGAAAAAAGGTACTTTAATTATTCACATACCTACCCAATTCAACCCAATACCGTAGAGTTAATTAAAAACCACTCTCTAAAAGGGGGTCGCAATTAATAAGGGATCCTGTCATATTCAAAAATATGACTCTCAAGACTAGTAAAAAATCCAAAGAAATAATCAAAATACAATATAGTACTAGACTCAATGTCGTCTCCTAAATTTAGCGCTAAGCGGTAACCACCCCCTAAAAGGGGGTTCAAATTAATGTTGGTGCTATTTTAACCTAAAAAATAACGTTTAATTTTGGGGGAAAATCTTATTTACTTTCACACTTTTAACCCCCAAATAGGGGATAGTTACCTCTAAATAAAAAAGTTGAAAAATATATCCTTCTAGATTTTTAATTAGCTTTAATTTAAGATCTTTTACGTTAAGTTTGATTTTTTTGTCTCTAAGTTATGAAGGTGCAAAAGCGGGCTAAAATTCACACTTTTTTGCGGTTATCCTTTCAACTTTCTATGTCAAATAGTTTCGGAGAAAATCGGTTATGACCGACAGGTACCGAAGTGATCCCAAAAGTGTTCCGTTCAGCACACTAAAAATGGAAAAATTTAAAATAACCTGCCATACTTTCATACTTACTAGTAATAATATTCTTAATGTATATACATATTTGTTCACAATTTCTTGCTCTCACCTGCAACAAAGAAAAATAAATCAAGTTAGTACACTACTGACAGTACCAGGCTGTGAGAGTAAGTGTATAAGTGATCACGAGCGTATCGTTCTGTACGTTTGATTGGCACGTCCATTTTTATTGAAAGTACATAAACCATATCAAATAATTAGATGGTGATAAAATAGGAAGTTTAATTGCCATAGAATATATATTTGTCATAAATCTACAGAAGTAATTTAAACATTAGAGGTATTTGCTATGTCTACTACACCTCGAAGTTTAGATAAAACATAGTATAGAGGATATAAATAGTCCGAGAGTACAATTTTAACAGGTGAAAGGTAATATTAAATTAAGTATAAAAGTCTTAAAAGAACATTTTTAAACCTGAGAAAACAATCTATATTTTATAAAAGAAATGGATATATACCGGTGAGCAAAAAAATCGACTGGACGTATTTTGCTTCATTTAACACGGATCCTAGAATTTAGTGTTTATATATTTTTAGGGATTTTAGTATCATTTGAAAGCCCATTCTATTCTCTTTCCAATGATACCGTAGCATACCTCATGCTTTTTACTGATTAAAATGGGAAAAAAGGAGAACAAGGATTGAAAATAGGAGTAAGAGAAAGGAAAAATTAAACAAATTTTAAGTTTAACAATTAAATTTATTGACAAAAACTAAAATCAATATTTTGTACCCCCTCCCCTAGCACTTATTACTGCTTCCCGTTGGTTTTTCATGGAGCGGGTGAGTTTTTTTCACCACTGTCTGTGGGGTTCTTCCCCACTCTTCCGCCATCGCAACCTTTAAGTCTCTCAGCGATGTAAGGGTTGAATTTCTGGCTTGAACTCTTCTTTTGAGTTCATCCCATATGTGCTCGATTAGATTGAGGTCAGAATTCCGCGCAGGCCAATCTCATGATGGGTATTTCCACTTCTACCAGATATTGCCGCACTGATACAGCAGCATGTGGCCTCGCATTGTCGGGCATCGCCCACAAACCCAGCGTAAGGAACGACGTGTTCCTGCAGGATCACCTCGATGTACCTGTGAGCAATTAATCCACTGCTACGAGTCTCATCAGTCACGTAAATCAAATCCGTTTCCGCATCCAGTGAGATGCCTTCTCTCACCATGACAGAACTTCCTCCGTAGGTGACCGTTTTAGTAATACAGTACTGCTTTTTTTGAGAAGCTTCGCCCGGGGTTATTAATTCTGCCCCCCTTTTTCCACCAGCCCTTAAACCCGGTTACCCCACTGAGTGTTTACGTACTTTATGCACAATGACCAAAAAAGAAAACTTTAGTAAAGTAATATACATTATATTTATATAAATGAACCTCACTCGAGTGTAAATGGTTTGAATGCAAATATTTTAACATGTAATCCTCCTCCTCTTCTAGTGTTTTATCAGACATATCGTGGTTATGCCTGGCTATTCAGTCTATTGGCGATGCTTCTTATAGTGGCACGCTAACGTTCTTCGTTAGCTGTTTGTCTTGTTGGGATCCAACAGCATCTCAATCGTATCCATCCAGCGGCTAGGTGATCTGCGTCGCCTCCTTCCATTGTTTGCCCTGCACCAAAATACTTTAGGATGCTAGCATAGACTGTGGTGGTAAGTTTCTGTTTCGGTTTTATCTTATCTTATGAAGTACTGAAGTATTTGTTCGCCGAGCTGTCCTCGGAATCAGCATCCCTCGCCAGCCCCACATTTCAAACGCGTCTATAAGGCGTCCATCAGCGGTGCGTATAGTCCCAGTTTCAGATGCAAATCTGAATATGGAGAATACAAGGGTTTCTACTAAATTTATTTTGGTGTTGCAACTGACGTCCCTGGACCTCTAAAGCTTTGTGAATTAAGTCATAACTGTGCGACCCATTCATATTCTTCGATATATTTCACCTTCACAATTGTGTAAAGTATGTTATTGATCAAAGCTTCCAAGTATGTGAAACTGCTCATGTCCATCAATCTGTTGTACATTTGAGAAGTTATTGTTTTCTCTATCGACTATCAGAATTTTCGTCTTGCTATTATTTATTTGTAGACCGTATTCTTCACTGGTATTCTGAAGTCCTTCAATTAGAGCCCTTCTCGACTTGTTGCATGCAATAGGGTGTCATCTATATATCGAAGGTTACTAAGTCGAAGTCCACTTATATTAATTTCTCCTTTCCATCGATCTAATACGTGCCTCATTATAAATTATGCACTATAAATGTTGAAAAGGATTGGAGAGGGTATGCAGCCCTGTCTTACACCTTTCATTATTTGACATCTAGATGAATAATTGTCTATTTTCAACATAGTAGTGCTGGTTTTTACACAGATTTTTAATGATGTTGGTTAAATGAAGGGGGTAATGATGGATGTTGCCCAGTCTATTGGCCATTTCTCTGTCTTCCGTATGTGTGTGAATAATTATTAAATACCTCTCAGAAAGAGATTTTATTACTTCTGCAGTTATCTTGTCAACCCCAGGTGCTTTATTATCAGCTAATCTTCGGACAGCATATTTGACTTCATCCGCCAGAATGTCTGGTTCCTCTAGGTGTTCATCAGGAAACGCATACATGTCGTTATTGTCGTTATACAGCTCTTTATAATATCGTTGCCGTTTCGTAAGAACTTCATCAAACTCGGTTTTCATCGGTTACAGCCAAAGTCTTAGTTTTGAACATGTAATAGTTGATGTTTAATATAATAAAAAAACATTATGGTATGTTTGCTAAATCCAAGCCATACTAGAGACTTGCATCGAAAAATGAAATTCAAAATAATTTTCAAAATTTATGGAATATTTCGCAACAATGAATTCGTTTCTTAAATAGTGGAGATACAAGGTTGTTTCGGTATATTAAAATTAATGACAGTGTAATTTAAGATAAAGTTTATATAATTAGTAGGTATGTTAGAATAAAAAATATTTCATTTAACTAATAAATGTCACAAATGAGCATAATTATGGATATAAGTGTGAATGTTTTGCGCACTTCGATTAAAGCTCACTTAAAAAAGTTGCCTGCCTCGTCGATTTTTTCTGTACTTTGATCAAACCAGATCGAAACGCGCTAAGGTCATATTCATTATCAATTTATGTACACTCTTTTTAAGACTTACAAAAAAAAATAGACATTTTCTCTTCACCAAAAAAAGTAATAAGAAACAAAGCATTGCAAATATTAGTAATACTTCAATACCACAAGAATTACAATAACGATGATAAAAACGCAACTTTAGCACTTGGTATCGTACCATACGGGTAGTCTTTTACAACTAAACTCAAGGGGTTAAATAGATCTCGGCGAGAGTCACCAATGATTTTAAGAGCGATGTAAATGTGCAGTACACCTGAGTGGCAATTTGTAAGACACCCGACCTCTTAATATTCAAACGATCAAACGCTATAAGTATGGCTAGAAGTTCGTTACAACGTATGTTTTGTAAAGATTTATGTCCCCATTTCTATAAGATACATGTAACTGGTACTGTTCAGAGGTTCAAATTCGTAACCAAATGTTTAACCACGTTTTAGTATTTACTAACGTCCCATTCTTCGATAAGACAGCATCTTAACGTTCACGTCAATAAACAGAATGGCAATAGCCTTTTTATTTCTGTTGTAAGGTCTGTGTATTTGGAAATTTTTTCTGCGTATTTCGTTAGGATGTTTGTGTCGTTGGGGACAGCTATGTCAATCAGATAGGTGAATTTTTTTGTATTGAAAAGTAATATCGGCTTTATTGACGGGGACTGTTTTATCTGTATCGATACTGATGTCCCAATAAAACTTGTAATCTTTATTTTCAAGTATGGATATTGGTGTGTATTTGTAGTAGGGATTTGTGGTTTCTATGAGTTTGTATGTTGTGGCTAGTGCTTGGTAAACTTCTTTTGCCGCTGAGTCATGTCTGACTGTGTATTCCGTTTCTGCTAATATTTTAGATCCGCTTGTTATGTGTTCGATCGTTTCTTTATGCTGGTGGCATTTTCTGCATCTGTCTTCTGTAATATTTGGGTCTTTGTTATGTCTTCTAGATTATTATTATTATTAAGCTGGTCAGAGAACATATGTATGAATTAAAAAATAAAAAACACGTAAATCGGATAAGTGGGTCTCGAGTGATAAGCGCATTAACGGACAGACAAATAGACAGTGAGACGTTATATTTTATATATATATTATAGATCACCTGGCCAGAAAACAAATGTATAAATTAAAAAAAGTGGTACTCAAGTGATAAGCGCACTAACGGACAGACAGAGAGAGAGACGCTGAATTATATATATATATATATATATATATATATATATATATATATATATATATATATATATATATATATATATATATATATATATATATATATATATATATATATATATATATATATATATATATATATATATATATATATATATATATATATATATATATATATATATATATATATATATATATATATATATATAATATTCTTTGCTACATGATATTGTTTCATATTTAATGGTTTTGGCAGCGCATTGCAAGAGAACACGCAAGCGGCAAACTTTTGTTCCGACTTGATTCACTATTATCGTCACTGCTTATTCCTTATGTTACCTAACGTAATAAAATATATCCTATAATCTAGCCAGAGAACATATGTATGTTTAAAAAAGCACCTAATTCGGATAAGTGGTTCTCGAGTGGTAAGTGTACTAACGGATAGACAGTCAGACAGAGGGACATTGCATTTTATATATGTTATAGAAGATATTCTGGACGTAATCCAGAATCATACTGAAATTTTTTTACTAATACATAAAGGAAAGAAACTTTGAAGAACGGTGTTTATAAATTTTATAAAGGAAGTTCGTTACGCTCTGCCTATATACCGTAGCTAAAATTTTCATATTCTATATTCAAATAAAATTGAAATAAATTAATCGAATTATTAAGACGTTATTCCGCATAGCTTATTAGTGTCCAGTTATTCCAATTAGTACAAAACGAACAATAAATAACAAACGTCAAAACAAAGTAAAATTTTATGCTCCAGTTTCAATATGGCAACCGGTTGGTGGATTCCCATTAAAAAAATAATTTACGTGACGTAGTAATGATGAAGTCGTGCGTTATTCATTCATTATAAACTACCGATTATTATATTAAATTAATTAACAAAATTAATAATTAGGAAAACAAATTTATTCACGTTTTCATTGCAATAAAGCGCGAGATTCATAAATTATCGGTGATTTTTTTGTGCCAATTACACAGGCCAACGATGAAAAAACTTTTTTAATAATTTTACCGTATCACCCACCAATTTTTCACATTTTAATATGTGAAAAGTTTAATTTTTATCATTTGAATGTTATTATGTTGGCAATAAAATCAGAATTTGATAAGGTTGGCAGTAAAATCAAATGTTATTAGGTTGGCAGTTCCGATAAATGTCACAGCTGTTTGTTTTCTTCCAGTTAATATAACTTCGCATTGCAGTGTTTAACCCATGTGCTTTAATTTACATTCAAAGTATGGCTAATCGTGGTTGTAAAAACTCTCCCAACACTTTTTGTTATATATATGGTGAGTTTGTAATTAAAAAACATCAAAGAAACATTATTGACTTTGTAAAAAAAGTATACTTTGCATATTTTGGTGCAGAAATCGGTAATCAAGAAAAATGTTGGGCTCCTCACAAAGTAGGCTAGGTTTGTGTCGAGGATCTTAGGAAATGGTATAAGGAAGAAAAGAAAGCTTTTAGATTTGTTGTACCCGTGGTATGAAGTGAGCAAGAAAATCATTCAAATGATTGTTATTTTTGCAGCGTTGATGTTTCTGGATATAATTCCAAAAATAAGAAAGTATTTGTCTATTCTAACTTTACTTCACCTAATCGGTCGGTAGGACATCGATCGGGACTTCCTGTTCCTGAGCCACCTCAGTCTATTGATGACGTTTTACAGTCCAGTCCCGAATTTAACGAAAGTCTACCGGATGATGATGAGTTTCAATGTTCTCTAGAAAATTTAAAACCACAGTTGTTTACACAAGCTGAGTTAAATGATTTAGTGACAGATTTGGGTTTGATTAAGGAAAAAGCAGAATTGCTTGGTTCTAGGTTGAAAGAAAAACATTTATTGAAATCTGGAACATCTATTTACCATTATAGAACAAGAGCTCAACAGTTTGTTCAGTTTTTTTTTAATTTTTATGGATCAAATTTTTCCCTATTTTGAAATTTAATCGATGCCATATTGTGAGAGAACTGTGGGTTATACAAAAAAACTGATTCCAGATACGGTTTCAGACCTCAAAAATACACAACTGTTAGATGTGTTGGTTTAAAAAGTTTTTACAAATATTTTTTTTGTCGGCCTGTGTTATTGTTATTAATGAAAAATTTAGGAAATTATTAGAAATTCAAAACACGTCTCATGGTTTGTTCTATTCTGTTAGATTGCATATTACTGGCCGGTCGACAATTTTGAAAGCGGTTATGAAACAAGATGAATTAATGGGTCGAGATACACTTATTCTTCAGTATATTCTCCCTTAAGCTCAATACATTTTTTCCAGCGATTTTCCAATTCATTTACCCCATTTCAGAAGTGGTTTTTCGAAAGACCTTTAAAATACCCATCTACGGATGCTATCAACTCATCATTTGTTGAAGAATGCTTCCCACGTAGAAATCTCTTGAGGTCTGGGAACCGATGGACGTCAGGCGGAGCCAAATCTGGCGAATAGGGTGGATGTTCCGAAAATTCATACTTTATTCCGACCAGTTTTTCTATTGCCAAAGCACCTTGGTGAGCAGGTGCATTGTCATGATGATAGATGATTTTTTTTTCTGCGAACCGGGCCTCTTCTCACGAATTTTCTCATCCAGCTGGTCCAAAAGATTGCAATCATGCTCTCCTGTGATTGTTTTACCGGTTTGAAATTCCTTTTGTATCCCAGAAAACTGATGCCATAATTTTTTTGGACGACTTTGGCAGCATTGAAGCTGAACAACCGGGACAGTCCACCCAAGTCTCATATGCGGTTACAAAACGACGCACAAAATCAGTTTTATTCTTTGTGAAACGAGCCAGATGTGGTTTAGAAAGTTTCTTTCGAGTGCGTTTTGGTTCCGATGTTAGTTAGTGTGAATAGCTTTCTCATACCCATAACATTAGTTAAGATCTCATGTACTGATCCATGTGAGATGCCTATAGCCTCAGCTAAATCATCCATGGTTAATCGACGGTCTTCCATTACCAGCCAGCTTATATGGAGAACATCATCCCTTTGGAATAATTTGCCCAGTACTGTGTTTCCCACCGAGTAAAATTCACAGCGATTCAAGAACAACGCGAATCGCTTTTTCCGCACACGTGTGCTAGACCCATAAAAAAAAATATATCTTGTACTTTCATTACAGTTTCTTCAGTTGTCGCAGTTTTTGGACGTCCTGAACGTGGATCATCATTGACATTTCTACGACCACGTTTAAGCTCTAGAGTCGATCTACGAACAGTTGGAAATGAAAGAGCAGACTCCTTTAATACTTCACTAACTTTGCATGGAATTCAGTTGCCGATAAACCTTCCAAAACAAATAATTTTATCACTGCAAAATAGTGTTCAATATTTGGTTCAAGTGATGCTCCATAGGTGTCGCTTTCAAAACTTATTGACTGGCCTAATATACACTCCTGGACAAAATTAACGCAACAATATATGAAATCATACAAATCTCTATAATGAATTAATTTTAATAACTTTTTATGAACATTGGTTACACTAAAAGTTAGAAAAAACTTATTTGGATACTTTAAAAGTGAATTAGCTACCAAATTTCTCTATAAGATTCGAATTAAAATTATTCTTAAGATCTAATAACAAAATCGTTGAAATTGTGTAATAATGAAAAAAATAAACTGGGACACTAGTAGCAAAATTAATGGTGTAACTGGGACACTAGTAGCGTGTGTTGCCTCCTCTACTTCGGATGACAGCGTTTATGCGCCTAGGCATGCTTCTAATTAAATTTTGGATAAAATCTTGAGGAGTTTGCTCCCATTCTGTGATAACTGCATTTTCAAGTTCCCTCAGGTTTCTAGGTGCAGGTATATGACGTTTCACATTTTTCTTAAGGTGATCCCATACATGTTCTATCGGATTCAGATCCGGGCTTCTTGGTGGCCATTGCATAATCGGTATATCAACTTGATTAAGATAATCGAGTACCTCCCTTGCATAAACAGGAAATTGGGCCCCACAAAATGACCGAAAGGCATCACATGTTCTATTACAATATTCTCAAGATAGTAGTCAGCATTCATGGATCTCGTACGGACAGGAACTAACTCTGTGCGAGCATCAAAGCAGATGCCACCCCAGAACATAACAGAGCCACCGCCGAATGGAATCCTTGCAGAGATATTGCAAGAAGCAAACCTCTCTCCTGGTCTTCGCCATACTCGCTCACGACCATCTGGATGTTTTAGACTAACCCTAGTTTGTGAAGAAAACTTGTTTCCAATCATTCACAGACCAGTTTTCGTGATTTCGAGCAAAACGTAACCTGGCAACTCTGTTCTCTCTAGTAAGCAAGGGTGCAGTGGCTGGTCTCCTACTGTTTAATCCAGCTTCATTTAACCCTCTTCTAACTGTTTTAGAAGAAATTGTGACATTGCGAACAGCTTCGAGTTCGTTTCTTATTATAGAACTAGTGACAGTCCTGTTTCTTAAAGCATATGCTCTTATAAAACGTTCATCTAGGTTGCTAGTGCATCGTTTTCGCCCTTGCCCTAGCCTTCTAGAATAAGTTCCTACTTCATTCAAGCGTCTTACCATACGACTTATTGTGGAACGATGTTTGCCTAACAAATTGGCAACATAACTCTGACAATATCCTTCGTCCAATAAAATTGAGGCTCGCACTACCTCGTGTTCAGTTAAATTCCTTGTTCGATTCATTTTTCTAATTCTTCGGGGTCAAAAATAAAACAGTCTACCACAAAAACGTATTACTTTGAAAAAGGGAACAATTTATAAGCTTACTTTTAAAGAAAATCTATCGCATTATTACAGAAAATTGTTTATCTTTTTAAAAAATTCTTTAAAACTGTAAATCTAAACGAATTGTTTTGATTTCTGTCATGAACAACGAAACAAAATATGCATAGCCTACTATTCAAATATTCGATAAACTTTAAAACTGACATAAGAAAAAGATAAATTAATTTTCAGATTGTTGCATTGATTTTGTCCAGGAGTTTATCTCTAAACTTATATATTTTATACAATGATGAAATGGATTGTTGCGACACAATAAATACAAATTAACATTTAAGGGTTTAGACGAATACATATAGTATTGTTACAAATAAATGAAAACTAAATAAATAATCTATTTATTAAAAAAGGTTAATTTTTATACATAAATTTATAAATTGGCGAAATGCCCATAGTATTTTTTTATGGAAAGAATACAGGAAATCCCTAAAGTGCTCCAGGAGCGACGCGTGTGTTGAAAAAGAGATTCAGGTTGAATCTTGAATCGCTGTAAATTGTACTCGGTGGGAAACAGTTCTGGGCAAATTAACATGTAACCCGAAAATTTGTTTGCCTAGCTACTTAAAACGCATTTTTTTACAAAATTCGACTTTATTCATCAGTTCTCCTTCAAGAGCGATAGAATCAATCCAACGTTTTTCTATACCTTTCTTGTAGACGGATTTGTCTTTGCTTTCAAAATAGGCCTCAGTTTCGGAGATAACTTCTTCATTGGAGCCGAATCTTTTTCCCGCGAGCATTTTTTTGAAGTCTGCGAATAGATAATAGTCGCTGGGGGGCAAATCTGGAGAATACTGGAATAAGGGCCCAATTCGAACTTCAGTTCATGCAATTTTGCCATCGTAACCATTGACTTGTGACACGGTGCATTGTCTTGATGAAGGAGCACTTTTTTCTTGTTCATTTGGAGCCATTTCTTTGCGATTTCTGCCTTTAAACGCACCAATAACTTTATATAATATTCGCTATTGATGGTTTCTCCCTTTTCAGCATAGTGGTGCATCCTAAAATAGAGAGGCCAAAACTTTCCCAGCCGACTATTATGTCTATGGTCCCTTCGGGGCGGCTTTCACCGGCTGCTGTCCACTCAGCTGACTGCCGATTTGATTCCGGTGTGTAGTGATGGATCCATGTTTAATCCATTGTCATATATTGCATGAAAAAATCCTTTTTATTGCGCTTAAACAGGTCCAAACAGCGCTCAGCATCATCAACACGTTGTTGTTTTTGGTCCACTGTGAGCAAACGTGGTACCCATTTCGAACAGAGCGTTCTCATGCCCAAATGTTCATGCAAAATATGACCAACACGTTCTTTTGATATCTTTAGGGTGTCAGCTATCTCATGCAATTTAAATTTAAGGTCATCCAAAACAATTTTGTGGATTTTCCGGTGTAACCACCTCAGGGCGTTCAGAGCGTTTAGCATTATTTGCATCCATACGATCACGTTTAAATTCAGCATATCAGTAAATAATAAGTGATTTTCCAGGGGCAGAGTCCCCGTAACACTTATCAAGCCAATGCTTTGCTTGAACGGTATTTTTCCCATTAAATAACCGGTCAAGTGCAAGTTGAACTTGCGCAATTAGTGTTCCGTACGTTGATTGCTTTTCAAAAAAAAAAAATTTCTTATAGAGGTATAAAATGATCAGTGACTTAACAAAACACACCCCAAAAAGTGAGTTTTCAACAATGTTTGTTTCCAATCTACAATGTTTTAAAGTTTCCAATGTACACCCCGTGGAGAATATTTCATAATTTTTTGCAAAATTTTTTGATAAGAACTTTTCGAGATAAGGCGGGTGGGACAGCGATTTTTCGCGATATTTTTAAAATAATACAAAGAAAAGTGCGCGCAAGTATTACATTATATATATATATATATATATATATATATATATATATATATATATATGTATATATATATATATATATATATATATATTATATATATATATATATATATACATATATATAAATATATATATATATATATATATATATATATATATATATATATATATATATATATATATATATATATTTTTCAGTCGTGTTTTCACAAGCTTTCATTTGACACCACACTCGATTATCTAGTAAAAAAATTTTTTTTTCACTTCCGATTTCACCCCCCAAAACTAACCCCTTAAGTCAAAATTTAACTTTCAAAAGTACATGGCTCTGATGAGGCCATCAATTTCTATATTATTACCAAATTTCAACTTTCTATGATAAATAGTTTCGGAGAAAATCGGTGTGACAGACGGACAGACGGACAGACAGACGGACAGACAGACAGACAGACAGACAGACAGACAGACGGACGGACAGAGAGACGGACAGAGGACAGACGGACAGACGGACAGACGGACAGACGGACAGACGGACAGACGGACAGACGGACAGACGGACAGACGGACAGACGGACAGACGGACAGACGGACACAGACGGACAGACGGACAGACGGAGGACCAGACGACAGACGGACAGACACCGAAGTGATCTTATAAGTGTTCCGTACGGAACACTAAAAACAGTGTTTAATCAACATACGAAATTCGATTTTTTTCATTGTTTTGAAAATATCAAAACTAGCGTCACTAAAATCACTGTAACTAATCGTCGAAATGTCATGAAATTTTGACACATATCGTTTGAAGGTTGGCACTTCCTAAAAATCATATGGGTTTTCGAAAAGGGTGACATCTATGTGTCAGACCAAAAACTTTTCAGCCTACGTGTTAAATATATAATCTATTTCATAATACATCTCTAAATATTAAAATCAATTTTTTTGACCAAGGAAAAGGTCAATTACCTTACTTTCCTCTCTTTTGTAGAGTGCTTAGGTTTATCTCTGTGTGAATCAGGTAGGTCAGGTAGGTTTGTATATTATTGATTAGCGATTTTATCTTCTTAGTTTTAATTAGCATCTTAAAAACCAATTTATAATTATTACATAAGGTAAAAAAGGAAATAATAAGCTAAAGAAGATATAAGGAACCTTTATAATATTTTACTTTATAATAACGGCAATGTTTATAAATGCAAATTAGGTAAGTGTATTTTCACTAGTGTCGTACTCATATTTAGCTAAAACTACTTTTATTTCCTGTAACCTTTTATGTCTTTACAGGAAAAAATATAGTAACGTAACTTTTCCATTTCTTTATATTCTTCTCACACAGATTTCTACACAACGGATTTACCATCAGGGTTATTCAACTGTTTCAGTTTGATCCAAATATTAAAAATCTAAAATAAAGGTACGAAATTAAAGAAATATGCATATACATGTTATTATTTAATTTTTCACGGATGCAAATACGTAATTAGCTAAAATAGAAAATAATTATTACAATTAACACATGGGCTGAAAAGTCCCGGGCCTAACACATAGATGGCGCTAGTTTTATTGCAGTCACCTTTTTTTCAGTTAATACTAACCTTCAAAAGACAGCTGTTAAAATTTCATGATATTCTATTCATTAGTTTGTGAGTTATTGTGCTAAGAGTGACGCTACTTTTGTTATTTTCAAAACAATGGATCAAAAACAATTTCGTGTTTTAATTTTACACTGCTTCTTGATGGGAAAAAATACCGTTCAAGCGAGGCAATGGCTTGAAAAGTGTTATGGGGACTCCGCTCCATCAGAAACAACAATAAAACGTTGGTTTGCTGACTTCAAACGTGGTCGTAGAGACACCGATGATGCAGAACGCAGTGGACGTCCAAATGAGGCGGTAACACCAGAAAACATCAAAAAAATCCATAAAATCGTTTTGAATGATCGAAAAGTGAAGTTGCGTGAGTTAGCTGACATCGTAAAGATATCAAAAGAACGTGTTGGCTTTATATTGCATGAGCATTTGACTATGAGAAAGCTCTGTTCAAAGTGGGTGCCGCGTTTGCTCACTGTTGCCCAAAAACAAGAACGTGTTGATGATTCTGAGCAGTGTTTGGCCATGTTTAAACGTAACGAATCGGAATTTTTGCGTCGATATGTGACAATGGATGAAACATGGATCCATCACTTCACTCCGGAATCAAAACGATCGTCATCTGAGTGGACAGCAACGGTGAACCTCGTCCAAAGCGCCCGAAAGCACAACAATCGGCTGGAAAGGTTATGGCCTCGGTATTTTAGGATGTGCGTGGTGTAATATTCATCGACTATCTTGAGAAAGGAAATACCATCAACAGTGAATATTATATAGCGTTATTGGAGCGTTTGAAGACCGAAATTGCAAAGAAACGACCGCATATGGCAAAGAAAAAAATTTTGTTTCATCAAGACAACGCACCGTGTCACAAGTCAATCAAAACAATGGCAAAACTACATGAATTGAACTTCGAATTGCTCCCACATCCACCGTATTCGCCAGATTTGGCTCCCAGCGACTACTGGCTATTCGCAGACCTGAAAAAAATGCTCGCCGGTAAGAAATTTCGCACGAATGAAGAGGTTATCGCTGAAACTGAGGCCTATTTTGAGGCAAAAGATAAATCGTTCTACAAAAGTGGTATTGAAATGTTAGAGCGGCGCTGGAATGATTGCGTTGCTCTTGATGGAGATTACGTTGATGAATAAAGCTAATTTTGAACCAAAAAAACCGTGTTTTCTTTGTTAGGCCCGGGACTTTTCAGCCCATGTATTATATAACCACTCATACTATTCATCAAAGACAATTCTTCATTAGCTTTGTTTTCAAACTTATTAAGAATTTAAAATTCTAATGTGAAATTAATCAACTTTCCGCTCACTAAAGTGAATTTTTTTTACAAAAGAATAAACTTTAAGAATTTAATATACGAAGTTTGATCAAAAATAGTGTCAATATATATATATTTTTTTTATGGGTTTAGCACACGTGCTACAGGAAAGTCCCTAAAGCGCTACAGGAGCGACACGTGTGCGGAAAAAGCGATTCACGTTGTTCTTGAATCGCTGTAAATTGTACTCGGTGGGAAACACAGTCCTGTGCAAATTATTCCAAAGGGATGATATCCTCCATATAAAAGACTGCTTGAAAAGCGTTGTACGAGGATTAACAAGCTGAACCTCATATGGATGTGAAGTATTAGCGCGACGTGTACTTCTAACATGCACCGCTCTGGGAGGAATTAAGCGGGCCACTTCTTTCGAACACTTTCCATGAAAATACTTGTAGAATAGGTTCAAGTCGCCAACCGTTCTTCGATGTTCCAGCGCATCAAGGCCGCCGGTCAGTTCCGGGTCTCCAATCAGCTCTTCTCTGAATAGAATCCAACAAATGCAGTGTATGTTTGGGAGCGGAGCTCCAAACATGGGAGCAGTATTCCATAGTTGGTCGAATTTGAGCTTTGTAAAGAAATAACAGTTGCCCTGGAGTGTAAAGCTTTCTGGTTCGAAATAATATTCCCAACTTTTGAGAGGCTCTCCTTGCTATGCCAGTAACATGTTCATGCCAGGACATATTTGCTCCCAAATTAACGCCCAACAAATTGAGTGACGATGTTAGAGGAATGGAGTGCCCCGACATAACTATGTCGGGTTCAGCAACGTTAACTTTTTTAGAAAAAAACAATAGTCACAGAAGTGTCAATTTTTTTTGTTCCGTTGGTATACTGATCCCTGATGTATCTGGACATTGGCGGTCATATTGGACGTCTAATTTATTGTTGGCTGTCGGAAAGATTACACATGTTTTCGTATTCTCGGCGATTTTTTACTTACGGAAAAAATGGAACAAAAAATTTGCATTAAATTTTGCTTTAAGAATGGAATAAAGTGCATCATCGTATTGGAAATGTTGAACACTGCTTTTAGTAAGTCTCTTGAAAATAAAACAAACGTTTGCAACTGGTACAAACAATTCTAAGAGGATCGTGAAGACATTGAAGATGAGGAGCGCTCTGAACGCGACAGCACAACGTCAAAAATGTGAAAAAATAATTACATATAATCGACAAATTATTATCACACAGGTTGCTGATGATGTTGGCATATTATTTGGTTCATGTGAAGCAATTTTTGGGCATGGGGCGTGCGGCAGCAAAATTCAAGCAAAAGCAAGTGACGAATGGATATCGCTCTGGAGTTACTGAATAAAGTCAACGACTATTTAGAACTGCTCAAACGAGTCATAATGGGTAATGAAATATGGGTTTATGGATCTGACCTCAAAACTAAGGCCCAATCGTCCCTATGGAAGCTTCTTGAAATGATAAGACCGAGAAGACTCGAATGAATCCTTGTCACCAGGTCTTACGGTAAATAAGGAGTATTACCTGGAAGTTTTACGCCGTTTATGTGAAGCAATCCGACAAAAACGACCGGATTTCTGGCGAAACAACCCATGGCAATTATACCACGATAATGCACCTGCTGACATTTCTCTGCTTGTTAGCAGTCTTTGGCCAAAAATAACACCATTATGATGCCTCCGCATTCACTGGACATACTCCCCTACGACTTCATTCTATCCCTGAAGATAAAAAAAAGCCATGAAAAGACGACGTTTTGCCAACATTGAGGAGATAAAGACAGAATCGCTGAAGGGGCAGAACGCCGTGTCATACCAAAAGTTTTAGAAGTGCTTCAAGTTTGCAAACAGGGGTAACAGAAGTATGTTGTATATGATGGTGACTACTTTGAAGCGGAGAAAATTAATATACATGAATAAAGGTTTTTTAAGAAAAAATTCTGCGTATTTTTTTTATCAAACCTCGTAATTATTAAATAATAATTTTTTATAATTTTTTAAATGAATGAATATGAATGAAACAAAATATGGAATGAGTACATTGACCTACAACAACCATAACTGCACAATTAAATAACCACAAATTAAAATGTCAATTAGCATATACCTATAAACATTTTATCTGTTGGGCACAGTTTACGAATTAAGTTTACAAGTTCTTAATTAATAACGTGTCAAAGTACATGCAAAATTCAATGAATCGTCAGGATTTCCCTTGGCAAATTGCTTCTGGTTATAAGGGATCTACTTATATATATGGGACGTTTCGCCACAATGGGGCCACTCCAATAGCCAAAAATAGAATTAACGAAAAAAAAAAAAATTCAAGGAGCTTCTGCTCATTACCACCGGAAAGTTCGGGAATTTTTAAACGATCGTTACCCACAAAAATGGATCGGTAGGGATGGATTCATTCAGTAGCCCCCTCGATCATGTGACTTAACATCTTTATACTTCTTTTTGTGGGGCTACATTAAAGATCGTGTTTATGTGAATCCCCCTACAGCGCCAGTAGATATGGAAAATAAATTACGGGATGCGTGCAGGACAATAACGCCCTTTATGCTGAGGAAATTGAAGGAAAATATAGTAAAACGACTAAACATGTGTATTCAAGTAGACGGGCATATTTTTGAGCATTTATTACGTCATAATAATTAATCATTAGATAAGTTAAACTATATTAAAATTTTTATTAACTATTTGTTTATGTTTTCACAATAGCGTAAGTGTATTAAAAACAAGGGTAAAAATTGAAAAATTCAAAATAAATCGAAAACTATTAGAAATAGGTATATGACATACTTAATAAAAGTTGGAGAGTTTTGTAAAATCTATCAGAAAAAATAATAATATACAGGGTGCGCCATTTAAAATAGTCGAAATGTATAAATAAATTATTTTGAACACCCTGTAGCATCTAACTCAAATTTCTTTACAGATATCTTTTTTTTCATCTCTATAGAACGCTCGTACCAATTATGAGTATTCCACCTTCAGAAACAATGGCGCTACTGGCAATTTTTTACAAAGCTGAAAACTAGTATTTAAAAAAAAAATTGAAGTATTAGAAAAACTACTAGGTTTAAGTATATGTCAGTTTCCTCATCGAAACGTAAGTTTTCAAATGTAACTTAGCCTTTTTGAAGAAAAACAGGATGGCGGCTAGGCGAAACAAAAAAAAAATCATGATAAGTTAACTGAACTTTAAAACCGAGACAAAATGCAATATTGACGTAATAATTAGAGTAACCAACATAATTTTATGTAATACCAATATGGTGGATCCAATATGGCGCCTAAAACCGAAAATTACTCCGGTCAGAAAAAGTGCTATCACTGCGAAATCACCATAATTGCTCAGTTTTCGTCTAATTTTCGGTTTTAGGCGCCATATTGGATCCGCTATGTTGGTGTTACATAAAATGATGTTGGTTACTCTAACTATTACATCAATATTGCATTTTGTCTGTTCTGAGTGAACTCCGCTTAGAAAACATGATTTTTTGGTTTCTAGTCGCCATATTGAGCCGCCATCTTGTTTTTTTCAAAAGGGCCAAGTTGCATTTGAAAGTTTACCCTTCAACGAAAAAATTTGAATTGAATTGAATTTTTGTTTTCGTCAATTCTATTTTTGGGTATTGGGGTGGATCCGTTGAGGCGAAACGTCCCATATATATATATATATATATATATATATATATATATATATATATATATATATATATATATATACATATATATATATATATATATATATATATATATATATATATATATATATATATATAGATATATATATATATATATATATATATATATATATATATATATATATATATATATATATATATAGATATATATATATATATATATATATATATATATATATATATATATATATATATATATATATGTATATATATATATATATATATATATATATATATATATATATGTATATGTATATATATATATATATATATATATATATATATATATATTTCAGACCTTTGAAACAACATTGTTGAACCATTTGGAAAGCTTAAGGATGACGTTTTGTCTAAGGTTTGTTCTTAAGATAAGTTTAAAATGTTTTGTTTATGGCTCTCTAATTTCACTATGAACGCCAAAGCTCTAAACTGTCTCAGACCTCTTTCTTCTTTAATTAATGATCTGTTCAGAAGATGGATGGATGGATGTTGTGGGGGTTAGGTGCATCGACTACTTAGGTCATTTAGCACCCCGTAACAAGATGGTTTTTTAAGTAAGATTTGCGATATTGTCCATTAAATAAGATGATAATATTCCTGTTCTTTTAGGTAATTCACAATATGGTTAATATGAGATAGAATTTGAACAGGTGCTAGGATTTGTTTCATACTCATTTGTAAATGATTCCTTTCTCTGGATTGCTTGGAATGAGCAGAGTCAAATATATGTTTCACCGTGACCGTTGACTGGCAAGTCGAGCAGATGGGAGCAACTTCGTTTTTTAATAAATGAGAGTGGGTGAGGTAAGTGTGGCCAATTGCAAGTCATCTCCATATGGTGTTTTGCCTCCTTGTGAAAGATTGATTGTATAGGGGAGGGTAAACCATGGGTTTGAGGTCCCAAAGTTTGTTTGAGGATTCCTCCAAATCCCACTGTAACTGAAAGAGATCTCGATATATGGGTTTAACGTGATTGAGATAATCATTTGGATGGTTTTCTTCACTTATTTGTTGGCCTTGTTGCACTGATTTCTTTGCATGATAATCCGCCCACATCCCTGTGTGTGAGAGAATCTAGAGGAATATTATAGAAATATTTCGGTGGTTTGCTATGTATAAAAGGTCAGATATTTGATTTAAAGAAGTAAAAAATGTGGAACGCTTCACGATTTTGCGTGTCATGCTTGCGCAGGGGCCATGCTAATTTTCTCTTTATCGTTCTAATTTTAGTATATGTACCGCCGAAGCGAGTACAGTCTGTTCAGAAGAACCGAGAATCTAATTTATAGCTTCGCTGATGATAGTTCGCTTATTGCTTCATTTATATTTCATTCAAACGACAAGGACGTGAAGTTTATGTTTTGAGTTGGTAGTGACCAAGTAGAATTTACCGCTGCAAAAACTTATTTTTTCTAAAATACTTAACGCAGCATAATTCGGCATAGTAATGTTAGAACACTCTAACTCGGGAGGAAATATGAATGATACAGGTTGTTTTAGACTTTTTAAATGTACTGGACGCTATATAAATATGTATATATGTAAAAACATTCACATTGATCAAACATTTTGGATAGCTCTACCATTTCTCGCGAGTAGCATCACAAGTTAAAAAATATTTTATTTTTTATATTATTCACGTATTCCTCATTATAACATTTTTTAAAACCAAAATATGTAAAAATCGCATGACTTAAGCATTTAAATTTTTAGCATATTTTTAGTGTTCCGTACGGAACACTTATAAGATCACTTCGGTGTCTGTCTGTCACACCCGATTTTCTACGAAACTATTTGTCATAGAAAGTTGAAATTTGGTAATAATATAGGAATTGATGGCCTCATCAAAGCCGTGTAGTTTTGAAAGTTAAATTTTGACTTAAGGGGTTAGTTTTGCGGGGGTGAAATCGGAAGTGAAAAAAATTTCATCGAGTGTGATGTCAAATAAAAGCTTGTGAAAACACGAGTAATATATATATATATATATATATGTATATATATATATATATATATATATATATATATATATATATATATATATATATCTCGGGTCTTCCATTAAGGACTTGACAACTTTTTTTTGAAATAAAACGCAACCCATTTGAGACATTTCGAAAATTTTACTATCGGCTTGAAGTACAATCAAAACATTTATGTATGGAATTCGACTTCATTCATATGTCCACCACGGGCACGTTTGCAGCGGTCGATTCGTTGAACCCAATTTTCGATGACTCGGCCACACATTTCGACGGAAACGGCCGCTATCTCTCTTTCAATATTGGCTCTGAGCTCCTCTAACGACGTAGGCTTCTTAGCATAGACCAATGATTTAACGTACCCCCATAAAAAGAAGTCTAGAGGTATTAAATTACACGATCTAGGCGGCCATTCGACGGGACCATTTCTCGATATAACACGTTCACCGAATTTAGATTGCAGTAAGTCGATTGTTATACCCGCTGTATGGCTTGTGGCGCCATCTTGTTGAAACCACATATCATTAATGTCTAGCCCATGCAATTGATCACAGAAATAACGTTGCAACATGCCTCTGTAGCGATCTCCATTGACTGTAACGTGACGGTTATTTTCATCAACGAAAAAGAACGGCCCAATGACACCACCGGCATGAAAACCGCACCAAACAGTAATTTTTTGTGGATGAAGTGATGTTTCTTCAAGCACATGAGGGTTTTCACCTGACCAATAACGCATATTCTGTTTGTTGACGAAGCCGTTTATCCAAAAATGCGCTTCATCACTAAAGATGATTTTGCGATGAAATTGGTCATCTTCTTCCAACATTTCTAGAGCCCAATTCGAGAACGTACGTCGCTTCATATGATCGAGTGGCTTTAGTTCTTGAGTTAACTTTAACTTATAAGGGTGCAGGCCAAGATCCTTTAGCAAAATTCGCCATAGTGTGGTCTGAGCGATGCCCAATTCTTGAGAACGCCGTGAAATCTGTTTGGTTCGTTTGAGATGGACGCTTGAACGGTAGCAATATTCTGGCCACTTCGACCAACCCGTTGTCTCACTGGCACGGGAACATCCAGCAGTGAATATGTTAACTCCAATTTTTTCACTAGACTATGAATTGCTTGTCTACTGGGGCGAGAATTACGACCAAAAATTGGCGTTAACGCTCTTAAAGTTGCAGTCACCGACTCCAAATTTTGGTAGTAAATTTTAATTATTTGTAAACGTTGTTCGTTCGTGTACTTCACCATGATAAAAATGTTGACTTTACTGAATGTTTTGACGTTGACAGTTCGGTGATTGGCTTAAGGGTGCGTTCACAGTGAAATTTCAAAGTTGTCAAGTCCCAAATGGAAGACCCTTTATATATATATATATATATATATATATATATATATATATATATATATATATACATATATATATATATATATATATATATATATATATATATATATATATATAAAAAGGTCTTCCATTTGGGACTTGACAACTTTGAAATTTCACTGTGAATGCACCCTTAAGCCAATCACCGAACTGTCAACGTCAAAACATTCAGTAAAGTCAACATTTTCATCATGGTGAAGTACACGAACGAACAACGTTTACATTATATATATATATATATATATATATATATATATATATATATATATATATATATATATATTTATATATATATATATATATATATATATATATATATATATATATATATATATAATGTAGTACTTGGACTCACTTTTCTTTGCATTATTTTTAAAAAGTCGCGCAAAATCTCTGTCCCCCCATCTTATCTCGAAAAGCACTGTTCAAAAGATTTTGAAAAAATTCTGGAATGCTCTCCACGGGATGTAGATTGAACAAAAATTATCACGAGTGCATTACCTTTAATAATTTATCTGGTATATAAAAAAAAATTTCAAGGTCATCAGTTTTCAGTAAAGATTGGAAACAAACTTTGTTGAAAACTCCTTTGGGGTTTGTTTTGTGAAGTCACCACACCACCGTAACAAAATTTTTTATTTTTAAAACCAATCAATGTACGGAACACTAATTGTGCAAGTTCAAGTTGCACTTGACCGGTTATCATTTTTAGTTACATAAAAAACGGCCACGTCGAACTCGCGCAAATAGTATTTCGTACGGTGACTGTTTTTAACATAAAATAAAATCCTTACCTAGGTTAAGTTAATTAGGTGCCTGACATGTGTATATCTTAAGATGTAGCATCTTAGCTACCTAATAGCCAACAAATTAATCTAGTTCAATCTAGAATCTAATTATAAAAGTGTAAAACAAATAGTTACAACCTAAATATTTGTTTAAGTATAAACAAATAAAATAAAATTCTTTTGTACAGGAGCGACGTGCGGGCAGTAATGTACTCAAAAATATCATATATTAACAAAACCACCACCATATTGTCAAAGAACACAGTTTTTTTTTTTCATAGTTTATTTTTTATACCAGATAAATTATCAAACATAATGCACTCGCGATAATTTTCTTTATGAAGAACATTTCATAACACAAGTCTGCAAAAAAAAAATTAAGAGCTGTTTTGGTTTTTTTGCGTAATTCTTATGTTTTTGAGTGTACTGAATCCGAAAATGACTTTCATTTTGTCATAGAACGTCACGTTTTCTGAAAATGTAGGTATCTATGTTAAGTTATCATCTTAAAATAAAAGATAAAAGACTAAAAAATTTTTTTTTAAATGTATAATTGCGGAACAAAACTTATTTTTTTATCTAAAATACATTCATTAGTAAGCACTAAACACATTTCTTTTTCCCAGTGAGACTCTTTTTGGTACATTTTCGCTTGTAGGAAGCATCTGGAAGGTCTCTCTGAAGCGCCCAACAGTAGTCTGTCACCATTGAGACGCTCCATCTTCCCTGGTATCTTTTTTCCATCTCCTTAATATCTTGGTGAAATCGTTCACCCTACTCTTCACTCAGATCTCCTAAATTTTCTGGAAAGTAGTCGAGGTGGGAATGAAGAAAATGTACTTTTAAACTCATTAGGCAATCCAAAGCTTCAAATGCTTTTAACATTCTTTTGACGATTTGTTTGTAGTTAGGGTCTTTGTTATTGCCTAAAAATTTCTCTATGACCTTTTTAAAGGCAATCCACCCTTCTCTTTGAGGATCCGTCATGGTTGTGATGAATTGTGGATCAGCCATAAGCCGTCTAATATCTGGTCCAACGAAAACACCTTCCTTCAACTTTGCCTCCGAGAGGCCTGGAAACTTTGATATTAAGTATTTGAAGCAATTTCCATCTCTTGGAAGTGACTTTACAAATTGCTTCATCAATCCCAGCTTTATGTGAAGCGGGTGGTAGAAGAACTTTATGAGGAGGCACCAAAGTTTCATGCAGGACGTTCTTTTCGTCAACTTTAAGCTCCCTCGGAGGCCAACACTTTTTGGTCCAGTGATTTGCTCGGTCTCTACTATCCCATAGACACAAAAAGCAAGGGAATTTGGTAAACCCAGATTGTTGTCCGAGCAACATGCCCAAGATTTTTAAATCACCGCACACTTGCCAACCGTGGTCTTTATATTTTAATTTGCAAAGAACCAATTCTAAGTTCTTGTAGGTTTCCTTGAGGTGTACGGAATGATCGACAGGAATGGAAGCATAGAAACCGCCATTGTGAAGCAGAACTGCTTTAAGGCTTCTTTTTGAAGAATCTATGAAAATACGCCACTGTGCTGGGTCGTATAAGATCTTAAATGTATCCGTCAAACCTTCAATATTGGTACAATAAAGCAACTCGTCCTCTTGGGCAAAGTAGGAAGTGAACTGCTTCTCACGATATCTAAACCAGGAGGAAGACACTCCCGGCAAAAGTAAGTTCCTGCTTTTGAGCCTTGATCCAAGCAACTCAGTAGCGTTTTTGGGAAGATTTAAATCTCTTACCAAATCATTTAGCTCGCCCTGGGAAAACAATTTCGGACTGCTGTCATCTTCAAATTGAAAACTTGACTTGTCATCGGGTTCAGGTACAGCACCATCTTCGTCAGAGCTTGGAATCTCTTCCAAGGTAGCAGGGGCCTTGGGCACTGGTATTTCGGTCCCATGAGGGATGGGACGAATAGCTGATTGCAGATTGGGGTATGAAATGGACTGCTTCCATTTTGAATTATACCCTTTCACATTACACGAACAAAAGTAACAATCATCACTATGGTTCTTTTGCTCGCGCCATACCATAGGAATCGCATATCGGAAAGCTTTTTTCTTGCACTTAAACCAATTTCGAAGGTCTTCAACACATCGTTTGCAGACTTTATGAGGTGCCCAAACTTTATCCTGATCTCCAAGTTTTAAGCCAAAATACGTGAAGTATACTTTTTTTACAAAGTCCGTAATATTAAGTTGTTGCTTTAATACCATATATTCGCCACAAATATAACAGAAACTGTCAGACGAATTCACACACTTCCGCACAGATGACATTGCACTATAGTGAACCAAGATCTAAAAAAACAATGACGAGTTAACACGTAATTGTACCGCGCCACTTTCTACACTATCGGAGCGCGCACGTTCTGGTTACAACGTTTATGTTTGTTAATTTAGCTCACACAGGGCGTTCTTTATTTAGAAAGTAATGATAGTTATGGCCTGTATACATTTAAAAACAGTAATCAAAATAAAATTGTACCTATTTATTTATGACTTCAAGTTAGCCCCAAAAAACCCTTTTTTATAATAAAATTTTGCGTTTTGCAAAATAACCCGACGTTCTGGAATTTTTTGAGTATTTTTTTAGTTTTCAGAACACCTAAATACATTGAAATCAGTTGAAAACATCCAGACAGCATTTTTGTTGCAGACCTGTGATAATTTTTTCAAAATTTTTTGATCAGTACTTTTCGAGGGGACAGCAATTTTTGGCTATTTTTTTTTTTAAAATAAATGGGCGCAAGTATTACAGCATATATATGTTGAACTCGTGTTTTCACAAGCTTTTATTTGACATCCCACTCGATGATTTGGTAAAATTTTTTTTCACTTCCGATTTTACCTCCAAAACTAACTTGTTAAGTCAAAATCCAACTTTCAAAACTACACGGCTCTGATTGGGCCGTCAATTCCTACACTTGTATCAAATTTCAACTTTCTATGTCAAATCGTTTCGGGGAAAATCGGGTGTGGCAGACAGATGGACACCGAAGTGATGTGTTTCCTAAGGAACACTACAAATGGTGCAACAAATGGCTCGCTATTGTGTGTGCGCTAAAGGCGCTGAGATTGGAGAAAGTGCCTACGGCACTCATACTCCGTTTTGTTATTTTTTTGGAGATTTTCGAAGAAAAATTAAATGGAATTTATAGAGGAAATTTTCAAAACAGTTAAGACTTTTTTACTTGAAGGCATGAGTTGGTGAAAAGGCAAGTGTTGGTGTGTGTGAGTATGTGTGTGTAATTACGGCTGTTGTATAATGACGGGGGCGTTAACGTTTCTATAGCGGGTTATGTTGAAATCGGGATTGGGATTTATGGGGAATAGGTTGTTTTGGAAAATAGGATTGGCATGTCAGGAAGTTTGGCGTAAAAAGTCCGATGTCGTTTGTCTATAAATTCGTCTATACGTTCGATTTTTAAGTCCTTGTGTATGTCTGTTCCCCTTATGTACCAAGGGGCGTTCGTTATTCGTCTAAGTATTTTGTTTTGGCACGTCTGAAGTCGTTTTTTATTTGTCTTTGCTGTATGGTACCAGGCGTTGCTGCCATACAACATGGTCGGTCTGATTGTTTGTTTGTAGAGTAACGTTTTGTTTTTTAAGTTCAATTTGCTCTTTCTGTTTAGTAGGGGATATAGTTTGTTGTAGAGTCTGTTTGTCTTGTGTATTTTGTCTGTGATATGTTGTTTCCAGCACAGTTTTTTGTCGAAGGTGATCCCCAAATATTTTAGGGTGTCCCCCCAAAATATTTGGAACAAATGGCTATATGCTTCTATTCTTATATAATTCTAGAAATAATACATTTCCTTTAAGAAAACAATTACAACACGTAAATATTTAATATGAGTATAAAAACTGAAGTAGTCGAGCGAGTACAGAGTACTCGATTATTGAAATTAGTTGGTTTTTTCCAACATTTTAAATCTATAATATATATAAAATGCAACGTCTCTCTGTCTGTCTGTATGGCTGCATATATGTCCGTTAGTGCGCTTATCACTCGAGAACCACTTATCCGATTTACGTTTTTTTTTTTTAACTCATACACATGTTCTCTGGCCAGGATGTAGGATATATTTTATTACGTTTGATAACATAAGGAATAAGCAGTGAGGATAGTAGTGGACCAAGTCCACGCGAGCGGCGCCGCGGGCACGCTAGTATATGATATATTAAAAATCTAAAAAATCTAAAAGTTTGACGTTAAAATTATTATATCGTAACCAAATTACAGGAATAATAAAGAGTCATTCTAAAAAGGTTGGAATATTAAGAGGAGTCCCACAAAAAAGTTTAATTTTAACAAATTGATAAATGAACAAAACTTCAACGTAATACAACCTACAGTCCCTAATAATGTCATCTAAATGCAAACCATTACATTCTCGGCACTCTTCTCAGCGAGCAGTGAAAGTATTGATTACTATTTAGTACGTCGTTTTCGTAATCGCGGGCATTTCTTGCCGGATATTTGCTTTTAATTGTTCCTGTGAGCAAGGATTTTTACTGCAAATCTGTCATTAAAAATGGTACGAAAATAGGGAACGTGTAGACCAACTTATGGGATCTGTCAAAAGATATTGAAGTTTGTGATGTCGCACCATTTTATTAAAACCAAGTCCTTTAGTTATAATTGTTAAAAATTTTTGAAAGGGGTATGAATAAATTTTCGATGATTCTAATGCTTTAGTTTTGAATTTGTCGTACTCGAATAACGGTATTTTCGTTTATTGATATAGTTATTAGGGGGGAAATGTACCTCGCCGAGAATAAGATATTTTCGATGAACAATAGTCACAAAATTATTGTTCTGATAAAACAGCTTCAGTGAAACTTGCTACAATAACTAACTGGCCAAGGACTAAGGTTATGCCTTCCTCCTACCTTGCCTCTTTTATGGCCGCGCAGCAGGCCATAAAGCTGTACATAACACAATAGGTTTTTATGCTGTGCTAAAACGTATATTTCATCGTTAAATTAAAAAAAGTTTATTGTATTAGCGTTTATCTTAATGGTGCATATTATCGACTGTGGCAAAATTATTTAACTGAATTATAAAGTAATAAACCAAACAAGTTGATAAACGACGTCATAAATTTCGATTATGTCATTTATTACTTATTTTTAATTAACGTCAGATAAAGTTACGGTATGATAGCAAAATAATTTACCGTTATTTAAATATTACTATAAAAATTATCTAATGGTATTTTTATAACTGAAGCCAAGTCAGACGAGATGATCTAATTATATTGTTTTATTATAATATTTAAGATGTAGGCTGAAAATTTTTTGGTCTAGCTACTTAGGCGATACAATAAGTCTATGGTAACGCTTTTCTGACATTTCTATACCTTTCTTGTAGAAGAATTTGTCTTTGCCTTCAAAATAGGCCTCAGTTTCGGCGATAACTTCTTCATTGGAGCCAAATATCTTTCTCACGAGCGTTTTTTTGAGGTATGCGAATAGATAATAATCGCTGGAGGCCAAATCTGGAGAATATGGGTTTTTCCTTCCCAAAATACAGAGGCCAAAACCGTCTGTGCCGATTTTTGTGTCTTTGGTCGCTTTGGGCGGCTTTCACCAGCTGCTGTCCATTCAGCTGTCGGCCGATTTGATTCCGGTGTGTAGTGCTAGATCCATGCTTCATCCGTTGTTAATATGGCATGAAAAAATCTGTTTTATTGGGCTTAAACAGGTCCAAACAGCGCTCAGAATCATCAACACGTTGTTGTTTTTGGTCAACTGTGAGCAAACGCGGCACCCATTCCGAACATCCAAACATTCATGCAAAATATGACCAACACGTTTTTCTGCTATTTTTAGGCTGTCAGCTATCTCACGCAATTTCACTTTACGGTCATCCAAAACAATTTTGTGGATTTTTTTTTTGTTTTCTGGTGTAATCACCTTATTTGGGCGTTGAGCATCATTTGTATCTATACGACCATATTTAAATTCAGCATACCAGTAAATGATGAGTGATTTTCTAGGGGCAGAGTCCCCGTAACACGTAGCAAGCCATTGCTTTGCTTGAACAGTATTTTCTCCCACCAAAAAATAGTGCGTAATCAATACACGAAATTCGATTTTTTTCATTTCACTATAACCACTCTAACTTGTAAACCAAACGTCGAAATCTCATGAAATTTTGACACGAATCGTTGGTACTTCTTAAAAATCATATGGATTTTTTGAAATCTATGTGTTAGACCAAAAACTTTTCAGCCTACGTGTTATATAGTTCAAAACTAGAGACCGGATTATATGCAACATAAAAATCTTGAATTATGCATGCAAATATGTATGAAAAATGCTTAAAATATGCATGAAAAGGGTCAAAATATGCAATATTAAATAATAATAAAAGTAGTAATTATTTTTAGTTTTTTATTTCAAAATCAGCATAAAATTAACAAGTTATCGACGATGTTTACATTTAATTAACAATTATTTAACATTTTTTAAAATTATTTAACATTTGTATTCTTGTACATGTAAACAATGAGGTATTGTTCCAAATGTTGGGTAGTAAGATTGTGACTTCGATCACTTAAAATATTTTTATAAGTAGAAAAAGGCCGTTCCGCATCCACTGAGGTAACTGGGCAGTATTTGAATTTGGGTGCTATGTTAGCACTTATTGTTTCTGGCAAAAGTTCACCCGTCCCATTAATAAAACTATCAATTTGACACAAAGGTTCAAAAACTGGGTTATTGCACAAAATGTTTTCAAACTTTTCTTTAACTCTAAGCGAGAATACATCTGGCAATGTGGAGTTAATTTGACGGATTTTATTCATTAACTGAATTGATTCGGTCAACGCTAAACCTCGAGTTTAAAGCTTTTTAATACCCGCAGGTATGTGGGTGAGTGCTAATCAAAGCTATGTTTTTTTTTAATATCAGAATCGTTAAATGCTTCCTTGAATTGACGAACTGCCTCTGCACTATCGAAGTCATTTACTACACCTTTGATGGCCTCGAAATGTTCATTGTAAAATAGTACAGCTTCAATCCATGTTCCCCATCGAGTTCGGGAGGTAAAGGCACATTTGGCAGATTTTCTCTATAGGCGTTATTGCGAGCAGGTGCCTTAAGAAACACTTTCTTTTCTGATGAAATTAGTTTATTTAAATTTCCAAACGTAGATCGTACTTCTTTAGCGAGTCGATGGACTCCGTGAGCAAAACATGTCACATGAATTAAATTTGGATAAAATCCTTGGAGGACTTTGGCTGCCTTGATCATATAGGGAGCAGCATCTGAGAGAAATATAAACACTCTTTCATCTGCAGAAGATTCAGGAAATAGTTTTTTAATATCTTTCACAAATCTGGCGATCGTAGAATGATTTGTCTTGTCAAGTTCTTTGCAGGCCACCAAATAGGAAGAAGAAGGCTCTAATCTTAATGCACTCACAATTAAATTCGCAATATAGCGACCACAACTGTCGGTAGTTTCATCAGCTGAAATCCAAATAATGTCATCCTTAAGTTCATTACGTATTTCTTCCAGAACATGTTGGTATGTAATTTTTACGCAGTGTTGATGCGTCTGGTATTTTTTGATTCAAGCAATATATTCGCAGAAAATCTTTGAATATAGGATTTGTAAGTTTGTGGAGAGGAATATTACTTGCAAGCAATGCTTCACATAAATCCATACTAAAGTGGTTTTTTGTTTGCATATATAAGTGGAATCACTGCTACTTGCTGCTGTTATAAGTTGTTGTCGTGGGCTTTTTTTTTGGCAATCCTACGATATGAAGACTTGTCTTGACATGCTGGTCAATTTGAAACCTTTTTGTGCACGAAACATTTTTCTCACAAACTCGGCAATATAAAACATTTCCGTCGTATGTAAATGTTCCAGGATAATCAGCTACCCACGAAGAGATACTTTTTTTGCGGGTGGCATGGTACGCGTTAAACTTTAACACGACACGTTAAAAATTGCAAAAAGACTACACTGATGCAAGCGCGTCAACAATAATGTTAAAACTGATATCTTGATTTAAAATAAAAATTCGTCTTCGAGAAAATTGTTTAATCCACGCTCAAACAAATATTCTTAGAAACTAACTACTTATCACTTAATATCCCGATCAAGAAACAAAGGAATAAAATACCGTCGTAATGGGTATTCCCTTGGCACTATAACCTAATCGATGTTTAGACTATTGCAGGTAATGTCTCGGCGAATTGTAGTATTTAACAGCCAAATTCACTAAAGGGTATAACAGTTAGATGTAATCTAGCTACCATGGAATTCAAAACATCTAGCTGCCCTTTTGTTTTTGACAATATATTGTTTCGTATCTTAAATTTCTACGAAATGGCGGGAAATTTTGTTAAACGGCATGACTGTTGGTAAGCGTGACTCTTGTAGCGGTTGTGCGCACAGATGCAACATGCAATTGTTTGTTGGCAGCTATCATAAGTGATCTGTGTTACACGTTTCATAGAAATGAATAAAGCCGAGTATCGGGCAATGATAAAACATTTTTATTTAAAGACTAACTTGTTATTAGATAAATGAATTTAGATGTGAGCCGTGTAGTTTTGAAAGTTAAATTTTGACTTAAGGGGTTAGTTTTGGGGGGTGAAATCGGAAGTGAAAAAAAATTGCCAGTTCATCAAGTGGGGAGTCAAATGAAATCTTGTAAAAACACGAGTTCAAAAATATATATAATGTAATACTTGTGCACACTTTCCTTTGCATTATTTTTAAAAAATCGTGAAAAATCGCTGTCACTTCCCCTAGATACTGGTCAAAAAATTTTGAAAAAATTCTGGAATATTCTCCACAGGGTATAGATTGAACGAAAATTATCACGAGTGCATTACCTTTAATAATTTATCTGTATTAAGTATATTTCCGACATGTACACCGGGTATAGTGGTAAATTTCGATACGACTTTTATTTTATTGCATATACGGTACTTACAATAACAACCTGAACTAACGACTATAAGCTTCTGAGTAGTACTCAAATAATCGATGAAATATGAAATATTAGTCGTATGGTTATAATGCAAATTCGTTGCGCACATATAAAAACGGAGAATTGTCTTGAATTTTGTAAAAGATCGGCAAGCTCGGAATCCAAATTTTTAGGAAGAGGAGACAGCGGGAATAACGTGCATAGAAAGACGTGGCCTTATTAGTATATAAAATCACTTTGATGGTTGTTAATATGCGAGTTTCAAGAGTATACTAGTATACTCGTGTTTTAATTGCATTTTATTTTGCCCAACATAATTTTTGTCGCAATCATTTCAACTAATTTCATAAATTCCCCTTTTCTCACAATTAGGAATCTTGTCTTTGGGATTTCCTAAGATATTCCTCAGATTTTCTGATGACTTATAGACTAAGGTGAGGCCTACTTTATTAAATACCTTATTGAATCCCCTACTATATTTCGGATTATATGGTATAGAGACGTACTTGCCAACGAGAAGGGGCTCTGGAGCCCCCAAACTTTGATATGTGGTTAAAAATAACGATTCAACCAACCACAAGGTTCATCTGTATCCTCTATCGACCACCAAGTGATACTAACTTTAGAACACTTTTCGCTTCCCTTGCAGACATCATCGATCATTTACAAATTAACTATCCAAATGCCGAAATTGCCATCCTGGGCGACTTTAATGTCCACAACATCAACTGGCTTAAATATTCAAATACTACCGACGAACAAGGTCGTGAAGTCGAATCATTTTCAATCAATTGTGGCTTAACTCAGCTTATTGACGAACCAACACGGATCCCTGATCGAGACGGAGAGTTTGCCAGTCTTCTTGATCTCTTCTTAACCACCAATCCGGAGATTTACACAGTCAGCGTAAATCCGCCGTTACGTTCTTCCGACCATAAACTACTTTCGACATCGAATATTCTACCAATCAATGACAGAGAGGCGCCTAAACCGTGCAAGATTTGGCACTACAAGTCTGCTAAATGGGAAGATCTCATGGAATATTTTCGAACTTTTCCTTGGTTAGACGTTTGTTTTCGATCCGACGACCCATCTGACTGCGCCCAGGGAGGTTTCCGATGTTATTTTGGCCGGTATGGAGGCTTACATCCCTTTTTCGAAGAAATGCCCTTCCAACGGCAAGCCTTGGTTTGACCAAAAATGTAAAGAACCTGTTGCTTCTAAACAACTTGCATGCCGACAATGGCGCAAAAATCCTAACATCATAAATCGTAACACATTTGTTCGTGCCAGGAATAGATGCAAAGAAATTATCGCCGAAACCAAGGAGGTACACAATCAACGGATTAGAAACAAACTTCTCGCCTATCACGGCAATTCAAGGTCCTTTTGGTCGGTCGCTAAGGCAGTTAGTTAGTCAAAATTTCACCAAATTCACCATACCACCACTCACACGGCCAGATAATTCTATTGCAACGATACCTGTTGAGAAAGCGAACTTGTTGGCTGAACTCTTTGCTTCACATTCTACTGTCGATTTCCAAGAAAAAACACCACCTACTATTCCCATAGTGCAGTCAAGGATGCCCGACGTTGTCTTCAGACAGCGTATCATAAAGTGTATTCTGATGAAGCTAGACACCAAAAAGGCTTCTGGCGCTGATGGAATACTTGCCATAGTTCTTAAAATCTGTGCGAGGGAACTAACACCAGTTTTCTGTAGACTTTTCAACCTATCCTACAGAAAGGGAATATTTCCTTCCTGCTGGAAATGTGCTACAGTTCAGCTGATACCTAAAAAAGGCAAGAAGACCTTGCCAAATAACTACCGACCAATCGCACTGCTGTCAATAATATCGAAAGTCATGGAAAAGGCTATCAATCAGCATCTTCTAAAATATCTTGAAGGATTCAACATTATTATCGATCACCAATATGGCTTTCGTAAAAATAAATCAACAGGAGATCTTCTGACTTATGTAACACATGTTTGGAACAATGCAATTGAACACTTTGGAGAATCTCGAGCGGTTGCTCTTGACATATCCAAGGCATTCGACCGTGTTTGGCACGATGGGCTGTTGGCTAAGCTACGTTCTTATGGTATGTCGGAAAAGTTCTGTTTGTGGCTCTCATGTTTCCTCAGAGAGCGTTCTTTACGAGTAGCAGTCGACGGTTTTCTTTCTAACACCTTCACTATCAACGCCGGTGTACCCCAAGGCTCCATACTATCCCCTACTCTCTTTCTCATTTACATTAACGATCTGCTGGAAAAGACCGAGAATCCAATCTACAGCTTTGCAGATGACAGTATACTTATCTTTTCATTCACTTTGAATGCTCGGAGATCGGCTACTCAGACGAATATCCGCAGACAGCAGGAAGTCATTCAACTTAACAAAGACCTGGAAGAAATTCTATCTTGGGGTGACAGTAACCAAGTGGAATTTAACGCTACAAAAATCCAGGCGGCAGTTTTTTCTAAAAAAGTTAACGTTGCTGAACCCGACATAGTTATGTCGGGGCACTCCATTCCTCTAACATCGTCACTCAATTTGTTGGACGTTAATTTGGGAGCAAATATGTCCTGGCATGAACATGTTGCAGGCATAGAAAGGAGAGCTTCTCAAAAGTTGGGAATATTATTTCGAACCAGAAAGCTTTACACTCCACAACAACTGTTAATTCTTTACAAAGCTCAAATTCGACCAACTATGGAATACTGCTCCCATATTTGGAGCTCCGCTCCCAAATATACACTGCATTTGTTGGATTATATTCAGAGAAGAGCTGTTCCTCTGACTGGAGACCCGGAACTGACTGTCGACCTTGATTCTCTGGAACGGTTTGGCGATTTGAGCCTATTCTACAAGTACTTTCATGGAAAGTGTTCGAAGGATGTGGCCCGCTTAACTCCTCCTAGAGCGGTGCATGTTAGAAGTACACGTCGTGCTAATTCTTCACATCCGTATGATGTTCAGCTTGTTACTCCTCGTACAACGCTTTTCAAGCAGTCTTTTATATGGAGAACATCATTCATTTGGAATAATTTGCCCAGGACTGTGTTTCCCACCGAGTACAATCTACAGCGATTCAAGAACACCGTGAATCGCTTTCTCCGCACACGTGTCGCTCCTGTAGCGCTTAAGGGACTTTCCTGTAGCACGTGTGCTAGACCCATAAAAAAAAAACTTGGTCTTATTTTCTTCGCGTGTAAAAAATGTGGAATTCTGAATATTTAACCTGAACTTAACGTCTACTTATTAACTTGTTTACTAAGTCATCATCGTAACCATTAACTCTAGTTATATTTCTTCTTGGAAAAGAATTTGAGTATTTCCTAAAAGTATGATATAGGTATGTGGAGGATGTTTTTGCGATTTTTGATGCAAAGAAAGCAAATATAGATGATTTTGTTTCCAATTTAAATAACCGATATGATTCCATTAAATTTAGTAACGAAATTGAGAACAAAGGACAACTGCCATTTCTAGATATTTTAATTATTAAAATATTAATAGGCTATAAAAAAGGCACAGTAACAGACAGATATACTGCAAATAACACATAAATTTATAATTGCGTAACAAAACTTATTTTTTTATCTAAAACACATTCATTAGTAAGCACTTTTCTTTTCCCTGAGACTCCTTTTGGTACATTTTCGCTTGTAGGAAGCATCTGGAAGGTCTCTCTGAAGCGTCCAACAGTAGTCTGCCATCATTGAGACGCTCCATCTTCCCTGGTATCTTTTTTCCATCTCCTTAATATCTTGGTGAAATCGTTCATCTTGCTCTTCATTCAGATCTCCTAAATTTTCTGGAAAGTAGTCGAGGTGGGAATGAAGAAAATGTACTTTTAAACTCATTAGGCAACCTACAGCTTGAAATGCTTTTAACATTCTTTTGACGATTTGTTTGTAGTTAGGGTCTTTGTTATTGCCCAAAAATTTCTCTATAACCTCTTTAAAGGCAATCCACCCTTCTCTTTGAGGATCCGTCATGGTTGTGATGAATTGTGGATCAGCCATAAGCCACTGTGCTGGGTCGTATGAGATCTTAAATGTATCCATCAAACCTTCAATATTGGTACAATAAACCAACTCGCCCTCTTGGGCAAAGTAGGAAGTGAACTGCTTCTCACGATATCTAAACCAGGAGGAAGACACTCCCGGCAAAAGTAAGTTCCTGCTTTTGAGCCTTGATCCAAGCAATTCAGCAGCGTTTTTGGGAAGATTCAAGTCTCTTACCAAATCATTTTAGCTCGCCCTGGGAAAATAATTTCGGACTGCTGTCATCTTCAAATTGAAAACTTGACTTGTCATCGGGTTCAGGTACAGCACCATCTTCGTCAGAACTTGGAATCTCTTCCAAGGTAGCAGGGGCCTTGGGCACTGGTATTTCGGTCCCATGAGG
>CM032456.1:179640979-179687767 GCA_019049505.1 Pachyrhynchus sulphureomaculatus | reverse complement strand
GTACATATTTCAGTGCCCTCGTAGTTGCTAATGCTAAATGACTAAAAATATTTTCATAAATTGTACATGTCTTTATGTACCACTCGTAACGTACATCAAAGTAATAAATAAATCATTAAAATCGCGGACTTTTGATGTCAAAATATTCTTTAAAAGTATTTTCTCTCGAATTTACAGAAATGTATCAAAATATAATTAATCAAAAAATATTTTATATTACATTAAAATAGGTTCAGCCGTTTTGTGAAAACCTCTATATGGGTCTTAGCAGTTTATTGCTTTTAATAATTAAAATCAGTTTTGCCGCCGGCATTTTGGTTTTTTCATTGCAATAATTAATTAATCCTATTTTATTCTGTTAAAATAGCCGTATCATGTTAAAGTCGCCTTATGATTACTAAAACAAACATTTTTTTTCTTTACAGGTAGGTAACTGATACGAAACATGGCTGAATCTAAGAAGAAATGTCGACAGTAAAGTGTTGATTATTTGAAATTTGGTTTTCTTCCATCAAAGGCAGACAAACGATTGCCCATATGCCTTTTATGCAACAAAGTTTTGAGCAATTACTCTATGAAACCATCGAAGCTCGAAGATCATCTAAGAAGGTGTCATCCTGATAAAATAGATAAAGATTTAAAATATTTTCAAACATTGAAGGAAAAATATGAAAAGAGACCCACCGTGCACAGTATGTTCGCTTCAACGTCTCAAAGTAACGATGATGGCTTGCGGGCATCTTACAATATCTCATTGCTTATAGCGAAATCTGGAAAACCGCACACCATCGGAGAACAGTTAATTTTACCCGCTGTTGAAGAGGTTTTAAAAACTGTCCTGCACCAACCTCCATTTGACGTACTCAAAAGAATTCCTTTGAGTAACAACACTGTACAAAGACGTATTGATGAAATGAGCTCTGATATTGAAAGCTTCTTGTGTAATTATCTGCAAACAACTCATTTTTCTATTCAACTGGACGAGTCAACTTTACCTGGTAATGAAGCATTATTATTGGCATATGTTCGATTTGTTATGGACGAAGAAATCCATGAAGAGCTGCTATTCGCGAAAACTTTGGAGATGGACACTAAAGGCGAATCAATATTTAATGTCCTGAGTGATTTTTTTAAGGAAAAAATCGATTCCATTTACAAACATTATTTCGGTGGCAGCAGATGGAGCTCCTGCCATCTTCGGGCGATATCGTGGGTTTATAAGCCATCTTAAAAGAATTATACCAGGAGTAACTGTAATTCACTGTGTCATCCACCGACAACACCTGGTAGCGAAAAATTTGAGTGATAGATTGCACCAATCGCTTCAATTTGTGATTAAAGCGGTTAACAAAATAAGAAGCAATGCGTTGAATACCCGTTTATTTGCACAGTTGTACGACGAAAATGATGAAGAATTCCAACGCTCTTACATACTGAAGTATGCTGGTTGTCGAAAGGTGCATGTTTAATAAGATTTTACTCACTCTTTGAATCAGTTTTATTGTTTCTGGAAAGTAAAGATCCAGATTTAAAAGAAAACCTGACCAAATTGAAAGCAGACATCGCGTATTTGACAGATTTGTTCAAAAAATTTAATGACATTAACTTGCAGTTACAAGGGAAGAGCCTAAATTTAATAAAAACAAAGGGTGTATTTTCGGCTTTCCTTGGAAAATGGAAATTTATGAAGCAAAATATTAGTCGGCGCGAATTCTCCCAGTTTCCAAACTTGTTACAGGCAGAATGTCTTGATGAGGATATTCAGACATACGTTCAACATTTAAATGCCCTGCATGATGACTTCAAAAATAGATTTGAAGATATTCTGACGATGGAAATACCACCATAGATCATAAATCCATTTGATGAAACGGAAGTGGCGAATGTGGTATTACAAGAGGAGCTACTCGAGCTTAGCAGCAATGAGGAGCTGAAGGTGAAATTTAAAAAAGGCTATCAAACATTTTGGCTGCAGGCAGAAATACCCGAAAAATATCCTGGGCTGTGGGAAATTGCGAGAAAATTTTTGATAGCGTTTCCCTCGTCATACCTTGTTGAAAAAAGTTTTAGTGTCGTTACAAACCTATTAACAAAAAAAGGAGCAGATTGAACATCACAGAACGGGGAGATTTGAGGTTATTCCTTACAAAACTGAAGCCATATATTGATAATTTGCTGTCAATCCATCAAATACATCACTCCCATTAAAATTATGACTATTTTTTTTAATTGTTGATTTGCATTGTTGAAGTTATTAATGTTTAATTTTAATTCTGTTAAGTCTGTAATCATATTATTTTAATAAATAGAACACAAGAAAATATATTATTTTTTCTTTTTATTTTTACCACTCCGAATTTAGGGTTGGAACTCAGCCACGACGCAAATTTTCATCGTTAGATCTAATCTTCACATTTGTTGACGAGTTTTGGGAATATGGTAGAAATGTAGCAGCAGGGGGTTCACCGAAACCAGTAAAATTTGGAAGTGGTCTACGGGAAAAAAAAAGTTTGGGAACCTCTGAATTAGACGAACAACTGCCTTATGGAAAGAATTTAGCAAATAAAATAGATTACCAAACGTGGGAGCAGTATTCCGTCGATGGCCGAATTTGAGTTGTCTGTAGGGTTAAAAGTTATTGTGGAATAGGAAGCTTTCTAGTGTTTTCAGCTATTGAAAACCTTTTTTGCTATGTAGTATGTCGTGCGACGATGGTAATGCAATATAATGCCCAGACACGTCTATACCCGATTTTGCAACATTAAAGAAGTGCTAAATTGTACTCCAAGCCCGTCAGAAGCTTTCTCTCTGGCCTAACCATGTGAGGTTATGCATAGTTAACCTGCATTTTTGTAGCATTTAATTCTACCTGGTTACTGTTACTCCAAGACAGAATATCTTCCATGCTTTTGTTGAGTTGTTTAATTTACTGCGATCTGTGAAATAAGTGTGCCAAGCTATAGATTAGATTTTTAGTCTTTTCCAGTAGATCGAAAATAAAAAAGTAAGAAATGATAAAACTCTCCTAAATTCGTCAAAATATTTCCAGTTCGATCAATTGAATGAAACTTTTGTATTATGATTTCTTGTTATCACTACATAGTATACGAGTATATAATAAAGATAATGTGTTCATGTGTATGTATAAAATATGTAAATATTTTGCAAACCTTATTATATTAGTACAGCCAACATAAAGTTATCTACCATATGTCAGTGGTATATCAAAAGCCCTATTGTTAATTAATAATTTGGGTCAAATTCCGGCGATGAAAAAAATATGTTATTTTATTCCTGAAATTTATCCCAAGTAATACATAACATCTTTAGAAAAAGCATTTGATAATTATTTTATGAGGTGTTTCATGAAAATTTCATTTTTAAATTATGGATAATAGAAAAGAAATGATAAGCGAAAAAAACCGACTAAGTTCAAGTTTGACTTGCGGAGTTAGTGTTCCGTATGGTGATTGCTTTTAAAATAAAAAATTTTTGTTACCCTAAATGAGTTTTGAACAAAATTATTTTCCGATCTTTATTGAAAACTCATGACCAAATAAATTATCAAAGGTAATGCACTCGTGATAATTTTCGTTCAATTTACACCTTGTGGAGAATATTCCAGAATTTTTTCAAAATTTTTTGATCAATTTTTTTTAGAAATAATACGATGAAAAAAGTGTGTGCAAGTATTACATCATATATATTTTTGAACTCGTGTTTTTACAAGCTTTCATTTGACACTTGATGACCTGGTAATTTTTTTTATTTTCACTTCCGATTTCACCTCCCAAAACTAACCCCTTATGTCAAAATTTAACTTTCAAAACTACGCGGCTCTGATGGGGCCATCAGTTGCTATATTTGTGCCAAATTTCAACTTTGTATGTCAAATAGCTTTGGAGAAAATCGGGTTTGACAGACGGACAGAGAGACGGACAGACACCGAAGTGATCTTATAAGTGTTCCGTAGGGAACACTAAAAAGTTTCTTTGTACATCAAATTACAGTCTGGAGAAAATAATTTCTTAAATCTATTGCCATCTAATGTGAACTGTAACGTTCCCGATATCTGCTAAGCGAATGGTGAAATTTTTGTCGCTACTCACGACGTCGTTTGTGTAATCACTGCCATTTCTTACCAGATATTTTCTTTTAACTGTTCCGGAGAGCGAGGATTGTTAGTATAACTTTTACCTGGACGCCAAATTACGACATCATTTTTGAATATCAATTTATTCCGAAACAAATTTCGACTGACTTTTAAAAATGTATTTAAAAAATATCATTCCTATTCTTTTAATGCCAGGTTTTCTGGTTATGACCTTCAAAATTTTGTATAGCAAGTCTAAAGAAATTTTCAATCATCTCTACACAACGCTCCGAATTAACAGTTATTGTGCGACCTCTGTCATCTTCAAAGAAGGACACGCCGATTATTACACGTGCCGACATTGCGGTCTAAGCCGGGGAATGCAAATGTTTTTATTACCCTAGTTTTAGATTTGTGAGACTCCAATTAGGGACAGTTCTGTTTACTGGTGGACTCGATATACTAAATATGATTCTCATCTGAGAATAAGACGCTTGTAAATATTGAAAAGAGTTAAAATATTGATTAACGAAGTTAAGCCTCTGTCTGGGTAGTATCAGTTGACTTCAATTGCCCAAACCATATTCTGTAGGGATGCAGAGATAAATATTTACGAAAAATAAATTGCAAAGTAGTCCTGCGCACATTTACGGTATTTTATCGCTTAGGTATTGAGAGGTTGAGATTCTTACGAACTGGCGCTCAAACGCACTCCACATTGAATTGTTTCTTAATGTTCTTGGTCATCTTGCCTGAGGCAAAGAAAATAGTACTATCGCTACAAAAAGATAAACAAATTGTTACTCTCCGAGTTTTTCAGAGATGCTGCGCAAGTTAGATCTAACAATAATTGGGGAAAAATGCGCGGCATATCTGTAAAACTCGACGAGACACATTTTCACGATCCGGCAGTAGCCAGGCGGCTTTGTTTTGTGGCGACGTTTTGTTCCACGGACTTGTTTTTTTGTAGCGATAACTATGTTCTTTGTGTTTTCCCAAATTCATGTACCCATTTGTTATCCCGTTCAAGTTGTGAAAATGATATTGAATGTGTAATACTCACCGTGCGATACTCGCACAATTATAACCCGCTTCGCTGTAATGAAACGCTCCGTAACACTAATTTCCAAGGACAGGGATTGAGCTCTGTGATTCCATCTTACCCCTTCCTCTCGTTGTCTTCAGTTAAATAAATTTAAACTTATTTATAAGATAACCTGTAAGATTCAATCGGAGAAAGCTAATGACACTCAAGTGAGTCTAAAACTTGAGTCGTCTGTACTATTTTTAATGCAATTTCTGTTACCCTTTAATAATCCCGTTTGATTTACCACATAGATATTCTAGCAGATGTCATAGCAAATTAGTTGAAATGACGCAACAAAATGCATCGATATTAAAAAACAAAGAGTGACGCCTAACGTCTGATGAGAGTTAACTCTTTGTAATCATGTGAAGAATCTACTTGGTTTTCTCTATACGGTCAACACATTAAAAAAAAGAATAAAGTGAATTCCCGAATTACTAGTAACTCTGATCGAACTGACATAAAAAATTGGTAGAAAAAGGGATTTGGTAATAAGAAACATACTTATAATTCATATTTCATTGCTTATGCGTTGAGCGTCATTTTTAATCTGAGGAAAATACAGAAAACGGGATCTAAACGATCAAGGACAAATAGTTAAAATTTTAATGATTTTAAAGTGGATCACAAACCAGAAATTAAGAAGCTGCTCAAGGATTTTGAAGTTAGTTTGTTATTCGTTTCTTATTGTTAATTAATTTTACTACTTTTACTGTCTCTACGTAAATAGGCCACGAACGTGTAGATCAGAAATAGATATATTATGTACTTATAATTGGAGATCTTATTACACCGGCATTAGAAATAATTACTTCGCAAAATTTAGGTTTAATGTTAACTGGCTCTTAGAAAGTTAATTTATGTGAACATGATGGCCATTTCTTACTGGTTTAACCAAACAATATCCTACACGTATTTAGAAAACTTAAAATAACAAGTGGTTGTAAAGAAACAATTGTGTTTTTGCATAGAGTTACATAATAGTAAACAAGAAAAGATTTGCAGTCTGATATAAAATACGGGTTTTAGCATTAGTTGTGTAACTAACACTCTTTAAAATACTTAGAAATATAGATATTTGTTATTTTTCAAAGTAAAAAAAATAAATAAAATAAAATACAGAGTGGCCCTCTGAAAACAAAACACCTAGCTGCTTAAGGGGGTAGTTTGGTAACTCGCAGTCTTTTCTTAATAATTGTTTTTTCATAGTAAAATTTATTTGTGACTTTTAATATTTTTATACATAATACTAGAAGTCTTAAACTAATAGAATTATTTTTTTTGTTTTTCCATGGTTCATTTCCTTGGTAGGGCCGTCTGAACAGGGCCCTTTTTAAATCTGGTTGACATGATATCTGGACTTTGGAGCATCTGAAAGCCAATATTCGAGTTGATTCTTATAATATAGAGTGGCCGCTATCGCGGGTACTAAAATTGTATACCCACGATGAAAAAAAAAAACAAAATGGCAAACTTTTGAAGTTTTTGACCTTATTTTTGCAACTTCAATTGTTTAAAAATATGGTTAAATATTAATTATATAAGGAGTATCGGCGATAGCCATTCATGTCTAGAATAAACCATAAAAATTTGAGCCCGATATGTGCAATAGTTTTTTCTAAATCATGTCAACCAGGTCAAAAAACGGTTCTTTCGAGAAAAACGCGTTCACGCAGCGTTATACTAAACGATATACAGACGCTCGACTGCTCTTGATGAAAACAAACACTCAACTGTTCGAAAATAGGGATGCGATCTGAGATCGATTAATCGAATAATTGATTTTTTAGGGTAAAAAAAAATCGATTTTTGAATCGATCGTGAGCAGTGCATCGATCTTGTGTATCGATCTCAGTCATCCTAAAATCGAAAGTCGATTCGACTTCTGTTTCGCACCTAATTAACAAAAATTTAGTGATGAGATGAGATGAAAACATAATAATTCGACTTAGTTCACTATACATTAAAAAATTTTAAAGAACGCAACGCAATTATTTGAACGCATCCAATTTTAAGTTAGTTATCAATAAACTCAATAGATGACGTGACTAGTTGCGTAGACGGGGGATAAAAATTATCTATGGTTAGTTGGTTTTATAGGTACTGTCTTCGAAAATTGAATCGATGTTACGTCAAAGAATCGATTCTAAACAAAATCGATAGTACAAGAATCGATTTTTAAAAAATTGAATTGAAAAATCCCCGCTTATGTTAAGTCCTTTGTGCTCACAAGAAAACAAAACTAAACCTTTGGCACTCATTCAATCTGTGTGCACTCGATGGAATTCTATTTACTATCAACTTTAACGGTTTGTTCAACTGTCAGAAATTGTAGCGCCAATATTACTTCAACACTCAAAAGCACCTGCGATTCTAACTGCAGGGTAGTTAGATAGTATAAAAGAGCTCATAAATATTTTGAAACCAATAGAAACTACAACTAAAGAAATATCAGGAGCAAAATATGTGACAGCCAGCAAGATCATACCCATCGTATCTTGTCTTACAGAAACATATAACGAAATGAAAATTCAAACGGAACTCGGTGCTAAAACAAAGATTTTAATTATTGAAGAATTAAAAAACCGGTCAAGTGCAAGTTGAACTTGCACAATTAGTGTGATTGTTTTTTTAAAATAAAAAATTTTGTTAGGATGGTATAAAATGATCAGTGACTTCACAAAACACACCCCAAATGAGTTTTTAACAAAGTTTGTTTCCAATCTTTACTGAAAACTGGTGACCTTGAATTTTTTTTTTTTTTTTTATATACCAAATAAATTATTAAAGGTAATGCACTCGTGATAATTTTCGTTCAATCTATACCCCGTGGAAAATATTCCAGAATTCTTTCAAAATTTTTTGATCAGACTTTTCGAGATAAGGTAGGGGACAGCGATTTTTTTTCGCTATTTTTAAAAAGTAATACGAAGAAAAGTGTGCGCAAGTATTACATTATATATATATTTTTTACTCGTGTTTTCACAAGCTTTCATTTGACACCACACTCGATGACCTAGTAAAAAATTTTTTTTTTCACTTCCGATTTCACCCCTCAAACCCTTAGTCAAAATTTATGTTACGGTGGTATAAAATGATCAGTGACTTCACAAAACACACCCCAAATGAGTTTTCAACAAAGTTTGTTTCCAATCTTTACTGAAATCTGATGACCTTGAAATTTTTGTTTTTTTATATACCAGATAAATTATTAAAGGTAATGCACTCGTGATAATTTTCGTTCAATCTACCCCCCGTGGAGAATATTCCAAGATTTTTTCAAAATTTTTTGATAAGTACTTTTCGAGATAAGGCGCGGGACAGCGATTTTTCGCGATTTTTTGAAAATAATACAAAGAAAAGTGCGCGCAAGTATTACATTATATATATATATATTTTTTTACTCGTGTTTTCACAACCTTTCATTTGACACCACACTCGATGACCTAGTAAAAAAATTTTTTTTCACTTTCGATTTCACCCCCCAAAATTAACCCCTTAAGTCAAAATTTAACTTTCAAAACTACATGGCCATCAATGCCTATATTATTACCAAATTTCAAGTTTCTATGACAAATAGTTTCGGAGAAAAATCGGGTGTGACAGACAGACAGACAGACAGACAGACAGACAGACACCGAAGTGATCTTATAAGTGTTCCGTACGGTACACTAAAAAGAAATTTGGAACTGTAGAGCAAGACTATTTGTTAGCAGGGACAATTTTGGATCCTAGATTTTAAAAAAATTCACTTTTCTGACAAATTAGCCTGTGCCAGAGCAATAGATAGAGTAAATTCATTAATTTTAAGTACAAAGGCACAACAATTAATTCAAAACGAAAGTGTGGATGAGGAAGAAGCAGGAATAAGTAACAAAGAAAAAGATATTTGGCATTTCCACAACTTACTAGTTAATAAATAACTCTCTGCAAATAATTCACATGTACAGGATGGTCATGGTATAAATGAAGAATTTAAGCACTATTTATCCTAAGTAGTTATGCACTTGAAGTGTGACCCAATATCTTTCTGGCAGGAACAAAATACCTCTATGTACCATTCCATTGGCTCAACAGCCATTAAATACATGTGTATTGTGGGATTATCTGTTCCTCATCGCAAATGAAGAACGAAATCGGTTGGATTCCAGTAGATTAAGCAGACTTTTACCCCTCAAAAGCTTAGATATTAAATACTGGGAATTGTAAATTATTTATGATTGATAACAGTTTGCATTCTTTATTCTTTCAATAAATAAAAAAAATATAATATAAACAATGTTTCATTAAAAATAACTTTTTCATACTTATTAATGGTTAATTTTTTAAAACTATAACTGAGTAAATACAGTTAAAAAATAAAAATGATAGAAGATAGATTTTAGGATTTTCTGTTTCCGTAAAGAAGGTGCAAAAAGATCGATTTTTGAGAAGTCGATCTTTTGGGTCTCGAATGGCCATCCTTACTCGAAAACTGAAACTGAAATGCCTATAGATCGATGATTTACGAAAACGAGGCGAAGACAGTAAGTATAAGGTAGGTAGCTGTACGTTCGGCGTGCCAGATATACACTGACTGCGTCGAGAGGCTTCTATTCTATAGCATTTTTCAGCCTGTTCTCGACCTTTTTAGAGCAATTAATGGTTCTTACCGTATTTCTACATATATCTACTATAAGAAAAATCGATTTTTTGAGAAAAAAATACCAGACTATCCCTTAACCAAAAGTTTTTCCCATTGTCGATATCACGGGATGAAACTTCACATATGAACAGTATACAAAGAATAATGAACGTACAATTAGAGTACACTATATGAAGAAATATTGATACACTAACTGTCTGGTACAGATATCCACGTATTGAAATATACTAACTACCAACAAACGATAAAGCGTAGTGCAGGACACTGAATGTCACTTTAGGGGATGGTCATCATATATAGTTTCATCATCAGAGTCCCTTAGCAGTAGCCAAAAGGATCACGCTGGTCGATTATGACAGGACACTGAATATCAGTTTAGGGGATGGCCATCATATATAGTTTCATCATCAGAGCCCCTTAGCAGTAACTAAAAGGATGACGCTGGTCGATTATGACAAATATATGTTTTAAGAACCTCAGGTCCTTATATGATTATGGATGGATCTGGAACACCCCTATATTTAAGGTATTTTTAAGTTAGGTTATTATTTTTACCTAGTTACAGTATTCACTAAAAAAATGTGATTTCGCCAAATATAGCCCAGAAAAAAGTATTCCAAAAAGCTCTTTTAAAAGCTATTATTAGAAATATACTTAGTCTGGCCATAGAGTGCGTAGTTTGCATTTAAAATGTAAGCTATTTGGTCAAAACATACCAGCTGATAATCGACAGTTAATTAAAATTGAGGCGGCCATAGCGTAGTGAGTAAGGTGTCCGCTTTCTACGCCGGCCACTCGGGTTAGTATCTCGGCTCGGGAAAAATAATAAAAAAAGCCTTTATAACGTGACGGTCGCCTCTCTAAGGAAGGCAATGACAAACCACCTGTATTATGATACCTAGTAAAGCCCTCTTACTTTGGCCGTTCGAAACTGTAGATCTCTGTGGAATACTTAAAACGGCACCCACCACAGGCAAAGGTGAGTGCGTCGCTTACGTCCATATTGGATATGACACTTCAAGAAGAAGAAGAATTAAAATTGATGTAGTAAAATGTTCATTTATATTATTTCACTTACTCGTAAAATCTAATTATATCGCTCCATTTTGGAAAAATATACTCTTTACGCAATTACTTCATAAAACGTCGTATCGATCTCGGGCGATAATTATCTGTAGTTATATATAAAAAAGGAATAATGTTAAGTTGTCGTCGTCCTTTTATCGCACTACTAAAAATAATGCTAAACAGATTCTGACAATTCAGCTAGCAGATGAATCCACCCTAAAATTTTATAAAATTGTCTTGTTCAACCGAGATAAATACCAGCTGATAATCGACAGTTAATTAAAATTGAGGCGGCCATAGCGTAGTGAGTAAGGTGTCCGCTTTCTACGCCGGCCACTCGGGTTAGTATCTCGGCTCGGGAAAAATAATAAAAAAAGCCTTTATAACGTGACGGTCGCCTCTCTAAGGAAGGCAATGACAAACCACCTGTATTATGATACCTAGTAAAGCCCTCTTACTTTGGCCGTTCGAAACTAGCATTAAACTGTAGATCTCTGTGGAATACTTAAAAACGGCACCCACCACAGGCAAAGGTGAGTGCGTCGCTTACGTCCATATTGGATATGACACTTCAAGAAGAAGAAGAAGAATTAAAATTGATGTAGTAAAATGTTCATTTATATTATTTCACTTACTCGTAAAATCTAATTATATCGCTCCATTTTGGAAAAATATACTCTTTACGCAATTACTTCATAAAACGTCGTATCGATCTCGGACTGTAGTTATATATAAAAAAGGAATAATGTTAAGTTGTCGTATCTCGTTAAGAAAACAAATTAATTGCAAATACAAGCTGCATTTTTATTAATTGAAAATACGCGTACTCTTTTTAGGCACAAAAATTTCTAGGAATAGATTTCTAGAATATCAATAAAAAGCATTTTTAATGTTAAAACACACACGCTTTCAGTAACGAAAATTATGAACATGACATAGTAAAGGACCAAAACTGAAAATTGAAGTAATATCAAAGGTTCTGTTCCAGTTTTGTATTTTAGCAGATATATAACCCAAATAAAATGCCCCAACTTATAAACTACACTAATACACTGCACACAACCATTGTCAGACACTAGATCCAAATAAAAAAAATAGCCGGCCAAGTGCAAGTCGGACTTGCGCAATTAGTGTTCCGTACGTTGATTGCTTTCAAAATATAAATGTTTGTTACGGAGGTATAAATTGATCAATGACTTCATAAAACACACCCCAAATAAGTTTTCAAGTTTACTGAAAACTGATGACCTTGAAATTTTTGCTTTTTTTTATATACCAGATAAATTATTAAAGGTAATGCACTCGTCATAATTTTCGTTCAATCTACATACTGTGGAGAATATTCTAGAATTTTTTCAAATTTTTTTGATCGGTACTTTTCGAGATAAGGGAGGGACTGCGATTTCACGCAATTTTTTAAAAATAAAACAAAGAAAAGTATTACATTATATATACATTGGAACTCGTGTTTTGACAAGCTTTCATTTGACACTCGATGACCTGGTAAAAAAAATCTTTTTTCACTTTCAATTTCACCCCCCAAAACTCACCCTTTAAGTCAAAATTTAGCTTTCTAAACTACACGGCTCTGATGAGGCCTCCAATTTCCATATTAGTGCCAAATTTCAATTTTCTATACTTTCGAAAAAAATCGAATGGACAGACGGACAGACACCGAAGTGATCTTATCAGTGTTTCGTACGGAACACTAAAAATAAATTTTACTGAATTGGAGTAATTTTTGCCGATTAATTCGTTAATCATCAATTAATATTTATTAAATAAAATTATTGGTATAGCGAACTTGCAGAAATGTAGAACTGATCGTAAGTTTGAAGGATTGATTGTGATTTTATTACTTTATTAAATTATGTAAAACTTTTACTTATATTTTTATACATTTAATTTAATGATACTTAATTTCTTAAGGGAAAACTAAAGTCAGAATTTGTTTTTGATGATAAGGTTCACAAATAAAATAACCTACATACTTATCATGCTTAAGAGAAGTGTTTCGAGAAGCTACAGATTAAAATGTTTCTCAAAGGAAGTAAAGCTTCTACTTAAGTTTCTGTTTCTTTTATCGCTATCTGTTTCGACAACACAAAAAGGCTCCATGAATTTTCTTCATATTTGTTTCTCAAACTTTGATCAGTGATGACAATTAGGCTTTCCTTTTATCGCACTACTAAAAATAATGCTAAACAGATTCTGACAATTCAGCTAGCAGATGAATCTACCCTAAAATTTTATAAAATTGTCTTGTTCAACCGAGATAAATTGTATACAAACATAACTTCGTATGGAATACAGTCAGTATCTAGGCATAACAATATCATTGTGATATTTGATTAGCAAAAGTCTAATCGATTCAAGTTATTTTACGATTCTACAGTATTATCTTTTTTTGGTACCTTCGTTTTTCGTGAGGTAATCCGTAAAAAGTTTGCCGCTAGCGCGTTCTCTTGCAGTATACCGCCTAAACCATTAAATATGGAACAATATCATGTAGCAAAGAACATAATATGGTATATATAAAATGCAACGTCTCTCTGTCTGTCCGTTAGTGCGCTTATCACTCGAAACTCACTTATCCGATTTACGTGTTTTTTTTTTAATTCATACTTTTGTTCTCTGGCCAGGCTATCTATAATCTTCTATAATATATGTAAAATGCAACATCTCTCTGGCTGTCTGTTTGTCCGTTAGTGCGCTTATCACTCGAGAACCACTTATCCGATTTACGTGCTTTTCTTTTAAACATATGTTCCCCCTCCAGGTTATAGGATCTACCATATTTTATTACGTTAAGTATAGTATTTTCACGATCTAAGAAAGTGACTTAGCTACCTATACCCATTCAAAATTCAACAAAATTCAAAAGTGATTAATTTATGGCTGTTTAATGACAAGGCATCGTACAGGGCCGCACTATCCTGATTGTATAATTGTTGGGTTTAAAATTTTATTGTGATAAGGCAGTTGAATTTTAATGTTTTATGTACTGAATAATACACAATATAGTAATTACACAAATTTACTAAAACAGTGTGCAGTGTCCTCGGCTACATTTGTTACAATTTTAGTTATTAATTAATATCTAGTTCAATTTCGCTATCGCTACTATCTTGCAAATCAATAATAAGTTTTTTTTACAGGTTGTAAACTATTTATATTTATGTACATACATCCACATGAGTTTTCAATTTTTTTGACATGTTGAATACAGTTTCTCCAGTTTCAACGGGTACATTTTTGACTTCTGTCTTTATCAACCCCCCAACTACTGTTTAAAGTGGGTGTATTATTGTGAGAACATATATTAGGCTTTATTTTATGCCATATCAACTCGATCGCATTAAAGATACAATAATATGGTGGAAGCCGAATTATTTCGTGTCCTGCTGCCTTTGCAATTTTTGTCACAAACATATTCCTTTGAAAAATTATACTTTTTAAAACTTCTAACAATTGTTTAACTGTATACTTTCATGGAAATATATGTCACGTTCGCCCAAAAAGGCTTGTATTTCCCTTTTTCTACTGGTGGAACTTGGTACCTTATTCATTTGGTAACTATGATAGGATGCATTATCACTATACAGCTATTCGATGGTATGCTCGGCATTAATTTGTTTTGAAGCCAATCTTCAAAAACTTCAGCGGTTGTATCACAATGATAATCCAAGCTGGAATCTGAAATATTCTTGGTTGCTAGAAATAGACATTCTGGTATGCAGCCTTCTTCTGACCCCGCATGTAAAATAGTTATTATTTTACCTTTATTTGATGGAGCTTTGGTCTGGCATTTTTGGATTTATCAATCCATCCTTTACTGGGTCTTTCATGGGTGTCAAACGACGTAGAATACGCCATAAAGTTGTAGTGGAACATTTTAAGTCACAACTATCCTCGGACAGCCTCCGTGAAAGTGACAATAACGTAGGAACTTTTTGTTCTGCATACATTTCATAAATTTTGCGACGGATTAAGTCTTTACAGAAATCAATACATTTCGACACACCTTTGTCTTTTCGTGTTTTTTTAGGCGCTATCGAATTATTTACAATTTTTCAAACTGAACTTTCAGGGATGCTTGTTAAAGCTGATGTCTCCATCAATGAAAAGTACTTTTCGTGGCTTCGGTCCACTAACTTTAAATAAATCCTTTTAATTATCTCTTTTGCCTCAACGGGCAAACATTTGCGGCTTCTAATGGAAAGGGCTTTCGACGTTTTAAGACCCTATTAAACTTAATAATACACACTATTTCAGTATAATACTGCAGATAAAATGAAGAATATTCTTTATATAGCCAATAAAATGTTAGATTGAAAGGGAGGTATATCAATTACGACCCTGTTACGGCCAGGTACGTGCGAAGATCCTAACGGTCGTTTAATGTTTTTATTGCATCAATTTGCCAAATCACTTTCGTAGATCTTGAAAAATACTATAAGATAAGGAATAAGCAGTGACGACAATACTGAATTAAGTCGGAAAAAAGTTTGCCGCTAGCGCGTTCTCTTGCAATACACAGCCTAAACCATTAAATATGGAACAATATCATGTAGCAAAGAATATAATATATCTTATATGAAACGTCTCTCTGTCTGTCTGTTTGTTCGTTAGTGCGCTTATTAGTTGAAAACCACTTATCCGATTTACGTGTTTTTTTTAATCATACATATGCCTTTTTCCAGGTTTATAATAATAATAATAATAATAATCTATTATTACGTTAGGTATTATAAGAAATAAGCAGTGACGATAATAGTCAATCAAGTCGGAAAAAAGTTTACTGCTAACGCACTCTCTTGCAATACACTGCCTAAACCGCTAAATATGGAACAATATCACAACAAAAAATACAATATATATAAAATGCAACATCTCTCAGTCTGTCTGTCCGTTAGTGTGCTTATCACTCGAAAACCACTTATCCGATTTACGTGTTTTTTTTTTTAATTCGTACATATGTCCTCTGGCCAGGTTATATAATAATAACAATAATCCATATAAATATATAAAACGCAACGTCTCTCTGTCTGTCTGTCTATTCGTTCGTGTGCTTATCATTCGAGAACCACTTATCCGATTTACGTGTTTTTTTTAATCCTTAACTTAATATTTATCAAAAAAAATCTATAATATATATAAAACGCAACGTCTCTCTGTATGTCTGCCTGTCCGTTAGTGCGCTTAGCACTCAAGTACCACTTATCCGATTTACGTGTTTTTTTTATAAAATACTTGTTCTCCGGCCAGGTTATGGGATATATTTTATCATGTTAGGTAACATAAGAAATAGGCAGTGACGATAATAGTGAATCAAGTCCACGCGAGCGGAGCTGCGGGTACGGCTAGTGTTATTATAAAGGAGGATTTTTGAAGCACTTTACACCTGGTGATTAAGTCTTTAGGTTTGGAAAGTTTTATTGTAAGAGAAGTCGTTTTTAATTTGAAAGTCCAAGCTTTTAAAGTTCCACTGTTTCATTTTCAAGAGGTTCCTCCTGTTATCGAACCTTCTACTACTGCTCTGAGCAAATTACACATTTCCACTCTATGAAAGTTTTTTGAAAGTGAACCGTACATGATTCTCGCTTAATTTCTAGGAAGCTGAGGGCCCCGAAATTGCATTTCTTCCCCTGATTTTACTTAAAAGTCTCTGAATACATCCGATATTAAGGGTGTTAATACACGCCCTTACAGGGAGCTCAAATGGTAAGTGTTTTCATTATTCATTGACCCCTTTCCAGACACGATGCTTCACAGCCTAAGCAGTAGGCGTTCCTGAGATCGATAGAGTAGGAGGCTTAGGCTACAACTTAAATGACTTTAAAAATAATTCCTGAGACTTAATTTTAAGAATTAAATTCATAGTTAACGCCTTCTTTGAGCTGTATAGTTAAAGATTAAAAACATATAGAAAAATTCTACATAAAAATGATAAAAATAAAATTATTAGATCTGTTTTAAAAATTTACAAATGCTTCGTTTTCGTTGGGCAACTGAGTACAGTGGTTTATTGTTAGATCGTATAAGAATTTTAAAAGAAAGTGTGGTATTTTAACGAACGTAATTTCGCGGTTATTTTTATATAAAAAAATCCTTAATATAACAAAATGCTAAATTCTTTTTGCAAATGTTAAAACTTGATAGAAAATTACATAAATAATTACGTCATAATTTACCATGAAGATATATTAACTGTTACATGCTAACATATGGGTTTATTATGCAGGCATTGTTGAATTATATTATCGAAGGTCATGCTTAAAATTTAAATAATTTATTGCTTAAATAGCGGGTACAGAGGATAAAGAAAGTTTTAAGGGGATATACCTAGACATCTCGGTCAAAAAATTCGATTTTTGAATTTTTAAATTTAGTATGATATTTTAAGAATATTTTCTGTAAGTTTTATAAAAATCTGTTAAAAATTGAAGAAGTTATAGCCGTTTAAGTGCCGCTGCGTAGAGTTTTCGGAGCAGGTAGCGAGCAGCTGCTCTCTGGTCAGCCTTCGTCGACCTTAACTCGATTTAAATGTACTTGTAATATTATGTAGCAGAGAATATCTATAATCTATAATATATATAAAGTGCAATGTCTCTCTGTCTGTCTGTCTGTCTGTCTGTCCATTAGAGCGTTTATCACACGAGAACCACTTATCCGATTTACGTGCCTTTTTTTAAATTCATACATATATTCTTTGGCCAGGTTATATAATAATAATAATTTATATCTATAATATATATATAAAATACAACGTCTCTTTGTCTGTCCGTTAGTGCGTTTATCCCTCGAGAACCACTTATCCGATTTACGTGATTTTTTAAATTCATACATATGTTCTCTGACCAGGTTATAGATATATATTTTATTACATCTATAATATATATAAAATGCAACGTATCTCTCTCTGTCTGTCTGTCTATCTGTCCGTTAGTGCGCTGATCACTGGAGAACCACTTATCCGATTTACGTACTTTTTTTTTAAAACATACATATGTTCTCTGGCCAGGTTATAGGCTATATTTTATTACGATAGGTAGCATAAGGAATGAGCAGTGACAATAATAGTGAATCAAGTCGGAAAAAAGTTTGCCGCTAGCGCGTTCTCTTGCAGTACACTGCCTAAACCATTAAATATGGAACAATATCATGTAGCAAAGAATATAATATAGTCTAAACCATTAAATATGGAACAATATTATGTAGCAGAGAATATATATAATCTATAATATATATAAAATGCAATGTCTCTCTGTCTGTCTGTCCATTAGTGCGTTTATCACGCGAGAACCGCTTATCCGATTTACGTGTCTTTTTTTAAATTCATACATATATTCTTTGGCCAGGTTATATAATAATAATAATCTATATCTATATATATAATATGCAACGTCTCTCTAGCTGTCTGTCTGTCCGTTAATGCGCATATCACTGAAGAACCACTTATCCGATTTACGTGCTTTTTTTTAAAACATACACATGTTCTCTGGCCGAGTTAGAGGCTAGATTTTATTACGTTAGGTAACATGAGGAATAAGCAGTGACGATAATAGTGAATCAAGTCGGAAAAAAGGTTACCGTTAGCGTGTTCTCTTGCAATACACTGCCTAAACCATTAAATATGGAACAATATCAAGTTGCAAAGAATATAATATATATAAAATGCAACGTCTCTCTGTCTCTCGGTCTGTCTGTCCGTTAGTGCGCTTATCACTTGAGAACCACTTATCCGATTTACGTGTTTATATAAATTTATACATATGTTCTATATAATTCGATATAAGCCTAGATAATGGGAGATAAGTTGAGATAATGGGAGATAAGTATAAATAATGGGAGATAAGGGGAAATAATGGGAGATAAGCAGAGATAGGTCTAGATAATTGGAGTTATGGTGAGATAATGAGAGATAAGGAGAAATAATGGGAGATAAGGGGAAATATTGCGAGATAAGCCTAGATAATGGGAGATAAGGTGAGACAATGGGAGATAAGGAGAAATAATGGGAGATAAGGAGAAATATTGGGAGATGAGCAGAGATAAGCCTAGATAATGGAAATTATGTAGAGATAATGGGAGATAAGGAGAAATAATGGAAGATAAGGGGAAATAATGGCAGATATTTTATTACGTTAGGTAACATAAGGAATAAGCAATGACCATAGTAGTGAATCAAGTCCACGCGAGCGAAGCCGCGAGCACGGCTAGTTTATAATATATAATAGAAAGAGATTCTTTAATTGTCCTTTAAAAGGGACGAGTCATTCACATTTTCTATTCTAAGGTTCTATATTGGAAATTGGGAGTTTGTTCAGTACCGTTACATAGTTTTCTCGTAGCAGTTATTAAAGTTTATATTTTAATTCGCTTTGTTAAATATAGTGATAGCTATGGGGGATTTATTGTGACCGAAATGCATATGACTACGCAGCTGAAGTGGACGGAGAACGAGTTGAACTGGTTGAGCGACAATTTCTACAAAGAACAAAACAAGCTAGAATGCGTCATAAACAAGAACAAATTCAAGATTCACCATATGGCCTTGGAGTCGATAATTTATTTATAGGTAAGAATTTATTTTCCCGAAATAACAGAAGATGAGATCATACAAGTCTTGAGTGAGATGAAAAATAATAACTTTCCAAGCGAGGATGGTATAGTGATTGAAGCCATAAAGCTGGCTGTACCTACTGTCATCAGGGTCCTCACAATACTGTTTAACCTATGTTTTACTAAGTTTATAACATCAACGCAGTGGAACAACGCTATTATCAGTCTCCTCTATAAAAAAAAAAGATTCAACAGATCTATCAAACTACCATCCTATAAGCATGCTCCCCCATGTTTATGAGATGTTCACAAAAATATTGAAAAAATGTTTGACCTCAAAGCTAGACTTATACCAAACACCCGATCAAGCTGAATTCCGCGCAGGCTATGGTGTCAATGATCACCTTTTGACTGTTAAGTTAATTGTGGAAAAGTGTGGCGCATATAACAGGCCCTTAATATTAATCCTCGTGGATTATGAGAAGCTCTTCGATTCAGTGAACCAAGATATGCTTTTAAAGGCTGTTGCTGAATGCCGTATAGATTCAAGGTATACCGAAATCCTAAGACATATCTACTGTCAGGCAACATCGACAGTTAAATTATATAAGGAAACAAACAAATTCCAAGTCGAAAGAGGTGTGCATCAGGATGACATTATTTGTTTATCACCCTTCTGGAACACATGTTTAAAAATCTGAATTGGAGCAACATGGGCTTAAATATAAATAGAGAAATGCTGAATAACTTGAGATTCGCCGAGGACACAGTCCTGTTAACAGATCGCGCAGACGATGCGAATGTCATGCTTAGCATCATAAAATTGGCCTAAAGATAAATTTTTTGAAGATCCAGTTTATGACAAATCTTGTTTTTATCAAGCCACTATTAGTAAACGGGGTAAACATCGAGCAAGTCATGACACATAAATATTTGGGACATGAAATTAAGTTGGAAAGAGACAATCAGACTCATGAACTACAATAGCTTGGGTCGCATTTGGCAAACTACGACAAACGCTGAAATCAGACATACCTATTTACCTTAAACGAAAGATCTTTAACCAACTTTGACAAAGAAGATAATAAATAAGATAAGGGTAACTCAGGCGTCAATGGAGCGGTCAATGTTGGGTTTGTCTCTGCGAGATAAAGTCCCAAATAAAGAGATTAGGAACCGAACGAGAGTGATAGATGCAGTTGAGAAAGTTCTATCTAGCCAAAACGCACTAGGATGAAATTGGAATGGCGATCAAGATAATAGATGGACTAGAAGCGTGTAGGAATAGAGGAAGACCTTCCACCAGACGGACAGATGATCTGAGAAGAGTAGCGGGAAACTGGATCCAAAGCCCAAGACCGGTTTAGCTGGAAAAGATTAACGGAAGCCTATGTCCAGCAGTGGACGCTAAAGGCTAATATATGATGAAGAATTTTTTTTTCGTATCACTGTTTTTAACCTGATTTTTCAAACTTTTTTTCTCAAAAATACTTGTTCTAGGAGATCGCTTGGCGGTGTGCAAGATATCTCAAGAATCACTGAACCGCTTTTGATGAAATTTGGTACATATTTTGCTTGCCTTGGGACGAAAGAATTTTGATTTTATCAAGAACTTTATTTTTAATTAGCAAAAATGTAAAACGCGGTAACGTCAGCTTTTCGCTTTTTTGTTTAGACCAATACCATTTGATGAAAAAAAATTAAATCCCTTGTTCAAAGACAGGACTGATGCTCTAGTAAACTAATTTCTTTGGAAATTTTGATTTCAGATGATCCAGCTCCCAGTAATCGTGCACACTCCTTAAAAAAATGGATCGCAGAGGAACAGGTATAGCGCCGCCATCTTTTTATTTTTTTTTTTTTAAATTAAAATTCACAAATTTTATTGTAAGCTATGTATTATTATATGAAGCAAAATCCGGATTTATATAACGAATAGTTTTGCTAAAAAAAATCCTAAAAAAACGCTTTTTTTTCGGCTCCATGACTAGGTACATCCTCTTAAAATATAACATTTCTCTGGGTGTATAAATCTCCAATAAAATCTCCAATAATAATTTTGGTGGATATAACGGATATACAGCGCCTGTACTGCGGAAGAGACCCAAAAAAAAAACGAGGAGCTTTTGAAGTAATCTGTTCAGTTGGAGAATATTCCATAGTAATTGCCACGTTCATTTTCAAAATTAATATTAATTACAAATTTCCTGTATAGTATTATACGGAAGGGCCCATGTGTGTCAGCTGTGGTTATGTAGGCTTAAAAAACTCAGCTTATGCGGGCAGATATTAATAAATTAGTTGGAAGTCACTCTCACGAATTGTAGGCCTGTAAAACACAGGAAGAAATGGTTGCACTGCTGCATCGAATCGAAAAGGTTAGAGCAAATGTCGGCTTTTTACTAAATCGAAAAAAAAACGTTCTCTTCTGATAGTAGATCGAGCTAAAATTTTGCCTCCTCTCAACAGAATCAACGATATACCACTGAAGACAGATATTATATGCTAAGGCGTCAGAATTTTTAACACGGCGGGCTACGAAGAAAAAATTAAAAGGATAGCGAGTAGCAAAGTATGGAAAGATCACAGAATAAATAAAAAGACTAAAAAAGGCTTGTCAATTCCGTAATATTTACCATAGCCACATACGGAGCACAAACATGGACTATTAATGCAGCATGCCGTAAAAGAATAGAGGCTTCCGAAACTACATGCTACAGGGGGATGCTCAGAATTTTCTAGACAGTTCATAGGACAAATGCGTCTGTTCTGAGAGATCTTAACATCCAAAATAGCGACCGGCTGTTACCATCGATTCAGAGAAAAATAGCAACATTTTTTGGTTACATAATAAGGAGGGATGGCACAGAAAAGTTGCTGATACAGGGGAAAGTTGACAGTAGAGGAAAAAAGGTAGATCTCCCAACAGATTCATCGATCAGATCATGTCTACAGCGCACTTGGATTTGCCGGAGATGATGAGAAGTGTCGAAGACAGGGAAGCCTGAAAGGCTGTTGTAAATTCTGCGTAACAAAGCAATAGAGGTCACGACGCTCGGATTCGAGCAACGACGTGAGAGGGAGAGAAAACACAGACAAATTTTTTGACGGTAATTATGTCCATCAATGAAAACTTGCTTTACCACTTTTATGTCAACACCATCAAATTAACACGTTGCTATTAAGTATATTGTGTCGTAGCCCAAAAAAGCTATTGTCCCAGCCATGTTAAATTTTAATGGGGGTAGAAGTTGGAGATTAATATCATCTATATTTAGCCATAAAAGAAATTATTTAAATTTTAATTTATTGAATTTTTCTATTGCCGTTTTATACTTCATTGAATAGAAAAGAAAATAAACATATAAAATCATTACAAAAAGTAGATGACGACATAGTTTATGCTGAGATTGAAACATTTCTTGCGAACTTTAATGTCAATCATAGGAAATAGTAAATGCGCCAATTATGCCGTTATTCATTTCATTGTAAGGCTTGAACGATTTCCAGTTCTTTGCAAGAAACTATTTGCATATTTTTGAATTACAAGAAATCAGGAACATGACTGAATTCATTTGATGTTGAGGCCGACCGATACGCTTCGATTATATCTAATAACATCAATAATGCAATGTTGCCAACTTTTAAAAGTCAAAATTTACATAATAATTGATACTCTTATTTCCAAGATTATTTTGTAAATGCCGTTTAAGTTGGAGCATTTGAAGAGAGACCGCACTATTAGCACAGAGGTAGTATTTAGACTCACTGGCATCTTCGAAACTAATTTTTACAACTAACAAGGTCACATTCAAAAAGAAGTAGGATTTGATCATTTTGGGTCTCTTTCACAACGCCTTTTTTTTAAACTGGGCGCGATCAATATAAATAAATATATATATATATATATATATATATATATATATATATATATATATATATATATATATATATGGAATGTTATGGAATTTGCTGCATATATTGGACCTGACGAATCCTTGTAGCAAGACCGATTGCCGAAAATTTACGTGAAATAGCGGATCTCAGTAATAAAGAAATAAATCGGCATTAAAGAAATGATGACGTGACTATTTTTTCGTGGCGCGTGGTGAACTATACAATTCCACAATATTGCCGATCGTTAACCAGAACATCAGGTCTACAGTGTTGTCCAGATTTGACTAGGCTTTTCCCAAACAAATATAATAAAAAGAAAATATAAAATTGTTACCTTTTAAAATAAGTAAGTCGTGACATCAAAAAATTAATTACACAAGTTTTATAGTTCAATATTTTATTATAATAAGTAAAAATTTTAACACAAGTAATCCACTAAAATTTTATTTGTTTCATTATAAAAACGTCGGCGCAATAAAAAATTGTTAAAGTAGGTTGGAAAGCAGCTGACCTTATTGTGTTTTACTTTTGTGCGGTGTTCGACGCCAGTAATAAAGAGTTTCTTGTCGGCATCGGTTGACTTTGTCGGTAGCTTTTTAGTGGCTCCCTCTCTGCTTGGCGGTGACCAAGTGACAACGTCCTTTACCAAAACGTCACATTCACGTTTAGTTTTTTTTATTTATAGCGACCATTTACAAATTTTACACCTACTTTGTTTCTTCACTTTATCTTACATTTGTTACAAGAAAATCGTTTCCCATTTCGGTATTAATCTTAAAAAAGTTAAGAAAAAAATCTATTTGAAATACTGTCTTTATTTTGCCCAAATTCAAACAACGGTTAACATAAAAGTCAAAATCAGATGTTAAGGAGCAATGATCTAGTTGATCTTGCATTACCAAGGAATAATTTTTTTCAAATAATAGATAAAAATTTCTCTTAACTATGCTTAAATCTTACTTTTATTAGGTGTTTTCTATTATTATTAGAGTAATTTTATCTGAAATTTGAAAATTTGTAATTATTGAAGAAAATCGTATGTTTGGCAAAACAGGTCTGCGCTTGAGTTAGTTCATACAATGACGGCTTTTCAGGGTAGGTTGGGCTGGTAAAATCCAGTTGTGCTCTTTTTTAATTTTTCAAAGATTTTCGAATTTGAAAACAAAGTATGGAATGTGATTCTACATGATCACACGAGTAACCCGTTTCAATATATGCAATGAATTTCATTAGACCTATATATATATATATATATATATATATATATATATATATATATATATATATATATATATATATATACGAGGCTGGTTTGAAAAGTCCGTGCAAAAATAAAAACTACTTATGTGTTTGGGGTAAAGCTTTTTTATTTTTCGACATAGTCTCCTTTTAGGCTTATACACTTCGTCCAACGATGGTCTAGTTTGTTGATCCCTTCCGAATAATAGGATTTGTCCAAGTCTGCAAAATATCCATTAGTGTCTGCAATCACCTCCTCGTTTGAATAAAATCTTTGTCCCGCCAGCCATTTCTTCAAATTGGGGAACAAATAGTAGTCCGAGGGAGCCAAGTCTGGAGAATAGGGGGGATGTGAAACGAGTTGGAATCCTATTTCCATTATTTTTGCGACCACAACTGCTGAGGTGTGTGCTGGTGCGTTGTCGTGATGGAAAAGGACTTTCTTGTGGGCCAATCGCGGGCGTTTTTCTTGCAGCTCGGTTTTCAAACGGTCCAATAACGATGAATAATATTCACCTGTAATAGTTTTACCCTTTTCCAGATAGTCGATGAGGATTATCCCTTGCGAATCCCAAAAGACAGTCGCCATAACCTTTCCGGCCGAAGGAACGGTCTTCGCCTTTTTTGGTGCAGATTCCCCCTTGGTAACCCACTGTTTAGATTGTTGTTTGGTCTCAGGAGTATAGTAATGTATCCATGTTTCATCCACAGTGACGAAACGACGCTTAAAGTCCTCCGGATTCTTCTGGAACAGCTGCAAATCATCCTTGCAACACTTCACACGATTCCGTTTTTGGTCAAGCGTGAGCAATCGCGGCACCCGTCTTGCGGATAGCTTTCTCATGTCCAAATGTTTATGCAAAATATTATGTACCCATTCAATCGAGATGCCCACAGCACTAGCAATCTCACGCACCTTAACTCTTCTGTCATCCATCACCATATCATGGATTTGATCTGATTCTGGAGTCGTAACCTCCACAGGCCGTCCAGAACGTTCAGCGTCACTTGTGCCCATATGGCCAGTCCGAAAATTTTGAAACCACTTATAAACTGTTCTAATCGAAGGTGCAGAGTCACCATAATATTTATCAAGCTTCTCTTTAGTCTCCTGAGGCGTTTTGCCTTTCATAAAGTAATGTTTAATCACCACACGAAATTCTTTTTCGTCCATTTCTTGAAAATCACTCGACTTCCTTGATTCACACGAATGCCAAACACAAAGAAATAGACCAATATGGCTGAAACTTGGTGTGCGTTCATTCAAGAGATGCTACTAACTAAACATGACCTCGATACGCGCCGGTGGTGCCATCTCTCGGACTTTGCACGTATATATATATATATATATATATATATATATATATATATATATATATATATATATACATATATTATATATATATATATATATATATATATATATATATATATATATATATATATATATATATATACATGTGTGTGTTTAGTCGCAAGAACCGGCATACGTATAAACCATTCATTATGAATAAAATGTCATCTAATATGTTTTACTACTCAGATCCCAGAAGGATAAAAATGAATTGCCACCTAAAATGTTAAAAGTTTATGTCCTGGAAACTTACTTTCGGAGATATTTTTATTCAATTAGTCCAAATAACTTTTGCACTAGTTCAGCTCTTCATAACTCTTGAAATTTAGGTTGAACGTGAGATTTTGTTGTAATCAGTATTATGGTCATACACTATTATTTAGTATATAACTGATACTAAATATCCAGGATTAAAATCAGGCTAAAATCATGGATTCTGTGATCCCTTTTTGCAACTTTTGAATAATTACTGATCACAATATTTCAATACACAATAGCTATCTCCAATTTGTCTGTATTCGTCTTTTATGTACTTAACCTTATTGTATTGTTGTTGTTGTACTAAGTACGAGTACAACTCGTCGTATCCAACCGTCGTGTCGTAACTTCTTGGATAAGGACCCGTAAATTCTGTTCTCTTGTTTGTCAATCCTAGCCCGACTGCCGAGCCGTGATACGGCGAAACGCGTATCGGGACTTAAGAGAACAGTGGGTAAACTGCTGAAAAATGGACCTTGTCCGTTTTTAGTTATTTTACATTAAGTTTAAACTTTTTCTTCACAGTTGTCAGTTGTTATATCTTGATATCATAAATGTTGTAATAAAATTGGTTCTTAAGATTCAAGGAGAAAATATAGTTCTTTTTGTTAAGAAAGAAACTGACATCTAATACAGAAGGCAGTTGCTGGTACAAAAAGAAAATTCTGTATGTTTATAGACCATTTATGAATTTTAAAGATTTGCAAACTAACTTGTTTTTTAAAAACTGACATGCAAAATTCCCCTATGCCCCCTTAAAAGATGGCACTAATAAAAAAAATTAATAAATAACGTTCTGGTCTGGGATAGTTGTATAAGATAGTGTGCCTACTAAAATGAGTTTTGAAGTCTCTGGATCTGTTAAATATTAAAATACAAAAAAAAGTCAAGTGCAAGTTGAACTTGCGCAATTAGTGTTCCGTACCGCGAATGCCTTTAAAATAAAATAAAATCCTTACCTAGGCTAAGTTAATTAGGTCCCTGACATGTATATATCTTAAGATCCAATATGTATTTTCACGTTTTTTCTTAGTTAATAATATATAATAGTTATAGCGTTTCAGCTTCCTGATTGCTAATAAGCCAATCTAAAATCTATTAATAAAAGTGTAAAACAGATATTTACTACCTAAATATTTGTTTAATTATAAACAAATAAAATAAAATTGTGTGTCTCTATAGGAGCCACGCGCCACCACATAACAGTAATCTACTGCAAAGTATATTACCAAAACCTCCACCATATCGCAAAGCAACATAGTTTTCATAATTTTTTTTTATACCAGATAAATTACCAAATGTAATGCACTCGTGATAATTTTCGCTCGATCTTCATTTTATGGAGAATATTCTAGAATTTTTTTCAAAATTCTTTGATCAGTACTTTTCCAGATAGAGAGAACAACGATTTTTGGTAATTTTTTAAAAATAATACAAAGAAAAGTGTGTACAAGTATTACATCATATATACTGTTGAATTCGTGTTTTCATAAGCTCTCATTTGATACCTCACTCGATGACCTGGTAAAAAATTTGTTTTTTTACTTCCGATTTCATCCTCCAAAACTAACCCCTTAAGTTAAAATTTAACAATCTATGTCAAATAGTTTCGGAGAAAACTGAGTGTGACAGGCAGACGGACAGATGGACAGACGGACACCGAAGTGATTCCATAAGTGTTCCGTACGGAACACTAAAAAAAGAAAATTTTGTCGACATTAATGTTATAAAATTTATTTTAAATAAGTGCCTTAGTATTAAAAACCGGTCAAGTGCAAGTTGAACCTGCGCAATTAGTGTTCCGTACGTTGATTGCTTTTAAAAATAAACAATTTTGTTACGGAGGTATAAAATGATCAGTGACTTCACAAAATACACCCCAAATGAGTTTTCAACAAAGTTTGGAAACAACAATTTTTACTGAAAACTGATGACCTTGAAATTTTTGATTTTTTTTATATATCAGATGAATTATTAAAGGTAATGCACTCGTGATAATTTTCGTTCAATCTACACCCCGTGGAGAATATTCCAGAATTTTTTCAAAAGTACTTTTCGAGATAAGGCGGGTGGACAGCAATTTTTCGCAATTTTTTAAAAATAATACAAAGAAAAGTGCGCGCAAGTATTACATTATATATTTTACTCGTGTTTTCGCAAGCTTTCATTTGACACCACACTCGATGACTTGGTAAAAATTTTTTTTTCACTTCCGATTCCACCCTCAAAACTAACCCCTTAAGTCAAAATTTAACTTTTAAAACTCCATGGCTCTGATGAGGCCATCAATTCCTATATTATTACCAAATTTCAACTTTCTATGACAAATAGTTTCGGAGAAAATCGGGTGTGACAGACAGACAGACGGACAGACACCGAAGTCATCTTATAAGTGTTCCGTACGGAACACTAAAAATAGGTCAATGAACAAATAGTCCGTTTATACCGTAAACCTTACAAAAAAATTATGAAAGATGTGTTACGATGGTTAGAAATCGGTATCAAAGAAAAGGAAATTACTTAATAAACTAAGTAATATGAGTTCTAATAACTAAATTACTAGAGTTAAAAGCCATATCTTTATTAGTTTTATTGAGTGAGCATTTGATTAAGTTGTCAGTAAAGTGCGTAGTGATTTTCACGGTTATGATCGCGGTTTATGAGTTCTTAAGTGCCCTACTTATTTGAGAAATTAAATAATATTCTGAGCACATTTGAGGGATACTGAATTTTTAGAGATATTATAAGACTCTAGGATGTGTGAAGTGTGAAGTTTCCGTTATTTCCTGCTAGAGTTTTATATAGAAGTTTTATTGATTGTTATAAACCATATATTACCTTCCCATATACAGGGTGTCCCAGTATTCTGTGTACATAGAGGTACTGTGGATTTCTGGGATGAAAATATGACCATTTAATCCAACTTACCCTAGTCCAAAAATTCGTAATTTTTGAGATACAGGGTGTCAAAGTTATACTTTTATTTTAGTTTTTCTTAAGTAGCTTTCTTAATAATTGTATTGTTTGTACAAGATTTGGTTTTTACGGGTTTTCTGAGATGGGAAATCGAAATCAGCTCACAGTTTTGTTGTAAATTGTAGGGGGCGCCACTTATTGCACTGTGTATACTTTTAAATTGTTAAAACTTTTTTATACTACTCTGTATGATATTTTTAATTAAATATTCGTATTCTTCGCCTTCTCCTATCTAAAAAAGCTCTCTTGGTAAATGTGTTCCTTCACACGTTTCTTCACAATGTATAGTTACTTGGCAGCGCTCAAAAATCACTCTGGCAATAATGTAAGATATCATATGTTCTATGACTTAACTGGCTTGTAGTAATTTTTGACAGATATCAAACAAGTTTTCGAGTATTAACGAGAATTAATTCCTTCTCAAGCAACACAGTGTTTTAAATTTAGATTATTATGGAGTAGACTTTTGGTGAGCAAACTGATATGATTTTAGTGTTTGGTTTTTGTAACGGCAACGGTCGCAAAAGTACTCGCGTATATCATGAAAGATTTCCGCATCGTCGGACTCCTAACCATTAGATTTTGCCAATATTGAGAGGCGACACACATGCTGTGCAACAAAGACAGTTTCAACGCGAATTCAGTATTAATGTCTGGATGGGATTTGTCGTGAACTATTTGATCGGGCCGTTTAGATTACCAGATCGACTTGATGGTGACATTTACTTGAATTTCATCCGTGAAATTATTCCTGAATTATTGGAAAACTTATCCATTAATTTCCGTCGCGACATGTTTTTCAAGCACGATGGTGTACCACCCTATTTTGCGCATGTGAGAATTTTTTTTGAACCAAAAACCAGATAAATGGATCGGAAGAGGTGAAGATGCTCCTATTCACTGGCCACCTCATTCCCCAGACTTAAATCCATGCGATTTTTTTCCTTTAAAATGCATTGGAAGCGAAAGTTTATCAAGTTCAAATCGACAATATTGAGCAATTGTGGAATAGGATTCAAAATGCTGGTAACGCTTTACGAGATGAAGACATTTTAAGAAGAGTACATTAAAATTTCCTGCGACCTATTAATTTATGCATTAACGAAGGTTGCGGCCATATTGAACATTTATTGTGAAATCAAAACCTTCTCAGTTGAGCGATTAAACTTTTTTCGAATTTATCAATTTGTGGGTAATCTTTTATGCCCCTAGCAAGGTGGCTTTAACATTCTTACTGTTGCTAGCCCATTGGTCTTTAAATTTATTATTGTTGTTAGCCTATTTGCCTTTAAGCATGCTCCAAATTTTAAAGACTATTCTTTTGTCTTACCTGAATGAAGTGAAGGAACGTATTTGCGAATTTGATAATGGAATTAAAAAATGGAAACAGACATCCCCTTATCTCAGAAACTGTTGCTCGGAGCTTTTTTAGACAGGCGAAGGCGGAAAATACCACTATTTAATTAAAAATATCATACAGAGGGGTATAAAACTAAAATAAAAGTGTAACTTTGACACCCTGTATCTCAAAAATGACGAATTCTTGGACTAAGGTAAGTTGGGTTAAATGGTCATATTTTCATCCTAGAAATCCACAGTAACTCTATGTAACTGAACACTAGGACACTCTGTATTATACACTATCAAAATATGAAATATTTTGTTTTAATGAAACACGCTTTATATTTCTGTGTAAATGAATGGACTGGTTATAATTTTGGTCAAATTGTTACGATTTGTGAAAAACTTATCCCGTAGATTTCAAATATCGGTATATATTGGAAATAAATTCGGATTTCTTGATTACTTAGGAGATAATTAATGTTGACTACTGTTTCGCTTCTAGCGGATGATCTTTGCATTTTCCTAATTATAGGCAAGTCTGAGGGGTTTATGTTTGACACCCTTTAGGAATCTCTTGACACTATAAATACGCTGTGAAGGAAGATATGTCAGTTAATCCTCACAAGGCCGCCATAGTGTTATTCGCGAAGAAGAGTATAATTAAGATTATTGCGTTTACAGAAACATGGATAGTTTGCCACGGTATACTATTGAAAAATATGCAAGAATGAGACAGTTTGCTAAGAGTCAAGCTGCTCTCAAAGCAATTGCCTCCAACTGGTGTAGATTTAAAGTATTATGGAGTTGTCTAGAGGTTTTAACGGAGCTAGGAAAACAGTGGTTATCAGAGTACATGGCTCTAGAAGCGAACGAAGTGGCCACGGAAAGAGGATCTGCACTGAACTCTATATTTCTAGAACCGAAGTGGTGGTGTCTTGGACGCAAAAATTAACTGATTTTTTTTTAATGTTCAATTTGTCAAGTAAGAACGTGTTCGCGATAATTTATTTTTGGTAAATCCGATTCTAGCGATCGAACAAAAAATTGGTCCTTTGGGAACCTTTATCTATGAAGCATTTTAGTAAAAGTATCAGTCGATTCCGAACTTTTTGTTCAAATCACGTAAAATCCAAAATGAGTCGCCTGTTTCCGCGTCGGTTCGAGGCTGTTTTCCTTTGTTCCCATCCAAAGAGGCCTAAAATGACACATTCCGCGGCCGCTAAATATATTAAAAAGTCGGTATCGTTTGTGAACCAGTGGGTAAATCATTTTAACGAGACGAAAAGTGTCGACGACTTGCCAAAACGTGGGTCGGTAAGCAAAGTCACTCCCAAAGCCGAAAAACGAATCGTGTCTTTGTTTTCACGGGATCCAAAATTGACGCTGAGTTAAGGAGCGGCAAAATTAAAAAACCAGGTTTGTCTGTGTTCGATGAGACCATTCGACGACATGTTCGTGCTCGTGATGTCAAATTCCGCAGCACGTTGAAGAAACCTTTGCTGTGCAAAAATTATGTCGCGAAGCTGCTTGCTTGGGCCCACGATAAGGTATTAGATGGCCCTCATAATGGCCGGACGTCAACCCTATTGAAAATGTTTGATTCCTTGTAAAGAGAAAGCTCAGAGGAGAGATCCTGATAACTTTGACGCGGAGTATGCGGAAAATCTCGCCGACAGGATGGCTCGAAGATGCCAGGCGATTATTGATGCAGGAGGCGATTGTACAACTTACTAAGGTAATTGCGCCGTTGTTAGCATATCAAAGAATACATTGATGGCAAGAATGTTCTCAAAACACATTGTTTTAAAAATACGAGCGGTCACGTTCTTACTTGACAGACTGTAATGATTACACCGATTACAACGAATAGGTAACAGTCATTCTAGTCTCCGGTATCACATAGTTAGGATGGTTTGACGTGCAACGGGGAGTACCGGCTATGCACGGCACTATTTAGCAATGAGAGGCTGACGGCGGAAAGTCTAAAAATTTTTGTTTACTGACATTTAGACATTTATCAGCCAACTCTCTTAGACCTTTTTAGTGAATCCAAATATAAGAATCTTGTATCAATAAGGATTGTCTTCCAGAGGGATTAAAATTCTATTTTAGTTTATCTAAATTTTTATCCTCCCTATAGCATATTCCAAAGGCGAAATCGATGTTAATAACTAATAAGAATGATTCTGCTTGAAAAGCGTTGTACGAGGAGTAACAAGCTGAATCTCATACGAATGTGAAGTATTAGCGCGACGTGTACTCCTAACATGCACCGCTCTGGGAGGAAATAAGCGGGCCACATCCTTCGAACACTTTCCATGAAAGTACTTGTAGAATAGGCTCAAATCGCCCAGCGAATCAAGGCCGTCGGTCAGTTCCGGGTGTCCAATCAGACGAACAGCTCTTCTCTGGATAGAATTCAACAAATGCAGTGTATGTTTGGGAGCGGAGCTCCAAACATGGGAGCAGTATTCCATAGTTGATCGAATTTGAGCTTTGTAAAGAATTAACAGTTGTTGTGGAGTGTAAAGCTTTCTGGTTCGAAATAATATTCCCAACTTTTGAGAAGCTCTCCTTGCTATGCCTGCAACATGTTCATGCCAGGACATATTTGCTCTCAAATTAACGCCTAACAGATTGAGTGACGATGTTAAAGGGATGGAGTGCCCCGACATAACTATGTCGGGTTCTGCAACGTTAACTTTTTTAGAAAAAACTGCCGCCTGGGTTTTTGTAGCGTTAAATTCCACATGGTTACTGTCACCCCAAGATAGAATTTCTTCCAGGTCTTTGTTAAGTTGATTGACTTCCTGCTGTCTGCGGATATTCGTCTGAGTAGTCGATGTCCGAGCATTCAAAGTGAATGAAGAGATAAGTGTACTGTCATCTGCAAAGCTGTAGATTGGATTCTCGGTCTTTTCCAGCAGATCGTTAATATAAATAATGAAGAGAGTAGGAGATAGTATGGAACCTTGGGGCACACCGGCGTTGATAGTGAAGGTGTTAGAAAGAAATCCGTCGACTGCCACTCGTAAAGAACGCTCTCTGAGGAAACATGAGAGCCACAAACAGAACTTTTCAGACATACGTTAAGAACGTAACTTAGCCAACAGCCCATCGTGCCAAACACGGTCAAATGCCTTGGATATGTCAAGAGCAACCGCTCGAGATTCTCCAAGTGTTCAATTGCGTTGTTCCAAACATGTGTTACATAAGTCAGAAGATCTGTTGATCTATTTTTACGAAAGCCATATTGGTGATCACTAATAATGTTGAATCCTTCAAGATATTTTAGAAGATGCTGATTGATAGCCTTTTCCATGACTTTCGATATTATTGAGAGTAGTGCGATTGGTCGGTAGTTATTTGGCAAGGTCTTCTTGCCTTTTTTAGGTATCGGCTGAACTGTGGCACATTTCCAGCAGGAAGGAAATATTCCCTTTCTGTAGGATAGGTTGAAAAGTCTGCAGAAAATTGGTGTTAGTTCCCTTGCACAGTTCTTGAGAACTATGGCAGGTATTCCGTCAGCGCCAGAAGCCTTTTTGGTGTCTAACTTCATCAAAATACGTTTTATGATACGCTGTCTGAAGACAATATCGGGCATCCTTGACTGCACTATGGGAATAGTAGGTGGTGTTCTTCCTTGGAAATCGACAGTAGAATGTGAAGCAAAGAGTTCAGCCAACAAGTTCGCTTTCTCAACAGGTGTCGTTGCAATAGAATTATCTGGCCGTGTGAGTGGTGGTATGGTGGATTTGGTGAAATTTTGACTAACTGCCTTAGCGACTGACCAAAAGGACCTGGAATTGCCGGGACAAGCGAGAAGTTTGTTTCTAATCCGTTGATTGTGTACCTCCTTGGTTTCGTCGATAATTTATTTGCATCTGTTCCTGGCACAAACAAAGATGTTACGATTTATGGTGTTAGGATCTTCACGCCACTGTCGGTATGCAAGATGTTTAGAAGCAACAGCTTCTTTGCATTTTAGGTCAAACCAAGGCTTGCCGTTGGAAGGGCATTTCTTCGAAAAAGGGATGTAAGCCTTCATACCGGCCAAAATAACATCGGAAACCTCCCTGGCGCAGTCAGATGGGTCGTCGGATCGAAAACAAACGTCCAACCAAGGGAAAGTTCGAAAATATTCCATAAGATCTTCCCATTTAGCAGATTTGTAGTGCCAAATCTTGCGCGGTTTGGGCGCCTCTCTATCATTGATTGGTAGAATACTCGATGTCGAAAGTAGTCTATGGTCGGAAGAACCTAACGGCGGATTTACGCTGACCGTGTAAAACTCCGGATTGGTGGTTAAAAACAGATCAAGAAGACTGGCGAACTCTCCGTCTCGATCAGGGATCCGTGTTGGTTCATCAATAAGCTGAGTCAAGCCACAACTGACTTAAAATGATTCGGCTTCACGACCTTGTTCATCGGTAGTATTTGAATATTTAAGCCAGTTGATGTTGTGGACATTAAAGTCGCCTAGGATGGCAATTTCGGCATTTGGATAGTCAATCTGTAAATGATCGATGGTGTCTGCAAGAGAAGCGAAAAGTGTTCTAAAGTTAGTATCACTTGGTGGTCGATAGAGGATAGTGATACTAACTTTAGCTCTACCGTGTTTATTTAATTAGTAGAAATAATTTTTTAGTTACTTCCGACTGAAATATACTTTTATTGGTATTAAAATAACAACAAAACGTAAGGAAAGGAGAGGGCAAACATATTATTTTAATTTTTAAAAGGTAACAATATGTACAAGTTTCCCAGATACAGCGGCATTTTGAATAGAATAACCGATATGAGACAATCGGTTATATCAAGTCAATCAGTAATCTATTTTACAGGCAAATGAAATTTAAAAAAACTGGTCTAATGCAAGTGGGAATTACGCAATAAGTTTTCAGTTTAAAATAAAACATTACTACTTAAATACTTGCTTAATTAGAAACAAATAAAATAAAATTATTTTGTCTCGGTATCTATCATTTGGTGACCACTCGTCATGAAAATTTATTATATCTGTGATTTACCAGATGATTAAAGTAGTAATGCACTGAAAAGTATATGAGTATATTACTAATTGCGCCGAATACGTATTGATGTTTCGTTGCTCTTAATCCCGGTTAAATGCACAACTTTGCACGAAAAAAATCTCCACCATATTGTCAAGTCAAATAGTTATTTTATATACCAGAAAAATTATCAAACATAATGCACTCATGATAATTTTCGCTCAATCTACACCTTATGGAGAATATTCCAGAATTTTTTTAAAATTTTGGATTAGTACTCTTAAAGAGAGAGAATAGAAAGAAAAATTTTGCGTGAGTATTACCTCATATATATTTCTGAACTCTTGTTCAAAACTAACCCCTTAAGTCAAAACTTAACTCTCAAAACTACATTGCTCTGATTGGGGCTATCAATTTCTATATTTGTGTCAAAAAGTGACCGCAAAATTAGCCCGTTTTTGCAACCTCCATAACTTTGAGATAAAAAAGCAAACTTAACGTAAAAATGGACGAAACCAAGGAAGCACACAATCAATGAATTAGAAACAAACTTCTCGCTTGTCCCAACAATTCCAGGTCCTTTTGGGCAGTTGCTAAGGCGGTTAGTCAAAATTTCACCAAATCCACCATATCACCCCTCACACGGCCAGATAATTCTATTGCAACGACACCTGTTGAGAAAGCGAACTTGTTGGCTGAACTCTTTGCTTCACATTCTACTGTCGATTTTCAAGGAAAAACACCACCTACTATTCCCATATTGCAGTCAAGGATGCCCGATGTTGTCTTCAGACAGCGTATCATAAAGCGTATTTTAATGAAGCTAGACACCAAAAAGGCTTCTGGCGCTGACGGAATACCTGCCATAGTTCTCAAAAAGTGTACGAGGGAACTAACACCACTTTTCTGTAAACTTTTCAACCTATCCTACAGAAAGGGAATATTTCCTTTCTGCGAAAAATATGCCACAGTTCAGCCGATACCTAAAAAAGCAAGAAGACCTTGCCAAATAACTACCGACCAGTCGCACTACTTTCAATAATATCGAAAGTCATGGAAAAGGTTATCAATCAGCATCTTCTAAGATATCTTGAAGGATTCAACATTATTAGCAATCACCAATATGGCTTTCGTTAACATAGATCAACAGATCTTCTGACTTATGTAATACATGTTTGGAACAACGCAATTGAACACTTGGGAGAATCTCGAGCGGTTGCTCTTGACATATCCAAGACATTCGACCGTGTGTGGCACGATGGACTGTTGGCTAAGCTACGCTCTTATGGTATGTTTGAAAAGTTCTGTTTGTGGCTCTCATGTTTCCTCAGAAAGCGTTCTTTACGAGTGGCGTTCGACGAATTTCTTTCTAACACCTTCACAAGCAACTTTTTCATTTACATTAACGATCTGCTGGAAAAGACCGGGAATCCAATCTACAGCTTTGCAGATGACAGTACGCTTATCTCTTCATTTACTTTGAACGCTCAGAAATCGGCTACTCAGGCAGTTTTTTGTAAAAAAGTAAACGTTGCTGAACCCGACATAGTCATGTCGGGGCACTCCATTCCCCTAGCATCGTCACTCAAATTGTTGGGCGTTAATTTGGGAGCAAATATGTCCTAGCATGAACATGTTACAGGCATAGCAAGGAGAGCTTCTCAAAAGTTGGGAATATTATTTCGAACCAGAAAGCATTACACTCCACAACAACAGTTAATTCTTTACAAAGCTCAAATTCGACCAACTATGGAATACTGCTCCCATGTTTGGGGCTCCGCTCCCAAACACAGAGACTTCTCTGTAGCACGTGTGCTAGACCCATAAAAAAAGAAAGTCTTAAACCTAATTAAAAATCTAGAAGGACATATTTTTCCATTTTTGTATTTAGGGGTAAAAACCCCCTATTTTGAGGGTTAAAAGGGTGGAAAATAAAAAGTTTTTAAGAGAAAATAAAAAAAAAATCAATTAAAAACCACCTTCTAAAAGGGGGTCGCAATTAATAAGAGATCCTGCCATATTCACAAATATGACTCTCAAGACTAGTAAAAAACACAAAGAAATAATCAAAATACAATATAGCGCTGGACTTATATGTCTTCCAAACTTAGCGCTATACGATAACCACCCCATAAAAGGGGGTTCAAATTAATGTTGGTGCTATTTGAACCTAACAAATAACTTTTAATTTTGGGGGAAATTCTTATTTACTTTCACACTTTTAATTTTTAACTCTCAAAATAGGGGATAGTTACCTCTAAATAAAAAAAAATGAAAAATATGCCCTAGATTTTTGAATAGCTTTAATTTAAGATCTTTTACGTTAAGTTTGATTTTTTTTGTCCCCAAGTTATGAAAGTGCAAAAGCGGGCTAAAATTCACACTTTTTTGTTACTCTTTCAACTTTCTACGTCAAATAGTTTCGAAGAAAATCGGGCACCGAAGTGATCCCAAAAGTGTTCCGTTCAGCACACTAAACATGCAAAAATTTAAGATAACCTACCATAGTTTCATACTTACTAGTAATAATATTCTCAATGTATATACATATTTGTTCATAATTTCTTGCTCTCACCTGCAACAAAGAAAGATAAATCAAGTTAGTACACTACTGACAGTACCAGGCTGTGAGAGTAAGTGTATAAGTGATCACGAGCGTATCGTTCTGTACGTTTGATTGGCACGTCCATTTTTATTGAAAGTACATAAACCATATCAAATAATTAGATGGTGATAAAATAGGAAGTTTAATTGCCATAGAATATATATTTGTCATAAATCTACAGAAGTAATTTAAACATTAGAGGTATTTGCTATGTCTACTACACCTCGAAGTTTAGATAAAACATAGTATAGAGGATATAAATAGTCCGAGAGTACAATTTTAACAGGTGAAAGGTAATATTAAATTAAATATAAAAGTCTTAAAAGAACATTTTTAAACCTGAGAAAACAATCTATATTTTATAAAAGAAATGGATATATACCGGTGAGCAAAAAAAATCGACTGGACGTATTTTGCTTCATTTAACACGGATCCTAGAATTTAGTGTTTATATATTTTTAGGGATTTTAGTATCATTTGAAAGCCCATTCTATTCTCTTTCCAATGATACCGTAGCATACCTCATGCTTTTTACTGATTAAAATGGGAAAAAAGGAGAACAAGGATTGAAAATAGGAGTAAGAGAAAGGAAAAATTAAACAAATTAAGTTTAACAATTAAATTTATTGACAAAAACTAAAATCAATATTTTGTATCCCCCCTCCCCTAGCACTTATTACTGCTTCCCGTCGGTTTTTCATGGAGCGGGTGAGTTTTTTCACTACTGTCTGTGGGGTTCTTCCCCACTCTTCCGCCATTGCAACCTTTAAGTCTCTCAGCGATGTAAGGGTTGGATTTCTGGCTTGAACTCTTCTTTTGAGCTCATCCCATATGTGCTTGATTAGATTGAGGTCAGAATTCCGCGCAGGCCAATCTAATGTGGGTATTTCCACTTCTGCCAGATATTGCCGCACTGATACAGCAGCATGTGGCCTCGCATTGTCGGGCATCGCCCACAAACCCAGCGTAGGGAACGACGTGTTCCTGCAGGATCTCCTCGATGTACCTGTGAGTAATTAATCCACTGCTACGAGTCTCATCAGTCACGTAAATCAAATCCGTTTCCGCATCCAGTGAGATGCCTTCTCTCACCATGACAGAACTTCCTCCGTAGGTGACCGTTTTAGTAATACGGTACTGCTTTTTTTGAGAAGCTTCGCCCAGGGTTATTAATTCTGCCCCCCTTTTTCCACCAGCCCTTAAACCCGGTTACCCCACTGAGTGTTTACGTACTTTATGCACAATAACCAAAAAAGAAAACTTTAGTAAAGTAATATACATTATATTTATATAAATGAACCTCAGTCGAGTGTAAATGGTTTGAATGCAAATATTTTAACATGTAATCCTCCTCCTCTTCTAGTGTCTTATCAGACATATCGTGGTTATGCCTGGCTATTCAGTCTATTGGTGATGCTTCTTATAGTGGCACGCTAACGTTCTTCGTTAGCTGTTTGTCTTGTTGGGATCCAACAGCATCTCAATCGTATCCATTCAGCGGCTAGGTGATCTTCTGCGTCGCCTCCTTCCATTGTTTGCCCTGCACCAAAATACTTTAGGATGCTAGCATAGACTGTGGTGGTAAGTTTCTGTTTCGGTTTTATCTTATCTTATGAAGTACTGAAGTATTTGTTCGCCGAGCTGTCCTCGGAATCCTCAGCATCCCTCGCCAGCCCCACATTTCAAACGCGTCTATAAGGCGTCCATCAGCGGTGCGTATAGTCCCAGTTTCAGATGCAAATCTGAATATGGAGAATACAAGGGTTTCTGCTAAATTTATTTTGGTGTTGCGACTGACGTCCCTGGACCTCTACAGCTTTGTGAATTGAGTCATAACTGTGCGACCCATTCATATTCTTCGACATATTTCACCTTCACAATTGTGTTAAGTATATTATTGATCAACGCTTCCAAGTATGTGAAACTGCTCATGTCCATCAATCTGTTGTACATTTGAGCAGTTATTGTTTTCTCTATCGACTATCAGAATTTTCGTCTTGCTATTATTTATTTGTAGACCGTATTCTTCACTGGTATTCCGAAGTCCTTCAATTAGAGCCCTTCTCGACTTGTTGCAAGCAATAGGGTGTCATCTATATATCGAAGGTTACTAAGTCGAAGTCCACTTATATTATATTTCTCCTTTCCATCGATCTAATACGTGCCTCATTATAAATTATGCACTATAAATGTTGAAAAGGATCGGAGAGGGTATGCAGCCCCGTCTTACACCTTTCATTATTTGAGATGTAGATGAATAATTGTCTATTTTCAACATAGTAGTGCTGGTTTTTTACACAGATTTTTAATGATGTTGATTAAATGAAGGGGGGTAATGATGGATGTTGCCCAGTCTATTGGCCATTTCTCTGTCTTCCGTATGTGTGTGAATAATTATTAAATACCTCTCAGGAAGAGATTTTATTACTTCTGCAGTTATCTTGTCAACCCCAGGTGCTTTATTATCAGCTAATCTTCGGACAGTATATTTGACTTCATCCGCCAGAATGTCTGGTTCCTCTAGGTGTTCATCAGGAAACGCATATATGTCGTTATTGTCGTTATACAGCTCTTTATAATATCGTTGCCGTTTCGTAAGAACTTCATCAAACTCGGTTTTCATCGGTTACAGCCAACGTCTTAGTTTTGAACATGTAATAGTTGATGTTTAATATAATAAAAAAACATTGTGAAATGTTTGCTAAATCCAAGCCATACTAGAGACCTGCATCGAAAAATGAAATTTAAAATTATTTTCAAAATTTATGGAATATTTGTCAAAAATGAATTTGTTTCTTAAATAGTGGAGACACAAGGTTGTTTTGGTATATTAAAATTAATGACAGTGTAATTTAAGATAAAGTTTATATAATTAGTAGGTATGTTAGAATAAAAAATATTTCATTTAACTAATAAATGTCACAAATGAGCATAATTATGGATATAAGAGCGAAGGTTTTGCGCACTTCGATTAAAGCTTACTTAAAAAATTGCCCGCTTCGCTGATTTTTTTCTGTACTTTGATCACTATAAAAATTCGAAACGCAATAAGGTCATATTCATTATCAATTTATGTACACTTTTTTCTTAATTTACAAAAGAAAAAATAGACATTTTCTCTTCACAAAAAAAGTAATACGAAACAAAGCATTGCAAATATTAATAACACTTCGTTACCACAATAACGATGATAAAAACGACATTTTAGCACTTGGTATCATACATACGGGTGTTCTTTTACAATTGAACTCACGGGGTTAAGTAGATCTCGGCGAGGGTCAACAAGGTTTTTAAGTTAAAGGATTGAGAAAGAAAGATGTTTTTCTACTTAAGAGCGGATAAAGGAAATAAGGTTGTTATATTGGATAAAAAAGATTACTTTGAACGTGTAGACAATCTTAGCGAATCTGGCCCGTATGAAAAGGTAATAAGAAATCCATTGCCGAGAATGATAACAGAGGTTTAAAAATTCTTTAAAAAAAAAACCTTGTCTCCGATTCGCTAAAATTTAAATTAAATGTGAGTAATCCGACCATACCAAAGTTGTATTGCTTACCCAAAATGCACAAACCTGGAAAAGCAATGCGACTCATTGTTTCATCGGTCGGATCACTCACATATTTAATATCCAAATGGTTATCAAAAGAACTTGAGAAATTATCATTAAATACTTTCGCAGTGAAGAATTATTTAGAATTCATTAGTAGAACAAAAAAATCTAGTTCTTAATGAAGGTGAAATCTTAATTTCTTTTGATGTCAGTTCTTTGTTCCCAAGTGTGCCAATACCACAAACTTTACAATACCTCGAAGAATTACTTAGGATGAATGACTTTGAGGACGAAATTATTCATGAATACTTAACATTATCAAAACTTTGTATGGAACAAAATTATTTTCAATATAACAGTCAATTTTATGTTCAGAAAGAAGGAACAGCTATGGGTAATTGCTTATCACCTTTCATAGCCAATTTATTTATGAGTAAGTTTGAAACCGAAGCCAGTCAAGAATTTGAATATTTCCCAAGGGTATGGTCTAGGTATGTGGATGATATTTTCGCGATTTTTGATACAAAGAAAGGAAATATTGATGATTTTGTTTCCAAATTAAATAGCCGGTATGATTCCATTAAATTCACTTGCGAAGTTGAGAACAAAGGACAACTGCCTTTTCTAGATATTTTAATTATTAAAAGTAATAATAGTTCAGGTTAAATATTCAGAATTTCACCTTTTTTACACGCGAAGAAAATAACTCCAAGTATGTTTTCATATCATATAATCCGAAATATAGCAGGGGACGCAATAAAGTATTTAATAAGGTAGGCCTCACCTTAGTCTATAAGTCATCTGACGATCTGAGGAATATCTTAGGAAATCCCAAAGATAAGGTTCCTAATTGTGAGAAAAGTGGAATTTATGAAATTAGTTGGAATGATTGTGACAAAAAGTATGTTGGGCAAACTAAAAGGTCAATTAAAACACGATTTAAAGAACATTTAACACACTTAAAATACAGTAGAACAGAAAAGTCTAGCACTGCCGAACATGCCCTTGAAGCTGATCATATTGTAACATTAGATAATCTAAGATTAATTAAAAATGTATCTGATAGGAGATTGTTGCATGCATACGAAAGTATGGAAATTATAAAATGTAAAAGTAGTTTAAATAAAGACAGAGGGCCTATTCCTTATAGTCCCCTCTACTGGTTACTTGACCGGAACTGATGGCCCCGCCTATGCCATTAGTTCCGCTTGAGTAATTCAAGGGTTAGGCTAAGTATAAATAGGGTAGATTTGTAATTTAGCTTTAGCCAATCATCGCTCCTGATGAAACTAACATGGTTAGCGAAACGCGCGTCGAGTGCAAAAATAAAGTGTTTGGTGTTGTGGTGATATATACTGAGTAGTAAGGATTTTAATAGTGATGTAAATGTGCAGTATGCCTGAGTGACAATTTGTAAGACACCCGACTTCTTAATATTCAAACGATCAAACGCTATAAGTATGGCTAGAAGTTCGTTACAACGTATGTTTTGTAAAGATTTATGTCCCCATTTCTATAAGATACATGTAACTGGTACTGTTCAGAGGTTCAAATTCGTAACCAAATGTTTAACCACGTTTTAGTATTTACTAACGTCCCATTCTTCGATAAGACAGCATCTTAACGTTCACGTCAATAAACAGAATGGCAATAGCCTTTTTATTTCTGTTGTAAGGTCTATGTATTTGGAGATTTTTTCTGCGTATTTCGTTAGGATGTTTGTGTCGTTGGGGACAGCTATGTCAATCAGATAGGTGAATTTTTTTGTATTGAAAAGTAATATCGGCTTTATTGACGGGGACTGTTTTATCTGTATCGATACTGATGTCCCAATAAAGCTTGTAATCTTTATTTTCAAGTATGGATATTGGTGTGTATTTATAGTAGGGATTTGTGGTTTCTATGAGTTTGTATGTTGTGGCTAGTGCTTGGTGAACTTCTTTTGCCGCTGAGTCATGTCTGGCTGTGTATTCCGTTTCTGCTAATATTTTAGATCAGCTTGTTATGTGTTCGATCGTTTCTTTATGCTGGTGGCATTTCCTGCATCTGTCTTTTGTAATATTTGGGTCTTTGTTATGTCTTCTAGATTACTATTATTATATTAGCTGGTCAGAGAACATATGTATGAATTAAAAAAAAAAAACACGTAAATCGGATAAGTGGGTCTCGAGTGATAAGCGCACTAACGGACAGACAGGCAGACAGAGAGACGTTGCGTTTTATATATACTGTATTCTTTGTTACATGATATTGTTCCAATTTCACGGTTTAGGCAGAGAGTGCGCTAGCGGCAAACTTTTTTCCGACTTGATTCACTATTATCGTCACTGCTTATTTCTTACACTACCTAACGTAATGTATGTATAAAAAAAAATCATGCAGATCGGATAAGTGGTTCTCGAGTGATAAGCGCATTAACAGACAGTCAGACAGACAGACACTGCATTTTTATATATATTATAGATAACCTGGCTAGAGAACGTATGTATGAATTAAAAAAAACACGTAAATCGGATAAGTGTTTCTCGAGTGATAAGCGCATTAACGGACAAACAGATAGAAAGGCGTTGCATTTTGTATATATTATAGAAGATTATAGATAACCTGGCCAGAGAACAAATGTAAGAATGAAAAAAACACATAAATCGGATAAGTCTTTCTCGAGTGATAAGCGCACTAACGGACAAACAGAGAGAAACGTTGCATTTTATATATACGAGGCATGTTTTTTAAGTAAGTACCGTTTTGCGATTCCGCCGCCGCAGCGATACGGTCGGCGTTCCGCGCATGCGCGCTGGTAACCTACATCTCATGTCTACGCACTGACGCCATTACAGTCTGATTCTTCATTGTATACGTTGTTTACTGAGTGTTTAAGATGTCTCCGACAATCGTGAGTCCCGCCGATTGTGAAGTACGGGCTGTTATACGATTTCTTAGTGCTAAAGGCGTAAAACCGATCGATATTCATCGTGAGATCTGTTAAGTTTACGGACAAAACATATGAGTGATGGAATGGTAAGGAAATGGGTGAGAGCATTTAAAGATGGCCGCACAAATGTGCATGATGAAGAACGGAGTGGGCGTCCTTCGGTCGTTAATGAATATTTGGTGCAGAAAGTGGACGAAAAGGTGAGAGAAAACAGACGCTTTACAATTTCATCATTGTGCGACTGCTTTCCTCAATATTCTCGTAGTGTTTTGTATCGCATTGTGACCGAGAACTTGAATTACCGGAAATTGTGTTCACGTTGGGTTCCAAAAATGTTGACGGATTTGCACAAAACCCAACGTTTAGGCAGTGCATTGACTTTCCTTGAGCGGTACCACAATGAAGGTGAACATTTTTTAGACCAAATTGTTACTGGTGACGAAACATGGGTGGCCTACGTCACACCAGAATCGAAACAACAATCCATGGAATGGCGACATTCATCATCACCCAAAAAAGTGAAGTTTAAGCAAACAATTTCTGCCCGCAAAATCATGTGCACAGTTTTTTGGGACAGAAAAGGAGTATTGCTAGTGGAGTTTCTGCCTCGTAATGAGACAATCAATGCAGCGTCTTATTGTGAGACATTGAACAATCTGCGTCGTGCAATCCAGAACAAAAGACGTGGCAAGTTGAGTAAGGGTATCGTTTTGCTGCATGACAATGCCCGTCCACATGTGGCTAATCGGACCAAAGATCTCATCAAATCTTTTAAATGGGAAACTCTAGATCATCCTCCATACAGCCCTGATCTGGCGCCCAGCGACTACCATTTGTTCCTGCACTTGAAGAAGCACCTGGGTGATCAGCGTCTTCAAGACGATAACGAAGTCAAAACATTTGTGATACAGTGGTTAACAAGTCAGGCGGCAGAATTTTATGAGGAGGGTATTCAAAAACTGGTGCCACGTTATGACAAGTGCCTCAATATTCACGGAAATTATGTAGAAAAGTAGATTAAGGTACAGGCTTTCATGTAAAAATAAAATTATAGCGATATCTTTGCACGTCTTTTTTTAATTCCAAAACGGTACTTACTTAAAAAACATGCCTCGTATTATAGAAGATTATCGATAACCTGTCCAGAGAACAAATGTATGAATTTAAAAAAAAAACACGTAAATCGGATAAGTGGTTCTCGAGTGATAAGCGCACTAACGGACAGTCAGACAGAGAGACACTTCATTTTATATATATTATAGATAACCTGGCTAGAGAACGTATGTATGAATTAAAAAAAAAACACGTAAATTGGATAAATGTTTCTCGAGTGATAAGCGTACTAACGGACAAACAGACAGACAGAAAGACGTTGCATTTTGTATATATTATAGAAGATTATAGATAACCTGGCCAGAGAACAAATGTAAGAATAAAAAAAAACACATAAATCGGATAAGTCTTTCTCGAGTGATAAGCGCACTAACGGACAAACAGAGAAACGTTACATTTTTATATATATTATAGAAGATTATAAATAACCTGTCCAGAAAACAAATGTATGAATTAAAAAAAAAAAACACGTAAATCGGATAAGTGGTTCTCGAGTGATAGGCGCACTAACGGACAGTCAGACAGACAGACAGAGAGGCACTGCATTTTATATATACTATAGATAACCTGGCTAGAGAACGTATGTATGAATTTAAAAAAAAACACGTAAAACGGATAAGTGTTTCTCGAGTGATAAGCCCACTAACGGACAAACAGACAGACAGACAGAAAGACGTTGCATTTTTGTATATATTATAAAAGATTATAGATAACCTGTCCAGAGAACAAATGTATGAATTTAAAAAAAAAAAAACATGTAAATCGGATAAGTGGTTCTCGAGTGATAAGCGCACTAACGGACAGACAGATAGACAGAGAGACGTTATATTTTTATATATATTATAGATAACCTGGCCAGAAAACAAATGTATGAATTAAAAAAAAAAAAAACATGTAAATCGGATAAGTGGTACTCAAGTGATAAGCGCACTAACGGACAGATAACAGAGAGACGCTGAATTATATATATTATATATATATATATATATATATATTATATATATATATATATATATATATTTATATAAATATATATATATATATATATAA
>CM032456.1:179622670-179640879 GCA_019049505.1 Pachyrhynchus sulphureomaculatus | reverse complement strand
TTCTACTGTATTTTAAATGTGCTAAATATTCTTTAAATCGTGTTTTAATTGACCTTTTTGTTTGCCCAACATACTTTTTGACGCAATCATTACAACTAATTTCATAAATTCCACTTTTCTCACAATTAAGAATCTTATCTTTTTTCCTAAACTATTCCGCAGATTTTCTGATGACTTATAGACTAAGGTGAGGCCTACCTTATTAGATACCTTATTGAGTCCCTAGTCTTATTTTCTTCGTGTTTTGGATGGTTGTAGCTTCTACTTGATGGAAATTCATTATAAATATATAATAAAAGACTGTTTTTTAGTCAATTTCCACCCAATACTATCAATGTAATTTAATTATGTGTAATATTATAATTAAGAAAATTATATAAAACTGTGAATATTAAACCTAACTTGACAGTGTAAAATGTAGATCTGAAGAAGCTGCATCGACAGCGAAACGCGTCATCGCAATTTAAATAAACCAGTGGAAATTGACTAAAAAACAGTCTTTTATTATATATTTCTTCGTGTGTAAAAAAGGTGGAATTCTGAATATTTAAGCTGAACTTATGTCTATTTATTAACTTGTTTACTAAGTCATCGTCATAACCATTAACTCTAGTTATATTTCTAATACGATTTCTTTCATTATTGAAGTTTACTCTGTTCAGAGGAAAAGTGACCAAACGATGAACTAAAAAAAAATGTAATTTGTGTTGTTTGCAATGAAATGAATCATTAGAAATATATCTATCTGTTACTGTGTCTTTTCTATAGATATCAAATTCTATCCTATTATTATTTTTAATAATTTAAATATCTAGAAAACGCAATTGTCCTTTTTCTCAATTTCGTAAGTGAATTGAATGGCATCATATCGGCTATTTAATTCGGAAACAAAATCATCTATATTTGCTTTCTTTGTATCAAAAATCGCGAAAACATCATCCACATACCTATACCATACCCTTGGGAAATACTTAAATTCTTGACTGGCTTCAGTTTCAAACTTAGACATGAATAAATTGGCTATGAAAGGTGATAAGCAATAACCTAAGCTGTTTCTTCTTTCTGGACATAAAATTGACTGTTAAATTGAAAATAATTTTGTTCCATACAAAGTTTAGATAATGTTAATCATTCATGAATAATTTCGTCCTCAAAGTCATTCATCCTAAGTAATTTTTTGAGATATTGTAAAGTTTGTGGTATTGGCACACTTGGAAACAAAGAACTGACATCAAAAGAAATCAAGATTTCACCTTCATTAGGAACTAGATCTTTTGTTTTATTAATGAATTCTAAAGAATGCTTCATTGCGAAAGTATTTACCATAAGGGTAAATTCTCAAGTTCTTTGGATAACCATTTGGATAGCAAATATGTGGATGATCCGACCGATGAAACAATGGGTCGCATTGCTTTTCCAGGTTTGTGAATTTTAGGTAAGCAATACAACTTTGGTATAATCGGATTACTTACATTTAATTTAAATTTTAGCGAATCGGCGATAAAGTTCTTACATTTTTTTAAAGAGTTTTTTACCTCTGTTATCATTTTTGGTAATGGATTTCTTATTACCTTTTCATAAGGGTCAGATTCGATTAAGATTATCTAGACGTTCCAAGTATTCTTTCTTATCCAATATAACAACTTTATTTCCTGCTTTTAAATAGAAGACATCTTTCTTTCTCAGTCCTTTAACTACTCTTATGTTTTTTGTAAATTAGAAAAAATAATACGTTTACAAGTGGCTTATACAACCTAATATTATTTTTTATGTCACAGTACAACTAAAGTATCAATTTTACAATCCTCTCCAAAATGGCATGTTTATAATATCAATCCACTAACCTATTATTCTAAATATAACTTAACAATCGTTCCCATCCTTGAATGAAATAAATAGTAATTTGATAGGCAAATGGAAACTTGATGATGATGATGATAATCGTCATCGTTAATGCTGTAAACTTTCGTTAATTTATAGACGTTACCCACATATGGAAAACAAATATTTAGGTTTATATTTGGCAAACTTAATGTTTTCTGATTAATGCTACTATAAATAATAGCTTCAACGTTTTTATTATGAATAATTTAATATTAATGATCATTTTCTATTCTATTCGCAAATCTGTGCAGTTCTACAGTCGGTCAAATAAGAACGTGTTGATAACTTGTAGTCAGTAAAAGAAAGTCTTTTTTTTTTTGAAGTTATTGTTGGTACTCCTGCAAACAACGCTTTGCGGAAAGAAATTTATTTCTAACCTTATTTATGATTAAATAGTACATTATCGAACATGAATGCTGCATACGATTCGCGCTTCGGGGCCGTGTTTCTATGTAATTATTCAAATGGTCCGAACGTTACGCCTACAGCAGCTGCTAAGTATATGAGCAAGTCAAGGGCATTCGTTAGCATGTGGCTGAATCGATACTCTTAGTTAAAAAATGTTGATTCTCTATCAGCAGGTGGTTCAAGAGGAAAAGTGTGCGACAGGGCCGAATATATGATTATTAACATGTTTTCCCGAAATCCTCAATCAACTTTACTCTAAGTAGCGCAAAAACTAAAGCAAAAATGTTTGAATATATCATATGAAACGCTTCGCGCTCATCTCCGGGCTAACGATTTGAAGACACCATTTCTGAGCGAAAAACAGAGAGAAACGACTCGGATAGGCAGAGGAAAAGAGATTCTTCTTTCTTTTTAAAGTGCCTATTTGGTTCGAATGTTGCCAATCATTCTGGGTATTATTACTTCATCCACTGCAGCTCTGAAAAGACCGGTAGTATTTGTTGAGAACCAATTTCGCAGATTGTTTAGCCAAGAGATACGTTTGCGTCCTGTCCCCTTTTTCCAAATATGTTTCCTTGGAAAATTTACCGTAGTAATCCATATCTGTGGGGATTTCTCATACTCCAATTTTCCTACTTTAACAGTTTCCATAATGTCCAGTTTCTTGTTCATGCGACGTAAGACCTCCTTGGTAATATGGTCAATATAAGAAATTTTCAAAATTCTGCGATATAGCCATAATTCAAATGCCCCAAATTTTTTAGAAGTCGCTTTAGCCAGCGTCCAAGATTCCACATCATAAAGAAGGACACTGAAGACATACCATCTTAGGAGTCTCATTTTCGTGCTTAATTTTATTGTTGAGCTTTTGAAAAGTGATGTCATTTTGAGGAACACTGCTCTAGCTTTTTCGATACGGCAACGAATTTCCTGCGAATGATCCCATTGTTCGTTTATCATGATACCTAAATATGAATATTGTGAAGTTCTTTGTATTTGTTGATTGTTAACCATCAACAAGGTAGCAAGAACCGGAGACTTGCTGTCTACCATGTACTTTGTTTTGCTGATATTAAGTTCAAGACCGTATTGATTACTGACTTCGTCCAAGAGTCCACTCCATAAAGAAGGACACTAAAAACGTAACATCTTAGGAGTCTCATCTTCGTGCTTAATTTTATTACTGAGTTTTTGAAAAGTGATGTCATTTTTAGGAACGCTGCACTAGCTTTTTCGATACGGCAACGAATTTCCTGCGAATGATCCCATTATTCGTTTATCATGGTACCTAGATATGAATATTGTGAAGTTCTTTGTATTTATTGATTATTAACCATCAACAAGATAGCAAGAACCGGAGACTTGCTGATTACCATGAACTTTGTTTTGCTGATATTAGGTTCAAGACCGTATCGATAACTGACTTCGTTTATTTTTGTCATAAGATTACAGATTAGTGCAGGAAAAAAAGCATTTGAAATATTGCACAGTCTAGATACAGCAATATTATGATTTTATTCTCTCTGGGGTATCACCCAGAGTATTATCCTGAGTTTTGGACCTCGAAAAACTCTTTTGTTTGTAAACAATTTTAGTTTTCAAAGCGCTGGTTTTTGAACTTAAAATGTACATAACTCCTCGACTATAAGTCGGATCGAGATAAAAGAAAAAACAGATTCTTTGTAATGAAATTTCCAACAAATCCTCGTTAATTAAATGCATTTTTTCGGTTATTTTGGAAAAGAAATTGTTAATGAAAATGAAATTTTTTTTAATATATTTCTCGCGATTCTCTACCAGATGTGGCAACAAATTTTCAATTTTTTTTTCAAAAACGCATTTGTTTTTATTTAATTAATAAACAGATGTAAAAAAAGGATTAAAATGACTTCAAAAAAATTTTTTAAATGGCATCGGAAGGCTGGCGTCGAGACCTAAATTTTAACAAGAAAAAGATCCATTTTGGACCAAATGACATAAAAGAGCGGGCAATTCAAATTTTAAATAACAAATTCAATTGTGCCCACTGGGTTCTATATTTTGTACCAAAATTTCAGGGTATTTTTGCTATAGCAAAAGGCATATTTTCTGAAAGTTTCAAGCCGATCGATTCAGTTAGTCGACCTGTACAATAAAATGAGAAAAAAGGTTTTTGCCTGTTTTTGTCAATTTTGTAGGTTATGTACGCGGTTGAGCGACTTGAAACTAACGAGGATTTGTTGGAAATTTCATTACGAAGAGTTTAGTTTTTTTTGTCTCGATCCTTCTTATATAACCGGAGTTATTCACATATTAAGCTCAAAAAACGCGTTTTGAAAACTTAAATACACATTTCTGGTGATACCCCAGAGCGGATAAAATTATAATATTGCTTTATCTAAACTATGCCTATCTCATGATTATTTTAACCTTTTTTTACTGTATTAGATCGAGACTAGAGCAAAGTAATTTTCTCCGATGAAGTTTCGTTTTGGGGTTATGTTATTACCCCGCGAGTCTGGTCAATTTCCACTAACCAATTGTTTCAGCGTACCATGAAACACTCTGTGAAGAGCCATGCTTGGGGATGTCATTCGGAAAAAGGTTTTGGGAGACTCTTCATCTTACCTACAGTTTGAACGCAGAAAAAATTCTCCAGATTTACAAGAAGGCATGAATACCCACTGCCAAATGATGGCTTGTCAATAAAAATGAGGAGTAGATTCTTCAAGAGGATAACCACCCTAAACATTGGAGTAAAACGTGTACGCGATTGTTAAAAATGAGGTGGTATTTGAGCCATTTCTAAAAGCAGATCGATACCTAGATTTTAGTACCAAATAAAATAGAAGATCATCCGTGATTTCAGACGTCATTTGATAAATTATCATGTGATTGTACCCGTAAAATGATCATTTTGACATCATTTTCTTGAAAAGAAGTAATAGATTATGTGTGTGTTCTTTTTTTATGTGTTAGATAATTTTTCATAGCACAGAAAAAGCGTCTGCTCTCGATAATAATTCATAATAAACTACAAAGTTTAACCCTTATCATTCTTTATATAATATAAAAAAAATAAGCATAATTAACGCTCCCTCTGCAGCCAATACCATAGAAATTATAGCTATCGCTACAAAAAGACAAACCTGTGGAACAAAACGAAGCCGGCAGTAATGACAGCGGCCGTGAAACTGGTAGCGGTAGCAGGAGCGGTGGCAGTAGCGGAGGCGGTATATATATATATATATATATATATATATATATATATATATATATATATATATATATATATATATATATATATATATATATATATATATATATATATATATATATATATATATATATATATATATATATATATATATATATATATATAGTCGACACTCTATATAGTGAAAGACCAAACTGTTGACCGAAATTTCACCATAGAAAGTTTTTCACTATATAAAGAAAAAATCCGTATATATTGCTATGTATGTATTTTATATTGGTAATCATTTACTTGTATTTTATAAGGTACAAGCAACAAAAAAAATTGCAAAATTGAATTATTAGAAAAGATTTTATTAAACATTTGAAATTTTAAATAGTATATAGCATGTACAGGGCTAAATACATACATAAAGTCCGTACGTTTATATCTTTACCCGTGCGTCATAGTTTTCAGGCCATATAACAGACGACTATTATATTATTTGTCTTTTTTCACCAATAAATCGTAGGTATTGGTAAAAAAGAGACAAAAAATATAATAGTCATCTGGGATATGGCCTGAAAACTATGACGCACGTGTAAAGATAAAACGTACGGACTTTATGTATGTATGTACTACATAAGAAATAAAAAGAATAATACAAAATCTGTTAATACGTATGTACATACTACGTACATACGTACTAGGAAAAATAATCAGTTATTTTCTTTTGAACATTACTTTTGAAAAATAATTGTTGCTCAACAAAATTCTCGCATTTATTCAAATGCATAAAGATTTGATCAGGTACACTTTCCTGGCCCCTTAGAGTAGTTCGCACAATGTCAAATGCATTTCTTATTTCATTTTCACTAAATTTAGCAGGACATTCCCCGGTTTCAGTTTCTTCTTCATGATTTTCTATACTTTTTATATCGTCAATTATGTCTTGGTCAGTTGGGAGATCTGTCGTGCCAACATCATTGTCGATTTCTAAGAAATCTTCAAGTAAAAAATCTGCGTCGACGGTAGCAGTTTTTTGTAGAATACCCCATTGCCTTTTTAAGGTAGCGAGATCCATTTCGTCTTCTTCTTCTCATTCGTCAATTTTTTCAGTAAAACCTGCTTTAGAAAAGCAGTTTTTTTTGATAGTTTTCTGAGAAACATTTTCACTCCATACTTTAGCGACTTCGGTTATACACTCTTTAAGAGTAATCAATTTTTGGACTGGAAGGTTGTTATCAATCGCATTAACAATTTTGTGAACAATCTGTTTCGGTAATGATGTTTTATGTTTTTTATAATACCCTGGTCCATAGGTTGCAATTTGGAGGTCATGTTTGGTGGAAAAAAGATCAATTCAATATTCCTTAATTTTTTACTTACAGTAACTGGATGTGCAGGACAATTGTCTATAAACATCACAATCTTTCGCTTTTGGCTTTTCATTTTCGTGTCCAGTTTTTTGATCCATCTTTCGAAAATCTCAGAAGTCATCCATGCCTTTTTATTATTGGCGTAATCTAACTCCAGAGATTTAACTCCTTTTAAACAACGGGGATTTTTGCTTTTCCCTATGAGCAGTAATTTCAGTTTTTCTGAGCCATCCATGTTTGCTCCAACCATAAGTGTCACCCTTTCTTTACTTGCTTTAACACCAAAACATTTATCACTTTTAAAAGCAAAAGTTTTATTTGGCAAACATTTAAAAAACAAACCGGTTTCATCACAATTGAAAACGTTTTTTGGCTCGTACTTTTTCAATGTACTTTTTAAAACAGTTTCAGTCCAAATGTCACAGTCCTCCTGACTAACGCTTGCACTCTCGCCAGACACCATCTTGAAAACAATTGAATTGCGAGTCTTCCAGGTACTCAACCACCCTTCACTAGCTTGAAAATTAACTCAGTTAAATTCTTTAGCAAATTGTAGAGCCTTTTGCTTTATTAAATTTCCCGATATTGATACGTTTCGATGCGTACGGGCCACTTGAAACCATCGTAAAACTGCTTCATTTACATCCTCGTAAGTACTCACCCTTACTCGTTTTTGACTGCTTGGAACACTAGGTTTCTTGATGATACTGTCGCGACTTTTTATTATCAGAGAGACGCAACTTGGAGAAACACCAAATTTTGCAGCAACATCAATTTTTTGCAGCCTTTATCAACTTCCTCCAAAACTTTAATTTTCTCAGCTAAACTTAAACACACTCGCTTGGACATCTTACTTGATTCTTAAACAAAAAGAAACTGAACCTGAATTTGCGAATTACTAGGCCTCGACTATAAAATGGGTTTTTCCCCGGGTTTCTATAAAATGGGTTATTCCCCGGGTTTCTCACAGAAATCTACCTGATTTATTGCCAACCATTAGGCGTTATAAACGCGTTAAGAACCTTTTCAAAAGAATGCGTCATAAAAATGGAATTCGTGCTAATGTTAGATAAAAATAGGAAACCCGAAATGGCCAAGATCTCAATAAATGCATAAAAATTTATACATATAATTCCGGTAAAAATTTTATTATATAGAGTGTTACTATTTTACAGGTTCACTGTATGCAGGGCTTTTTACATGAAATTTCATTAAAATATTCTAGGTCTCAATTGCACTGTAAAGAGTTTTTCACTATATAGAATTTCACTATAGTGTCGACTGTATATATATATATATATATATATATATATATATATATATATATATATATATATATATATATATATATATATATATATATATATATATATATATATATATCTATATATATATATATATATATATATATATATATATATATATATATATATATATATGTATATATAGACTTAAATTAGTAATTGAATAACAAGTGAGAAACTATCATTAAATACAGATATATCAAAACACTATGGTTCTATAAAGAAAACAAACAATGCAAAAAAAAAAACCGTCAAGTGCAAGTTGGACTTGCGCAAGTAGTATTCCGTACCGTGTTTCCCTTTAAAATAAAAAAAAATCAGTAAAACTGAAGAACAACTTTGTGAAACTGAGTTAGTTTCTAACAATGGAGGAGTTAGTGAAAGAAATATATGAAGAGTTTATTATGTCAGAGGCTTATTCTCGTTACTGTCGAGATGTAGGAGGAGATCCTGAAGCACAAGATTGGTCAATATATTTTGAACTACAATCATATTAAGCTTTGTCAAAATGTCTCTCAAGTATGTCTTAGCTTCCTGAAAACAAAAAAAATATATTGTTAGAATTTAGATTATTAGAATTACATGAAAATATTTGATTAATTGAAAAATGTTTAGAAAGAGAAAATGTAACAATGTATACTAGAAATTAAATAAAATAATATTTATTTGTTTGTTGTTTAATCATCCATTAAAAAATTCTCACATAAAAAATATACATTTGATAAAGCACAGATAGATGTTGACTTTGAGTGATAAAAAGATTTCGGTGTTACAGCTGTAATAGAGGATTCGTTATCTATTTAAATTACAAGACTGGAAGAATATTTCTTAAGGTACTCTGCTTTTTCATTTCCTTTAACATAAATAAATTGGGTGTCTTTAGTAAGTTAATACAGATGGTTGTATCCTTCATTCCAGTTAATGCAGTGATGAAATCTCATTAACCAAACCGCTTGTTTATGTAATTCTGAAGAAAGCAAATTTAATGCAATTGGTTGTTTAAATATAACGTGGCTTATCCTATTTCCATCGTAAGCTGCTAATTCTTTAGGTATAAATTTATTTTTTTTATCTTTGAATCCTTGTGTGTCCAGAATTAGTCTCACACTCATAGTGTTAAGAATCCTAATTAATTTTTAAATTATAAAAAAAATTAATCACGAAGGGAAATATATGGCGATGGCGGCGCTGGTCCGTTAAAATGTGACTCGTCAAGTTTCTCAGAGATGTCGCGCATATTCTTCTCTATTATTGTTACACATAATGCAACTACTACTTGAGCGGCATCTCTGGGTAATTCGAGGAGACACATTTTAACGTGCCGGCGGCGGTAGCCAGTATGATTCGTTTTTGCGGCGACGACGTTTTGTTCCACGTGCTTGTCTTTCTGCAGGGATGCCTATGTTTTCTGTGCCAATACTCATCTTCTTACTCTTATTTTTTCAGACTATTTTTAACTATATATTCGCTGTGAAATTGATATCCTAGTCAAATCATTTCGTTTACTTTGTTTTCTGTTTTTTTCTAATAAAAACCCGTATTAAGATTTTTAAAACGTGTAGTAATAAACTAATTTAACGTAGTATAACTGAAAGAAATTTTGATTTATAGGTTTTTAGTGAACGGCTTAACATTATTATGACCATATTCGCACGGCCTTTTAAATTCACACCCTAACTGTAAAATAGTATGCAACACGCAGTTTATTATAAGTAATTTTACGGTTTACTATAATTAATTTTATACCACAACTTAGTCTGCATAGGTGTAATTCTCCGGCCATAACTAATGTTTCTTAATTTTTAATATAAACTATTTGTAACGATCTATTTTATCCTACATCCTATATCACTAATTGTACAACAATTTTTTTTAATCCAAAAAAATTATGTTAAGTTATATAAGAGTCATATATTTAATGTGGGAATCACATTTTAAAACATCATTATTGTAACATGCCCTAAAGGTATTTAATCTTGTTTAGTAATTAAAAATAAAAATTAATGCATTAATTTATGCATTCCTAGTGTACACGTATTATAGTGTTATGAAAATACAAAGAAAAATATTTATATAGGAAGACAATCATTTCTCTTTTATGGCTTTATAATCATTACCTATTTTTACCTAATTTTACTTTAATAAAATATTTCTAATTAGCCTGTATCCGCTGCTTTCCCCGCATTAATATGTATAGAATAACTTTGGGACTTTGAAATGTTTGGAACAATGACACCACACCACAGTTATCACCACTCCACCAAACACTGTACTTTTGCACTTGATTCGCGTTTTGGAGTCTAATATTTAGCATTCTCCTCTCCATTACTCTTTGGGTTAAAATATAATAAATCTATAATCTATAATATATATATATATATATATATATATATATATATATATATATATATATATATATATATATATAAAATACAACGTCTCTCTGTCTGTCTGTCTATCCGTTAGTGCGCTTATCACTGGAGAACCACTAATCCGATTTACGTATTTTTTTTTTTTTAAACATGCATATGTTCTCTGGCCAGGTTATAGGCTATATTTTATTACGATAGGTAGCATAAGGAATGAGCAGTGACGATAATAGGGAATGAAGTCGGAAAAAAGTTTGCCGATAGTGCGTTCTCTTGCAATACACAGCCTAAACCATTAAATATGGAACAATATTATGTAGCAGAGAATATCTATAATCTATATATATATATATATATATATATATATATATATATATATATATATATATATATATATATATATATATTGTAACTTATGCTAAACTGTCCTCAGTTTGAGGCATCTTTTTTGTACCCTGTGAGAAGTTGTTTGTCCCACGCTTGAGCGCAATTTTGTAACATTAGAACTTGCCCGCACGTTGTGGTGTCATTTTGTATCGTTTGAATATTGGATGCCCCAAGCTTGAGCACAATTTTCTTGCAGCCCCGCTTTAATTTCTGATAATGAATTGAGTGAAACCTGATTTTAAAAGAACTAAAGAAATTAAAGAAACACTAGCTCAGTTTTCCTTGGTAGAGAGATATGGGTAAGAGATAATTGTCTTACGTCTTTTTGGAACTTTTTTCTATTTTTTAAAAAGCTTTAGCTGTACAAATTTTGGGCACCATCCATTTTAAAATAGAAAGGATCTAACTTCAGCTAAAAAAAAAATGGAAAAATACTGAAAGAATGTATTGTTGGTAAATAAGAAAATCAGTTTGGTACAGCCGTTCTTGTCCTGAAAAGTAGGATAGGTATTCAGTGAGACACTAGCTTTAATCAACAAAAAAAAGAATTTATTCATGTTTTTTAAAATAAAAAGTTCCAACCTTTGCAGTTGTACAAAAAATTCTAGCCTAACTAGTAGTTATTACATTTAAATCCTGGCTATGATAACCCCCGAAGACGAAAAATAGTGCTTTACACTTCACTTTTTAGTCTGTTTTTAAATTGTTGTTAAGGCACTGCTCTGAAATAAGTCTATTGAAGGAAGTTTGGGTAACTTACTGTTCTTATTCCTGCTTTGATGGCATTCGACCGATTTCACACTTTTTCTAGCTAACACTTTGAAAGCCCACTACGGCTTTTAGTTAAGAAACTGGTACTTTTACTTAGCTCGCATGATGGTTGTTCTGAGCTTTTTTTTTGTAGCTCAGTCGAAGGAAGCCTACTTGGCGACTCTCATGAAAATTAGCCTGTCGGCTAGATGGTACGAAGCCTACTCGGCGACTAGATGGAAAATAGCCCGGCTGCGGCTAGATGGAAAACAACCTCGACAGTCGGTCTTCAGGCCCTTAAATAAACCATCCAAACTCTCTTGTAATATGGCGACGCCGGAACCAAAACCGGATACAAATTTTTCACCAATCCCGGCGTACCACAAATTCGATGGATTCGGTCGGCAACCCGCACTGCACAGTATATACCGAACGTCTTGGAATCTCTGTTTAATATACCGTTCGATACAAAAATGAAAATAAGTACAATTTGAAGTGAAAAATCAGTAACATTACATGGTCTTAAAATCTAGGAAAAAATGAATGTTACATTTACTCCCTTCCAAAAAGAAATAGACTACACTAGTCTATTAAACTTAGTCTACTTATGAAAAGGTACAAAGTGGTACACTATCACTTAATACTAAGGTCAGAACTTAAAACAAAAGTACAGACTTCGGACCTTACTACTAGACTTAATTCAATTAAGCACTAATATTAAGTACAATGAAAACCAAATGAAAATCTTTGCATGTACACAAGAATCTTATAACTAGACTTAACTTAATTAGACACTAAGGTTAAGTACATCAAAAAGCAAATAAAAATCCTTGCATGGACATAAGAAATACCTGTTCAAAGTAACAATCGCGGTCTTCTTATATAAAAGAATCAGCTCTGTTATTGTTACCAAAACAAAAAAAATATAACTTTGTCTAGACTCTTGTCTAAATCAAAAAAGTGAACTGAAACAAAGTATGAACACCCCCCTTAAAAATATTTAAGGATTGTCTGAAAATTTTCTATGTCAGCTAAAGAAATTTAGAAAAATTCTTAAATAAAGAAAAAATAAAAAACTGATTCTAGTGCAAACACTTACACTAAAAAGAAAAAGTCTTGTCAGACCATTTAGCACAAGGCCAAAAAAAAAAATATCTGGATAAATATCCAGACAAACGCTCGGGAAAAATCGCTATCAATGCTCTAGCTCATCGCTAAGAGAACATTCCAAATCTAGTATCACTACTAGTCGCACTCAGAAAATAATCGCACTCTATATCGCAATGTCGACGTCCTGAGACATCCAGACATGCAAAAATCGCCAGGGAAAACGCTCTGGTTAATCGCCAGAAAAACACGTCAGCTCATCGCCAACAAAACGCTCTGGTATATCGCCAGAAAAAAAAACCTCGGCTCCTCGCCAAGAAAACACTCTGGTATATCGCCAGAAAAAGCCTCGGCTCCTCGCCAAGAAAACATTCTGGTACATCGCCAGAAAAAAGCCTCGGCTCCTCGCCAAGAAAAACACTCTGTAAGTAGTCCTCGACTACACAAAGTCTGCGTTCTAAAAGAACGATCTCGCCATTAACATAGTGAGCAGCTATAAAAGCTAACAATATCACTATAGGCACAGTGAATAGCTACAAAAGCTAAAATTCACTCTAAACACAGTGAATAGCTATAAAAGCTAAAATTCACCAAACTGAATGATCCTGCTTCAAAAAGCAATGTTCACAAAGAACAGAATGATTAGTCTGCGCACAACTAACATTCAAGGAAACATTCCCAACATAACTATATGAGACAACAAGTCTCGAAATAGGACCTCCCTAAAGTCATAATCCTATATATGGGAGTCCATAAACAAAACGACTCAAAATCTCGCATTTTGAGCACATGCCCTCAGGCAACCAACATACACCGAAATATATACAGAAATATGTACAGAAATATATACAGGAATACATACAGGAGTTCAAATCCCAAACTCTTGGTTATGATAACTCCATACTGAGCTTGGTGAAAGCTCTTAGCAAAAGCTAATCAAATCTTCGGCACATCGCAACAAAGTGACAAATCTGCCTAGAAACATGAGCCGGAAAAAACGCCCTCCGTCATTCTTCAGGGTGGCTATACAGAGATATAAAACTTAACCAGCATTGCGCCTCTTCAAGTTGCATGAAGAACCCTCGTGTACTGGTCTCGCCCTGGAACAACAACGAAAAACATTCAATCCATCCCACATAACAGGAGACAAACACCTCACCACGATATACTGAATGGTGGAGACAATAAAATACAGAATTGGTGACCCTGGTGTCCACCAACAAAAGGGAGTAGATTATAGCATCCACTAAACTGAAACGGTGTCTACCACACCACCATAAGTCAAAAAAATTTAATCAATAGGGTGTTCCGAAAACACACTACTGCCAACAGCCTGTCACCACTAATAGGCTAATTGGAGCTGAGGTCGACTACAGTAGCTAGGCTCTCCTTTGGTTCAAATAGAAATAACCATTGGGTAACAAAACCCCTAAAGGTCCCAAAGGTCAAACTTTCACCCCCCATAGACTACCCTTCCAATCAGTCTGTTCCTCAGGAAGACTAACTCCCTGCCAAACGTCGTAACGGCATCTGTTAGCACCCGGTGCATCACAGCCTGTAAAAACAGATAACTCATGGGATACAACCTAAAAGGTTTACAAGGTTGACTTAACCAAGCTTCTAACGGAAATTTCCAAAAAAAACGAAATGAGCTTAAAAAAGCTACATGAAGCAAAAATTTCTCAAATTTTTGGTGGTAACGCAACAAAATTTTGAAGACAACAAGAGCTTTTCCAGCTTAATCAGAACAAGAAGAAAACATCGTTGACAGCTAAAATATTCGATCATGGTGTTAATCGTCTCCCTAGACAATAGCCTCTAGAAGAAACTGCTACAGGTATCAGGCATAACCGTTTTCTGTCAGCCCAAACTTCTAGATTACCTCTTGGAAATCTAAAAATTCGGTTAGGAATCTTCCTTCACTGCGCTTAGCCTCTCTTGACAAGGTTCTCATCTCGGTATCAGATTTTGATCATTTCTTTGTGAAACGACTGTCTTACTCTGCTCTCATCTCCTGTAAATGATCAGCCTTTAGTTCTCCTGCAGGACTTCAATTTCCTATCAATCTGATAGTAGACCGAAAAAACTCAACATACGCCTATGAGTCCATGCAAAAAATTTTTTTAAAAAATTAGTGACTCAAAGGTAACGTTTAAACGGCTCTGAAAAAAAATAGAAAATACCCTCAGTTTGTCAATTCAGAAGAAGATCTAAATCAAAATAATCCAAGTCTTAGACTTACTGGATACACCAAACTCAATTTACTCTTAATTGCACCCAACATATACCACTAAGGTAATAGAAATACACCCACTCGGGTAACAAACTTTGAAATTGCTCATAGAAATTTTGACTCTACATCACACTACACGAGCTACATCTTGCGCTTGTCCTAATTCAAGATCACCTTGGATTGCCTCTAATCAAAATTTCGCTTCCAAGTGTCAAGAACTGGATATTATTTGGGGTCATAAGCAAATCAAATCCCGCGACCGCCGACATACCAGTCTTATGATATATCCTGAGTGTGACTCCTTCGCAAGCTCGCAAAACTGAGTCGATGGTAAACATCACCCACAATCAACCTAAGTTTGGGATATGGCCAATACCCAAAACCTTAGCATTAAACAATAAAAGTAAGCTATTCTCTGCTCAACTTTTATAACAGTCAAAAAAACGAGGTCGTCACCTCTACAGAGCAACATCAAAAAAAATAAAGTTAAGCAATTAAGATAATGTAAATATAAATTATTCTTCTTCTGACAAACTTTCATTAGGGTTAGGTTCATTGAATGGTTTTAAGTCTTTAATATGCCATCGTCCTATTTTAGTCCCATCTAAATTAACTAAACCATAAACTAAATCTGAAATCTTTTCTCTAATCACGCAATGCACATACTTAGGTACCAACTTAGATGTGAATTTATCTGCTGCACTGGAAAGAATTTTATTTTTTCGCCAAACGTGATCACCTATATTAAAGGCAAAATCCCTTTTTCTAAGGTTGTAAGACTTACTGTTCCGTTCATAAGCCTTATGTATCCTACTACGCACGTCGGTGAAAATATCTTTTAAACCTTTTAAATTTTCGGCGTACGCACCCCTGTTACCCCGGAATTATTTCGCTGTCAACATTGACATCCAAATCTAAGTTTTTTATAATATGATCCAGATAGAGGTATATGTCTGCCGTAAACTAAGAAAGACGGTGTGAACCCTGTTACTTCGTGTCTTGCGGTATTTATCGCTTGTTGGATTTTGGAAATATTGCCATCCCAAGTGTCATGTGAATCCACGTAACTTCTTAAAGCGGTCCCGACTGTTCGGTTATTACGTTCCACAAAATTACATTGGGGAGAGTACACGGGATTAAAACGGATGTTAAAACCATAAGTTTCACTTAAGCTCTTAAAAACTTTTAGAGGTAAACTGAGTACCGTTATCGCATATTAAGAGCGATGGAACACCGTGGATTAGAAAGACATTATTTTCCAAAATTCTCTCTATATATCCAGCTTTAGAGCTTTTCAAAGGAAATAGCATGGTATACTTTGTAAACCAGCAAGAAACCACGAGAAGCCATTTATTTCCCTTTTTTGAACGTGGGAATGGGCCTACTAGATCAGCTGCTATGACTTGAAAAGGGTAATTAACCGTTTTCTCTTTTCCCATCAGTCCCATAGGTAGTGCATTTGGAGATTTCTGCGCTCCACATACTTCACAACTCACAAACTTTACGATGTCAAAACGCATTTTTGGCCAATAATACTGTTCCTGAACCCTGTGAAGAGTTTTATAAAAGCCAAAATGACCAGAAGTAGGAGGAGTGTAACACATGTCTATAACTTCCTCTCTCTGTGGTTTAGGAACTAGTATTTTCCACTCGGGTACATTAACTTTTAAAGGCAACTGGTTTGGGATAAATTTGTACACGAAATCATTTTCCACCTTCCACTGCGGAAAATTTTGAGGAAATTCTTTAATTTGCTGCCGTAAATTGTCGTACCATGGATCAATGCGATCTACATCAACTGTATCAATTCTTACGCCAATCTGTGCATTAAGACTGCCTTCGTCCACTGTATGATCTGGGATTCTTGACAAAGCGTCAGGAATAACATTGTGGACTCCTTTTCTATGAATTAAATTAAATGTATGTTGTCTCAGCCTAATCGCCCAACGCGCTAGTTTGCCACTAGGGTTTTTAATTGAATTAAGCCACAATAAACTATAATGATCTGTTATGACCGTGAAAGGAACACCTTCTATGTAAGGTCGAAACTTTTCGATGTTAAAGAGTACTGCTAAACATTCTTTTTCAACAACCGAATAGTTACGTTCAGCCTTTGACAAAGTTCTACTGGCATACGCTATCACTCTTTCCTCACCATTGATTTTCTGTGTTAGGACGCCCCCTAAAACCGGTATTAGAAGCATCACTAGAAATATAAAACTGTTGGGAAAAATCTGGTTGGGATAAAATTGGAGCTGAAACCAATAGCTCTTTAATCTTTATAAAAGATTCTTCGGCTGCCTTTGTCCAATCTATCGATTGTCCTTTTTTTCGTCCTTTCAAAAGATCATTAATAGGCGACAACAAGGTAGAAAAATTCTCGATAAAACGTCTGTACCATGAACACATTCCTACGAAGCGCTTAACTTCTGTAGTATTAGTAGGTCTCGCATAATTAACCATGCTTGCTACTTTATCCGGATCGGTCCGTAAGGAATTTGAGCCTACAATATAGCCTAAAAACTTTAGAGAAGTTTTGAAAAAAAATCACATTTGCTCAAATTTATCGTCAGTCCGGCCTCTTTCAATTTATTTTTACTTCCTTAAGTAAGCGGATATGCGATTCGAAGTCTTCCGATATTACTAAAATATCATCGAGATAGGTAAAAATATGTGGCTCATATTTCGGACCAAATATAGCGTCCACTAAACGTTGCTGAGTTTGAGCAGCGTTCTTTAGACCAAACGGCATAGCGACGAACTGAAATAGACCTCGGCCTACTACTGCAAAAGCGGTCTTTTCCTTAGAGGATTTGTCTAAAGGAATTTGCCAGAAAGCCTTTCTAAGATCTATCGAAGATACATACTTAGCATTCCTGAGTGATGTCAAAATTCTGTCGATGTTCGGTAATGGGTAGTTATCAAATTTGCTGACCTCGTTGAGCTTTCTTCCGTCAAAGCGATACTGTCCATCGGCCTTTTTCACCAATAAGATTGGAGAACACCAGGGACTGTTTGATTCTTCAATCACTCCGAGTTTCAACATTTCGTCTAACTCTTTATTTAATACTTTTGACATATAAGGAGACATGGCGAAGGGCCTTGTCTTTACAGGACTGGCATCAGCCGTATCTATAGACATGGTGATTTTATTCGTTCGGCCTAACCTATCTTTTACTACTTATTTCATTGAAAGAGCTTATTACTTTTTCT
>CM032456.1:179546121-179622570 GCA_019049505.1 Pachyrhynchus sulphureomaculatus | reverse complement strand
AAGCCCACTACGGCTTTTAGTTAAGAAACTGGTACTTTTACTTAGCTCGCATGATGGTTGTTCTGAGCTTTTTTTTTGTAGCTCAGTCGAAGGAAGCCTACTTGGCGACTCTCATGAAAATTAGCCTGTCGGCTAGATGGTACGAAGCCTACTCGGCGACTAGATGGAAAATAGCCCGGCTGCGGCTAGATGGAAAACAACCTCGACAGTCGGTCTTCAGGCCCTTAAATAAACCATCCAAACTCTCTTGTAATATGGCGACGCCGGAACCAAAACCGGATACAAATTTTTTCACCAATCCCGGCGTACCACAAATTCGATGGATTCGGTCGGCAACCCGCACTGCACAGTATATACCGAACGTCTTGGAATCTCTGTTTAATATACCGTTCGATACAAAAATGAAAATAAGTACAATTTGAAGTGAAAAATCAGTAACATTACATGGTCTTAAAATCTAGGAAAAAATGAATGTTACATTTACTCCCTTCAAAAAGAAATAGACTACACTAGTCTATTAAACTTAGTCTACTTATGAAAAGGTACAAAGTGGTACACTATCACTTAATACTAAGGTCAGAACTTAAAACAAAAGTACAGACTTCGACCTTACTACTAGACTTAATTCAATTAAGCACTAATATTAAGTACAATGAAAACCAAATGAAAATCTTTGCATGTACACAAGAATCTTATAACTAGCTAACAGCTAAAAGAAATTTAGAAAAATTCTTAAATAAAGAAAAATAAAAAACTGATTCTAGTGCAAACACTTACACTAAAAAGAAAAAGTCTTGTCAGGACCAGGCAACCATTTAGCACAAGGCCAAAAAAAAAAAATCTGGATAAATATCCAGACAAACGCTCGGGAAAAATCGCTATCAATGCTCTAGCTCATCGCTAAGAGAACATTCCAAATCTAGTATCACTACTAGTCGCACTCAGAAAATAATCGCACTCTATATCGCAATGTCGACGTCCTGAGACATCCAGACATGCAAAAATCGCCAGGGAAAACGCTCTGGTTAATCGCCAGAAAACACGTCAGCTCATCGCCAACAAAACGCTCTGGTATATCGCCAGAAAAAAACCTCGGCTCCTCGCCAAGAAAACACTCTGGTATATCGCCAGAAAAAGCCTCGGCTCCTCGCCAAGAAAACATTCTGGTACATCGCCAGAAAAAAGCCTCGGCTCCTCGCCAAGAAAACACTCTGTAAGTAGTCCTCGACTACACAAAGTCTGCGTTCTAAAAGAACGATCTCGCCATTAACATAGTGAGCAGCTATAAAAAGCTAACAATATCACTATAGGCACAGTGAATAGCTACAAAAGCTAAAATTCACTCTAAACACAGTGAATAGCTATAAAAGCTAAAATTCACCAAACTGAATGATCCTGCTTCAAAAAGCAATGTTCACAAAGAACAGAATGATTAGTCTGCGCACAACTAACATTCAAGGAAACATTCCCAACATAACTATATGAGACAACAAGTCTCGAAATAGGACCTCCCTAAAGTCATAATCCTATATATGGGAGTCCGTAAACAAAACGACTCAAAATCTCGCATTTTGAGCACATGCCCTCAGGCAACCAACATACACCGAAATATATACAGAAATATGTACAGAAATATATACAGGAATACATACAGGAGTTCAAATCCCAAACTCTTGGTTATGATAACTCCATACTGAGCTTGGTGAAAGCTCTTAGCAAAAGCTAATCAAATCTTCGGCACATCGCAACAAAGTGACAAATCTGCCTAGAAACATGAGCCGGAAAAAACGCCCTCCGTCATTCTTCAGGGTGACTATACAGAGATATAAAACTTAACCAGCATTGCGCCTCTTCAAGTTGCATGAAGAACCCTCGTGTACTGGTCTCGCCCTGGAACAACAACGAAAAACATTCAATCCATCCACATAACAGGAGACAAACACCTCACCACGATATACTGAATGGTGGAGACAATAAAATACAGAATTGGTGACCCTGGTGTCCACCAACAAAAGGGAGTAGATTATAGCATCCACTAAACTGAAACGGTGTCTACCACACCACCATAAGTCAAAAAAATTTAATCAATAGGGTGTTCCGAAACACACTACTGCCAACAGCCTGTCACCACTAATAGGCTAATTGGAGCTGAGGTCGACTACAGTAGCTAGGCTCTCCTTTGGTTCAAATAGAAATAACCATTGGGTAACAAAACCCCTAAAGGTCCCAAAGGTCAAACTTTCACCCCCCATAGACTACCCTTCCAATCAGTCTGTTCCTCAGGAAGACTAACTCCCTGCCAAACGTCGTAACGGCATCTGTTAGCACCCACAGCCTGTAAAAACAGATAACTCATGGGATACAACCTAAAAGGTTTACAAGGTTGACTTAACCAAGCTTCTAACGGAAATTTCCAAAAAACGAAAATGAGCTTAAAAAAGCTACATGAAGCAAAAATTTCTCAAATTTTTGGTGGTAACGCAACAAAACTTTTGAAGACAACAAGAGCTTTTCCAGCTTAATCAGAAACAAGAAGAAAACATCGTTGACAGCTAAAATATTCGATCATGGTGTTAATCGTCTCCCTAGACAATAGCCTCTAAAGAAACTGCTACAGGTATCAGGCATAACCGTTTTCTGTCAGCCCAAACTTCTAGATTACCTCTTGGAAATCTAAAAATTCGGTTAGGAATCTTCCTTCACTGCGCTTAGCCTCTCTTGACAAGGTTCTCATCTCGGTATCAGATTTTGATCATTTCTTTGTGAAACGACTGTCTTACTCTGCTCTCATCTCCTGTAAATGATCAGCCTTTAGTTCTCCTGCAGGACTTCAATTTCCTATCAATCTGATAGTAGACCGAAAAAACTCAACATACGCCTATGAGTCCATGCAAAAAATTTTTTTAAAAAATTAGTGACTCAAAGGTAACGTTTTTAACGGCTCTGAAAAAAAATAGAAAATACCCTCAGTTTGTCAATTCAGAAGAAGATCTAAATCAAAATAATCCAAGTCTTAGACTTACTGGATAAACCAAACTCAATTTACTCTTAATTGCACCCAACATATACCACTAAGGTAATAGAAATACACCCACTCGGGTAACAAACTTTGAAATTGCTCATAGAAATTTTGACTCTACATCACACTACACGAGCTACATCTTGCGCTTGTCCTAATTCAAGATCACCTTGGATTGCCTCTAATCAAAATTTCGCTTCCAAGTGTCAAGAACTGGATATTATTTGGGGTCATAAGCAAATCAAATCCCGCGACCGCCGACATACCAGTCTTATGATATATCCTGAGTGTGACTCCTTCGCAAGCTCGCAAAACTGAGTCGATGGTAAACATCACCCACAATCAACCTAAGTTTGGGATATGGCCAATACCCAAAACCTTAGCATTAAACAATAAAAGTAAGCTATTCTCTGCTCAACTTTTATAACAGTCAAAAAAAACGAGGTCGTCACCTCTACAGAGCAACATCAAAAAAAATAAAGTTAAGCAATTAAGATAATGTAAATATAAATTATTCTTCTTCTGACAAACTTTCATTAGGGTTAGGTTCATTGAATGGTTTTAAGTCTTTAATATGCCATCGTCCTATTTTAGTCCCATCTAAATTAACTAAACCATAAACTAAATCTGAAATCTTTTCTCTAATCACGCAATGCACATACTTAGGTACCAACTTAGATGTGAATTTATCTGCTGCACTGGAAAGAATTTTATTTTTCGCCAAAACGTGATCACCTATATTAAAGGCAAAATCCCTTTTTCTAAGGTTGTAAGACTTACTGTTCCGTTCATAAGCCTTATGTATCCTACTACGCACGTCGGTGAAAATATCTTTTAAACCTTTTAAATTTTCGCGTACGCACCCCTGTTACCCGGAATTATTTCGCTGTCAACATTGACATCCAAATCTAAGTTTTTATAATATGATCCAGATAGAGGTATATGTCTGCCGTAAACTAAGAAAGACGGTGTGAACCCTGTTACTTCGTGTCTTGCGGTATTTATCGCTTGTTGGATTTTGGAAATATTGCCATCCCAAGTGTCATGTGAATCCACGTAACTTCTTAAAGCGGTCCCGACTGTTCGGTTATTACGTTCCACAAAATTACATTGGGGAGAGTACACGGGATTAAAACGGATGTTAAAACCATAAGTTTCACTTAAGCTCTTAAAACTTTTAGAGGTAAACTGAGTACCGTTATCGCATATTAAGAGCGATGGAACACCGTGGATTAGAAAGACATTATTTTCCAAAATTCTCTCTATATATCCAGCTTTAGAGCTTTTCAAAGGAAATAGCATGGTATACTTTGTAAACCAGCAAGAAACCACGAGAAGCCATTTATTTCCCTTTTTTGAACGTGGGAATGGGCCTACTAGATCAGCTGCTATGACTTGAAAAGGGTAATTAACCGTTTTCTCTTTTCCCATCAGTCCCATAGGTAGTGCATTTGTCCTCACAAACTTACAAACTACGATGTCAAAACGCATTTTTGGCCAATAATACTGTTCCTGAACCCTGTGAAGAGTTTTATAAAAGCCAAAATGACCAGAAGTAGGAGGAGTGTAACACATGTCTATAACTTCCTCTCTCTGTGGTTTAGGAACTAGTATTTTCCACTCGGGTACATTAACTTTTAAAGGCAACTGGTTTGGGATAAATTTGTACACGAAATCATTTTCCACCTTCCACTGCGGAAAATTTTGAGGAAATTCTTTAATTTGCTGCCGTAAATTGTCGTACCATGGATCAATGCGATCTACATCAACTGTATCAATTCTTACGCCAATCTGTGCATTAAGACTGCCTTCGTCCACTGTATGATCTGGGATTCTTGACAAAGCGTCAGGAATAACATTGTGGACTCCTTTTCTATGAATTAAATTAAATGTATGTTGTCTCAGCCTAATCGCCCAACGCGCTAGTTTGCCACTAGGGTTTTTAATTGAATTAAGCCACAATAAACTATAATGATCTGTTATGACCGTGAAAGGAACACCTTCTATGTAAGGTCGAAACTTTTCGATGTTAAAGAGTACTGCTAAACATTCTTTTTCAACAACCGAATAGTTACGTTCAGCCTTTGACAAAGTTCTACTGGCATACGCTATCACTCTTTCCTCACCATTGATTTTCTGTGTTAGGACGCCCCCTAAACCGGTATTTAGAAGCATCACTAGAAATATAAAAACTGTTGGGAAAAATCTGGTTGGGATAAAATTGGAGCTGAAACCAATAGCTCTTTAATCTTTATAAAAGATTCTTCGGCTGCCTTTGTCCAATCTATCGATTGTCCTTTTTTCGTCCTTTCAAAAGATCATTAATAGGCGACAACAAGGTAGAAAAATTCTCGATAAAACGTCTGTACCATGAACACATTCCTACGAAGCGCTTAACTTCTGTAGTATTAGTAGGTCTCGCATAATTAACCATGCTTGCTACTTTATGCGGATCGGTCCGTAAGGAATTTGAGCCTACAATATAGCCTAAAAACTTTAGAGAAGTTTTGAAAAAATCACATTTGCTCAAATTTATCGTCAGTCCGGCCTCTTTCAATTTATCTTTTACTTCCTTAAGTAAGCGGATATGCGATTCGAAGTCTTCCGATATTACTAAAATATCATCGAGATAGGTAAAAATATGTGGCTCATATTTCGGACCAAATATAGCGTCCACTAAACGTTGCTGAGTTTGAGCAGCGTTCTTTAGACCAAACGGCATAGTGACGAACTGAAATAGACCTCGGCCTACTACTGCAAAAGCGGTCTTTTCCTTAGAGGATTTGTCTAAAGGAATTTGCCAGAAAGCCTTTCTAAGATCTATCGAAGATACATACTTAGCATTCCTGAGTGATGTCAAAATTCTGTCGATGTTCGGTAATGGGTAGTTATCAAATTTGCTGACCTCGTTGAGCTTTCTTCCGTCAAAGCGATACTGTCCATCGGCCTTTTTCACCAATAAGATTGGAGAACACCAGGGACTGTTTGATTCTTCAATCACTCCGAGTTTCAACATTTCGTCTAACTCTTTATTTAATACTTTTGACATATAAGGAGACATGGCGAAGGGCCTTGTCTTTTACAGGACTGGCATCAGCCGTATCTATAGACATGGTGATTTTATTCGTTCGGCCTAACCTATCTTTACTACTTATTTCATTGAAAGAGCTTATTACTTTTTCTGCTTTTAAGCGTTCCGTCCGCGAGAGATCATCTAGGGTACATAGACGCGAGAAAAGGTTTTCTAAAGAACTTTCTGAATAACAATCTTAAAACTTGTATGAGAATTGACTTCTAGGGACTGTGAATACCACGAATTATTTTTAAAATTTTCTAAAATTCCGAATTTTTGTGCAAAATCACATCCTAAAACCAAAGTATGTGATAGAGAAGGTACTACTAGAGCAGAGATTACTAAACAATGACCATTGCAGACTAGCGGCAACTCAACCGTACCTAAAACTTTTAGACGGCTGCCATCTGCAGTGGTAACACTTCTATTTTTGACATGGCATATTTTTATACTTAAACGACTTAAAATTTTAATACCCATTCTGACCTATAACGGAGGCATTTGCACCAGAGTCAAATAAAGCCGAGAAATGGGCACCTAATAGATTTATCTTGATATGCGGTCTGTTATCTAAATATTTATGCACGAATAGAGGAGACATGTGACCATTTGGAGAAGCAGGAGTTTTAAACTTGAGAAGGAGAATTTTTATTAGACTTAAAAAAATCAGAAACTTTTTGTAACCATTTAGTCCAATCTGATCTACTGGAATATTTTTGTTCGTCTGTGTTTCTAGAAACGTTTTGGATTAGGGGCTTTACTGCGAACATGAGCTTGTGACTTAGCCGAATGATTAGAGGCTTTTTTGTTGGACTTAGGATATCCGCCTCGGTAATATACCGTCCTTACTCGTTTTTTGTACATTTGGGGCATGATGTTAGTCTCACACCTGTTGTTCCACATTTGAAACAAAATACCCTCTTTGGTGCTGTACAATTTTGGTAAGTGTGATTCGGGCCTGTGCAATTCCAACACGTGAAAGTTGCCTTAGGTGAAACCGGCTTGTCGTTCACTTTAGCTGCAGTGTCGCTAATTTTAGAGTCATTATCTTTTCTTTTACCCGTTTTCTGGTTACTCCTAGGGTTCCGATTTACATTCCCAACTTTATTCGTCGAGACTCCACTTCGGCCATTTGGATTATACTCTACTTGATGTATATTAGTTTCGCTTTTTGGTCTGCTCTTTTCCAACAAATAATCGGACTCTTCAAGTTTTCTACATAACCCGGCGAGTTCGGCTACCGAATTAATATCTAGTAGAGCTAACCGATTGACGAAACTAGGCAGAATATTCCTCCGTATAAATTTAACTTTGGTACTTTCCAAAGGCTTGATGGACAACCTACTAAATAAAGATTCCATGTGGGCAATAAAAATCACAGTGGACTCATTCTTCTTTTGTCGCCTCCTCTTTATTTCCGACCACAATTCTTCATCATCATCACAGTGCAAGAAGTCCTTCTTTAGCCTATCTACCAAGGAATGCCAGTCGTTGACACTTGATTTTATGCTTCTAAACCAAATGAAGGCATCGCCAGTGAAAAATTCAACAGCAGAGCTGAACAGTTCATCTTCCGATACTTTCCTAGCTTGTGCTATTTCAGTCAGCCTCTCCAAAAAAGGATAGAGTCTCTTTGAGTCTCCATTAAATTTCAATTGCCATTCGCTGACAGGAATATTTCTGGCTGCGCAATTCACGATTGGAGCTGGTACGTTTATGACTGGGGTTGTAATAGGCAACTGTGGTAACTCATGACCAGGAGCTATCTTTTTCTGCAAGATTGCACACACGTAGCTATTGTTTCCTGAACATATTTGGAAAGCTTCGACGCTTCCTCTTCGTCATCCGGCATGGGAATTCTTTGTACGCGACCCGCTACATGCGATAAACGTGACTTAACCCGGTGTACAAGTGAATCATTTAGATCGCCGTCATAACTATCGATTAAGTTTTGGATAGAATTTAAACTCTTTTCGATACCAGCCGTTTCTTCTTTATCAGACAGAGTGTCATCCCCTATTTTTATCGTTTTTTTTTCCGGCTCATTTATTTCTTTACTTAAGATCCTCGTTAGAATCTTTCTTTTATCCGCGACCGGACGTTCTGAGAAAGTACGACGGATTTTCAGTTCATAGTCTAATTCATATTCCAGTAGGTGATTGACTTTAAAATTGTAGGCTTCCATGATAAATGAATAAAATTTAAAAGAATTGTTTAAAAAGTCGTTAAAAATATTTCTCCTGTATTCCCAATAGTCAAAATAAAAAATATGTAAAGGCACTTAAAATATGTAAACTTCTTTACCAAACATTAAAAAAAATTTTCGACAATTTCAAAAAAAATTTCTAAGTATTGCCTCGTATTAAAATTCTTTTACCAAATATGTTAAGAATTTCCTACAAAAAATCTCCAAATATCGTTTCGTATCAGCAAAGTATTTTTAATATTCATGCAAAACATCGATGAGAAAAAGAACAGTTTTTTTTTGTTCGGTTAACCGCAAAATAAATCAACACTGCAAAAAAATTAAGGTAAACCAGCACATCTGCTAATCTGAACTATATAAAGTAGCTTTTAAGAAAAAAGTAGGAATCTCTTATCTTTGAGTCGATTAACAAAATTCAAATATCTAAACCACCATCAGATAAATTGAAATAAAAAATTCTACAAATTTCCTGCTTTTGTCTTACTGCTATAGTGTAGTTTCGTTTAATAAATATTATGAAATAAAAATATCTGCAAAGTTAGAGCTTTTATTTTGTTCGAAAGCTAGTACACTGAACCCTTTAAAAAATAAAATTCCAAAAGCCCCGCGTTGACAGCGCTATTTTGTAGCTTATGAAAAGGTGTTTAATTGCGCCCCACGTTGGGCGCCATTTTGTAACTTATGCTAAACTGTCCTCAGTTTGAGGCATCTTTTTTGTACCCTGTGAGAAGTTGTTTGTCCCACGCTTGAGCGCAATTTTGTAACATTAGAACTTGCCCGCACGTTGTGGTGTCATTTTGTATCGTTTGAATATTGGATGCCCCAAGCTTGAGCACAATTTTCTTGCAGCCCCGCTTTAATTTCTGATAATGAATTGAGTGAAACCTGATTTTAAAAGAACTAAAGAAATTAAAGAAACACTAGCTCAGTTTTCCTTGGTAGAGAGATATGGGTAAGAGATAATTGTCTTACGTCTTTTTGGAACTTTTTTCTATTTTTAAAAAGCTTTAGCTGTACAAATTTTGGGCACCATCCATTTTAAAATAGAAAGGATCTAACTTCAGCTAAAAAAAATGGAAAAATACTGAAAGAATGTATTGTTGGTAAATAAGAAAATCAGTTTGGTACAGCCGTTCTTGTCCTGAAAAGTAGGATAGGTATTCAGTGAGACACTAGCTTTAATCAACAAAAAAAAAGAATTTATTCATGTTTTTTAAAATAAAAAGTTCCAACCTTTGCAGTTGGACAAAAAAATTCTAGCCTAACTAGTAGTTATTACATTTAAAATCCTGGCTATGATAACCCCCGAAGACGAAAAATAGTGCTTTACACTCCACTTTTTAGTCTGTTTTAAATTGTTGTTAAGGCACTGCTCTGAAATAAGTCTATTGAAGGAAGTTTGGGTAACTTACTGTTCTTATTCCTGCTTTAATGGCATTCGACCGATTTCACACTTTTTCTAGCTAACACTTTGAAAGCCCACTACGGCTTTTAGTTAAGAAACTGGTACTTTTACTTAGCTCGCATGATGGTTGTTCTGAGCTTTTTTTTTTGTAGCTCAGTCGAAGGAAGCCTACTTGGCGACTCTCATGAAAATTAGCCTGTCGGCTAGATGGTACGAAGCCTACTCGGCGACTAGATGGAAAATAGCCCGGCTGCGGCTAGATGGAAAACAACCTCGACAGTCGGTCTTCAGGCCCTTAAATAAACCATCCAAACTCTCTTGTAATATGGCGACGCCGGAACCAAAACCGGATACAAATTTTTCACCAATCCCGGCGTACCACAAATTCGATGGATTCGGTCGGCAACCCGCACTGCACAGTATATACCGAACGTCTTGGAATCTCTGTTTAATATACCGTTCGATACAAAAATGAAAATAAGTACAATTTGAAGTGAAAAATCAGTAACATTACATGGTCTTAAAATCTAGGAAAAAATGAATGTTACAATATATATATATATATATATATATATATATATATATATATATATATATATATATATATATATATATATATATAATGCAATGTCTCTCTGTCTGTCTGTCTGTTCATTAGTGCGTTTATAACGCGAGAACCACTTATCTGATTTACGTGTCTTTTTTTAAATTCATAGATATATGCTTTGGCCAGGTTGTATAATAATAATAATCTATATCTATAATATATATAAAATGCAACGTCTCTCTGTCTGTCTGTCTGTCCGTTAGTGCACTTATCTCTAGAGAACCACTTATCCGATTTTCGTGCTTTTTGTTAAAACATACATATGTTCTCTGGCCAGACTATAGGATATATTTTATAGGTAACATAAAGAATAAGCAGTGACGATAATAGTGAATCAAGTCGGAAAAAAAGGTTACCGTTAACGCGTTCTCTTGCAATACACTGCCTAAACCATTAAATATGGAACAATATTATGTTGCAAAGAATATAATATATATAAAATACAACGTCTCTGTCTGTCTGTCTGTCTGTCCGTTAGTGCGGTTATCACTTGAGAACCACTTATCCGATTTACGTGTTTTTATAAATTTATACATATGTTCTATATAATTCGATATAAGCCTAGATAACGGGAGAAAAGGTGAGATAATGGGAGATAAGTATAATTAATGGGAGATAAGGAGAAATAATGGGAGATAAGCAGATATAAGTCTAGGTAATAGGAGTTATGGTAAGATAATGGGAGATAAGGAGAAATAATGGGAGATGAGTAGAGATAAGCTTAGATAATGGAAATTATGTAGAGATAATGGGAGATAAGGAGAAGTAATGGGAGATAAGGGGAAATAATGGCAGATATTTTATTACGTTAGGTAACATAAGGAATAAGCAGTGAATCAAGTCCACGCGAGCGGAGCCGCGGGCACGGCTAGTTTAATATAAATAATTTAATTAAGTTATTGTTTAGTGCGCGAAAGTCAAAATCAGTATTTATTTTAGAATTTCTTGTTTGCAAGATAAGTACTGAAAAAATCATTTTGCCGATTTTCTTAATATTTTATTTAATAGATGCGAATAAAGACAAATTATAAATTTTTATCTCTCTCTCTCAATCTCTACAATTTAGTCTCCTAGTGATTTAGACAATTTAGATAAGATCACTTCGGTGTTTGTCCGTCTGTCTGTTTGTCTGTCCGTCTGTATGTCTGTCACACCCGATTTTTTTCTGAAACTATTTGACATAGAAAGTTGAATTTTGGCATTAATATAGGAATTGATGGCCTCGTCATTACGGGATTAGTTTTGGGGGATGAAATCAGAAGTGTTAAAAAAATTTACCAGGTCATCAAGTGGGGTGTGAAATGAAAGCTTGTAAAAACACGAGTTCCAAAATATATATACTGTAAAACTTGCGCACATTTTTGTTTGTATTATATTTAAAATAACCGGTCAAGTGCAAGTTGAACTTGCGCAATTAGTGTTCCGTACGTTGATTGCTTTTAAAATAAAAAATGTTGTAACGGAAGTATAAAATGATCAGTAACTTCACAAAACACACCCCAGATGAGTTTTTCCACAAAGTTTATCTCTAATCTTTACTGAAAATTGATGACCTTGAAATTTCTGTTTTTTTTTATATACCAGATAAATTATTCCAGGTAATGCACTCGTGATAATTTTCGTTCAATCTACACCCCGTGTAGAATATTCCAGAATTTTTTCAAAATGTTATAAGTACTTTTCGAGATAAGGCGGGTGGACAGCAATTTTTCGCGATTTTTTAAAATAATACAAAGAAAAATGCGCGCAAGTATTACATTATATATATATATATATATATATATATATATATATATATATATATATATATATATATATATATATATATATATATATATATATATATATATATTATATATATTTTACTCGTGTTTTTACAAGCTTTCATTTGACACCACACTCGATTACGTAGTAAAATTTAACTTTCAAAACTACATAGCTCTGATGGGGCCATCAATTCCTATATTATTACCAAATTTCAACTTTCTATGACAAATAGTTTCGGAGAAAATCGGGTGTGACAGACGGACAGACAGACACCGAAGTGATCTTATAAAGTGTTCCGTATGGAACACTAAAAATCAGGAAAGATTACTGCCTCCCTTAATTTATCTGGTATATAAAAAAAAAACAAAATTTCAAATTTTCAGTAGAGATCAGAAAAAAAACATTTGTTAAAAACTCATTGGGGGTGTGTTTTATGAAGTCATTAATCATTTTATACCTCTGTAAAAAATGTTTTTATTTTAAAAGCAATCAACGTACGGAACACTAATTCCGCAGGTCCTACTTGCACTTGACTTATTTTTAATTAATACTCTCTCTTTATTATTAAACAACCACTATGATATCGGTTATTATGAACGGAAAGGGAAGTAAATTCTTCTCATACTCGTATTACTGTTATTTCAAATTTTGATGAGACCGAAATTAAGAACACAGAAAAAGAATAATAAAAATATTTTACACCCATTACACCAATTACCTATTTTTTAAAATTTCCATTTAATGAAATTCTCACGCACGCTGTTTGCCGTGTTTATTTTTTGTTTACTATTATATAGTTATGAGAAAAAGTTATTCTTTTGGTATTTATTTTCTCCAATTATTGCAGACCTGCCATTTTTAATTGGTAATTATGGTAGAAAATTAACACCTTCATGCAAGTATCTATTAATGGATCGACGAAGTTTTTTTACCGCAGCATATACGTAGCTTTGTAAATAATTTCTCTTTTCCTAGACTCTTTTAATAACTATTTATATATTTTTTCCCTAAGTAAAGCCGGAAATGACAGAGAAGTTCTTTAGTTCCTAGATTAAAAATGTAATATTATATCTAGATATATATGTACGTAATTATTGCTATAAAACAAAATTACTTATAAAATAATCTAATTAAGTTAGCAGGTAGAGACTGCCGTAGCAGCGATTTTGAAGTTAATTAATGTCGGTACAAAAGATAATTTCATTTTATGTTTCTTGCTTAGCTTTGTAGGAAGTATATTATGCACCAACGAAAACTTCACTATCCTATAATATGCAAATCATGTGTAGTAATATTAAACTTATTTTTGTACGTACGAGGGCCGCCTTTTAAGTTTTTGCAAACGACCACTAGATGGCGCTATTGGGTTGTGACATTACCATTGTTGTAAAATTTGATATTTATTATTGTTAAAACAGTAGCAGCTCAGAAATTGGCCGAGTAGTGTCTCAACAGGCACAACTCGCGAAAATGTTTACTAGGCTCGCTATTCACCGAATCAACCCCAATCGAGCCCAAGCGAATCCATTCGATCATTCGAAAAATCGAAATCGACAATCGAAAAAAAAAAACTTTGTTCCGGTGCACTATGGGATAGAATCGTGCGTACCGTCTCAAAAATAGGTTTTGCGAATGATCGATATTGAATATTTTGTTAATGCACATATCTAACTGAATGTCTAATACATATTATATAGAATCTAAATTGATTATTTCTCATTTTTTCTTAATGAAACTTGACTTGCAAGTTGACGCTCAAAATAAGTAAGTGTGATATATGGTTAGAATGGTTATTAAGTACCTTATTTAAAAAGCATTTAAGTAGACATTTATATAAAAACTGGAGAGGTACACGATTGTTTTTGCAGTAACAAATATCCTAACCTTATTAAAAACTTTAAATAGACTTTTGACAGTTAGCGATGTCTGCCGATGTCGTAATTTTAATACCATCACATAGAGCAGCTCATATAAAAGTCAAGGCAAAAAAAAAATTTGCCCGAATCTGCCCCCTTTTAAATGGGACGAAAAATACCTGATGGGGAAGGAAATGCAAAATATTTAAAAAAAAATTTTAAGATTTGATTCAGGAGATTTTTCGGAAAATAGGTTATTTCTAACATTTTACTGTTAAATAATATTGTCTACTAGCGTCTATAGCGGACATACGTAGGCAGGTAGATATGTAGGTAGGTAGGTAGGTACAAGGCAGCTTTACCAGGTAATATCACAGAACAGGTGACTATTGTTTACATCCCAGCAAGTTGTCAAAATTTTGTTTACAAACTACCGCATTGAACTACATACATACATAAAGTGGTTGTTTTTTGAGAGAATGAACTACATATATACATACATAAAGTGGTTGTTTTTTGAGAGAAGCTCTCGTGATTTTTGACAATGTGGTGAATTTTCTACCAACAAGATACATGTGATTTTTTTCGGCTTTGTTGCTATTTCCGAACTGCTACTACCTGGTAGAGCTGCCTTGGGTAGGTAGAAACATTTTTTGTGTTTTATATGTAAAGATAGATTACTACCCAAATTAAAGTTTAGGTAAGGTGGAAATACTGTTATTGGAAATCATATTATATCATATAAGAACGCGATAAATATGTGACTACCTGCAGATAATAATATTTTCCTCACGGAATTGAAGTATAAAAGTTATTGATTTAATTGTCATTTACCAGTTCTTTATTGTGCTTCGACATAGAGTCTTCATCAACCTCGGTAAAAAAACAATATTTGCGAAGTACCTATACAACAAAATGAGTGAATTTGTTGTGCCGCGACGAGTATTATGCGAATTTTTCATTGACCATGGGACAAAAAGAGAAGATATTCAAAAATACTTAGAAGAACACCATCATTTGTCGTCTTCAAAAAGTGAATTAGTTGTGAAAAGTATTCAAAAATCGCTTATATCAGCTTTTAACAATCGGTGGACCACACCTAACCGAACAAAAGAACGTTTCTTTAATAAAAATACAACGTGGTTAGACGGAGAATTTAAGGTAAAGTTCGACGAAATACCAAAGGATATCAAACCTACAACATCTGGAGAACGTGGATGTCCATCAAAGTCTTATGAAGATCTGTCAGAGAAATCGAAAAAAAGGAAGAATATTTAGTTAATTCAAGAATATGGACTCGAAAATATACATAACGCATACGTCCAAGGATTGCGGTCTGAAGGAGAATTGGAAGAAGCTTTTGTTGTTGCAATGATGCGGAATTGTGATAGAGATGAAAAAAGGTCATAAAGGAAAAATTGTTGCATGAAACTCGCAATGCAACATATTTTACGGCGGATGAAGCTTTAAGTCTTTTTGCTGATTTAGATCTTTCGAAATCACAATACGGATTACTTCGAGTAAGTCTGATTAACAAAAACTTCGATATATTGCCGTCATATAATATATTAACAAACGCAAAAAAACTGTGTTATCCTCCACCCTCCAGCATTGAAATAACCGATACAGGTGCTAAAGTAAATCTACAAGAATTGCTGGATCACGCTACTGCCCGTATCTTAAAAATTGAAAATATTTACAACCCAACAAGAAGAAATCTTAAATTGTTTACCAAATGGGGATGTGATGGTTCATCGGGACAAAGTGAATATAAAACAAATTTTAACAGATGAAAGTAACTTGGTCTCAGATGCAAACTTATTTATTGCGTCTTTGGTACCAATAAAGCTATTGATACAGAAACAAAAGAGGTCCTTTGGCAAAATCCGGCTTGCTCTTCTATTCGATATTGCTGACCAATTCTGATGGAATTTGCAAAAGAAACGCCCGAGAAAACTCGTTCGGTGGTCGGTGATATTCGGGGTCAAATTAATAATTTAAAAATTTCTGAGATACACATGGGGGACCAGCTAATTGAAATAAGTCACGAGCTGTTCTTAACTATGGTGGATGGAAAAGTTACACAAGTTCTAACTGACACAAGTTCTGTAGCTGTGTGTACGGTGTGTGGGGCTAAACCAAGCGATGTGAATAATTTGGAGAAGATTGAATCAAAGCCAGATAATATGAATGTTTACGAGTACGGTTTATCGACGTTGCATGCATGGATTAGGTGCATGGAGTTAGTTTTACATATTTCATATAATCTTTCGTTTAAAAAATGGGCTGCGAGAACTCCGGAAGATAAAAAAAGAGAAGAAGACAAGAAAAACCTTGTACAAAGTCTATTTCGAAGCCGAATGGGATTGCATATTGATAAACCCCGGCAAGGAAGTGGAAATAGCAATGATGGCAATACAGCTCGTCGTTTTTTTTGAGAACTACTACTGCTCTTCAGAAATAACAGGAGTTAATGAGGATCTTATTAAAAGGTTTTATGTTATTCTTCAGACTTTGGCATGCGGTATTGCTGTAAATCCAGAAAAATTTGGTGAATATACTCGCGCTACTGCACAATTGTACGTTACACAATATATGTGGTATAACATGCCTTCTTCAGTACATAAGATCTTAATACATGGGGAGAGTATAATTAGACATTTGCTGTTCTGCTTATTGGTAATTTATCTGAGGATGCCCAACAATCTCGTAATAAAGATTACAAAAATATCAGATTATGTCACGCTAGAAAGTGCTCTAGGTCCGCAACGAATGAAGACGTATTTCATGGTCTTTTATTTACATCAGACCCATACATATCAAGTATCAGAAAACCATCAGTCACTGTTGCCAAGGAACTGTTAGACGCAGCCAAGAACCTCTTAGATATTTAAATTGTAGTTTGTATATCAATTTTTTTTTTTTTCTATTTTATGGGGTGGATTAATAGATGTTTGTCATTTATTATATGCTATTTTCATATGTAATATTAACAAAAAAACGAAATAATAGTGTATATCATTAAACTGTATAATTATCATTCAATAAGTTAAGTAAACTATGTTTTTGTATGAAAAAGTGTCATTTTTATTTTTGTATTTTTTTTTTTATATATTATAAATAAAATAATTCTCGCAAAAAAGAAAACCGACTTCCTCACTCCGATTTTCATAAATTTTCAATAGAGTTATCTAAAAATCAATATTTTGGACGAACAAAATATCCGTCCGATTTCCGAAATTTTTTTGTGTGTTCAACCTGTTGACAAATTCTTTCAAAAAGAAGAAAGAATTTTGAAAATCGGTTTATAAATGGCCGAGATATTCAAAAATTAATTTTTCGGACGGACATTTTGTCCGTCCGATTTCCAAAAAAAATTTGTGGGACCCAACTGCAAGCAATACCTTTCAAACAAAAAAAGAATTTTTAAAATCGGTTCACAAATGGCGGAGTAATATTGGAACAAACATTAAAAAAAAAACAAAAAAAAATACACACGTGAAGTCGGTTAAAAATTAACAACGAATGTACCATTATTTGATAGTATATACATTAGAGATACTACGTACCAAAATTCAGCTATTTACTTCAATCAACGACAAAGTTACAAATTTTTGAGACGGTACGCACGATTCTCTCCCATAGTGCGGTGCTCAAAATAGTATAATAATCTCACCTAATAGGTAAAATTGGATGCTCTTTAAGATACATCAGTTTTTTGCTACAACCTCTACAAACCTCGAAAAACGGGGAATACTTATTAGGTGAGATTATTATCCTATTTTGAGCATCAGAACATAGTTTCTTTTTCGATTGTCAGTAAATGACTGAATGGATTCGCTTGGGCTCAATTGGGGTTGATTCGGTGAATAGCGGGAGTAGAAAGCATTTTCGCGAGTTGTGCCCATTGAGACTTGTTCAGGAGCACAAGATCTGTCTCTGTGTAAAATTTGGGGTCATTTCACCGAAACCGAATTTCCATTTAAAGTGTGTGTGGTCGTTTATAGCTAGAATTAACATAAGGATTTTTCTCTCCTTAGTAATCATGTTAACGTTTGTATGAAATGTACTATGCACCAATGCAAACTGCACTATAATATGTTATTAAAATAATATGTAGTAATTTTAAACCTGTTTTTGTTCCTGTATAGTAATTTATTAATGGGCTTTAGGATCGAAAGTCAAATGTCATGAATCGTTATGACTCCCGATCCTATCACACACCAAATTACTATTGCATATGCACAGGATCATCAAGTTTTATGAAATTACTACATATTATTTTGATATACATGAACAAATAAAAATTAATTACATGAAACTAAAGCTGTATTTTTGTTGCGGATTTATGTTTTTTTTAATTAATGTTTATTGATCAAGGAAATGACTTTTACAAACAAAATTTTGGCTTTAATTAACTCTTTTTCTCCATTCTCAGTAACATTTTTATAAAAAATTTTAAAGCTACTGCTATTCAAACTCACAATGAAATACCGGTTTTACTATTTATCTTTACAATTATAATGATTTAAATAAGGGAAGATGTTTATAGCAACAATTACTATCAACGCCGGTGTGCCCCATCCGGATTTGTTTTTTATTCATTCAAAAATAAACACCAATAATTTAAACCGATGTATTAACGTTTTTACCTATAAATAGGTACATACATTATAAAACAGTGAAATAGGTATGTATGCGCTTCTGTTTCATATTGCATCTTCTTTTTCTCGCTGCAATGTTTCTCCATCTATTAAGAAGAAGCAATCCGCTGGGGTTGCCTCTGTTTGGCTCAAAGCTTTTTCCAAAGAAGCAAAACCTTCTTGATGAGAGATTTTAGTGGGAGACTGTTCATCCACCGTCGCTTCGTCATCGTCGTCATCTGATTTTTCGGTTTCCTGAAAGGCATTCGTTATTTCTTCAATACCATTTCTTCTTCTAAATCATCTGCTGTAATCCATTCAACTATATCTTCTCTTGTCACATTTTCGCAACCTTTTAATTTTTGCATTAATTCAAATAAACTTTTTTCTTTTTCTTCTATCTCGCTGTCAAAATTTGAACAGGACATTTCTCCATGGCCTCTCAATTTCAAAGCTAATTCATTTAATGGAGTATCATCTTCACTGTCATTAAAGTCCTCAAAATCAATAACTTTTGAACAAGATTTTTGAATAGTGGTAGTACGCACAGAATCCCAAGCTTGACTTACCCAGTAAATAACATTTCAGTGTAACCTTTCTCATCCCATTGATAGTATCCTCCTTTTCTGTGTATTCTAACAGATGTTCAAGATATAAACGCCTATAATTTTTTTTAATGTTTTCGAGGATGCCTTGATCCATTGGTTGCATTATGCTGGTTACATTTGGAGGAAAAAATTTTACAACAATTTCGCCCACATGAAGTCCTTCTCCAGGATGAGAGGGGGCATTATCCATTAACAAAATTGCTTTAATAGGAAGACGGTTTCTGTTCAAAATCTTAGTCACAGATGGCACGAACTCTTCTTCAAACCAGTTAGTAAATAAGGTCGCATCCATCCATGCGCTCTTCTGACTTTTGTAATAGACTGGTAGGGCTTTGGGTGAGATGTCTTTTAAAGCTCTTGGACGTGCAGACTTGCCAATCACCATCAGTGGGATTTTGTGCTTGCCAGATGCATAATCTTTCCTTACTTCGTTTGTCCCAAGAGCTGATGTTTCTTGTCGAGATGCCAATGTTTTTGATGGAAGCATTTTATAATTCAGACCAGTTTCGTCACACTTGTAAATTTGATCACATGTGTATCCACAATCTTCGATTTGCTTTTTAAAGTTCTGCTTAAACTTCTCAATTGATAACACATCAGCAGAAAGTTTTTCACCACATACAGTCGTACACCGTACCGTTTTTTCCAGCGGTCAAGCCATCCAGAACTGGCGGTAAACTGATCTATCTCTGGGAATTGCCTACTAATCATTATTGCTTTCTGTTGTAAAATTGGACCTGACAGAAGCACACCTTTTGATCTCTGTTGGTTAAACCACATAAATAAAGCTTCGTTAACCTTTTCATAGTCGCCGGTTTTCATTGATTTTCTTCCTAAGGACGAGGAGGCTTGATTTATACACCACTCTTCTATTTTTGTGCGATTTGTTTTCCAATCTCCAACTGTTACCTCACCTACTCCATAATCTCGTGCAACAACTTTAATTGTCTCTCCTACTTCAATTCTTCTGATGGCTTTTAATTTTTCTTTAATAGGAACGACGATTCTTTTACGCTTGTTTTGCTCCATTATAATACGACAAACAAAAAATTCAAACAAAGCAGTTCTTATTAATTACACTTAACTACCAAAACTCCAACCAAATAAATTATGTGAGTATACTCGTACTTATCCTTAATAAACGCTATAACGCACTGCATTCACACAAATTTACATGCTGAAAGAGACCAGAAACATAAATAGGGGAACCCCTCACACGGGCCAGGGGGATTCACCGAAGGCCCGGACGATTTAAAATGGAAATATGTACATACATATTTTAGAAGCTCGGTTAATACGCAGCATAGACGCACGTACCTCGGATAATCAGGTTCTTAGATTGGCTCGGTTAATCCGGAGCTCGGATAATCGCGACTCGGTTAATCGGGGTTTTACTGTATATATATATATATATATATATATATACATATATATATATATATATATATATATATATATATATATATATATATATATATATATATATATATATATTATATTATATATATATATATATGTATATATATATATACATGTTACGAGACTGTTTTTCTTTCTATAATTTATTTTTTTATTACATTTTTATATTTGATTAGGCAGTGATTTCAGTTTTTGAGCAGTGTAACTTAAAACAGTGATTTAAATTTTTAAACAGTGTAACTCAACCGTGTATAACGTGTTGCTGACCTAACTCATTTAGTTTGCATTGATTTTGCGTCCCGGAAATGAGCCATTTTAAAGACGTCACTTTAAAGAAGGGGCAAAAGATATATAAACGCCATATGGAATTTTTAAAGGCTTTTTCAGCTAGTATGCCGCAGTGGCTTTTTCCTCCAGCATGCCATAGTAACTTTTTCTTTATCACCAAGTGGGTGTTGTTTATAGATCTCAAGTTTGATGCCTTTTTCCAATCTTAAAATATTTTGCCCCTTCTAAGACATTTCGGGTTAGAAACTAACCAAAATGGAGATAGGAGAGTGGCAGGTGAGACAATATCTGGATGAGAATCTCACTAGGGGAAGCCAAGCAGCTTATGGAAAGCCCACGAGGAGAAGCCAATTAGTAAGTCATAAGCATACCAGTTTAAATATCTCACTTCCTGTCTACAAGTGTGTTTCCAATGACTACTCCACACGTGAAACCCGCGAAGTTAATTTTACAAATTTATATATATATATATATATATATATATATATATATATATATATATATATATATATATATACATATATATATATATATATATATATATATATATATATATATATATATATATATATATATACATATATATATATATATATATATATATATATATATATATATATATATATACATATATATATATATATATATATATATATATATATATATATATATACATATATATATATATATATATATATATATATATATATATATATATATATATATATATATATATATATATATATATATATATATATATATATATATATATATATACATATATATATATATATATATATATATATATATATATATATATATATATATATATATATATATATATATATACATATATATATATATATAATATATATATATATATATATATATATATATATATATACATATATATATATATATATATATATATATATATATATATATATATACATATATATATATATATACATATATATATATATATATACATATATATATATATATATATATATATATATATATATATATATATATATATATACATATATATATATATATATATATATATATATATATATATATATATATATATATATATATATATACATATATATATATATATATATAATATATATATATATATATATATATATATATATACATATATATATATATATATATATATATATATATATATATACATATATATATATATATATATATATATATATATATATATATATATAGGGTGTCCCAAAAACCAACGTTTTCCATTCTAGGGCTGATAACTCACCAGAATATGTAAATATGACCTTAGTGAAAAATCGTTAAATTTCGAAATATTGACAATTTTTATGAGTTTTGTGAAAATCTACACCTTAAATTAATTTATCGAGTATTCTAATTATTGTGACTGATCTTGACTCACTCTGCTGTTAATCATAGTTCAAAATAGAACTAATTGTGCTAAGCCTGGGGGGAAAAAAATACAAGATTCATCAAGACAGACAATTATTTCCATAACATTCAGGTTCCTACGAACATCTTCCCAGCGCTGTCTTGTTTATGGGGTAAGATGGTAGATCCCGGTAATTACAAACACGAATAAATGGTTGTAAGCTGGTAATAAAATCTACAACAGATACAGAAAGAGAAATAATAGACTTCCTTTTCTTGATATTCTGTTAAAAAAAATTGTTACAAAACTTTATCAGAACCCGGCTCGTACAAATATATGTGAAGCCCCGCCTTCCCTCCACCCCGGTTCACTAATATAAAAAACGTGTGCAAGCTGAATTAAATCAGTTTCCTGCTTCATTCCGAAGAAGTCAGTTCTCGAAACAAGCTCTGAAGAAGCTAATAGGATGATCGGCTGAAGGATCATATCTGTTCTATAACCTATGGAAGTTTCCTATCAAAATTGGTATTAAAATATTTTAGATTTTAACGAAAGATCATCAGTGAAAACGTATAATTTTAATTTAAAGGGGAAGGTCCACTTTAAAACATAATGTATAATCCCTGCTTTAGTAGAAAAAAATACTTAGATTTCTATTTAGGCTTAAGGCTTGTTTGGCTTGAAAATAAAAGTACAAACCAATACGGATACATAATAGAAATTTAAAAACGTATATAATTTTTATTAATTACATAGTAGGATGTTATGGTCAATTCTTCTTAACGTTTATTTTATTATAGCTATTTACGTTAGTCGTCCGTTAAGTTATTAATGAAAATCATGGAATAATCATAAAGATGGCCATAAATAAATATATTACAGCGTACATGCCGTAAATCGTAAGGCAAATTTAATTTGAAACACCAAATAAATTGTCTAGGAAGGTGTACAAACATGGTCAACATAATCGTCTATCTCATCATCCTATCTGCTAAATGATGATGATACATATTTAAGCTATGACCGAGATTAGGGATGGGAATGTTTTTCAATTTATTAATACTAGGTTTCAATAGTTATCGATATATCAGAAATCATTGAATTTTTCTAGTATCGTTGAATATAAGGAGGGAATCATTTGGAACTAATAAAAAGTGGTCAAACACATTTCCATCAAACTAACTTCCGGGTCATGTGCTGAGGTGGGCCGATAGGTTATTCAACTGTACGGTATGTTTCAATTGTCAACAGTGGCAGATTGACATATTTCCGTAACGATACATAAATCATCTATTATATATATAAAATGCAACGTCTCTCTGTCTGTCTGTCTGTCCGTTAGTGCGCTTATCACTGGAGAACCACTTATCCGATTTACGTACTTTTTTTTTTAAAAACATACATATGTTCTCTCGCCAGGTTATAGGCTATATTTTATTACGATAGGTAGCATAAGGAATGAGCAGTGACGTAAACTAGTGAATGAAGTCGGAAAAAAGTTTGCCGCTAGCGTGTTCCCTTGCAATACACAGCCTAAACCATTAAATATGGAACAATATTATGTAGCAGAGAATATCTATAATCTATAATATATAAAATGCAATGTCTCTCTGTCTGTCTGTCTGTCCATTAGTGCGTTTATCACGCGAAAACCACTTATCCGATTTACGTGTCTTTTTTAAATTCATACATACATTCTTTGGCCAGGTTATATAATAATAATAATCTATATCTATAATATATATAAAAATGCAACGTCTCTTTGTCTGTCTGTCTGTCCGTTAGTGCGCTTATCCCTCGAGAACCACTTATCCGATTAACGTGATTTTTTTAATTCATACATATGTTCTCTGACCAGGTTATAGACATCTATAATATACATAAAATACAACATATCTCTGTCTGTCTGTCCATTAGTGCGCTTATCACTGGAGAACCACTTATCCGATTTACGTACTTTTTTTTAAAACATACATATGTTCTCCGGCCAGGTTTTAGGCTATATTTTATTACGATAGGTAGCATAAGGAATGAGTAGTGACGATAATAGTGAATGAAGTCGAAAAAAAGTTTGCCGCTAGCGCGTTCTCTTGCAATACACAGCCTAAACCATTAAATATGGAACAGTATTATGTAGCAGAGAATATCTATAATCTATAATATATATAAAATGCAATGTCTTTCTGTCTGTTTGTCCATTAGTGCGTTTATCACGCGAGAACTACTTATCCGATTTACATGTCTTTTTAAATTCATACATATATTCTTTGGCCAGGTTATATAATAATAATAATCTATATCTATAATATATATAAAATGCAACGTCTCTCTGTCTGTCTGTCCGTTAGTGCGCTTATCACTGGAGAACTACTTATCCGATTTACGTACTTTTTTTTTAAACATACATATGTTCTCTAGCCAGGTTATAGGATATATTTTATTACGTTAGGTGACATAAGGAACAAGCAGTGACGATAATAGTGAATCAAGTCGGAGAAAAGTTTGCCGCCAGCACGTTCTCTTGTAATATACTGCCAAGCATTAAATATGGAACAATATCATGTAGCAAAAAATATAATATATAAAATCCAACGTCTCTGTCTGTCTGTCTGTGCGCTTATAACTTGAGAACCACTTATCTGATTTACGTGTTTTTATAAAATTATACATATGTTCTATATAATTCGATATAAGTCTAGATAATGAGAGATAAGGTGAGATAATGGGAGATAAGGAGAAATAATGGGAGATAAAGAGAAATAATGGGAGATAAGGAAAAATAATGGGAGATGAGCGGAGATAAGCCTAGATAATGGAAATTATGTAGAGATAATGGGTGATAAGGAGAAATATTGGGAGATAAGGGGAAATAATGGAAGATATTTTGGGTTTTTTTTTTTAAAAATAATACAAAGAAAAGTGTGTTTAGAATTCGTATTTTTGCAAGCTTTTATTTGCCCCCCTCCCCACTCGATGACCTGGTAATTTTTTTTCACTTCCAATTTCACCCCCCAAAACTAACTCCACACTCCACTCCATGTTCTTCGTGGTCTTCCTTGACTTCGTTTTCTATTCTCTCTTGCTTCATATACTCTTCTTACCAGTCTTTCCTGTCTCATTCTTTGTATATGTCCAAGCCACCTCAACTGATTTTCTTCTATTTTCTTCTGTATCGGCTTCATCTCTAGTGTTTCCCTTATATTCTCTCTATTCAAGTAGTTCTCCATTTAGTTCAGGGACATCTTAGGCAACGTATCTTTTATTTAGGTGCTGTAATTTTATTATATTTAATAGGTTTTCATTTCATCGTAAGTGGTTTTTTTGTATTGATAATTATAAAACGAAATATTTCAACTTTCTATGTCAAATAGTTTCGGAGAAAATCGGGTGTGACAAACAGACGGGCAGACAGACGGACGGACACCGAAGTGATCTTATAAATGTTCCGTACGGAACACCAAAAACACATAAGCTCCCTGTTATATTATTGTTTCTAGTTACCTACAATGATGTTTTCTTAGGGAAGTGATAATTAATAAGTTTTTGAACGTTTATTTTATTACTGCCAATTACGCTGCTCTCTTATTAAGTCGATAATAAAATGGTGATAAATAAATACATTGTACTGTACGTATCGTAAATCGTAAAGTCAATTAGATTTAGTTGTCATAGATATAAAAGTTGAAACAAACTAACAGACGAATTGTCCAAGAAAGTGCACCTTACAAGTAGAGAACAACAAAAGAAGTTCGATCCGAATTCCTCCTATTTTTTTTATTTCCAAATTAATGGAATGATATTGTGTTGTTAAAAATTCCCACCCGAAAAATTTTAAAAAAACTGCCAATCCCTGACACAAAATTATTAACAAAATTGGTTCAAACATACAGGACATTTCATTAAAAGTAAAGAGCTTGCTCTCTACTTCCCGTTTAACTCATGACTTCATTACTTAAAAACCCAAACATAAAGAAAAACCAAGAATACCGTTTAAATAAAAAAACAAATAAACTCACCTGGACAAAAAACGTCGTGTAATTTTTTAAAATTTTTGGCAGTATGATTTTTGAACAAACTTTAAAAAATAGTTTTTGTGTATATTTTTCTGCAATAGAAAACGTTTAAAGAACAAATATCGTAATAATAAATTATAAATAATATTCTTATATCTGTGGAATCATTAATTTGGCACGATGGGCTGTTGGCTAAGCTACGTTCTTATGGTATGTCTGAAAAGTTCTATTTGTGGCTCTCATGTTTCCTCAGAGAGCGTTCTTTACGAGTGGCAGTCGACGGATTTCTTTCTAACAACTTCATTATCAACGCCGGTGTACCCCAAGGCTCCATACTGTCTCCTACTCTCTTCCTCATTTATATTAAAGATCTGCTGGAAAAGACCGAGAAACCAATCTACAACTTTGCAGATGACAGTACACTTATCTCTTCATTCACTTTGAACGCTCGAACATCGGCTACTCAGAGAAATATCTGCAGACAGCAGGAAGTCATTCAACTTAACAAAGACCTGGAAGAAATTCTATCTTGGGGTGACAGTAACCAAGTGGAATTTAACGCTACAAAAACCCAAGCGGCAGTTTTTTCCAAAAAAGTTAACGTTACTGAACCCGACATAGTTATGCCGAGGCACTCCATTTCTCTAACATTGTCACTCAATTTGTTGGGCGTTAATTTGGGAGCAAATATGTCCTGGCATGAAGATGTTGCAGGCATAGGAAGGAGAGCTTCTCAAAAGTTGGGAATATTATTTCAAACTAGAAAGCTTTACACTCCACAACAACTGTTAATTCTTTACAAAGCTCAAATTCGACCAACTATGGAATACTGTTCCCATGTTTGGGGCTCCGCTACCAAACATACACTGCATTTGTTGGATTCTATTCAGAGAAGAGCTCGTCTGAGCTTCGTCTGATTGGAGACCTGGAACTGACAGGCGGCCTTGATTCGCTGGAACATCGAAGAACGGTTGGCGACTTGAGCCTATTCTACAAGTATTTTCATGGAAAGTGTTCGAAGGATGTGGCCCGCTTAATTCCTCCCAGAGCGGTGCATGTTAGAAGTACACGTCGCGCTAATACTTCACATCCGTATGAGGTTCAGCTTGTTACTCCTCGTACAACGCTTTTCAGGCAGTCATTTATATGGAGAACATCATTCCTTTGGAATAATTTGCCCAGGACTGTGTTTCCCACCGAGTACAATTTACAGCGATTCAAAAACAACGTGAATCGCTTTCTCCGCACACGTGTCGCTCCTGTAGCGCTTTAGGGACTTCCCTGTAGCACGTGTGCTAGACCCATAAAAAAAAAAAGAGTTTTAATATACAAAAATGAAAAATATTTTAGTGGATTGCAAATTAAATTAAACAATAATTAATATCGAATTTATTGATCAGTATTAAGATAGTGTAAAAGTTCATGGTGATTAGAAGTCTGTATATGCCAAAGGTACTTGTGTTTTAGTTTTACAGTTTAGCAGAAATTAGACGAGATTAGAATCTTATAGTTCGAAATAGTCGCACAGGTAACATTAAATCGTAAAAGTTTTGTAGTACTCTAAAATCTTATAATGTTTTCCCAAAATCGTTGCAATACGAGTCCACATTGTAAAAAAGAATTACATGGATCATCCTGGGTCCATTTATATGCCCTGGTTATTTATGTAATTATCCACCAACTCTGTAACCTTCGAAACTTTTAAAAGAATGGAATATATATGCGAATCATAATAAATCAACATAAAAAATATAGTGCTGCCTCTACCCCGGGGGGGGGGCAGTGCTCACAACTGCACTTGTAAAATTGAGCCGTATAAACTGACTGAACTAACTTCGAACAGCATCACATTAAAGCCAAAACTTAAATTTTGATTCTCCACATCCTCTAAAAACTTTCCATCTGAATCAAATTAATGCATTGTGGAATGGGGTAATAGAAATTATTCAAAAATTTAAAATTCTGTATTTGAAAAAAGATTATTGTTGTACTCGCCACTGGAGGGCAGGGTCAATACCTCTTCATAGTCAAGGAGATAACATGAAGAACTGAAATTTGTTTTCCGGGTTTATAAAGTGTTGTTAAAAATCATACTTATTATACATTTCAAAATTGTAGGACTGAAGCCGTAGCAAATTCTTTCTTATGGATTATTATAGTTCTCGCACTGTATATCTAATCTGAGATTTTATTCTGTTCCCAAGTACCCTGCTGGTCCCTAGTTTTCTTATTAAAAGAACTATTATACACTCGTATTCATAATTTTTTTGTAGTTTTTAATCTCTTTTCTACTCGTTTAGAATAAAATTATGTGGGATAGTATATTAGGTGAGCATTTGAGAGTTTTACTGTTCCTAGAGGAATAATTTCGGTATTTTACCACTGCACATGCTTCGAATAACGATAAAAACACATTTTCTATGTTTCATTACTTCGCTTCAATCACATGCTTGAAATCACGATAACACAAGGACAGGCTAGAAGAATCGTAGCATATCTACAATCTCTGTAATATTCTTTTTAATTAAGTGTTGTTCTCGAAACATATTTTTTCAAGAATATGAGCAACGTCCATACCAAATTCGGGATTGTATGTATATGTATATATTTCTCGTTAAATATCTACTCTATCTATTATTTTTTGAGGTCACATCATTCAATTCGGTTTTGTGTGACTTCTGAGAGTAGTCATAAAAAAGTTTTGCCTCCAGCCAAACAAAAATGAAGTCGGTTAAATAATGGATAGGTGGGTAAGCTCACCTACCCGCCTTCCTACTCACCCAAGGCAGGCACGCTGGCACATATGCAGATAGGCAGGCAGGCAGTAGTGCTACATTTTAAGTTTTTTGCGCTACTTTCATATTCTCATATATAGGTATTTACTTTTTTGGCAGGCCTGCCATTTCCAGCATTTTTTTTATCCCGAAGGTTATAATAATATAATAAAGTTAAATAAACTGCATTAAACACAACTTTTGTTTTCAGTGCCCAAACCATTTTAAATTGTTTTTTTTTTTCTTAAAAATTTGGCCAACATAATACATTTTTTTATGCTGACGAAGGTAACGAATTGCCGAAACGTAAATAATCTATGTCGCCGTAAATGTATTTTGTTATCTCCGAATAAATCACCAAAATAATATACGAGGCTGGTTTGATATATCCATATACACTACCATAAGAAAGTATTTGCCCACCTAGAAATTTCATTGTAACTGCCATAATTTAATACCTAATTAAACCCTTTTATTATATTAGGTAAATTTAATTATTCTTAACAAGTGTCCATCATAAAATTGTTTAAATAAGCCTTTTGGTGAAATTACAAGTTAAAAAACCCAAAAAGGCGAAGACAATTAGAACAAATTTCCAATTTTAATTTTAAGGTATTTCAAATTAAAATATATTTCGAAGGTTTTTTCTCACAGCTTTTATTAATATTACTATTATTATCTATTCGAAACATCACTATTACTTTAAAACTATGAGGACGAATTCGGATAAACCCTATAAGTAATTCTTTTCTTCGTCACGTACTAATTATTTCTATAAATTTCTGCGCCAATTAGATAAATTGGAATGTATATTGAAATCTTCAATAGAAATGGCCTATAAAAATATTCGACAATGCCATGCACAATGCAACATAAAATATTATAGAAAAAGAATAATTCATCTCTACAACAATGTTAGTTAATCTTACATAACATGTAATGTTACTTGTAAAAAGCTTTTACGTGCTAGACTTTATTAGTATGTTTTCTATAAAAATTTAAGGCGAGACGTTTCTTTCTGTTACTTGGTCATGGCAATTTAAAAATAAAAAGGTACTATGAGAAAAAGCTTAATATTACATAGCCTCTACTATATTTCCAGCTTTTTCGAATCAAAATTGGAAAAATAAAAATTAGCACACTAATGGCCGAAAGCAAATAGGATAGTAATATCATTATTAAATATTTAGTGGTAATTGTAAAAATAAAAAGAATTTAAACGGGAATACTGCTGACCCCGCTATACAAAGCGATATTAGTACTACATGGGGTAAAAAGTCCCAAGACGTTCGGAGAAATGGCAGCACAAACAAAAAAAAATATGCTATTCAGTTAGTGTCAGGTTTGTGTAAAATTTTCATGACATTTTGTGTATTAGTTTACGATTATGTTGGGAATGTGTAGTCTTTGATACAATGACACTACTCATTATATATCACTACTACACCAAACACTTTATTTTTCCACTCAACGCGCGTTTCGCTAACCGTTATAAATAAATAAACGATACCTGTCGAAATTTCACTACATTTCGACGATTAGTTTACAAGTTACAGTGGTTTTAGTGACGCTACTTTTGATATTTTTAAAACAATGGAAAAAAATCAAAGCTCGTGTGTTGATTAAACACTGTTTTTTGATGGAAAAAATACCGTTCAAGCAAAACAATGGCTTGATAAGTGTTACGGGGACTCTGCCCCTGGAAAATCACTCATCATTTACTGGTATGATGGATTTAAACGCGGTTGTACAGACACAAATGATACTGAACGCTCTGGACTCTCAAATGAGGTGGTTACACCGGAAAACATCAAAAAAATCCACAAAATTGTATTGGATGACCGTAAAGTAAAATTGCGTCAGATAGCGACACCCTAAAGATATCAAAAAAAACGTGTTTGTTATATTTTGCATGAACATTTGGGCATGAGAAAGCTCTGTTCGAAATGGGTACCACGTTTGCTCACAATGGACCAAAAACAACAACGTGTTAATGATTCTGGACGCTGTTTGGACCTATTTAAGCACAATAAAAAGGATTTTTTCATGCGATATGTGACAATGGATGAAACATGGATCCACCACTACACGTCAGAATCAAATCGGCAGTGGGCTGAGTGGACAGCAGCCGGTGAAAGCCACCCAAAGCGACCAAAGACACAACAGTCGACCGGAAAGGTTTCGGCCTCTGTATTTTGGGATGTGCTTGGAATAATTTTCATCGACTATGCTCAGAAGGGAAAAACCATCAGTAGCGAAAAATATGTAATGTTATTGGTGCGTTTGAAGGCAGAAATCGCAAAGAAACAGCCCCAAATGAACAAGAAAAAAGAGCAATACACCGTATCACAAGTCAACGGTTACGATGGCAAAATTGCATGGATTGAAGTTCGAATTGCTTTCTCATCCACCGTATTCTCCAGATTTGGCCTCCTGTAAAGAAGTTATCGCCGAAACTGAGGCCTATTTTGAAGGCAAAGACAAATCCTTCTACAAGAAAGGTATAGAAATGTTAGAAAAGCGTTAGACTGATATATCGCTCTGGAAGGAGACTATATTGATGAATAAAGGGAATTTTGCAAAAAAAAAATTATATTTTAAGTAGCTTTTCAGCCTACGTCTATTTCTAGTGTGATTGCATAATTAGTAATGGAAGACTTAGAAACTGATGTCATACCAAAATTAAACTTCAACATTCCATTTTTTACAGATACGTTGATGATTGCTTGACTGCTATACCTAAAAACCAAATTAATTATATCCTACAAAAATTCAACGGATACCACAAAAATATTCAATTCACATTCGAAACAGAAGACAACTTAACACCGCATTAACCAAAATATAAAAACTGAATGGTATACTAAAAGTACATGGTCTTCTAGATATCTTAATTATGAATCACACCACCCGAATTCCCAAAAAAAATCTGTAAGGTCTAGCAATAGAGCAATCAAGCTTTCTGACACAGAATACAGAGAGAGTGTAATAACAAAAGCTAAAAAAGCATTAACACTTAATAAATATCCGATGTACCTTATCAATAAAGTCTTCAAACAACAAATACATAAATTTTAGAATGCCATAATAAGTAAAAAACCAACTAATAACAACTAAAATACATATATTGCTTTACCTGTTGTAAATGGACTATCCCAACCACTCAAAAAACTTTTTGAAAACTTCAAAATTCATTTATGTCACAAATCATACAATCTGCTCTCATCCAATTTTTCCAGGCTTAAAACCAAAACCCCAAATAATAAAAAAGTAACATAGTCTACGAAATCAAATGTAATAACTACGAAGGAATATACGTCGGGCAAACAAGCCAATACCTAGAAAATAGAATCAAAGGCCATAAAAACGACAAAAAAAAACAGTACATCTCTTACAAATCATGAAATGAATAAAATTCTTACCTTTGATTTCAAAAACATCAAAATTATCAAAAAATAAATACCAACTAATAAAAAGGGAAATACTGGAATCCATACACATACAGATGACACCCACTGAATAAACGAAAAAACAGATGTAAACAACCTAAACCATATCTACCTACCAGTCATAAATATAAAGTCCTTCACTTCCTTAAGAGGTTGTTTATATAATGTAAAAAGGTGTTTTAACAGTGATTTAAAATTAATACCCCAATACAATGAACTACTTTCTAAGGTAAGGCCTTCATCATCACTAAAAAGGTCAAAATGTAAGATTTGTGTTAATTTACAAACGTTTAAGTGTGTTCACTACCAAAATACGTAAGCGAGAAATATTTTTCTATTTAAAAACAAAAACTAATCGAAGTTTGCATCAAATATGATTCATGATAATATTCTATAAAAAAATTATGGACACAACTTCATTTTGTTCTTAAATAGATTATAGGTGCCTAGTTTTTGACAAATTAAATGATTTAAATAAAGTTGCAATAAATCAAGATGAAAAACAATTGCCGAAATGTCAAAAAACTGCCAAAAATTCAAAATCGTAACAGGCCGTTGAAATTTGACAAACAGATCTAGAATCACAAAATAAACCATTTTGTCTAATAACTTTTTTTTAAATTTGGCCAAATGATACGTTTTTTTCAAAAATTTTTATGAAAATGTCATTTTTAACAGGTGACGTCATGCGTAAAAATTACTTACTATACTTTATTTCTGATATTATTTGAAGCACAAATGGATGCAATAACTAGATCTGGGCTAAAGTGATTATTTAAAAAAAATCCCATATGATGCGGACTTAAATTGTCACACTGTATATATATGTATATATATATACGAGTATACGAGTATATACGAGTATAAATTATTAAAACAACTTAAAAAAAATATTCATTTGAAAATGATAAATATAATATTCCTTACTTTGTTCTCTATGGGATAAAATTAGACACTTCTATAGGTTGTACTTTTAATGATACCGTGAAAGCCGATGAACCAAGAAATCTTTTAAATTTTGGATTTATAAAAACTCAAACTGGTTTTAGCAGATTCACAGTGCGGTGTTCATCGGGCTGATCAGGGCAACAATACTACTTCAGTTGCTTATTTAAACTAAAATTAGCAAACCAGGGGCAAACAGTTCAGGAACTATTTGAACAGATTCTGTGAAATATTAGACAAAAGTACGTAATACTTTTAGCTAAACCACTTAGTTTAATCTTTGCCTATTACACGCTATCATTTTTATTCGGGCACCTATTACACGCTATCAGTTTTATTCGGACGTGGTGTCTCAAATATTTGTGATTTTATGATCTATTTATTTTTCTCGGAGAAAGAGGTTTTTTTAAACTTTCTTTCGCTGTTTAGATTAAACGTTAAGTTTATATCATCATTTCTAATCTGCAAAAAGTCAATATTTGATATTGGATAATGACTAATATAAAGGAAAATTACAAGGTGTCTCAAAAAAACGTTTACTGTTGTAAATTAAACTACAGTTCCTGGCAATCTTCCAAGTGAACGGTGAAATTATTGGGCGTCGTACACGTGCTGCAGGGAAATTCCTAAAGCGCTACAGAAACGACACGTGTGCGGAAAAAGCGATTTCCATTAGTCTTAAATCGCTGTAAATTGTACTCGATCGGAAACATAGTCCTGGGCAAATTATTCCAAAAGGACGAAAAGGGTTGTACGAGGAGTAACAAGCTGAACCTTATACGGATGTGAAGTATAAGCGCGAAGTGTATTTCGAGCATGCACCGCTGAGGGAGGAATTAAGCGGGCTACATCTATCGAAAACTTTCCCTGAAAATACTTGTAGAATAGACTCAAGTCGCCAACCGTTCTTCAATGTTCCAAAGAATCAAGGCCAGTTCCGGGTCTCCAATGAGACGAACAGCTCTCTTCTAAACAGATTCAAACAAATGCAGGGTATGTTTGGGAGCAGAGCCCCAAACATTAAAGCAGTATTCCATCGTTGGTCGAATTTGAGCTTTGTACAGAATTAACAGGTGTTGAGTGTAAAACTTTCTGGTTCGAAATAATATTCCCAGCTTTTGAAAAGCTCTCTTTGCTATGCTTGCAACATGTTCATGTCAAAACATATTTGCTCCCAAATTAACGCCCAGCAAATTGAGTGACGATGGAGAGGAATAGAATGCCCCGGCCTAACTATGTCGGGTTCAGCAACGTTAACTTTTTTAGAAAAAACTGCCGCCTGGGTTTTTGTAGCGTTGAATTCTACTTGGTTACTGTCACCCCAAGATAGAATTTCTTCCAGATCTTTGTTAAGTCGAACGACCTCCTGCTCTCTGCGGATATTTGCATAAGTAGCAGATGTACAAGAATTCAGAGTGAATGATAAGCGTACTGTCACCTGCAAAGCTAAAGATTGAATTTCTGGTCATTTCAAGCAGAATCGCAGAGTAGGAGATAGTATGGAACCCTGGGACACCCCGGCGTTGATAATGAAGATGTTAGAAAGAAATCCGTCGAGTGCCACTCATAAAGAACGCTCTTTGAGAAAACATGAGAACCTTAAACAGAGCTTTTCAGACATACCAGCCAACAATCCATCGTGCCAAACACGGTCGAATGCCTTAGATATATCAAGCGCAACCACTCGAGATTACATGTGTTACATAAATTCGAAGATCTGTATTTACGAAATCCATATTGATGGTCTCTAATAATGGGCGCGGCACGTAGTTTCAGCGATCGCTGCCTTTTTTACCGAATATTCTTTTTTATTTTTACCAGACTGCGCAGAATTGTTACTGTAAACTTCAGTTTTGAGATTCAATGCCTACAAGCCGATACATATCTGAGCTCAACTAATGTCACTTCTTTTGGAAATCAATATATTCGGAAAAAATTTTTGAGTAATTGGCAACGATGTGTCTGGACGGTGTGATGTCACACAATCTTAAAGCTCAGCATCAAATAGAAAAAATTTAAAAGAGTCATGTTTTTACATAGAGTTCTGCGTTATTACAATGTGTTTTTAACTAACCTCAGATTCCAGAATACTATTGAATTAGTAATATATGCGATATTTTGTTGCCTAAATGAATTAGGGAGTTTAAATATTTTATTTAAAGAATCTTTAAGAAAAATTTTTACCAAGGTATGAATTGGTTTCGTTAGACTTGTTATGGTTACTGATCTGTATAGTGAAAGTTGTTGTTCTCGTTCTACCATCTTAACCAGCAAAGAAAATACTGGTTTGCTAATTTCACGACGTTGCAGCTTCTAGTAACCAAGATAGCGATAGCGCACAGAGTCAATTTGAGACTTTTCGTACAGGAGCAACAAGTTTATTGTACTAACACCATATCGCTATATATAACAGTTCCCAGAATAGTAGTCTGATATAATGCTACGTATTCTTACCTCTTCGATCTGTGACGCGCGCCCAGGGGTAGGGATAAAAACAACATAGGCTCAAAAGTTTTTGGTCTGACACACAGATGTCGCCTTTTTCAAAAAATCCATATAATTTTTAGAAAGTACCAACCTTCAAACGATACATATCAAAATTTCATGACATTTCCACGATTAGTTTATATGTTGCAGTGGTTTTAGTGACGCTACTTTTGATGTTTTCAAAACAATGTAAAAAATCGAAATTTGTGTGTTCATTAAACACTGTTTTTTGATGGAAGAAAGACCGTTCAAGCAAAGTAATGGCTTGATAAGTGTTACGGAGACTCTGCCTCTGGAAAATCGCTCATCATTTACTGGTATGATGAATTTAAACGCGGTCGTACAGACACAAATGGTGCTGAACGCTCTGTACGCCCAAATGAGGTGGTTACCCCGGAAAAGGTTTAATAAATCCATAAAATTGTTTTGCATGACCGTAAAGTGAGCGTGAGATAGCTGACACCCCACGGGTATCAAAAGAACTTGTTGATGATTCTGAGCGCTGTCTGGACCTGTTTAAGCGCAATAAAAAGGATTTTTTCATGCGATATATGACAATGGATGAAACATGGATCCACCACTAGACACCGGAAATAAATCGGCCGTCAGCTGAGTGGCCATCAGCCGGTGAAAGCCGCCCGAAGCGATCAAAGACACAACAGTCGGCTAGGAAGGTTTTGGCCTCTGTATTTTGGGATGCGTATGGAATAATTTTCATCGACTATGCTGAGAGGGGAAAAACCATCAATAGCGAATATTATATAGAGTTATTGGTGCGTTTGAAGGCAGAAATCGCAAAGAATCGGCCCCAAATGAACAAGAAAAAAGTGCTCTTTCAACAAGACAATGCACCGTGTCACAAGTCAATGGTTATAATGGTAAAAGTTGCATGAATTGAAGTTCGAATTGCTCCCTCATTCACCATATTCTCCAGATTTGGCCCCCAGCGACTATTAGATCTATTCACAGACCTGAAAAAAATGCTCGTGGGAAAGAGATTTGGCTCCATTGAAAAAATTATCGCCGAAACTGAGGCCTATTTTGAAGGTAAAGATCAATCCTTCTACAAGAAAGGTATAGAAATGTTAGAAAAGCATTGTACGGATTGTATCGCTTTTAAAGGAGACTATGTTGATGAATAAAGTCGAATTTTGCAAAAAAAAATGTTTTTTAAGTAGCTGGACCAAAATCTTTTCAACCTACGTGTTATTTAGATAGTAAATATTTTTTTACACTCTTATTACTAGATTTTAGATTGAGCTAGAATGATTTATTGGCTATTAGGTAGCTAAGAGACTATAACTATTATATATTATTGACTAAGACTAAACGTGAAAATGCATTTTGCATCTTAAGGTATATACATGTCAGAGTCCTAATTAACTTAACTTAAGTAAGGATTTTATGTTATTTTAAAAGCAATCACGGTACGAAACACTAATTACGTATGTCAGCTTTCATACTTAACTTCATTTACATGTAAGTATGTAGTATTACAAGTAGCCATGGGTGTTAAGGACATTTTCTAAATTCCTGTTTTGAAATATTTAAATATCGCATGTCTAGCGTAAAACATTTTATCAGGTTATTTACAAGTATTTAAATATTGCATAAGCAAATAATGCCCATGTCTAACAATTTATGCTGTGTAAACTGTTTGTTATGGGACATAGTATTTCTGTGTTAAAATTAAAATATAACATGCCTAGTATATTATATTAATGCACATAAAATTAAACTTTCAAAATGAATATGTAATGTAGAGTACATTTGACTTTTTGATGTGCATGTATGTAACTTAGCAGTGGTTTTCGATTGCAGTAGTAATCAAAAGTAAACCCTTCCTACAATCACTCATTTAAGAAAGTTTTGGATTTATAAATTGTCGTGGAGGTAGATGGGGACTATACCATCAGAACCTGATACAATAGAATCATTTTAAAAATATCGTGGAGGTGACAAACAAAAAAATTTTTTCTTAATAGTAAAGTCTTATCTACCAAGTGCTTTCCGATTTGGTAGACATGTGATATGTCATTATGGTAGGATGGACTAATTCTGGTATTTTATTTTTATTAGTTGGTATCCGAACCAGACTGACCATTTTAAATATGTGTTCGGTTATAAGGATAAAGTACAGAAAAAAATAAAAAACCGGTCAAGTGCAAGTTGAACTTGCGCAATTAGTGTTCCGTACGTTGATTGCTTTTAAAATAAAAAATGTAACGGAAGTATAAAATGATCAGTGACTTCACAAAAACACACCCCAAATGAGTTTTCAACAAAGTTTGTTTCCGATTTTTACTGAAAATTGATGACCTTGAAATTTCTGTTTTTTATATACCAGATAAATTATTAAAGGTAATGCACGCGTGATAATTTTCGTTCAATCTATACCCCGTGGAGAATATTCCAGAATTCTTTCAAAATTTTTTGATAAGTGCTTTTCGAGATAAGGCGATTTCGCGATTTTTTAAAAATAATATAAAGAAAAGTGCGCGCAAGTATTACATTATATATATATATATATATATATATATATATATATATATATATATATATTATCGTGTTTTTCACAAGCTTTCATTTGACACCACACTCGATTACCTAGTAAAAAAATTTTTTTTTTCACTTCTGATTTCACCCCTCAAAACTAACCCCTTAGGTCAAAATTTAACTTTCAAAACTACATGGCTCTGATGAGGCCATCAATTCCTATGTTATTACCAAATTTCAACTTTCTATGACAAATAGTTTCGGAGAAAATCGGGTGTGACAGACAGACGAACAGACAGACAGAAAGACAGACAGACACCGAAGTGATCTTATAAGTGTTCCGTACGGAACACTAACAACACTGATGTTCTGTTGTAATTATAAGACAAATTGTTCATATTATTTTTTATATAACAAATAGGCTAAAAAGTTTTTGGTCTAGCTACTTAAAACACTTTTTTTTTTCAAAATTCGACTATATTCATTAACATAGTCTCCTTCAAGAGCGATACAATTAGTCCAACGCTTTTCTAACATTTCTCAGGATTTAGTTTCGACGATAAGTTCTTCATTGAAGCCAAATCTTTTTCCCGCAAGCATTTTTTGAGGTCTACGAATAGATAATAGTCGCTGGGAGCTAAATCTGGAGAATACGGTGGATGAGGAAGCAATTCGAACTTCAATTTATACAATTTTGCCATCGAAACCATTCACTTGTGACACGATGCATTATCTTGACGAAAGAGCACTTTTCTTTGCGATTTCTGCCTTCAAACGCACCAATAACTTTGTATAATATTCGCTATTGATGGTTTTCCCCTTCTCAGTATAGTCGATAAAAACTATTTCATGCGCATCCTAAAATACAGAGATCAAGACCTTCCCAGCCGACTGTTGTGTCTTTGGTCAATTCGAGCGGCTTTCACCGGTTGCTGTCTACTCAGCTGACTGCCAATTTGATTTCGGTATGAAGTGGTGGATCCATATTTCATCCATTGTCACATATTATATGAAAAAATCCTTTTTATTGCGCTTAAACAGGTCCAAACAGCGCTCAGAATCATCAACACGTTGTTGTTTTTGGTCCACTGTGAGCACACGCACATGCAAAATCAACACGTTCTTTCGTTATCTTTAGGGTGTCAGCTATCTCACGCAATTTCACTTTACGGTCATCCAAAACTCTATGGATTTTTTTGATCTTTTCCGGTGTAACCACCTCATTTGGGCGTCCAGAGCGTTCAGCATCATTTGTATCTGTATGACCGCGTTTAAGTTCAGAATATCAGTAAATTATGAGTGATTTTCCAGGGGCAGAATCCTCGTAACACTTATCAAGCCATTGCTTTGCTTGAATAGTATTTTTTCCCATCAAAAAACAGTGTTTAATTAGCACACGAAATTCGATTGTCACTAAAACCATCGTAACTTGTTAACTAATCGTCAAAATGTCATGAAATTTTCACACGTATTGTTTAAAGGTGGGTACTTCCTAGAGATCATATGGATTTTTTGAAAAGGGTGACTTCTATGCGTCAGACTAAAAACTTTTCAGCCTACATGTTATGTTACTGACAAAGTGTATAATTCGGGTATTCTATAGAATGCCGGGCTCGTTTAGGCAATGTATGAAATATTCTCTTTTTCTTTAACTGTTATATACTTCGCCTAGGTAATCTTACATATAGAATGCCTAGGAATTCTACAGAATACCGATAAGAGATTAGGTAAAGTGTAAAATGAAAGACAAGTTACCATAATACCGAACGTACGGGCGGCAATGTGTGTAGTAGATATCGAAAACAATAAGCATTAACTGTTATTCGTATTGCGGGTGGCGGGGAGCGCGGTAGAGGTGAAGTCAATACGTTATATCATGAACTAACTTGAACTAAGCTGAACTAACAGGAGAGGAGAAGGTTATATGTACTTCCAAGTGTCACAACAGTTCATCGTGCAATAAATAAGTATATAATAAAATACAAAATTAACAATATTAAGACTATCAACAAGGAATGCGTAGGGAAATGAAATTAGAGACTTCGGCAATCCTTGAAACATCAAATGCTGGTTTTATTTATAAAAGAAATACCTATTGTTTTTTTAATAACCTTTGTAAGTGAAGAGAATCGAAAAGGTTGGGAAGAAGAAAGGAGGTTATTGTTGTGCCGTTGAGAATTGCAAAAATAAGTCAAACTGTACGCGGGGCGTTAGTTTCTTCTTCTTCCCTGAAAGGTAAGTGATTTAATTAAAGAATATCAATTGCGTAAGAAATCGTACGCGGATAAATTGGTTTATTTTGGTTATAGGGCAAAGATTTGGCTTGTAGCAACTAAACGCGTCATTAATTGTCCAATTGAAAATTTGTGAAAAAAATACAAAATATGCGCCTCACATTTTCCTCAGAAAATGTTTAAGAATGATTTGAAAAATCGTTTATTCGACCATGCTTATCCAGATGTTAATATAGGATCAGAGTTGGATATTTTAGAAAACCATGTAGATCAATTAACAAGAGATCTATCACACCAAACACAACACTGCTTAGAAAAGAATGCTCTTATTTTAGAAGATGTTGACAACTTAGTAATGAAAATATGTCTTTATTTCACGGTACATTAAACGCTGGTTTTATTTATAAAAGAAATACCTATTGTTTTTTTTTAATAACCTTTGTAAGTGAAGAGAAAAGGTTGGGAAGAAGAAAGGAGGTTATTGTTGTGCCGTTGAGAATTGCAAAAATAAGTCAAACTGTACGCGGGGCGTTAGTTTCTTCTTCTTCCCTGAAAGGTAAGTGATTTAATTAAAGAATATCAATTGCGTAAGAAATCGTACGCTGATAAATTGGTTTATTTTGGTTATAGGGCAAAGATTTGTCTTGGAGCAACTAAACGCGTCATTAATTGTCCAATTGAAAATTTGTGAAAAAAATACAAAATATGCGCCTCACATTTTCCTCAGAAAATGTTTAAGAATGATTTGAAAAATCGTTTATTCGACCACGCTTATCCAGATGTTAATATAGGATCAGAGTTGGATATTTTAGAAAACCATGTAGATCAATTAACAAGAGATCTATCACACCAAACACAACACTGCTTAGAAAAGAATGCTCTTATTTTAGAAGATGTTGACAACTTAGTAATGAAAATATGTCTTTATTTCACGGTACATTAAACGCTGGTTTTATTTATAAAAGAAATACCTATTGTTTTTTTTAATAACCTTTGTAAGTGAAGAGAAAAGGTTGGGAAGAAGAAAGGAGGTTATTGTTGTGCCGTTGAGAATTGCAAAAATAAGTCAAACTGTACGCGGGGCGTTAGTTTCTTCTTCTTCCCTGAAAGGTAAGTGATTTAATTAAAGAATATCAATTGCGTAAGAAATCGTACGCTGATAAATTGGTTTATTTTGGTTATAGGGCAAAGATTTGGCTTGTAGCAACTAAACGCGTCATTAATTGTCCAATTGAAAATTTGTGAAAAAAATACAAAATATGCGCCTCACATTTTCCTCAGAAAATGTTTAAGAATGATTTGAAAAATCGTTTATTCGACCATGCTTATCCAGATGTTAATATAGGATCAGAGTTGGATATTTTAGAAAACCATGTAGATCAATTAACAAGAGATCTATCACACCAAACACAACACTGCTTAGAAAAGAATGCTCTTATTTTAGAAGATGTTGACAACTTAGTAATGACAATATGTCTTTATTTCACGGTACATCAAACGCTGGTTTTATTTATAAAAGAAATACCTATTGTTTTTTTTTTAACTTTAAAAATGTTTAGTTCAGATTAGTTCAAGTTAGTTTAGGTTAGTTCAGATTAGTTAATGTCATAATGTGTTGACTCCACCCTCACCGCACTCCCCCGCTATCCGCAACACGGGTAACACTAGGGTTAAAAAGTTTTTGGTCTGACACATAGATGTCGCCTTTTCCAAAAAATCCATGATTTTTAGGAAGTACCAACCTTTAAAACGATGCGAGTCAAAAGTTCATGACATTTCGACAATTAGTTTACTAGAGACAGTGGTTTTAGTGACGCTACTTTTGATATTCCCAAAACAATAGAAAAAATCGAATTTCGTATGTTGATTAAACACTGTTTTTGATAGAAAAAATTTGGTGCAAGCAAAGCAATGATTTGATAAGTGTTACGGGGACGCTGCCCCTGGAAAATCACTTATCATTTACTGGTATGCTGAATTTAAACACGATGATACAAATGATGCTGAATGCTCTGGACGCCCAAATGAGATGGTTACACCGAAAAACATAAAAAAAATCCACAAAATTGTTTTGAATGACCATAAAGTGAAATTGCGTGAGATAGCTGACACCCTAGATATAAAAAGAACGTGTTGGTCATATTTTGCATGAACATTTGGGCATGAGAAAGCTCTGTTCGAAATGGGTACCACGTTCGCTCACAGTGGACCAAAAACAACAACGTGTTGATGATTCTGAGCGCTGTTTGGACCTGTTTAAGCCCAATAAAAAGGATTTTTTCATACGAAATGTGACAACAGATGAAATATGGATCCACCACTACACACCGGAATCAAATCGGCAATCAGCTGAGTGGACAGCAGCCTCTGTATTTTGGGATGCGCATGGAATAATTTTCATCGAGGATGCTGAGAAGGGAAAAAACATCAATAACGAATATTGTATAAAGTGATTGGTACATTTGAAGGCAGAAATCGCAAAGAAACGGCCACAAAGGAAGAATAAAAAAGGGCTCTTTCATCAAGACAATGCACCGTGTCACAAGTCAATGGTCACGATGGCAAAATTGCATGAATTAAAGTTCGAATTGCTTCCTCATCCACCATATTCTCCAGATTTCGCCCTCAGCGACTATTATCTATTCGCAGACCTTAAAAAAATGCTCGCAGGAAAGAGATTTGGCTCCAATGAAGCAGTCATCGCAGAAACTGGGGCCTATTTTGAAGGCAAAGACAAATCCTTCTAAAAGAAAGTTATAGAAATGTTAAAAAAGCGTAGGACTGATTGTATTGCTCTTGGAGGAGATTATATTGATGAATAAAGTCGAATTTTGCAAAAAAAAATGTGTTTTAAGTAGCTAGACCAAAAACTGTTCAGCCTACGTGTTAGTTTATGTAACATTTGAATAATTTATCAGTGAAATAATATTATAAATTACAGAACACAACAACAATGTCCAAATGACAATAAAATAAATGCAATTTGGCCTTGTTTTAGTAACCTATTTATTTGTTAAACGGTAATAAAGGTACGTAACAAATCACTAAATAACGTTAAAGTAGATGCAGTGAGTACTCCTTTTAATGGCATAATTATTCTGTATTAAGACAAACACGGGAACCTTAAATATTAAAGGAAGAAGCGCTTGACCAATATTATTTATTTAAAGGATGCTGTGTAGGTGGTTTCGACTCAATCAGACTGTAATGTACTTTTTGTTTTAAATTCAAGAGTGGAACTAATGCGGGCTTTACGTCGGTGATCGATTTTATGGTTGGCTTTTGTTTTCACATCACGGATGCGGCGTTACATCCATGATATTACATAAAAATTTTTTACACCTGATATTGTATTGTGGAACCACATCACCGTAAAAATGAGTAGTAAGATGATAACAATAGCCCGCAGTCAAAAAGTTAATTTATTTTCTTATTTTCTCGCCGCGCCGTCGAATCACTGCAGGATGAACGAATATAATTTTGAAATAACCCAACAAGACGGTAGTAGTACTATTTTATTATATCATTAAATTTTATATTTTAAGTAAACTTCAATATTTCCATCGCTGATCGTCAGAACCTAAAAATATCCTTCGTTTCAGAAATTATACAGTCAGTTCAAAAAATCTCCACACACCACCTGCTTTCTATATTATTTTTCTGTTATGTTTAACTAATTAATTGGAACTATGAGAAAACATGCTTAAATTAATATTTGAAACTTAACCAACGGGGATTAGTATTAAAAACTACTACGGAACATTTTATTTAGAAGTTACATCATTGTTATAAAAATGTAAACAAAATTAATGTCAAAGTCAAAAGTCTCCATACACTTAACAATTACCAATAATAGTTTGACGGAGTTTAACCACAGTAAACATACTACAGTAGCGAAACTGAGTTCCAGTTTGGTTACGAGATTTTGACGGCGCGTGCGTCGACGGGTCCTTTTTCAAAATGGCCGCTCAGTGTCTACAGCTGATCTCGGAATGTCTCTTTGGAAATATATTGTCTATCGTTTCTTGATGTGACTGCAGTTTATATGAATATAAAGACAGAAGGAAGAGAGAGTTTGTAGAAAATGAGAATTAATAACGTTTGTAAGTGAAGAGAATCGAAAAGGTTGAGAAGAAGAAAGGAGGTTATTGTTGTGCCATTGAGGATTGCAAAAATAAGTCAAACTGTACGCGGGGCGTTAGTTTCTTCTTCTTCCCTGAAAGGTAAGTGATTTAATTAAAGAATATCAATTGCGTAAGAAATTGTACGCGGATAAATTGGTTTATTTTGGTTATAGGGCAAAGATTTGGCTTGTAGCAACTAAACGCGTCATTAATTGTCCAATTGAAAATTTGTGCAAAAAATACAAAATATGCGCCTCACATTTTTCTCAGAAAATGTTTAAGAATGATTTGAAAAATCGTTTATTCGACCATGCTTATCCAGATGTTAATATAGGATCAGAGTTGGATATTTTAGAAAACCATGTAGATCAATTAACAAGAGATCTATCACACCAAACACAACACTGCTTAGAAAAGAATGCTCTTATTTTAGAAGATGTTGACAACTTAGTAATGACAATATGTCTTTATTTCACGGTACAAGAAAAATAGCATTAGGTATTACGTATGTTAAAATTAAATTAATTTAGTCCTTAAAAAACATCTTTAATCACAAATTTACTTGAAAAATTATGTAAATAAAACTTTAACCTCAAACAGTGACGTTTAACTTTGACAGAGTTTTAAATTTTTGGATGAGGTTATTAAAAACTGAAGTTGAATATGAAGAATTCCATCAAATACCTTCCTATCAAGTTTTTCACCTGTATTCATTTATTTTCTAACAAAGTGCTCCATTCTTTTTGTTTTTTTTTTTATATTACTCATGCTGCATTAACTTTTATATTACTCATGCTGTATGTTATTAAATAACAAATCAAAAATTTTCAAACATTTCTATATCTATGATTTTGAATGATAAAACTTTGTACAACTTTATTTGTATTTCAAATCTCGCGCTGGTCCACTTTTAACATGGCGGATTGCCACGTGACCTTCTGAAAACGAACCTGATTCCCCCCTATGCGGTTATTCTTGAGTTTCGCTACTGTATAGTGTGTTTACTGTGGTTTAACGGAAAATAGCAACTTCGTTTACACTAATATTTAATGGGACCGCCGTTGGCCTTGATAATCTCCTGTAACCTTTTTGTCATGCTTGCAACCAGCTTTCTAGTAACTTCTGCTGGCATGTTCCTCCCATTCATTCAATATTCTGTTTTTTAATTCTCCGCTGTATGAAACATTATGTTTTCGAACGCGCCGTTTAAGTGCCTCCCATAAATGCTCGATGGGGTTAACATCAGGTGATTGCGGAGGTATATGAAGCTCCTGTTGCACATTATGTATCATCCATTCTCGCACCAAGTTTGCGGTATGTTTCGAATCATTGTCCTGTTGAAAAATGTAGCTTCTTTCGAATGCTAATATTTGGACACTTTCTCTTAAATTGTCTCACAAAATGTTCAGATAAACATGCTGATCCATGGTATCATTAATAAATTGTAAATTTCCAACCCCTTCAGCGGACATGCATCCCCAAAGCAGAACACTACCACCCCTTGTCCCACCGTGGAACAATTGTTTTTATATCGAATGCGGTATTCTTCTTTCTCCAAACTTTAGTTCTGCCATCAGACCCAAAAAGGTTAATTTTAGTTTCATCACTAAAGTTTATGGATTCCCAAAATTCGTATGAAGGTATTCCCTAGCCAAAGCTAACCGCTTTTTGCGATTAGCTTCCAAAATTAACGGCTTCTTCCTGGCTGCACACCCCTTATAGCCTGCCCTTTCTCATTTCTCACTATTTGTGAACAGACAATTTTCAAAAATAGTTCCCGTACTTCTGTCTGTCTGTCTGTCTGTCACACCCGATTTTCTCCGAAACTATTTGTCGTAGAAAGTTGAAATTTGATAATAATATAGGAACTGATGGCCTCATCAAAGCCGTGTAGTTTTGAAAGTCAAATTTTGACTTAAGGGGTTTGTTTTGGGGGGTGAAATCGGAAGTGAAAAAAACATTTTTAGTAGGTCAGCGAGTGTGGTGTCAAATGAAAGCTTGTGAAAACATGAGTAATATATATATATATATATATATATATATATATATATATATATATATATATATATATATATATATATTTAATGTAATACTTGCGCACACTTTTCTTTGTATTATTTTAAAAAAATCGCTGTCCCTCCACCTTATCTCGAAAAATACTGATCAAAAAATTTTGATAAAATTCTGGAATATTCTCCAGGGGTGTAGATTGAATGAAAATTAAAACGAGTGCATTAGCTTTAATAATTTATCTGGTATATAAATTTGCTTTTAAAAGCAATCAACGTACGGGACACTAATTGTGCGAGTTCAACTTGCACTTGACCGGTTATTAATACTACTTTGAGAACCCACTGCAAAATTACTAGCAACAAGTGACAGAATATAAAGTATGCCGAAAATTATTCATTTGTTGTCAGTTTAACAAGCAATAGCTAACTTGATAAAATACGGCTGATTATAACTTGTTTTTTTCAATGAGGTAATTTCTAAATAAAATGTTCCGTAGTTGTTTTTATACTAATCCTCGTTGGTTAAGTTTCAAATATTAATTCAAACATGTTTTCTCAAAGTTCCAATTAATCATAAAAATAGTATAGAAAACAGCTGGTGTATGGAGACTTTTTGACTGACTATATATCTAAGTCCGTTTTTTTATATGCCAAATCAAAGGGGAACAATTACCTCGCCTGTTTAAAGTTCTTAATAATTTGATGTTGATAATATTAAAATTTCAATACGAAAATTTCTTTTATTAGGTCAAAAATATAAATACATAGCTTAAAAACAAAAAAATATTTAAGAACAAATAGGTTGTACTGTATATCTAATTCAAAAACGTTATCTAAATTGTTCCAATATCGCAATAATTTGACAGGGAACAGAAAAAGGCTGCTCAAAAGTTAAAAAATATATAATTTTGTATAAAGTACAAACACACGATGTTTCTTTGGATATGCTTCAATAACTCCAGCTCTAAAATTTTTTCTAAAAGTTATGATGAAATAAGAAATGATTTTAGGAATATTTTAAAGAAATAATAAAGATCAAGTTACCAATATCCCTGTATATCTAACTAATATAATAAAGAAGAAAAGTTTGTATTTGTTTGTCGGAGGTAATATCTGAAACTACCAATCTGATTTTAAAAAATCTTTTACTGGTAGGTAGCCTGGACTTTTGAGAAGGACATAGGCTATATTGGGGGTAGGATAAAAATGTAATAGATAAATAATAAATATGTAATTTCTAATCTAATATAGGCAGCAAAGTATACAATGGATTGTATATTTGATTGCCAACGTTAACCCTCGGCCGATTATTGTGCCATCTATATATTAGTAGTCCAAGTTTCGAAATAAGCAATTTTTCATATCCATATCCTAAACAACACGAATAATATAAGAATTTTCTTACAAAACATACTATACAGCATTCCTATATATGTATATAGGAGTGGTATATTCTTATATTTAAATGTTTTGTGACAAAATTCTTGCTTGAATGTATAGAAATAGAAGATTTACAACTAACAATATCTAAACTACCGCAAACTCCCATGTATTTTCATATGGGCCTCAAATCTGCATGTTTTGTGCTATTTTTGAATCCCACTCCGGTGTATATGCGCATGCGCATGGGTGAAACACTGTTGCCAATTCTGTGTAAAGAAGTAGTTTTTCGGCTATTTAGGGTATGGTTAGTGTAAAATGGAGTTAGGTTAGATGTCAAAAAACGTTATGAGACAGTATTGCCAACTCTATGTGAAGTAGTATTTTTTCGACTGAAGTTGATCATCGTCGTGGAGGTGTGTGTGTGTGTGTGTGTGTGTGTGTGTGTGTGTGTGTGTGTGTGTGTGTGTGGTGTTGGTTGTAGGTCAAGCTGGGGTTAATGTTGGTTGAGCAAAAGTTATTATGATGATGGGGGGTATTCTAGATTCCGTTAGGATTGTCTTGGTTATTTTTAGTGTGTAATGAGGGTAGACTAGATGTGAAAAAGGCGTTAATGAAGTTAGTAGTTTTTTTATAAAAAGTTTGTCAAAGAGACATTAAAAGAGTCAAAAGGTTGTTTTTTGAAAAAAAAGGTGGTTAAAAAGAGATTAAAGACCTAATATAAGGTGTTTTTTTGTTAAAAAGGTTGTCAAAAAAGCCTAATATGGGTTCTTTTTCGTTGAAAAGTAGCGGCATTTGTTAGCAACTCGCTGAACAATTCCTCTATCAGTCTGTGGAGTTGAGCAGCTTCCAGCAGAGGGCAGATGCGCTTTCAAAACTAGGCGTACGTCAATCAAAGGTGCAAATTATTTGTATCTTAGTTGAATGGTTTATACTGACTATTAATTTAAGTTAGGTTTAAGTTTTAAGGCACGTTTTCGTGATGTGATTTGTATGTCAGTAGTAACTTATATGTTATTTTTGTTCAACTAAAAATATGTAAAGTCTTTTTTTTATATCCCTAGTCAAGGTCAAATTCTTGGAGGGACCGATTGCTAGCCTGTCAAGCCTAGCAGAAGTATCTAAAAATTTTATATTTGAAATTTGATTTTGCTAGTCAATGGTATTACGTCAAAACAATTTTATTTCATCAAGAACTACTTTAAAATAGCTTAAAAACCCAAAAAAATGGAAAATTTTCCAAGGAACGGGGACATTTTTTAAGAGAAGAACATTACATAGACAATATTTTGTACAGCTAAAAGCCATTTAAAATCAAAATCTATCATTGACTAAACATTTTCTGTAAGTGAAAACTTAAGAGTTTGTAAGAGATCTGCTTCAGAACAATAACGTAAATAAATTAAAGTATTATTAATACCTTTTCAAGACCCTGCTTATTAACTCTAGCTTATTTATATTGCTTATTTGATACAATGTTTAAGTTAACCCCTAAATTTAAAAATATTTCAGCAAAATTGAAAATTACAATATAACATGTTGTACTGAAGCTAAAAAAATTTAGCAAAAAAAAACGAACTATATGTACGTCTATCAAACACAGAATATCTTGGTTTGCTGAACTCAGACCATGGCAGTAGAAATATAAACTGATCAATATGCGGGAACTAATGCGTACGAAACACGCAAAGTATAAATGGTAGATGGATGAGTATGTATATGTTGTGAATGTACAAGATGTATGTATGCAACAGCAAAAAAAAAACCGGCCAAGTGCAGTACTTTTCCAGATAAGGTGGGGACAGCGATTTTTTGCAACTTTTTATGCTTTCATTTGACACCCTACTCGATGACCTGGTAAAAAATCCCCTTCCAAAACTAACCCCTTAAGTCAAAATTTAACTTTCAATTCCTATATTAGTGACAAATTTCAACTTTCTATGTCAAATAGTTTCGTAGCAAATCGGGTGTGACAGACGGACAGACAGAAGTGATCCTATAAGTATTCCGCACACAAAAAAGAACTTAATCTAAAATAAAACTGGAAAAATACAATACAATACAAATACAAATTTATCAACAGTATTTCCCTAGCGAGGGAAATAAAAATCCAACTTTCAAGTACCTGAGCTAAATCGATTGTGAACGCTATTCACCAAACAACCATATACAACACTGAATAAATTATGACATAAATAAAACCCTAATTAACAACTGAGTCAATCGGAGTCGGAACTCAAAATACCCCGAAAGGACATTAGAAGCACAGTAAACACACTATACAGTAGCGAAACTCAAGTATAATCGCATAGGAAAATCGGGTTCGTTTTCAGAAGGTCACGTGCCAATCCGCCATGTTAAAAGTGGACCAGCGCGAGATTTGAAATACAAATAAAGTTGTGCAAAGTTTTATCATTCAAAATTATAGATATAGAAACGTTTGAAAATTTTTGATTTGTTATTTAATACAGCATGAGTAATATAAAAGTTAACGCAGCATGAGTAATATAAAAGTTAACGCAGCATGAGTAATATAAAAAAAAAAACAAAAAGAATGGAGCACTTTGTTAGAAAAGAACTGAATACAGGTGAAAAACTTGATAGGAAGGTATTTGATGGAATTCTTCATATTCAACTACAGTTTTTGATAACCTTATCCAAAAATTCAAAAGTCTATCAAAGTTAATCGTCACTGTTTGAGGTTAAAGTTTTATTTACATCATTTTTCAAGTAAATTTGTGATTAAAGATGTTTTTTTTTTAAAGACTAAATTAATTTAATCTTAATTGTCATTACTAAGATGTCAACATCTTCTAAAATAAGAGCATTTTTTTCTAAGTAGTGTAGGGTTGTGTTGTTTGGTGTGATAGATCTCTCGTTAATTAAAAAACACTGTATCTACTTTTTTGGTACTTATTTTTCCTTAAACTACAAAACTATATTGTGTAACTTCGAGAAAGGTTAATATAATATTATTAATGAATTATGAACGTATATGTATAGACCTCTATTTTCTATGTGAATGATTCTTAGAGGTTCTATACCTTTTTGTGTTCTGTTATCTCTATTGCTTTTTGATAATGTAATTAACACTTGCTTTTATTTACGATGAATTAATATTTAGATCAAAGAGTGAATACAGTAATTTTCTAATTATAGTTACATACAGTACTTAGTTATGACCAAGCTGATTTGTCAATTACAACTATATTGGGAATGTGGAATCTTTGGCACAATGACACTACTCAGTATATATCACCACTACACCAAACACTTTATTTTTGCACTCGACGCGCGTTTCGCTAACCATATTTATTAGCTTCATTAGGAGAAATGATTGACTCATATATACCGAGTATTGTCAATTACAGTTTAAAAGGAAAATAACTATATTTAATTTATAGTATAGGTATACAACAATAGAAATAAGTTCTTTATAGGAGGAATATTAATAACAGGTAACTAAATCTTTAAAATTTTAATAGTAACCATAATTACCATCAAAATGGACTTCGATTAGGTGTACTGTCCATTTCACGAACTTATTTTCAAAATATTTTACCCTCCGCCACACATCGTCTGACAAAATCATATTACAAAAATTTCTTTGGAATCACATTAAAATTTTTCTTATTTTAATAGCATATTTGATTCAATAATCCATTTATATCAGTTATTTCAATAATCCCATTCCCCAGTGGTTTTGTGATCTCAACACGACACTTAATATTTAAACTTTCAAACCCAGCTTATAAGAAAATAACATATACTGTCTAAAATTTGAAAATAATAAATATGTTGTTATAGGTTCTGTATTCCTTACAATATATTCACAGAAATTTTTGAAAGATTGGCATGAAAAAGGAGCAATGTAATTTATAGAGAAAAATAGAAAAAAAAAGTCACTTTCAGAGTATTAATTGTAGTTGCAATTAAACAGTGTTAAATTTATCAGGTTTATTATTACAAAAGGTGTGTCAAACAATTCAGATGAAGTTATTGAAAACTAGAAACCTCTTGAGAATACACCTTTTAGAAAAAAATAATATGTTTTATTTATAATTTATCAAATATAAATAGTTTTAAATAACTGAATACTAGTTTACACAAAAATAAATCTTTTTGAAAACCAGAATTTGGAGGATTATTTATTAATCATAAAAAAATTACACAGGCACACAAAAAAAGTTTTTTCACTACCGAACAGATCGCTATACCTATATGTATTTTTGGGCGCTGAAACCGAATCCGAGGTCAGAATTGAGCAATCACGTCAGGATTTTTAAATAACCAGCCGAACTAAGTTTAGAAATAAATTTCAAGCTTTAATGACCAAATCACTCTATCAATACGAACGTTTTATTAAATCAATCAAGGTTCCCTGGAAGGCCGTCTCTTGAGCAAATACGCCTAAACAAAATGTACATTAGTAATGATAATATTGTTTCATGCATATGTATTTTTTCAAAAATGCATTTAAGATAGTGAAAAGTTGTCTTGTGAAAGCAAGCAATAGAGATTTATTAAAATAATCAACAACTCCAACAACTTTAATCGCATACCATGATTTCTATGAAATCATAGTTTGAACTAAAAACAGAGGAACTGCAAAAAAAAATCATTAATGCAGCAACTTAAACTTTGACGGATAATACTGTTGATGATTACATGTGATGTAAATAAAGCATAATTAAATTTAGTTATGATTTAGAATAATAGTCTTAGCGCGCCCTGAATGAGTTAGAAATTTCTTATTTGCAAATTTTAGAGCATAAAAAAGTGTGACTCGAGCAAATAATTTCTGAAAATAATTATATGGAATATTGCAATTCTCAACGGCACAACAATAACCTCCTTTCCCCATGATTATATAAATTGTTTCTCAACCTTTTCGGCTCTCTTCACTTACAAACGTTTTTAATTCTCTTTTTCTACAAACTCTCTTTTCCTTCTGTCTTTATATTCATATAAACTGCAGTCACATCAAGAAACGATGGACAATATATTTCCAAAGACACATTCCGAGATCGGATGTAAACACTGAGCGGCCATTTTGAAAAAGGACCCGTCGACGCACGCACCGTCAAAATCTCGTCACAAAATTGGAGCTCAGTTTCGCTACTGTAGTATGTTTACTGTGTTAGAAGTCTTAACAACAGGTCAAATCCGGTTTCCTCTTCACTGGGTGTTCTCAAGGAAATGTTGCATTCGTCCTGAAAATTTATCCTCGGTCTTATTTTTTTAAGAATTTATATCATCCTTTAAACTTTATCCACCTCTGTGAGCTACACACACCATCCGCTAGATAAGCAGTATTCTATAATTTCGCAATAACATACAATAAATTGTACCTCTGCTTGTAAAAGCCTAAAATTTAATAGCATACCTGCCCTCCATCTTGACCATAAATAACCCCCCCAATTTATTGTATCTTACGGCGATGTTACGCCAGTACTGCAATAAGTACTTCGAGTTATGTTCTCTCGTTTGCCGATTTTAGCTTGGCTGATGAACAGTAATACAACGAAACGGGTCTCAAGATGGAGAATAGTGGTCACTGCCGAAAAATGGACTTTGCTCATTTTTAGTAGACGATATAGATTTTGATTACTGGGTTAGAACCCTAACAAACAAGCTACCTAGCGGAAATTGTTAGTAACAACTCCAACAAGTTTATCGGTCTATGGCCATAAACAGGTGTGCTTTTAAATTTTAGGCTTCTACAAGCCAGAGATACAATTTGTTTTATCTTACTGGGATGTAACGCCGGTACTTCGAGTCTGGCTCTCTCGTTTGTCGTACCTAGCTCGGTTGATGAGCCGTAATAAGGCGAGACGCATCCTGAGATGGATTAATAGATGAGAGAACAGTGGTCACTGTTGAAATATGAACTTTGTTAATATGATTTAGATTAGTATAATAAAAATAAAATTAAATTTTTAAGTGCATTCTTATACTCTCCTATTTAAAATGCAACTTATAAAGACTGAAGAAAATTTCATTAGTATTCAAGTTTATTAGCATTTGCGTTGCAGAACTAATAATCAGAAATTGAAAATTTTCTACCTTTTGACAGAAAAATAACAATCCTAGCACGAACTGCTGTTCAATTAGTTAATAATGCATTAGCTCACGCCATAAACTTCTATGAAAATTTAATGAGGGCTGTCTGAGGGTTGGTAAGACCTGGGGGTGAATATTAAAAAGATATTACTTCTAAGCAAACCTAAACTTTTAAAAATCAATTAAGAAATTTTGGTGACTAGCCTTCCGAATTTACATTATTTCCTTAAACAAGAATTTTACAAAAGTCATAAAGCCATTGTTGGTATTTTACAATCATCTCTATAGTTTAGGGATTGAGTTTTAAAAATTTATATTCATATTGTCCTTTTAAATTGGAACAAGATTCATCCAATCATTGGTGTAAATATTTATTAAAAACTTCTAGAAACTTTTCTAATCCGGCGGTAAATAAAAAGGTTATAAATTTTAAGATTATGGACCAGATGAAACGGAAAAACCCAGCTATCCGTGTGTCTCTTTAAGTCTAATATTATTTTTTCGTCCATCCTAAGTAATATAATAGTCAGAGATTCTACAAGGTTTAACAAATATAAATTCTCGTTTCGAACACCGTTGCAAAATATATTAAGCTTTATACGCAAAAGACTGTTGTCGTGAAATCATTGTTTTTAGGATACTATCGCACGAAGCATTATCTTCGAGATTAGAAAATTAAATAAGCGCGGAGAAGTACAAGCCAAAAATTTATATTGAGCTGTGTCCACCAAACTGCAATGCAGTGTAATAATCGGATTCTCCCTGTGATGCAAACCGCAACCCGCAACTCTTCATATGGTTAGGATGTTTGTAAATTTCCATTGAATCCCTAACCTTTTATTTATAGAAACTAAAGATTGAGGCAAGCACTTTAGTTTTTCATATTATGATGTTTTATCCCATAGAACGTTGCTGTTGGGTTACAGCTGATAGCAAAATTTGTTTTTTTTTTTGTATTTTTTAATTATAATAGATATTGATATTCCAGTTTCTGCCAAATTTTATAAATACCTTTCGTTTGTTAAGGAATTGTGTTTTGATGATCTCAAGCATTTCCAAGTTTCTTATGAATTTTTCAGTTTTACCATGTTCTTCTTCTTCTTATAATTTATCAGTAGTACCATGTTCATTGGCTAAAACTACACTATCTACTAGTGAACCATTATTGCTATCTTGTCTGAAAGTTTTGTTTTTAACACAATTATAACGACATCTTAGATGTAAGTCAGTGTAGTGTCCATTGCTTGTTAGAATTTCATTTCTGTGTTTCGTTGATATCAGATGGTCATTACATATTGATAGAACTAGAGGTACTAATGATGATAGTATGTAGGCTGTAGCCTAATAAAGAGAATAGGATGGTTTTGAGACCGCCGTTGCTGTAGTTACTTCCATACCTACAAATTAATGAAACCATAAATTTAAGTAAATTTTAGATTCATTTTTTGATAGTCCTTGGGATTAATACCACAACTTTCATTTTTTTAGTTTTCTATACATTTTCATTACAATTTGCAAATGGTATAAGTCTTAATTGTAAGTAAATCGTTACAGAAGTTTGCACTATTTCTCATAAGCAATATTGCATGTTTATTATGTATGCAGAAAACTGATAATTGATTTATTTTTATGTTTTATTTAATTGTGGGATATTTAAAAAAATCTTAATTTTTTTAAATTTTATGGAAATTCAATAATAAAGAACTGTTGTTTGCAGAATATAAATACAGGTTGTTCTCTAACTCGCAACATTATTTGCAGCAGGTTATAGTACTCACGAGAATAACACTATACAAAAGTTGCATAATAGAGAAAGTAAAGCCCTAAAAAATTTTTTTTTACGTCTCTAAATCTTTAGTCAGCAAGGAATCTAAATAAAATTTAAATAATTATTCACTACATAACATAGGTATACAAATAATTTTTTTCCTTAAAGATGGAAATTGTTTTAATATAACAGAAAAATTAACAAATATCTTATTATTGGTTTAATGGTTTAATGTTGTTATTAATAAGTAAACTTGTCATCAATTAAATTTAATTTTCTTTTAAAAAAATCTATCTATGAAAGCCTATCAAAAATTTAATAAAAAAACAAGATGGCCCTAATTTTTATACGAGATTTTAGTAATTGTTCTTTATATATTGTTTTAATTTGAATTAACTTTGCTTGTTCTTACTGCGCTTTTAGATATCCTACAAAAAAAAATCATTTTTTAAAAAATTATTTCATATTTTTATTGTATTTTACTGCTACAAAAAAATGAAAAACTGTACATATTATACGGGGGCTCATAAATAAGATTTGCGAAGGATCCAAAAATTTCTAACTAGGCCACTAATTCTTACATTTACGAAACACTTATGGGATCTCCTCGGTGTCCGTCTTCATACCCGATTTTCTCTGAAACTATTTGACATAGAAAACTGATATTTGGCACAAATATAGGAGTGGATGACCCGACCCAATCAGAGTTTAGTTTTGGGAGGTGAAATCAAAAGTGGAAAAAAAAATTTACCAAGTCATCGAGTAGGGTGTCAAATGAAAGCTTGTAAAAACACGAGTTCAAAAATATACAGTCAGTCCAAAAAGTCTCCATACACCACCTGCTTTCTATACCATTTTTCTATTATTTTTAACTAATTCATTGGAACTATGAGAAAATATGTTTAAATTAATATTTGAAACCTAAACAACGAGGATTAGTTTTTAAAACAACTACGGAACATTTTATTTAGAAATTACATCATTATTATAGAAATGTAAACAAAATTAATGTCCAAAAAGTCTCCATACACTTAACAATTACCAATAATAGTTTGATGAAGTTTAACGGAAAATAATAACTTCGTTTAAACTAATATTTAGTGAGACCGCCGTTCGCCTTGATAACCTCCTGTAACCTTTTGGTCATGCTTGCAACCAGCTTTCTAGTAACTTCTGCTGGCATGTTCTCCCATTCGTTCTTCTTCTCTATTTGAAACATTATGTTTGCGAACGCGCCGTTTAAGTTCCTCCCATAAATGCTCGATGAGGTTAACATCGGGTGGTTGCGGAGGTGTATGAAGCTGCTGTCGCACTTTATGGATCATCCATTCTCGCACCAAGTTTGCGGTAGGTTTCGGATCATTGTCCTGTTGAAAAATGTATCTTTTTTCGAGTGCTAACTTTTGGACACTTTCTCTGAAATTGTCTCTCAAAATGTTCAGATAAATATGCTGATCCATGGTGCCATTAATAAAATGTAAATTTCCAACCCCTCCAGCGGACATGCTTCCTCAAAGCCGGGCACTGCCACCCCCTTGTCTCACTGTGGAACAAATGTTTTTAATATTGAATGCGGTATTCTTCTTTCTCCAAACTTTAGTTCTGCCATCAGACCCAAAAAGGTTAATTTTAGTTTCATCACTAAAAATTACGGATTCCCAAAATTCAGGATGTTTAGTAACGTATTCCCTAGCAAAAGGTAACCGCTAGCTGCACACCCCTTATAGCCTTCCCTGTGTAAACAATTTCGAAAACAGTTCCTGTACTTCTTTTAATTTTGTTACACTTTTCTTGGGATCTATAATTATTTGTCTAACAATACTGGCCATTTTCACGTGGAGTAAGTTTCTTGGGACGACCGGAGCGTGGTCGAATTTTATAGGAACCCGTTGGTTTATACCGGTTTACAATGTACTAAGCATGCATGCGACTTTTTAACAATTTTTCTTATATTTCTGTACGATTTTCCATCTTTCCGCAAATCAGTTGTGATCCTTCGAACTTGAAATGGAGTTTCACAATTACTCTCGCTCATTTTTAACACTACTTTGAAAACCCACTGCAAAATTACTAGCAACAAGTGACAGATTATAAAGTACGGTCGAAAATTTTTCATTTGTTTTCAATTTAGTGAGCAATAGATAGCTTGATAAAGTGCAGCTGATTTTGACGTGTTTTTTTCAATGCAGTTCTGGAATGTATGGAGACTTTTTTGACATTAATTTTATTTACATCTTTATAACAAGGATGTAACTTCTAAATAAAATGTTCCGTAGTTGTTTTTAATACTAATTCTCGTTGATTAAGTTTAAACATGTTTTCTCATAGTTCCAATTAATTAGTTAAACATAACAAAAAAAATACTATAGAAAGCAGGTGGTGAATGGAAACTTTTTGGACTGACTGTATAGGATGTAATATTCGTACACACTTTTTTCTATTATTTTTTTAAAATAGCCAAAAATCGTTGTCCTCCCCCCCTATCTCGAAAAATTTTGAAAAAATTCGGAAATATTCGCCATAAAGTGTAGATTGAGAGAAAATTATCACGAGTGCATTACATTTGATAATTTTCATGGTATATAAAAAACTATTTGACTTGACAATATGGTGAGGGTTTTTTAAATATACTTGTCAGTACACATTCTAGTGAACAACGGATATGTGCCGAGAGAACATAATCCTATTTTATTTGTTTATAATTAAAGAAATATTTAAGTAATAAATAAACTCCTGGACAAAATTAACGCAACAATCTGAAAATTAATTTATTTTTTTCTTAAGTCAGTTCTAAAGTTTATCGAGTATTTGAATAGTAGGCTATGCATATTTTGTTTCGTTGTTCATGACAGAAATCAAAACAATTCGTTTAGATTTACAGTTTTAAAGACTTTTTTTTAGAAGATAAACAATTTTCTGTAATAATGCGATAGATTTTCTTTAAAAGTAAACTTATAAATTGTTCCCTTTTTTAAAGTAATACGTTTTTGTGGTAGACTGTTTCATTTTTGACGCCGAAGAATTAGAAAAATGAATCGACCAAGGAATTTAACTGAACACGAGGTAGTGCCTCAGTTTTATTGGACGAGGGATATTGTCAAGAGTTATGTCGCCAATTTGTTAGGCAAACATCGTTCCACAATAAGTCGTATGGTAAGACGCTTGAATGAAGTAGGAACTTATTCTAGAAGGCTAGAGCAAGGGCGAAAACGATGCACTAGCAACCTAGATGAACGTTTTATAAGACAATATGCTTTAAGAAACAGGACTGTCACTAGTTCTATAATAAGAAACGAACGCGAAGCTGTTCGCAATGTCACAATTTCTTCTAAAACAGTTAAAAGACGGTTAAATGAAGCTGAATTAAACAGTAGGAGACCAGTCACTGCGCCCTTGCTTCCTAGAGAGAACAGAATTGCCAGGTTAGGTTTTGCTGGAAATCACGAAAACTGGTTTGTGGATGATTGGAAACAAGTTTTCTTCACAGATGAAACTAGGGTTAGTCTAAAACATCCAGATGGTCGTAAGCGAGTATGGCGAAGACCAGGAGAGAGGTTTACCCCTTGCAATATCTCTGCAAGGGTTCCATTCGGCGGTGGGTCTGTTATGTTCTGGGGTGGCATGTGCTTTGATGCTCGCACAGAGTTAGTTCCTGTCCGTACGAGATCCATGAATGCTGACTACTATCTTGAGAATATTGTAATAGAACATGTGATGCCTTTCGGTCATTTTGTGGGGCCCAATTTCCTGTTTATGCAAGACAACTCGATTATCTTAATCAAGTTGATATACCGATTATGCAATGGCCACCAAAAAGCCCAGATCTGAATCCGATAGAACATGTATGGGATCACCTTAAGAAAAATGTGAAACGTCATATACCTGCACCTAGAAACCTGAGGGAACTTGAAAATGCAGTTATCACAGAATGGGAGCAAATTCCTCAAGATTTTATCCAAAATTTAATTAGAAGCATGCCTAGGCGCATAAACGCTATCATCCGAAGTAGAGGAGGCAACACACGCTACTAGTGTCCCAGTTACACCATTAATTTTGCTCTAGTGTCCCAGTTTATTTTTTTCATTATTACGTAATTTCAACGATTTTGTTATTAGGTCTTAAGAATAATTTCGAATCTTATAGAGAAATTTGGTAGCTAATTGACTTTTAAAGTATCCGAATAAGTTTTTTCTAACTTTTAGTTTAACCAATGTTCATAAAAAATTACTAAAATTAATTCGTTATAGAGATTTGTATGATTTAATATATTGTTGCGTTAATTTTGTCCAGGAGTGTATTTATTTTACACTTTTATTACTAGATTCTAGATTGAGCTAGATTAATTTATTGTCTATTAGGCAGCTAAGATGCTAGAACTATTATACATATAAATACATATTAGATCTTAAGATATATACATGTCAGGGACCTAATTAACTTAGACTAGGCAAGAATTTTATTTTATTTTAATAATTTTACGGAACACTAATTGCGCAAGTCCAACTTGCACTTTTTATTTTATTTTAATAATTTTACGGAACACTAATTGCGCAAGCCCAACTTGTATTTTGACCGTTTTTTATGGGACATTATATTTACTTGATTATAGTATTTACGAAAATGAGTTAGTCATTTGACTAAATATAGGTGATTTTGTATTTTGAAATTATTTGAAATTTTAATTATGGTTCTGTTATTGAACTTCAAACTATGGGTTTGATTTTCATCATTCAGTTCCACATGGATTAATTTACACTCTTGTATAAACGTAATTCTGCGAAAGAAGAAGAGTCACAGAGAAAGATAAAAATCATACTGTGAAGTCGTAAAGACGACAACAACGCCATGGTAAATATCTCGGTCAAGCTACAGTTTTATAGAATTTACCCGAAAATTATTTTTTAAAAAAACATTTTTTTTTTTTTGCCCCATATTTGGCTTTAATTAGTAAACTATGTATGCAGGTAAAAATAATGCCCTAACTTAAGTAACACCCTACGTAAAACAAAAAAAAATAGTTAAAGATGGTACGATTTCTATGATGCACGAAGTTCAGTTCGCATGGAACTAGTGTTATTAATGAGTTTATGCCTGAAGTAGAAACCTGGGTTGGATGAATTTGCATTTTATGAACTCAAGTTTTTTTTTACTTATTTGCATATTCTACGCGATTTCCTGATTCTTGACAATGCAATTTAAATTCAATTGCATGACAGTGGACTTTTTTAACAAATTCATTGACCTTTATGTATAAACTATTAGAAAACCTTTTAATAACAAATGGAATTCATAAATTATTTAATGTTTATTAACATCGCTAAAGCAAATATACGATGAAATTAATTAAATAAAACATAGCCAATATTAGACAGTCTTGATTTAAAACCGTGATGCATTTATCCTTTTGTATTAATTCGTGATTATTATAAATGGTTTTTCAAGTCGAAGTAAATGGCATTCGAAGGGACCCAAAAATTTATTTTTACCAGGTGTACAAGTATCAAATGACGATTTTTTTTTTCTAAAAAAACATGTTAAATTCGGAAGAATGATAAAAAGTGCTTTATTCAAAGTATGCTCCATCGCTTGTTATACATTTTTCCCATCTTTCGGGCAATTTGTGAATACCACGCCAGTAAAAATCTTCCCCTTTTGCTGCGAACCATTCATCGAGCCATTTTTTCACATCTTCGTACGAACCAAAGCGCTGCTCAGCAAGTGCGTGACCCATCGATGCAAACAAGTGGTAATCGGAAGGAGCCAAGTCTGGTGAGTAAGCCGCATAGAGTATAACTTCCCAGCTGAATGCTTCCAACGTGACGCGAACTAATTTTGCCGTATGTGTTGCCTCTTTCGGTATTCTGACCTTTTTTCAAGCAGTGAACGGTTCAAATCAGTCAATTGTTGTTGGTAACGTTTAGTATTAACCGTTTCCCCAGGTTTTAACAGCTCATAATAGACCACGCCCCTCTGGTCCCACCAAACACAGAGCATCGTCTTTCTGCCAAAGCGATTCGGTCTTGCGGTCGATGTGGATGGTGCGCCTAGGTCTACCTTTGGGATTCTCAAAATAAATCCACTTTTCATCCCCTGTAACTATACGATGCAAAAACGACTTCCTTTTGTACCGAGCAAGCAAAATGTCACACGTGTTTTTGCGCTTTTCCATTTGCCTGTCGTTCAACTCATGTGGTAACCATCTACCGGTCTTCTGAATCTTTCCCATCTCTCGTAGCCGATTGGAAACAGCTTGTTGACTAACGCCCAATTGCTCGGCGAGTTGTTTTGGTGTTTGCGAATCATCTTCGTCCAACAATGCTTGCAATTCCACATCTTCGTATTTTTTTTGGCGGTATTCCACGTTCCTTGTCTGCAACATCGAAGTCACCACTTTTAAAACGCCGAAACCATCGTTTACACGTATCTTGCGATGGAGCATGTTCACCATAAGCTTCTCGAAGTTATCGGTATGATTTAACAGTAGTTTTCTTCAAATGAAAACAAAAAATTAATGCTGTCCGCGAATGCTCTTTGTTCGGTATAAATTTCGACATATTGAACACAACACTATGCACACACTTTTCCAATTTATCACTCGTGCGCGTCTGACACTTGTTGATGACACAACAAAATGGCGCAGTGTCAAATCTTTCAGCATTTCATACTTGTAAACCTGGTACTGATAAATTTAAAAAGTATTTTTAGTATTCCATACGGAACACTTATAAAATCACTTCAGCGTCTGTCCGTCTATCACACCCGATTTTCTCCGAAACTATTTGATATAGAAAGTTAAAATTTAATACTAATACAGAGCCGTGTAGTTTGAAAGTTAAATTTTTACTTAAGGGTTTTGGGGGGTGAAATCAGAAGTGAATTTTTTTTTTACCAGGTCATCGAATGGGGTGTCAAAAAAAAGCTTGTAAGAACACGAGTTTAAAAATGTATATAATGTAATACTTGCCCACACTTTTCTTTGTATTATTTTTTAAAAATCGCGAGAAATCGCTGTTCCCCCGCCCTTATCTCCAAAAGTACTAATCAGAAATTTCGGAAAACATTCTGGAATATTCTCCACAGGATGTAGATTGAACGAAAATTATCACGAGTGCATTACCTTTAATAAATTATCTGGTATATAAAAAAAACAACAATTTCAAGGTCATCAGTTTTCAATAAAAATCGGAAACAAACTTTGTTGAAAACTCATTTGGAGTTTGTTTTGTGAAGTTACTGATCATTTTATATCTCCGTAACAAAATTTTTTATTTTAAAAGCAATCAACGTACGGAATACTAATTGCGCAAGTTTAACTTGCACTTGACCGGTTATTGAACTATTAAAACTTATTGGGTAGAACGGAAAAAATTAAAATATAGTCTGATCAATGGATTCTTGCAGTCATGTGACCAACATGACGTCATGAATATTCATACAATTCAATCGGCTGTCAATTCAGTGTCGGCGGTCTGAGTTTTAAATGACAATTTCAAAAGTCAAAATAGAATTTAAAATTTTTTATCCGGTTTGGTAATTAACGAAAACTACGTATATATTAAATGTTTATGATGTGTAAAACACCCTAATTCTTACTTGTGAAGGACATTTACCTCTCTGCATAAATTCAACGTCTAATATCAGCTATTTTTATTTTTCAGGTTGCTATTATATTTTTATTGCCTATAAACTCGGCGGTACTGGCTTCTAAAACATGAAGCTATACCTAAATTCCAGGTTGTTCGTTGCCTTTCTTGCATATGTACAAATAACCGAGACAGATAATACAGCGAATGTCGTAAATAACTTCAGATCACAGAAGACCTACGTTTTTAAGTTTTTAAAAATGCTTAACATGTTGACAAGAAGAATAATTTATGACATTTATGACAAGCATGCAAAGAATCATTGATCGGACTATATTAATGTTCTTAAGATTTGTTAATAAAATATTGTCGCTGCTAATCCACAGAGAGATACATTGCCTAGGTGACATCAAGTGTATTCTTCTATTAGGTAGAATAAGTAAATACAACGTTGTGTATATGTCGTATGATTATTATCAAAACCGAAATATAATCTTACTAGTAACATTATAAACTTACGGATTATTGTCAATCGACTCCAATTCTTCCAATATTACGGATTATATTTTATTATCTTATTATAGAATAGTTAGTTAGTTCAGGTGATATATGAGATTAGGCATTTTAAATTAGATAACAAATTCGGATTTTTGCGATGATTTCTAAATATCCGGACTATTGCAATCGGCTTAAGATTTTCACAAAACTCCATTTTTCCAATTTTTTTTCTGCGACATATATAACCTGAATTAACCTAAACTAACTTGTATTTTATAATAAAATAATAAAATATAATCAGCAATATTGTAGGAATTGGAGTCAATTGACAATAATCTGAAAGTAGTGATAATATTTCTATTTTGATGATAATCCTATGATATACAATATTTTTCTGGACTAAAGTCATGTGTTTGAATAAAAAATACACATTGTTGAAGTTTCGAAAAAAATTGCATTCGTTGTGACAAATATTTCCTCCATCCTTAAATTATTTTTTTTTCTTGTAGGGACTGGTAGACCTTAATTTTGTAATATTATATTTAGACCACCATTAAGGACAGATCTACCAAATTTTATATTGTTAAATTCGTATTGAAAAACTCTATTCGATAGAAGAATGCGAAGAGCTTAAAAAAATTATATTTTAAAATTTTTTTTCTTAGCTTTTCTTATTTTATTTTGGCTTGGACAGTTCTGCCATACAGCCAGTCGCTAATTGGCACACTTCATACTGAATTTTCAGTATGAAGTGAAAATTATTTACAGAGATTGCACCGTTGCTTACAAAATGATAAAAAAAGAAAAAACCGGCCAAATACAAGTCAAATTTGCACATTTACTGTTCATACGATGATTGATTTTAAAATGAAATAAAAATCCTTACCTAGGCTAAGTTAATTAGGTCCCTGTCTATATCTTAAGATCGCATATGCAGTTTCACGTTTTTTTTTTCTTAGTCAATAATGTATAACAGTTATGCGTCTTAGCTACCTAATAGCCAACAAGTCAATTTAGCTTAATCTAGAATCTCGTAATAAAAGAGTAAAACAATATTTACTATCTCAATATTTGTTTAATTATGAACGAATAAACTAAAATTATTTTACCTCGGTAGAGGAACGACCCGCGAGCAATAATGTACTGAAAAGCATATTAACAAAACCTCCACCATATTGTCAAGCCACATAGTTTTTAGAGTTTTTTTATACCAGATAGATTATCAAACGTAATGCACTTGTGATAATTTTCGATCAACCTACACTTCAGAAGAATATTCGACAATTTTTTGAAAATTTTTCGATCAGTACTTTTCGAGATAGGGAGTTGGACAGCAATTTTTGACCATTTATACAATTTTTTAAATATAATACTAAAAAAAGTGTATGCAAGTGTTTTCACAAGCTTTCACAAACCAGTTGATGACCTGGTATATTTTTTTTTTTCATTTCTGATTTCAAAAGCCAAAACTCACCCCTTAAGTTAAAAGTTAACTTTCAAAACTACACCACTCTGATTGGGCCGTCAATTCCTATATTTGTGCCCAATTTCAGCTTTTTACGTCAAATAGTTTCGAGGAAAATCGGGTGTGACAGACAGACAAACGGACAGTAGTTCTTTATTAATTTTGGGTATAGATCAGTACTATATTTGCTACATTTCAAAAAAATATATAATTCAAGTCACCAACAGTTCTAGATAACTTCCGTAGGTCGGATTCTATGACATTAATTTTTTTAAAATGAGCAGGGTAACATAACATTGTCAAATTTAAGTCTTATAATAATAAAATATAACGCTAAATCATAATCTACAACCGTGCGTTGGTTGGTTTTAATAATTTAAAAATAATTTTTCACCCTCTTTAAAAAAATAGTTTTTGAGTTTTTTAAGGTGCTATTCCTTCTTCTTCTTCTTCTTCCACATACTGTAGGCCTCAGGCCTGTAGTTTCCAACTCATCAGTTTTCTTGAGATGTTGATGTCCATGATTCGAGCCATCTCTTTGGAGGTCTTCCCAGGGCTCGTCGTGTCCGTGGTTTACCATCTCGCGCGATTCTCGCTAGTCTCTCCTCAGTCATTCTCTCCACGTGAGCTCTCCAAGCTCTTCTACGTTTACGTCCCCATCTGATTATGTCTTCCTCTTCGCATTCATGTCTTATGTCTGTGTTTCTTTTCCTATGTCTTAGTGTGTATCCTGAAATGTTTCTAAGTATTTTCATCTCTGTTGTTCGAAGAATGCTTTTTGTTCTTTTATTGTCTGCTCTTGTTTCCATAGCGTATGTTAGTGTGGGTCTTACACATGTTTTGTATATCCATACTTTTGCCTTTTTATTCATAAAGGCGTTGTTCCAGATGATGTCCCGAAGTGCGCTTGATATTCGGCTGGCTTTGTTTGCTTGGTCTTTCACTTCATTTGTTCTATTTTGGCATGGCAAGGTGCTATTTGTTGAACCTAAACTATCCTGCACTATTTATAATAAAAAAAGCAAAAAAATAAACTGGTGGATACGTTAATCATTCCTTACCTACGAATCTTAACAGCACATTGTATTTATCTAAATTGACACTCACCAAAATTTGTTATATTCCCTATTATATATTCCGTTGCACTTACTGGTTATTCAACTAAATAATATTGCAATCGATTAAATATCTCTTAATTTTAACTTGCCATATATCACCCTTTCTATCCCTTAAAAAAAAAGTGTATTTTTTTCGTCTTTCTAAGATTGTGAGTAAATTCTTATTTTAGTTGCGTCCGCAAGTTACCAGATAAATAGTGCAGTTTAAACGGTAATGAGTCATTACTTTCAAGTCCATCCTCCAAATAAACGACAAGATGTAGATGTCGTATGTGAAATTTTAGTCGCAAATAAGAGAAATAAAGACAAAATTTAGGAAAAATTTATACATGCTACGCATGCTTTGACGCGTACTCAGAATGATGCACAGAAGCTGTTGCGTCCACACTTCTTGCCTACCGACAATGACATAAAAACCAAACGTCATAAACTGTAACTTTTTCTTCTTTTTTAAGCAACCAATAACCGACGAAACCAAGGAGGCACATAATTAGGAAATTAAAACTCAATTTATTGCCTGTCCAAACAGTTCAAGATCTTTTTGGTCGGTTGCTAAGGAAGCTTCATTGAATCAGCTATACTACCATTTACACCCTCAGATATTACAGTTGCAATATCGTCTGCTTCTTAGTTGAACTTTGCTTCGGACTCTACTATCAACTTCCCAGGAAAAACGCCGCCCACCATTTTCAATGTGCAGTCAAACATGCTAATTTTGTTTTTGGACAGCTTTCATAAAACGTTTCTTAATAAAGCTAAAGACCAAAAAAACCTTCTGGTTCTGATGAAACACCTATCATTGTTCCCAAAAAAATAAGCAGTGAACTAACATCAATTCGTTGTATATTTTTTAACGTATCCGAAAGAAAAAGGATACACTGTAAAGCGACCATGTCGAACACGAAAGTAGTGATGTACCGCGTTTAAATTACGTTAGTATTCATGTTACGTATTGAATTCGGCACTTTCTGACCATCACGCACAGATTATTCACATCGAGACGTCTGGCAGTGAGGATTCTACCCCTCAATTCTATTATAAAAGAGTATTTTCAAATAATAAAATTATTTCATTCAAAAAGCGAATTAGAAGCGGTGGATTGGTCTACATTTTATCAATGTGATTCAGTAAACGACGCGTACAGTACCTTCTTAAACAAAGTCCTAAATATCTTTAATGTAATATTTACAGTGAAAAAATGTCTCAAACATAACAAACACAATCCGTGGATTATGCGGGGTATTAGAGTTTTCATGTAGACATAAACGTGTGCTGTATTTTAAAAAAATTAAAGGTCTGGTAACCAATGAATACTTTAATACCTATAGTAAAGTACTGAAGCAAGTTATAAAACATGCCAAAAAAAATATCAAATAACAGCTTTATAAATTCTGCTGAAAACAAAGTTAAAGCTGCTTGGAACTTGTAAAGACCCTAACGGGGAAAAATAGAAATAGTAACAATGTACTTAACAATTTTTCGAATAAATTTAATGATCCGTTCAAGATAGTTAACAACCTAAATCACTACTTTATAAGCTCTTGTCCGAACATAAGTACAAATAAACACAATTATGTCCTTTCCCTTGATCGTTCTGTACGCTCTATTTATCTGAGACCAACTACTCCTCTGGAAGTGTCCAGGACAATAAAAAGTCTAAAAAATAAAAAGTCAGTCGGGGATGATAATTTACCAATACGTATTATTAGAGAGGTTACAGCTTCTCTCTCAGAGCCTTTGTCCTATATCATTAATTTGTGTTTTGATACAGGTGCATATCCGGAACTTCTAAAAAATGCTTTAGTTAAAGCAATACACAAAAAAGGGGGTTTACATGAGGAAAAAAACTATAGGCCAATATCGCTGCTCTCAAACAATAGGCTAATCGATTTTTTTTTGAACGCAACTCTTTATTTTCCAACAACCAAAATGGATTTCGAAAAAATAAATCTACAGTTAGAGCGATTTATCAAGCATTAACTCATATACTAAGTTCTTTAAATAATAAGAAGCTCACAATGGCAATGTGCATTGACCTGTCAAAAGCGTTTGATAGTGTCAATCATAATACCCTATGTTCCAAGCTGGAATTGTATGGTGTTCGGGGAAATGCGTTGAATTTGTTAGCATCCTACCTGGAAAATCGGACACAACAGGTTATAGAAATTGATGATTTTGGTAGACCTATAATTTCCCACAAGATCGGGGTGTCGAGGGGTGTTCCTCAGGGATCAATATTAGGACCTCTCTTATACATTATATATACGAATGAGCTCAGTAGAATATCCGGAGAATATACTATACTTTACGCAGATGACACTACATTGATCTTTAGTGAGGAGAATCCGCACGCAATGCTGACCAGTGTACAAGGAGCGTGCGAAGCTCTTGATGGATACTTTTCGGCTCATGACTTATTAATAAACGCTCAAAAAACACAATGCCTATTTTTCGGCAATAGAATAGAAAACACTTTATCTTTTACATATCGAAATATTAATATCCATTCGTCCGAACGTGTTTCCTTCTTGGGGGTGGAAATAGATCAGAGACTGGACTGGAGAGCGCATATTGAGAATGTTGCGTTGAATGTTTCAAGGTATTGCTATGCTTTAAGAATTATTTCTGAAAAATGTTGGAGTCGATGCTGCTCTGTCAGCTTATCATGCCTTCATACAGTCAAGAATAAGATACGGTCTTATTTTTGGGGTAATTCACCGGAAATTGAAGAGTTGTAATTCTTCAGAAAAAATGTATTAGAGGTATATTTGGAATGACGCCGCGTGATAGCTGTAGGAATGTGTTTAGAGACAGAAAGATCTTAACCATTATTTCTATGTATATCTTGGACAGTTTTATGTTTGTTCACACCAACAGCGATATTTTTGAGACTTATGTGAACAATCACAGGTATGCCACTAGACATAAATTGAATCTGCTTCCCGAAAAGTGTAATTACAGCTACATACAGAAAAAATGTAAATTATGTCATATTAAAGATATATAATAGTTTCCCAGAGAGTGTACGCGCGTTATGTAAAACGGAAGTAAAGAGACTTTTAACCAAATATCTGCTTCAAGGAGCTTATTACTCATTAAATGAATTTTTCTTAAGTCCAGTTGAAATTAGCACGGGGATTTGATGACTCTGTCAGCAGAGGTGGTTTCTTGTCTTTTCCGTTGTGCCTCTTATTTCATTGTGTATTTGTTACTATATTGTAATTTGTGCTTTTAAAGTGTTTTTACTTATTTACTGTTTTTTCCTTTTTTTTTATTTAATTATAGTTTATTGTAAACTTAGTTAACATTGTTTAATGCCTATTGGCTTATAAGTGTAACCTATTGTTACATGAAAACAAATAAATTATTATCTATCTATCTATCTATCGTTATACTTCTTGTAGAATACGGATGCGTAGCGAATATTCACAACTATTTTTTAGATACACCTTGCTTATAAGCTGTAAATTATGTAAGGAGAACGTACAGGTTGAAATATACCCAAGCCCATTGCGTGACATTAAACAATGTTTCGCTAAAATAGATTTTTATCGACCCTTTAACTAATAATAATCAATCAATTCCCATATATTTTCCAATGTTAGTTGAAATAAATTAGCCAATTTCTTTATATTTTTAGCTACCTAAGAAGACTAAATCAAATAATTTAAATACATTAATAAAATTAAGATCAAAGCTAAAGCTATTAATTATAAATGAGATTCTAGAGATTAAGTAAATAATGTTCAATTTACCAAGAACTTTTAAATCGAATCAGTGTACTATTTATTAAAACAGACAATAAAAATAGACAGATAAAACTTTAACCGGATTAGGGGTGGAGTTGAGAACCTATTAATAATTATTTATCCTAATAACCAGCCACTGGTAATTTTGGAAGCATAACTTAAATAATGAGATAGTAGGAAAATGAAAATAATGTATATTTTAAACCTTTAACTTTAATTGCATATATCTTAGCTTACAGTAAACTTTATTAATCGAAATATTAACAATTACAAACATCATATTTTCACCGCTGAAAAATAAATTTCATTCCTGTTGCTTACAGTACCGCCACTTCAAATTTCGTAAACTCTCAGAAGGCAGCAGCTTCCGTAGCGCTGCTTATGCGATGTGCAGCATTTTTGCGCTGGATGCAGATACGGTAGTTTGTGTTGCATTTCATCGATTTTTTCAGAATACCTCTTCTGCCATGATGCTGTGACCCAGAACATTTAAATAAATAATGTTGCCAGCAAACCACCAGATAGATGGTACCTCTTTGGCGTTGCGAAAAGTTGTGAAGCTTTACCGTGATCTAAGGTCACTACTTTACATACGGAAGGCATTTTAATCACAAATTGCAATGCGATTAAGGAATGGATCATTGTTGCGCAAATGAAGCGTAGACAACACCTCATAGCGACGATTTTTTTAAATTCATTCAATTCGTTGGGTACCCGTGTGCCATGTTTTTTTTTGTTCGCGATGCTTCATATGGTCCAATGTTCAGCAAGCACTTGAATTGTCGTACACAAATCCGCCTTAACCAACACCCTCAATTCATCGTTCATCAGGAATTTTTGGATCCCATATGTTCGTTTGTTGTTCCCTGGCTGAATCCACTGTACCAACTTGATTCTGCTGCTTTATCGTTTTTTCGTTCCAATTAAAAAAGCAAAAGAATATTGCACGAAATTGCTGCATTTTCATCATTATATATATATATATATATATATATATATATATATATATATATATATATATATATATATATATACATATATAATGTATATATATATATATATATATATATATATATATATATATATATATATATATATATATATATATATATATATATATATATATATACTGGGTGTCCTCTAAAAGGTGCGGAAAAAATGCTACCACAAATTCCTGAGGTCAAAATATGACCATCTAACTTAACTTACCTCAGTCCAAAAGTGGATAATTTTGGAGATACAGAGTGTCAAAAGTTCAATTTGGTTTTAGTTTTTTATAAATATTTTTTTAATGATTTGTGTATTGTCACAATTTTCAGCTAAAGAGGGTGTTTTTTGAGGTGAAAAATTGAAATCTGCATTCATTTTCATTGCAAAATTTAGAGGGTGCTACCTGCGGTACTTTGCACACATTTAAAACGAAGTAACTTTTTGAGCCACACTGTATTTTACTTTTACATAAAATTTATTCTCCAACGTCTTTTACCTAAAAAAGGTATACCTGGTAAGAGTTGATTTGAGCAGCCGTTTTTGAGATATCTGGATTAAAACAATTCATTTCGTTTATGGCTAGGTCTAAATTATTGTGATAAATGAACATAATTTGAAGCAAAAATTAACTGTCTAAATTTTGAATAAAAATTCTTCTTTTCCAGCTTTTAAAGGTATACCTGGTATGAGCTGAGTTTTTGGGATATTTGGATGTAAATTTTTGATTTCTTACCCAAACTCACCATTGCATTGCATTGCCACAAGAATAACACCAAAAATTAAAAAAAAAAAGTAAATGTGTTGTTAATTTTATTCTCTAGTAAAAACAGTCAGTAAGATTTATCAACAACAAAAAGTTAATTAAAAAAAAAAATGCTTATAATAAATGTTCAAAATGCCCTCCATTTTCGTGTGTAGAAAAAATTAATACGTCGTAAAAAATTGGACTCTCTCTCTCTCTCTCTCTCTCTCTCTCTATATATATATATATAATATATATATATATATATATATATATATATATATATATATATATATATATATATATATCTACACCCTTTGGAGAATATTCCAGAATTTTCCCAAAATTTTTTAATCAGTACTTTTCGAGATAAAGGGGGACAGCGATTTTACGCAAATTTTTAAAAATAATGTTTTTACTACAAGCTTTCCTTTGACACCCCACTCGATGATCTGACAAAAAAAACTTTTTTTCACTCCCGATTGCACCCCCCAAAACTAACCCCTTAAGTCAAAATTTACATTTAAAAATTACATGACTCTGATGAGGCCATCAATTTCTATATTAGTGCCAAATTTCAACTTTCTTTGTCAAATAGTTTCGGAGAAAATCGGGTGTGACAAGCGGACAGACAGACACCGAAGTGATCTTATAAGTGTTCCGTACGGAACACTAAAAATATATTTTTCTTATCAGTCTAATAAAGATTTCTCTTCTCAAAGGTTTATGTTTTTTAGTGAGATGTAATGCGACAATATCAGATGATGAAATAATAGTTTTTAGAAAGTGACCAAATAAATAATGTTTATATTAATTTTTAGAATATTCACCCCACAAATCAGAATATTTTTAGAATCAGCAGATTATTCACTAATAGAAAAATTTAATATATTTTTACAAACTTCTAGAAAGTTCCATGTGAAAACTAGTCAAAATATGCTACTTTTTACTTTTACATAGCACTAGGATATTCTATTTGCGAGATATTTACTTTCCATAAAGCTCTAGCAGCAGTCAGAATAAACACTGTGTTTATGCAATTTATTGGAGATATATTCACATTCAACATGTTTCTCACAAACTGAACTGACCGACAATTGCGTGAAAAATCCTAACACCATAAATCGTAACACCATTGTTCGTACCCGGATCAGATGCAAAGAAATTATCGACGAAACCAAGGAGGCACACAATCAACGAATTAGAAACAAACTTCTCGCTTGTCCCATCAATTCCAGGTCCTTTTGGTCAGTCGCTAAGGCAGTTAGTCAGAGTTTCACCAAATCCACCATTCCACCACTCACACGGCCAGATAATTCTATTGCAACGACACCTGTTAAAAAAGTGAACTTGTTGGCTGAACTCTGCTTCACATTCTACTGTCGATTTCCAAGCAAAAAAAACACCACCTACTATTCCCATAGTGCAGTCAAGGATGCCCGATATTGTCTTCAGACAGCGTATCATTAAACGTATTTTAATGAAGCTAGACACCAAAAAAGCTTCTGGCGCTCACGGAGTGCCTGCCGTAGTTCTCAAAAACTGTACGAGGGAACTAAAACCAGTTTTTTCAACCTATCCTACAGAAAGGGAATATTTCCTTCCAGCTGGAAATGTGCCACAGTTCAGCCGATACCTAAATAAGGCAAGAAGACCTTGCCAAATAACTACCGATCAGTCGTACTGCTTTCAATGATATTGAAAGTCATGGAAAAGGCTATCAATCAGCATCTTCTAAAATATCTTGAAGGATTCCATATTATTAGCGATCACCAATATGGCTTTCGTAAACATAGTTCAACAGGAGATCGTCTGACTTATGTAACATATGTTTGGAACAACGCAATTGAACACTTTGGAGAATCTCGAGCGGTTGCTCTTGACATATTCAAGGCATTCGACCGTGTTTGGCACGATGGACTGTTGGCTAAGCTACGCTCTTATGGTATGTCTGAAAAGTTCTGTTTGTGGCTCTCATGTTTCCTCAGAGAGCGTTCTTTACGAGTGGCAGTCGACGGATTTCTTTCTAACACCTTCACTATCAACGTCAGTGTGCCCCAAGGCTCCATACTATCTCCTACTCTCTTTCTGATTTACATAACGATCTGCTGGAAAAGACCGGAAACCCAATCTACAGCTTTGCAGATGACGGTGCGCTTATCTCTTCATTCACTTTAAAGGCTGGGACATCGGCTACTCAGACGAATATCTGCAGACAGCGGGAAGTCGTTCAACTTAACAAAAGCCTAAAAGAAAATTCTATCTGGGGGTGACAGTAACCAAGTGGAATTTAAACGCTACAAAAACCCAGGCGGCAGTTTCTTCTAAAAACGATGCTGAACCCGACATAGTTATGGCGGGGCACTCCATTCCTCTAACATCGTCACTCAATTTGTTGGACGTTACTTTGGGAGCAAATATATCCTGGCATTAACATGTCGCAGGCATAGCAAGGAGAGCTTCTCAAAAGTTGAGAATATTATTTCGAACCAGAAAGCTTTTATACTCCACAACAACTGTTAATTCTTTACAAAGCTCCAATTCGACCAACTATGGAATACTGGTCCCATGTTTGGGGCTCCGCTCCCAAACATACATTGCATTTGTTGGATTCTATTCAGATAAGAGCTGTTCGTCTGATTGGAGACCCGAAACTGACCGGCGAACTTGATTCGCTGGAACATCGAAGAACGGTTGGCGACTTGAGCCTATTCTACAAGTATTTTCATGGAAAGTGTTCGAAGGATGTTTTTCCGCTTAATTCCTCCCAGAGCAGTGCATGTTAAAAATACACGTCGCACTAATAGTTCACATCCATATGAGGTTCAGCTTGTTACTTCTCGTACAACGCTTTTCATACAGTCTTTTATATAGAGAACATCATCCCTTTGGAATAATTTGCCCAGCCTGTGTTTCCCACCGAGTACAATTTACGACGATTCAAGAACAATGCGAATCGCTTTTTCTGCTCACGTGTCGCTCCTGTAGCGTTTTAGGGATTTCCCCTGCAGCACGTGTGTTAGACTCATAAAAAAAAACTAGACAAACACAACCCATTTTAGAGATTCCTAGAGTTTTATTTCTGTTGCATTATAAGAGAACAGCCGTAAAAAAATTAAAATTGTTAGTGCTCGTACAAAAACTTTTTATTTTTGTCTATCCGACTGTCTATTTGCTCTCTATCGAGAATGTTGAAGTTCCCTACCGCCGCCCAGTACCTGAATGCATTAGCCAATGTTGCTTTTACCACAGATACAAGTGCACAATCGTACTTACTCTTATTATGGGTTGTTGGTAGGTAATCAACAGGTCGTGCGGAGTGTAGTACCCTTAAAATTCATTTCATTCTCGTTTGCGTATCTCATTCGTTTTAGTCATGAATAAGAAGTAGTGCTGAACAGCTGACACTGACGGTCCGCTTGTAAAATACTACTGTTACGTTCATCATTATTCGCACGTTTCATTCTTTATTTACGCGCTTCGGAATACATTAAGTGCGGTTAATTTTCAATGTTATAAAACGATGTATTTTATTTAATGTGTTTCTAAATTTTTTTCAATAAATCATGAGTGAAGGTTCCGAATTTCATTCGTCTTCCAGTTCAGGCGTGAGTTCAACTTTAAATTCGTTGGATTGTTGGGATTATACTATTGAGTTGGAATGTCTGAAAGGAACTTCAGGTAAGTTCATAAAGAGTGGATTGTAATATTTATAATTTAAGGTAAAGTGTTTTCTGAAATATTTACGTTACTGTTAATATTTTTCCAGCAAAATTTCTTTAAAAGTAATTTAAAATAAAAGGGTTTTGCTACGAATTATGTTTTTTTTTTTTGTCTAAAATAATCCAAAGACTTCTATGTGTATCTATAATAATATATATATATATATATATATATATATATATATATATATATATATATATATATATATAATGCAACGTCTTTCTATCTGTCTGTCCGTTAGTGCGCTTATCACTCGAGAACCACTTCTCCGATTTATGTGCTTTTTTTTTAAACATACAGGTTAATGCCGCTAGCGCGTTCTCTTGCAATACCCCGCCTAAACCATTAAATATGAAACAGATTCATGTAGCAAAGAATATAATATGTATAAAATGCAACGTCTCTCTGTCTATCCGTTAGTGTACTTATGACTTGACAACCACTTATCCGATTTACGTGTTTTTTTTAAATTCATATATTTGTTCTCTAGCCAGGTTATTTATAATCTTCTATAATATATATAAAATGCGACGTCTGTCTGCCTGT
>CM032456.1:179457948-179546021 GCA_019049505.1 Pachyrhynchus sulphureomaculatus | reverse complement strand
TGCAACGTCTCTTTGTCTGTCTGTCCGTTTGTTGCACTTATCATTGGATAAACCATTAAATATGGAACAATATTATGTAGCAGAAAATATCTACAATATATCTAAAAAATGCAATGTCTCTTCAGTGATCTGTCTGTCTGTCTGTCTGTTCGTTAATGCGCTTATCCCTCGAGAACCACTTATCCGATTTACGTGATTTTTTAAATTCATACATATGTTCTCTGACCAGGTTATAGATATACATTTTATTACATCTATAATATATATAAAATGCAACGTATCTCTGTCTGTCTGTCTGTCTGTCTGTCTGTCCGTTAGTGCGCTTATATCACTGGAGAACCACTTATCCGATTTATGATACTTTTTTTTTAAACATATATGTTTTCTGGCCAGGTTATGGCTATATTTTATTACGATAGGTAGCATAAGGAATTAGCAGTGACGATAATAGTGAATGAAGTCGAAAAAAGTTTGCCGCTAGCGCGTTCTCTTGCAATACACTGCCTAAACCACTAAATGGAACAATATCATGTAGCAAAGGATATCTATAATATATAAATAAAATGTAACGTCTCTCTGTCTGTTGTCCGTTTGTGCGCTTATCCCTGGAGAACCACTTATCCGATTTACGTGCTTTTTTTTTAAACATGCTAAACCATTAAATATGGTAACAATATCATGTAGCAAAGAATACCTATAATATATATAAAATGCAACGTCTCTCTGTCGTCTGTGTGTCCGTTAGTGCGCTATAACTGGAAAGTATTTATCCGACTTACGTGCTTTTTTATATTTAATCATACATGTTCTCTGTATAAATAAATGGGAGATAAGGAGAAATAATGGGAATACGTAGAGATAAGTCTAGAAATGAGAATATGGTGAGATAATGGGAGATAAGGAAAATAATGGGAGATGAGGAGTAAATATATGCGAAATAATTCGAGATAAGCTAGATAATGGGAGATTAAGGTGAGATAATGAGAGATAAGGAGAAGTAATGGGAATGGAGCAGAGATAAGCCTAGATATGGAAATTATGTAGAGATAATGGGAGATAAGGAGAATAATGGGAGATAAGGGGAACTAATAGCAGATATTTTATTACGTTAGGTAACATAAAGGAATAAGCATTGACGAATTTTATATTGTTAAATTCGTATTGAAAAGCTCTATTCAATAGAAGAATGCGTAGAGCTATACAGAGCGCCTTAAAAAAATTATATTTAAAAATAATTTTTCTTAGCTTTTTTTATTTTATTTTGGCTTGAAAAGTTCTGCCATTCAGCCAGTCGCTAAATGGAACACTTCATTCTCAATTTTCAGTATGAAGTGAAAATTATTTACAGAGATTGCATCGTTGCTTACAAAATGATAAAAAAAGAAAAAAACCGGGCAAAAGCAAGTCGAACTTGCGCAATTAAGGTTCATACGATGATTGGTTTTAAAATAAAATAAAATACTTACCTAGGCTAAGTTAATTAGGTCCCTGACATGTATATATCTTAAGATCCAATATGTATTTTCCGCGTTTTCTTAGTCAATAATATATAACAGTTATAGCGTCTTAGCTACCTAATACCCAATAAATCAATCTAGCTTAATCTCGAATCCAGTAATAAAAGAGTAAAACAGTTTAATTATGCACGAATAAAATAAAATTCTTTTGCCTCGGTAGAGGAACTACTCGCGAACAATAATGTGCTGAAGAGCATATTGTCAAAACCTCCACCATATTGTCAAGCCACATAGTTTTCAGAGTTTTTTACACCAGATATCAAACGTAATGCACTCGTGATAATTTTCGATCAATCTACACTTCAGAAGAATATTCGAGAATTTTTTAAAAAGTTTTCAATCAGTACTTTTCGAGATAGGGAGGGATGCAGCAATTTTTGACCATTTTTACAATTTTTTAAATATAATACCAAAAAAAGTGTACGCAAGTATTACATCATATATATTTTTTGAACTCGTGTTTTCACAAGCTTTCACAAACCACTCGATGACCTGGTATAATTTTTTTTTTTCATTTCCGATTTCACAAGCCAAAACTCACCCCTTAAGTTAAAATTTAACTTTCAAAACTACATCACTCTGATTGGGCCATCAATTCCTATATTTGTGCCCAATTTCAAGTTTCCACGTCAAATAATTTCGGAGAAAAACGAGTGTGACAGAGAGACGAACGAATAGGAGTCCTTTCTTAATTTAGGGTAGAGATCACTACTATATTTGCGACATTCCACAAAAATATATGATTCAAGTCGACAATAGTTCTACATAACTTTCGTAAGTCGGATTCTATGACATTAATTTTTTTTAAATGAGCAGGGTAACATAACAGTGCCAAATTTAAGTCTTATAATAATAAAATATAACGCTAAATCATAATCCACAACTGTGCGTTGGTTGTTTTAATAATTTAAAAGTAATTTTTCGCCCTCTTTAAAAAAAAATAGTTTTGAATGTTTTAAGGTGCTGTTTGTTGAACCTAAACTATCCTTCCCTATTTATAATAACAAAAAAAAAGTAAAAAAAAAACTGATGATACGTTAATCAATCCTTACCTACTAACCTTAACGGAAACATTGTATTTAAAGTCTAAATTGGACACTCACCAAATTTGTTATATTCCCTATTATATATTCTGTTCCACTTCCTGGTTTTTATTCGTCTCGAGCTATTATAATTATTGCATTCCATTTTTTAAATAATCTTTCAATTTTAAACTTTCGCTTTTTGCCATATATCACCTTTTCTATCCCTTAAAAAAAAGTATGTAATTTTTTTCATCCTTCCTAAGATTGGGGGGTAAAAACTTTAGTTTCTTTGCGTCCGCAAGTTACCAGATAATATAGTGCTGTTTAAAATCGGTACATGAGTCATTACTGTTATCAAGTCCATTTCTTCGCAAATATATTACACCGATCAAAGATGTAGATGTCAAATGTGAATTTCTAGTCGCGAAATAGGAGAAATCAAGACAAAATATTAGGAAAAATTTATAAATGCTACGGCATGCTTTGGCCGGTACTCAGAATGTTTGCACAGAAGCTGTTGGTTTCTACACTTCTAGCCTACCGACAATGGCATAAAAAACCACAACGTCTGGTAACATTTTTTTAAGCATCAATAACCGACGAACCAGAGGCACATAAGTAGGAAATTAAGAATAAATTTATTGATTGTCCAAAACAGTTCGAGAGATCTTTTTGGTCGGTTGCTAAGGTCGTTTTCATGAAGCAGCTATACCCTCATTTTCACACTCCGATATTACAATTGCAATATCTTTGCTTCTTAGTTTTGAACTTTGCTTTTTTTTTATGGGGTCTAGCACACGTTGCGACTGGTAAGTCCCTAAAGCGGCTACAGGAGCGACATCGTGTGGCGAGAAAAAAGCGATTCACGTTGTTCTTAAATCGCTGTAAATTGGTACTCGCTGGGAATATACGTCCTGGGCTATTATTCCAAAGGGATGATGTTCTCCAGGATAAATGACTGCTTGAAAAGCGTTCTACGAGAGTAGTAACAAGCTACGAACCTCATACGGAATGTGAAGTATGAGCGTGAGATGGGGATTGGGATGGCGTGTACTTCTAACATGCACCGCTCTGAGTACGGAATGAAGCGGGCCCACATCCTTCGCACCACTTTCCATGAAAATACTTGTAGAATTGGACTCAAGTCGCCAACCGTTCTTCGATGTTTCCAGCGAATCAAGGCCCACCTGTCAGTTCCGGGTCTCCAATCAGACGAACAGCCGTCTCTGAATTAGAATCCAACTAATGCAGTGTATGTTTGGGAGCGGAGTCCCCAAACATTGGAGCTGTATTCCATAGTTGGTCTCGAATTTGAGCCTTTGTATAAAGAATTAACAGTTGTTGTCCCAAGTGTTAAGCCTTCTTGCGAAAGAAGATTCCTAACTTCTGATGCAGCTCTCCTTGCTATGCTGCAACATGTACATGCCAAGCGTCATTTTTACTCCCAAATTTTCGCCCAACAATTTGAGTGACGATATAGGAGTAATGGAGTGCCCCGACAAAACTATTTCGGGTTCAGCAACGTTAACGTTTTAGAAAAAAACTGCCGCCTGGGTTTTTGTAGCGTTATATTCCACTTGGTTACTGTCACCCCAGATTGATTTCTTCCAGGTCTTTGTTAAGTTGAATGACTTCGGCTGTCTGCGATTATTGTCTGAGTTAGCCGTTGTCCGAGCGTTCAAAGGTGAATGAAGTGATAAGTGTTATGTCATCTGCATAGCTGTAGATTGGATTCTCGGTCTTCCAGCAGATCATTAAATAAGATGAGAAAGAGTGTAGGAGTCTGTTATGGATCCTTGGGGTACACCGGCGGTGATAGTGAAGGTGTTAGGAAAGAAAATCCGTCGACTGGCCACTCCTCATAGAACGCTTCTCGAGGGAAAAACTGAGAGAGCCACAAAAAGAACTTTTCAGAATACCATATGAAACGTAGCTTAGCCAAAGCCCGTCGTTGCCAAACACGGTCGAATGCCTTGGATATGTCAAGAGCAAACCGCTCGAGAGATCTCCAAAGTGTTCAATTGCGTTGTTCCAAACATGTGTTACTTATGGTTCAGGAGATCTCCTGTTGATCTATTTTTACGAAAGCCATATTGGTGATTCGCTTCATAATGGTTGAATCCTTCAAGATATTTTAAAAGATGCTGATTGATAGCCTTTTTCCATGACTTCTCGGGATATTATTTGAAAGCAGTGCGATTGGTCAGGTAGGTACGTTGGCAAGGTCTTCTTGCCTTTTTTTTAGGTATTGGCTGAACTGTGGCACATTTCCAGCAGGAGGAAATATTCCCTTTCTGTATGATAGGTTTTGAAAAGTCTACAGAAAAAACTGGTGTTAGTTCGTTCCCTCGCACAGTTTTTAAGAACTTGGCAGGTATTCTCGTCAGCGCCAGAAGCCTTTTTGGTGTCTAACTTCATCAAAATACGTTTTTATGATACGATGCCTGAAGACAGTATCGGACATCCTTGACTGCACTATAGGAATTAGGTGGTGTTTTTTTTCCTTGGAAATCGACAGTCGTTAGAATGAGAAGCAAAGAGTTCAGCCAACAAGTTCGCTTTCTCAAACAGGTGTCTTTGCAATAGAATATCTGGCGTGTGCAGTGGTGGTTATGGTGGAAATGGTGAAATTTTGATAACTGCCTTAGCGGGACTGACCAAAAGGACTTGGGATTGTTGGGACAAGCGAGAAGTTTGTTTCTAATCCGGTGTTGATTGTGTGCCTCCTTGGTTTTCGGTCGATAATTTCTTTGCATCTGTTCCTTTAGGACTTTACTATCAATTTCTCAGGAAAAACGGGCCGCCCATCATTCCCCGATATGCGAGCAAACATAACCGTTTGGTACTGGTGAAACTCCTGTCATCGTTCCCAAGAAATAGCAATGAACTAACCACCAGTTTCGTTGTAGATTTGTTTTAACATATCCGAAAGACAAAGGGATACAATTGTAAAACGACCATATCGAACACAAAACTTAGTGATGTTACCGTTGTTTAAGTTACGTTTATACTTCTAGAATACGATTGCGTAGCGAGTATCACAAACTAAAATGAGAATACGACTTTGTTAATTTATAATTATTTAACTTATTTTTAAATACGATGCTTATAGCTGATAAATTATGGTAAAGAGAACGTTCAGGATGAAATTTACCCAAAACCCCTTGCGTGACATTAAACAATGTTCCGCCTAAAATAGAATTTTTAAATCAACCCGTTATCTAATAATAATCAATCAATTCCAATATATTTATCCAATGTTAGGTGAACTAAATTAGCCAATTTCTTTTATATTTTTAGTCTACCTAAGAAGGCTACATCAAATAATTTTTATACATTAATTAATTTAAGATCGAAGCTAAAGCTATTAATTATACAATGGGAGTTCTAGAGATTAAGTAAATATGTTCAATTTACCAAAACTTTTTAACTCGAATCAGTGTCACTATTTATTTAAAACAGAAACAGACAATGAAAATAGACATATAAAAACTTTATCCGGATTAGGGGTGGGATTGGGAACCTATTAATAAGTATTTATCCTAATAACTAGCCTCATGGTAATTTTGGAAGCATAACGTAAATAATGAGACAGTAGGAAAATGAAAATAATGTCTATTTTAAACCTTTAACTTTAATTGCATATATCTTAGCTTACAGTAAACTTTATTAATCGAAATATTAACAATTACAATCACCATATTTTCACCCGCTGAAAAACATATTTGATTCCTGTTGCTTACAGTACCGCCACTTCAAATTTCGTAAACTCTCAGAAGACAGCAGCTTCAGTAGCGCTGCTTATGGCGATGGGTGCGATCCAGGCATTTTTGCGCTGGATAGCAGATACGGTAGTTTGTGTTGCATTTTCATCGATTTTTTCAGAATACGTCTTCTGCCATGATGCTGGGACCAAGAACATTTAAATAAATAATGTGTCGCCAGCAAACAACCCAAATAGGTGGTTAACCATCTTCGGGCGTTGCGAAAAAGTTGTGAAGCTTTACCGTGATCCAAGGTCACTACTTTACATACGGAAGGTATTTTTAATCACAAATTGCAATGCAATTAAGGAATGGATCATTGTTGCGCAAAATGAGGCGTAGACCCCACCTCATAGCTACGATTTTTTTTAAAATTCATTCAATTCGTGGGGTACCCGTTTGCCAAGTTTTTTTTTTTTTCGCGTTGCTTCATAGGTCTAGTTTTCAGCAAGCACTTGAATTGTTGTGCACAAATCTGCCTTGACCAACGCCCCTCAAGTTTATCCATCATCAGGAATTTTTGGATCCCATGTTGTTATGTTCGTTTGCTGTTCCTGGCTGAAATCCACTGTACCAACTTACTTCTGCTGCTTAATCGTTTTTTTTCGTTCAATTAAAAAAGCAAAAGAATATCGCTCGCAATTGGCAATGCATTTTTCATCATTATATATATATATATATATATATATTATATATATATATATATATATATATATATATATATATATAATATATATAGCTTCTTTTGCCAAAATATTAGGCACCCTACAATTTACTTCATTTCTTGTGTTTCAGGGTAAAAAGTTTAAATTCGTATGTATTTTGGTAAAATCGTATATTGAGGTAAAATTATAATAAATTAATAATTTGGTAGTCCGCCTAGATTTAATTAATCGCAGCAATTCTTTGGGGCATGCTGCGTAACAAGCCTAGTAACATTCTGTTCTACTTATGGCATCCCACTCATCCATCAAAGCGCTTTTTAGCGCTGCTCTTGATGTTATGTTCCCGTTATCTTGCGTTTCTGAATATACCAAAGATGCTCGATAGGTTTAGAAGCTAGTGGACTGGCGCCAGCCCAATCTAACGAGGAAACAATCTTATTGTCTCTAAAACCCTCGCATCGTAGCCGCTGAGTTATGACAAGGTGCATTGATCTTGCTGGAATTTGATGTCGTCTCAGTTAGTGTCGTTCAAATAAATGGCGCGTTAGCGAAGGCAGTCAGTACAGTTTCCCAGTTCATTTATGTACTTTGGCGGTTCATGCGGCTTTCCTCAATCGAACATTTTTTTTTTTTTTTATTTTTCCACCGAACAAAAACCTTTAGCAGCCATGCAGCTCCATGATCATAATACTGCAGCCTCCGTGTTTTAACAGTAGGAACCACGCAATCTGGATGGGATGTCTCGCCGTCACGGCCGACTCATCGAATGTCCAACACCTGACGTTTCCAAAATAGCTGTACAGCAATAGAAAAAAATATTCAATGAAAAAATTATTTATTATTTTGAACCTAAATACGGGATTAAGTCAAGAGGTAATAGTAAGTAGTTATTTGTTATAGTAAATCATAATATAAAAATTTACCTCTTAGTTGTATTCGTCGAACCATATATTAGACAAATCCTCTTTCGCTAAAAATGTTGGTGCTTCAGAGCCACACTCTAAAGCGTTTTCTTTCCTATTTGTCTCTGAAAGCCAACGGCTTCTTTCTAGCTTTGCACCCCTCTTAATCAGCTTCTGTCAGTCTTCTTCTCGCCGTTCGAAAGATAATCGGCATCCCAATCTCGTCCGACAGAGTGCTGCAGCGAGCTTAGATGATTTTTTTTATGTCGATTTTTATTAGACTCGCGGATGAGTTTTCTGTCCCTGTCGCTTAATTAGTCTTTCTTTTTCTACCCGTTTTCCTTTTGGTGGTATGGAGCCAGTAGCTCCACAATCCTTTTTAATAGCACTTTGCACTTGCGCAACCTAAGAAACATTTCACTAACTTGGGCTTATTTCCTACGTGGGACTTGCCTTGTTCATGTAGGGGTTTGAATTTTTATTTCGGTTATTTCGATACCAAGCTCACTCTTCTTATGCATTTCTCAAAGATAAACAAATTTCCAGTGCACAATTAAACACACGGCACGGACGCTTTATTGGTCACTACAAGTAGCTAAAAAAAATTGTAAAAAACATTAAAAAAATATTTTTCAAAAAACCCTCATTATCGCAATTTTGTGGGCCAGGTGTTTTATGGACCTGTAAAAGAAGAAGAATTGTCTATTGTTTAAGTTAGCTTTTTAACAGCGAGCGCCGACTATTAGTATGATTAAAACAATTAGTCTTTTTTTTAATATATTTCATGAGTTTCAACGTGTTTTTTTAGGGGTGCCTAATACTTTTGGGCCATGGTTGTATATAGAATCTAATATATATTTAATATCAGATTTTATATATATATATATAATATATAGAATATATATATTTATATTATATGATTAATTTAATTAAAAATTAGTACATGCACTCGAGATAATATTTCGTTCCGTCTACACCCTATGGAGAATATATCCAGAATTTTCCCAAAATTTTTTACATTCAATACTTATTTGAGGTAAGGGGGGGCAGCGATTTTATTCGCACCATTTTTAAAAAGAATGTTTTTACAAAGCTTTCATTTGACACTCCCACTCGAGTGATCTGGTAAAAAAAAATAATTTTTCATGTCCCGATTCTCTCCCTGCTCAAAAACACTAACCCCTTCAAGTCAAAATATACATCTTAAAAAAAATAATTACAAGACTCGGATAAGGCCATCAAATTTTATATTAAGTGCCAAATTTCATCTTTCTTTGTCAAATAAGATGGGGCGCCTAAATGACCAATGTTGTCGATGGCGCTCAGGACTACCCTAACTATCCATTCCATCCCATCCTTGTCAATTAGTTTCGAGGAAAATCGGGTGGTGACAGGCGGGCAGACAGGACTCCGAAGTGATCTTATTAATGTTGTTTTCCGTACGGAACACTAAAAATATATTTTTCTTGTCAGTTAATTAAAGATTTCTCTGCTCAAAAGTTGATGTTTTTTAGTGATATGTAATGCGATCAATATAAGAATTGATATAAAATAATAGTTTTTAGAACAAGTTTACCCAAATAAACAATGTTTTATTATTAATTTTTAGAATTATTCCCTCCTCAACATTATTCGAATATTTTTAGAATCAACCAGACTTATTCACTAATAGACAATTTTGATTATAATTTTACAAAATTCTAGAGACAGTTCCATTTGACAAATAGTCCTAAAATATGCTACTGTTACATTAGCACTAGGATATTCTATTTGCGAGATATTTTCTTTCCATAAAGCTCTAAGAGCAGTGCGAGAATATACAATGACAATGGCGTCGACAATCGTAACACCATTGTTTCGTGCCCGCAACAGAGCACAGAATTAACGATCGAAGCCATGCGGCAACACATAACAACGAATTAAAAACAAAACTTCTCGCTTTCCCAACAATTCAGGACCTTGAACTCTGCTTCACATTCTACTGTCGATTTTCCAATCAAACCAAACACACCACCTACTATTCCCCATAGTGGCATGTCAAGGATGCCCGATAGTGTCTTCAGACAGCGTATCATTAAACGTATTTTAATGAAGCTAGACAAACCAAAAAAGCTTCTGGCGCTCACGAAATTGCCTGCCCGTAGTGCTCAAAAACTGTACGAGGGAAACTAAAAAAAACCAGTTTTCTGTAGACTTTTCAAAACCGATCCTACAGAAAGGGGAATATTTCCTCCCAGCTGGAAATGGGCCACGAGTTCAGCCGATACCTTAAATAAGGCATAAGAAGACCCTTGCCAAATAACTACCTGACCAGTCGTAACTGCTTTCAATGATATTGAAAGAGGGCATGGAAAAGGCTATCAATCAGCATCTTCTAAAATATCTTGAAGGATATCCATATTATTAGCGATCACCAATATGCCTTTCGTAAGACTTAGTTCAAACATGAGATCGTCTGACTTTATGAAACACATGGTTTGGAACAACGCAATTTGAACACTTTGGGAGAATCTCGATCGGTTTGCTCCTTGACATATTCAAGCATTTCGAAAACCCGTGTTTGGCACGATGGACTGTTGGGCTAAGCCTGTACGCTCCTATATGGTATGTGTCTGAAAAGTTATGATCTCTGTTTTGTGGCTCTCATGTTTCCTCATAGAGCGTTCTTTAACGAGTGGCAGTCGAACGGGATTTCTTTCTAACACCTTCCACTATAAAAACGTCAGTTTGCCCCAAGGCTCCCATACTATCTCCTACTCATCTTTCTTCGAATTTACATTAACGATCTGCCAGGAAAAAGGAACCGGAAACCCCTATCTAAATCAGCTTTGCAGATGAACAGTGCGCTTATCCTCTTCAATTCACTTTAAAAGGCTCGGGTCAAAATCGGCTACTCAGAACGATATTATCTGCAGAAAAAAAACATAGCGGGGAAGTCGTTCAAACTTAACAAAAGACCTGAAAGAAATGCCTATCTGGGGGTGACAGTAACCACGTGGAATTTAACGGCGAGACGCGATAAAACCCAGGCGCTATGCTTTTTTTTCTTCTAAGAGCTTTGAGAAAACGATGCTGGGATAACCCGCACAGAGTTTATGGCGGAGGCGACTCCAGAATTACCTCCTAAACCTCGTCCACTTCATTTTGTGGGGCCCGTTTTTTACTTTGGGTGAGCAATCTATATGACTCCTGGTTCAATTTATCGAAGTCGCAGGCGAGAGAGATGCGCAAGAGGAGAGCTTTCTTCAAAAGTTGGGAATATTATTTTGAACCAGAAAAGTCTTTAAACCTATACTCCACACAACAACGGTTAATTCTTTACAAAGCTCAAATTCGACCAACTGTGGAATACAAATGGTCCCATGTTTGGGGCCTCCGCTCCCAAAACATACATTGCATTTGTTGGATTCTATTCAGATAAAGCTGTTCGTCTGATTGGAGACCCGAAACATGACCGCGACTTTGATTCGCTGGAACATCGAAGAACGGTTGGCGACTTGAGCCTATTCTACAAGTATTTTCATGGAAAGTGTTCGAAGGATGTGTTTTTTCCGCTTAATTCCTCCAGAGCATGCAGGTTGTTAAAAATACTCCGTCGCACTAATAGTTCACATCCATATGAGGTTCAGCTTGTGTTACTAGAGATCGTACAACGCTTTTCACCAACTAGTTTTTTATATATGAGAACATCATCCCATTTGGAATTATTTGCCCAGGCCCTGTGTTTCGCTCGAACCGAGTACGAATTTACGTAGCGATTCAAGAACAATGCGAATCGCTTTTTCTGCTCACGTGTCCGCTCCTGTAGCGTTTAGGGATTTCCCTGCAGCACGTGTGTTAGACCTCACATAAAAAAAAAACTAGACAAACACAACCCATTTTTAGAGATTCCCTAGAAGTTTTATTTCTGGTTGCATTATAAGAGAACAGTCCGTAAAAAATTTTAAAAATTGTTTTAGTGCTTCGTAACAAAAATCTTTTTATTTTTTGTCTATCCGACTGTCTATTTGCTCTCTATCGAGAATGTTGAAGTTCCCTACCGCCGCCCGTACCAGAATGCATTAGCCAATGTTGCTTTTGACCACAGATACAAGAGGCACAATCGTAACTTACTCTTATTATGGTTGTTGGTAGGTAATCAACAGTCGTGCGGAGTGTAGTACCCTTAAATTCATTTCATTCTCGTTTGCGTATCTCATTCGTTTTAGTCATGAATAAGAAGTAGTGCTGAAGCAGCGTGACACTGACGGTCCGCTTGTAAAAAATACTACTGTTACGTTCATCATTTATTCGCACGTTTCATTCTTTATTTACGCGCTTCGGAATACATTAAGTGCGGTTAATTTTCAATGTTATAAAACGATGTATTTTATTTAATGTGTTTCTAAATTTTTTTCAATAAATCATGAGTGAAGGTTCCGAATTTCATTCGTCTTCCAGTCAGCATGAGCGTGAGTTCGACTTTAAATTCGTTGGATTGTTGGGATTATACTATTGAGTTGGAATGTCTGAAAGGAACTTCAGGTAAGTTCATAAGAGTGGATTGTAATATAAATAATTTAAGGTAAAGTGTTTTCTGAAAATATTTACATTACTGTTAGAAAATATTTTTCCAGCAAAATTTCTTTAAAAGGTTATTTTAAAAATAAGAGGGTTTTGCTACGAATTATGTGTTTTTTGTCTAAAATAATCCAGAGAAATAGACTTGTATATGTATCTATAATTATATATATATATATATATATATATATATATATATATATATATATAATATACAATATAATATATATACATATATATATATATATATTATAAATATATATATATAGTATATATATAATATATATATATATATATTATATATAGTCGACACTCTATATAGTGAAAGACCAAAATGTTGACCGAAATTTCACTATAGAGGTTTTTTTCACTATATACAGAAAAAATCCGTATATATTTGCTATGTATGTAAGAATATTCTAGGTCTTGAAAAAATTGCACTATTAAAGAGTTTTTCACTATATAGAGTTTCACTATTAACAGTGTCGACTGTATAAATAATATAATATATACTTATATATATATTATATATATATATATATATATAAATCACTATATATATATAATATATATCTATGATTATATATAATGAACCATCTTTCTATCTGTCTGTCCGTTAGTGCGCTTATCACTCAAGAACCACTTCTCCGATTTATGTGCTTTTTTTAAAACATACATATGTTCTCTCCGGCCAGGTTATTGCCGCTAGCGCGTTTCTCTTTGCAATACTCCGTCCAAACCATTAAATATGAAACAGTGTCATGTAGCAAAGAATAATATGTATAAAATGCAACGTCTCTCTGTCTGACTGTCTATCCGTTAGTGTACTTATGACTTGACAATCACTTATCCGATTTACGTGTATTTTTTTTTTTTTAATTCATATATTTGTTCTCTCTAGCCAGGTTATTTATAATCTTCTATAATATATATAAAATGCCGGCGTCTTTCAGTCTGTCTGTTTGTCTGTCCCGTTAGTTCGCTTTATCACTCGAGAACCACTTATCTAATTGAGTACTTTTTTTAAAAAAAATATACATATGTTCCCTGGTCCAGGTATAGGATATATTTTATTACGTTATAACATAAGGATTATAAACATGCGGATAATAGTGAATCAAGTCGGCAATAAAGTTTGCCCGCTAGCGCGTTTCTCTTGCAATACACAGCCTAAACCAGTAAATATGAAACAAATATCATGTAGCAAAAAGATATAATATATATAAAATGCAACGTCTTCTCTCTGTCTGTATGTCTGTCCGTTAGTGCGCTTATCACTCAAAAACCACTTATCTCGATTTACGTGTTTTTTTTTTTCATCACATATGTTCCTCTTTCCAGGTTATATAATAATAATAACAATCTATAATATATATAAAATGCAAGTCATTTCTGTCTGTATGTCCGTTTGTGCGCTTATCACTCAAGAAGCACATATCCGATTTACGTGTTTTTTTTAGGTTTATACATAGTGTTCACTGACCAGGTTATAGGATATAATTTTATTTACGTTAGGTAAATATGGAAGAATATCATCTAACACAGATATACAATATATACAAAATGCAACGTCTCTCTGCCTGTCCATTAGTGCGTTTATCACTCGAGAACCACTTATCCGATTTACGTGTTGTTTTTAATTCTTAACTTAATAATTATCAAAAAAAAAAATATATAAAATATATAGAAAGCAGAACAATCTCTCTTTTTGTCTGCTCTGTCCGTTAGTGCGCTTAGCACTCAAGAACCACTTATCCGATTTAACGTGGTTTTTTTTTTATAAAATACGTATGTTCTTTGGCCAGGTGTGTAGATATACTAGGATATATTTTATTTCATTAGGTAACATAAGGAATAAGCATGACAATAATGTGATTCAAGTCCACGCGAGACGGAGCCGCGTGCACGGCTAGTTTTTAATAAAAATACAATACTAAGTTTGATATCTGAGAATTTTTAAGAAAACCAAGTGTCTGTCTTTTTATTATTGTAATTACAAATTTACCACAGCATCTTAAATTTTCAGAGCATTCAAAAAAAAAAAAAAATTAGGAACTATTTAGTATCTTTACCTATTAAATTTTTAAGCCGCACTGTCCCAAAACCAAATAGATGAAATATTTGAATTTGGGAATTTTTCCATCTTTCGTGAGAAGTTGCTTTCTATTTTTTTCCATACATTAACGCAAAAAGCTTACAGACTTTTTTCATATTGTCCCTCATCACTGTTAGTCCCTGTAGCAACCTTTTTTTCTTTTTGACGTTAACAAATATCAATGCCAAAATAATAACCCAATACACCTGAATGAAATGTGCTTTCTGATCTTATGCGAGAGAAGAGGCGGAGATTTGAAGTTTCGAACAGAAGTTATCATTAGGCACACAAAACATGCATTCATAGGGGGCCGTGAGAGTGAGCGCTATTATGGACGTCCGCCGCGAGTAGAGCGAGACAGTCATAGAAAACTACACTTTTAAATAAATTGGGGTAGCACATTGCCAACCGTAACTTTAATGCAAAGGTTTCAGAATTACATTATAACAAAGGTTTGATCTAACTAGTGTTAAAACTATGTTCATATTCTATACTACAATATCTTTAAAATATAGGTTAAAAATAAGAAATTTTTTAAATTTTTTTTAAAAGTTTTTTTTTTAAAAAAATAGTAAATAATTAAATACTCTCTAATATTTAACATACATACATGCATGCAGATAATTTTATATGCATTTTAGGTCAATATTTTAATACAGATAGTTGCAGACTTCGCTAATATAAAGTATATTTCCGGTTTTAAACTAATAATAGTGGAAAAATACTTTAGTAATTACTTTTCTTCACTATTGCTCAAAGTTATAAGTTTTCTTCTTCTTCAAACCTTCATCGATTCATTGCTGGTTGATATATATATATATATATATATATATTATATATATTTATATATTTGTTATATTGTATATTTATATATATTTAAAATTTTATATATATATATGTATATATATATATATATATATATAATAAGTATATATATATATATATATATATATATATATATATATATATATAATTACTATATTATATATAGGCCACCCTCATATCTTCCGACTCCTCTTTGACGGTCTCGTGCCTGTCTCATCCCACACAAACCCGTGCCGTTCATTTGATGTCATCAGTCCAACGTTTAGGAGGGCGTCTCGTCGGTCACGCGGTATGTATGGTTTCCATTTCAATATACAGTCCTGGACAAATATTAGGACGCACTGCAAGATTTCAATTAAAATCATACTTACGAGTGATATTGTACGTTTTATTATTTTAAATTGATTTGTTTTTTATTTTTTTATATTATCAATCAATTACTATTTATTTGGACATAAATAAAACAGCATTAATTTAGAAAAGCATAAAGTTTATTATTTTTAAAGAAAAGTGAAATATAATGTTAGTAAAAAGTCAAAATTTAGTTGAGGCCACCTTTAGCCGCTATCAAAGCTTTAATTCTGCGCGGCATGCTATCAATGCAAGATTGTACTGTCTCCTGCATTTGAGGATGATGATTCCACACATGAATAATCTTTTCTAGGAGCTGGGTTTTGTTGGTAATCACATCTTTAGCCACTTCTCTTTTCATCAGCTCCCACACATTTTCAATGGGGTTCATATCAGGGGTACCCCTAGCCAATCCAACAGAGGGATATTTTTTCTGCCAAAAAAGCTTTAACAGACCGAGCAGTGTGGCAGGGAGCTCCATCTTGCATGAAAGTGAATGGTTCCCATTTGGAAACCATTCTCTGAGCTGCGGAATCAACCGATTTTGTAATACTTCTTTGTACTGATCTTGCCTCATTATTCCTTTGACGACGTACAGACGTCCAGTGCCCTTGCCGCTGATGACTGACCAAATCATCACTTTGGTGGGATGTTTAACCGTCGGGACGACACAATCAGGATGAAACTTTTTCTCCATGACGACGACGCACATACTGAGCTTTATTCTGCAAAATTTCGAATGTGCTTTCGTCACTGAAGCAGACCTGTCAAAAATAGGAAAAAATATATAAACTTCCATGTTTATTTGCTTTATTTAACTGAAAATGATAATAATGTATCAATTATTGATTAAATTGCTGTATCTTACCGATCTCCAGAAGTCCACATCTTTGTCTTGCCATTGTTTGGCCCACTTCAGGCGCTTTGCTTTCATTGCAGCTGTTAACTTGGGCTTCCTGGCGGGGCGACAGGCCTTAAAATCTAATTCTTCAATTTTCTTCGAACAGTGCGCTCAGCAAGCATTTACGCTAGCATCCTGGAGTTGTGATTTTATTACCTTTGTGGTAGCAAATCTGTTTTCTACACAAATTTTCTTCAAACATCTCTCTGACCGTGGAGTGAAAATTGGTTTTCTACCGCATCTTTTCTTTCTTTTCGGGCTTAATTCTTCCCTGACTCAATTTTCTTTTTTATGCGTCGTACACTAAGCTTCAGAAACCTCCAATCTTCGTGATATTCTCGGTTTGTAAATGTTTTCGCAATCACAAGGGCCTTCACTTCAGCTTTTTACGTGGTGAAAGATCGCCTTTTCTACCCATAATGAAAATATAGTCCAATTACTTTTTTAAAACACTGCATACAAAATAAACTAATAACTGAGTAGTATAAAACTGTTAAACAAACAATCACAGTCCATAAAGCCACAGAAACACGTCCGTACCTGACTCGATTTCCGATCGCGACTGATACAGGTTTGTACTTATTTACGTTCATGTATCACTTTGTCAACACAGTGTTGCCATATGTTAAAAATAAATACAAATATGTAGTCTACAACAATTCTTTTAAATAAAAATCAATAATATTGTAGTTTAAATATACCATTATTGCATAAAAAACTCTTAAGAAACATAAAATTACTAAAAAAAATACAGTGCGTCTAATAATTTGGCCAGGGACTTGTAGGTTGGGACCATCTGTCATCTGTATAGCTAGCAACACGGCCGGCATAGCTCTATTTAAGTTCAGCCACCGCCCCTGCTACATCTGTTTTCTGTTTCTGTTGGGCAGGGCGCATCGACAGCTAAGATCATTTAGCGCCCACTAGTCCCTGCTACATCTCTGACCTCAGTGATTGCCCTAATATAAGTGCTGCTTTTACGATCTTCCAAGGATATACCCAGAATTTGTCGTTTCATAGCACGTTGTGTTGTGTTCAGTTGATTCATAGAGTACTTGGTAAGTGTGCATGTTTGGACTGGCAAGATGCACTGGCCGAAGAACCGAGTTCGCAAGTATGTAGGAATATTTTTGTTTGTCAGCGTTTTACTCGTTTTAACCAAATGCAACGCAAGCCATTTTTTTTCTTGTATAAATCTCGGTTATTTGATTTTCGTAGCCCAGTTTTTTTTATATTGCCAAGGTTCGTCAACATTCTCCAATGTTGTGTTTCATATACATTGGTTTTTTGTAAATTCTCTCTCCAAGTTCATCAACATTACTTACAATTCAGCGAGATTCTCTACAATTATGACAATATCATCCACGTACCGAAACTGATTGATTCAATCTTTTCTCATTAATCAAGATACCTCGATTGTCCCAGTGCAAGTTCTTGAGTATGTCTTCTAAAGTTAATATAAACAGCTTTGGGGAAAGAGTATCATCCTGCCTTATGCCTCTTTTTATAGGAATAGATTTCGTAGATTTTTCAACCTGAACAGTGGAAGTTGCATTGCATCGTATATACACGTATTCTTAAGTATCTGATTATACCTATAATCGATTCTAGCATGTTATATGTAGTGATATTTAATATAAGTTCAAAATTCATTCATTCAAAATTCATTATTCAAAAAAAATATAAGACGGATGAATGATAGTTAATATCCAATTTATATACGAGTTCATTCTTTTTTATATAGATTTCGTACCAAATTTATCTAATTATTAAAGTTAGTAAAGGATATTTATATTTATTTCTTCGTAAAATATATTTAAATATTATGGATACATCTAAAATTGAATCAGAAAAAGAAATAAAAATATGTGAAAATCATTAAGCAGGGCCTGAAAAATAAAATAATATATTTTGTTTACGCCCTCATTTTGAAGCAAATTTTTACTTACAAAAATATGCAATTCGTTCGTTAACAATAAATGTTGATTCCGAATGGATTTTTGCTTCACAAAAAGATTGTATGTGTAATTATATATTGCACCCTTTTGCAATATCTGTCATATCTTGGGAATTTGGGCTAAGATACAACTGTTTCTTGATACGATAATTGGTTTAAAACATAAAACGTTTAGTTTTGACATAATGACATTTACTAGCAAAATCACATTTAATATTTACCGATACCAACTTTTTCAGAGATTAACAGACTAGGAATATATCCCTCGAAAAGTTCACCTTGACCTGCAATATAGAAAACAAGTTAATATTAGCTCAAAATGTCAATATAAGATAAATTATATTTATTTAATTTATAATTGCTGTACAATTTTCATAGGTTAATTGCAGCAATATTCTATGTGAACAGCAATTTTTCATTTCTACCACTCTCAGTTCAATAAAAAATATTGTTATTATAAAAATAATATTGAGAATTGTATAGGGTGACTCAACGATAGAGTAAAGTTCAGGGTAAAAATTGAAAAATTCAAAATAAATCGAAAACTATTAGAAATAGCTATATGACATACTTATTAAAAGTTGAAGAGTTTTGTAAAATCTATGAGAAAAAATAATAATATACAGGGTGTGCCGTTTAAAAAATTTGAGATTTTTCAATTTAAATTAGCATAAATTTATTTTGAACACCCTGTAGCATCTAACTCAAATTTCTTTACATATATCTTTTTTTTTTCATCTCTATAGAGCTCTCGTACCAATTATGAGTATTCCACCTTCAGAAACAATGGCGCTACTGGCAATTTTTTACAAAACTGAAAACTAGTATTTTTAAAAAAAAAAATGATATATTAGAAAAACCACATTATTAATAAAAAAGTTAGAAAATAGGATGTTCCATTAAAAAAAAAAACATGTTATATCGGCTGCACTTTTTTTGAAGTACCCTGTATACTCAAAAATAATTTTAAACTGTGCCCCTTAACGTTTCCTAAATTTGACATTTTTTCGTAATTCCCGAAACAAATGAGTTAATGAATTTTACTCTTTCGTTGACTCACCCTGTACAAAGCCATCTTGAGAGTTGTCTTTAACGTCACCTTTTTTCACCGACAATGTGGTTAGTAAATATATTTCATTGCGCATGAGCATATTTAAAAAAGTTGAAAAGAGTTTTAGGGTTCGGAATGGGGAAAATACTAAAACATGATAAAAGCAAAAACGATTTAATTATTAACTACTTTGATTTGTTATCGGTTAGTGTAAACGGGCAATTTATTAATCATGAAATCGATTAGTTCAATAATTTACTAAGAGGTAAACATAAACGAACGATAAAATTCCAAATAAATATCCACTATCGGTTGCAACCTACTTATAGCAAAACACACAACCTAAACCAACTTAGAATTTGAGCAGAAAATACAAACATTCTAGTAACAATCACTGAATTTTTTACTTCCTCGTCTACATAATAAACACGAGATCTATAAAAATGGAAACCTAAAACCAAGACAAAGTCCTAAAATTAGTGTATATTAAGAAATTACTAAACCAGAAAAATAAATTTCAGAATGCTATCTTATATTGTTTGTATAATTCATTCAGACCATATATAACCCATAGGTTTTATCCTCAACACTGATAGTTGGCAAGTTGATCAATAATGCCTTCGAAAGCATAAATGTTATCCTTATTCGTTGAACACGATTTTCAATCTCATAAATTATAATTAAACACAATCATAATTATGAGAATAGCAGAGGGAGCGCTACTTTCTCTAGAAAACCATATTACCTCCTCTTGTATATTTACGCAAACTTTTTTTTAATATAAACGAAGTGAAAATTTGATTATATTTTTATTTTTTTACTTATTTCAAGTCTGTGGCTGACAAAATTGGACGAAAGTCCAGACCCTGAGACCAGAGGATACCTTCCCAAAGGTTTTTGGTGCGCTCAATCTGAATCTAACCTCAGAATTGCTCCATCACATCAAATTTTCAAAATATCCTAACTTAAAAATGCAAAAGACACGGTTTTTCGCTCTATTCGGGATTATATTACACCGCGAATTAATTTTTCTTCACAAAACTCGTTACGGCATATGTACTACTCTTCCCCGTCAAAATGTATTTTGTATTTTTCAAATATCTTATTTCTTCTCGAAGAAATCATCTTTCTATTAGCAACATTGTTTATTTGTTATTTCACATGGTGTCCCATTTTAATGTACCTGGCTTCTTAATTTTTTTATATCAACTTTTAGTACAAAAAGTTTCAGACAATAGTTGAAGTATTTTGAAGGAGCAATAAAATGATATAATTGTGATGATCTTGGAAGATCATTTGAAGGGTCATTTCAAGGTCAACTTTGATTTTTTAAAATGGAAACCTATATTTTTTATGAAGGCATCATGTCAAATACACAACTTTTGTTCGAAAAAATTTTCTCGATAGTAATCTAGACTCTTCAGAATTCCGACCAGTCATATCGGATCCGCCGTTTTGAATTTCTGAAGGTTAGGGACAAACTATGACTCGATGGGGTTAAACCGACAACGAATTCGAATTCAGGGTCCCCAAAAATCACACGATTACACTACTCTCGCTTTCCAGATCAACTTTTTTTTGGTATGCTCGTAACGAGAACGCCAAACTAATTAATTTCAGCGGACGATTTTTCCGAAACGAAATAAAATATCTGAAAAATTCAAATGCATTTTGAAGGGAAAGAGTAGTACTTTCAGATGCCGTAACGAGTTTTCTGGAAAAAAATTAATTCGTGGTGTAATATAAACCCGAATATGGCGAAAAACCGTCTTGTTTTTTTAATTTTTAGGTTAGGGTATCTGAAAAACCTGAAGTGATGGAGCATTTCTGAGGTCGGATTTGAAACCTTCGGAAAAGTATAGTCGGGTCTCAGAGTTTAAAAATGTTGACCCGTGTAATTTTACCAACGTATTTATTTTTCACATCTTGCTAAATTTGGCTTCTTCTACAATTTTATTCTATTTAAAATATTAATCCTGATGAAATGATCATTGGAAATCGTTTCTGAAACACTATTTAACAGGTAGACTAAATGAAAAGTTTTTGGTCTAGCTACTTAAAACACAATTTTTTTTGGAAAATTCGACTTTATTTATCAATATAGTCTCCTTCAAGAGCGCTATAATCAGTCAAACACTTTTCTAACATTTCTATACTTTCCTTGTAGAAGGATTTCTCTTTGCCTTCAAAATGGGCCTCAGTGTCGGCGATTACTTCTTCATTGGAGTCAAATCTCTTTCTTGCGAGCTTTTTTTTAAGGTCTGCGAGTAGATAATAGTCGCTGGGGGCCAAATCTGGAGAATACGGTGAATGTGGAAGCAATTCGAACTTCAAGTCATGCAATTTGCCATGGTAACCATTGACTTGTGACTGATGAAAGGGCACTTTTTTCTTGTTCATTTGGAGCTGTTTCTTTGCGATTTCTGCCTTCAAACGCACCAATACAGAGGCCAAAACCTTCCCAGCTGACTGTTGTGTCTTTGGTCGCTTCGTGCGGCTTTCACCGGCTGCTGTCCACTCAGCTGACCACCGATTTGATTAAATTTTTATTGCGCTTAAACAGGTCCAAACAGCGCTCAGAATCATCAAAACGTTGTTGTTTTTGGTCCACTGTGAGCAAACGCAGTACCCATTTCGAGCAGAGTTTTCTCATGCCCAAATGTTCATGCAAAATATGATCAATACATTCTTTTGATACCTTTAGGGTGTCAGCTATCTCACACAATTTCACTTTACGGTCATCCAAAACAGTCCGGAGCGTTCAGCATCATTTGTGACTGTACGACCGGGTTTAAATTCAGCATACCAGTAAATGATGAGTGATTTTCCAAGGGCAGAGTCCCCGTAACACTTATCAAGCCATTGCTTGCTTGAACGATATTTTTCACATCAAAAAACAGTGTTTATTCAACACACGAAAGTCCATTTTTTCCATCGTTTTGAGAATATCGAAAGTAGCGACACTAAAACCACTCTAATTTGTAAATTAATCATCGAAATGTTATAAAATTTTGACTCGTATCGTTTGAAGGTTGGTACTTCCTAAAAAATCATATTGATGTTTTGAAAAGGGCGACATCTACTTTTACAACAATTTAAAGAAAATTTCCGAAGTAAAAAGCATTCTTATTTAAAAGTATTGTGGATCCATCTGAAAATGGAATCATTTTACCTAAACATTTTTATAACAGGTAGTTCAACAGTTCATCGGACTCTGATCCTAACCCTGAAGACGTTAATTGATTCGTTGCATGAGAAAATTTAAAATAGTTGTTTTTTACAACTCTTCGGGTATTGTTTCTAAAACTAAAAAGTATGTCATGAATTAATGGACTGGAAAAATTCTATGCTTTAATTAATTCTAATTAAATATTGTTTTTATATGGAAATTTCAACGTGTTTTATATCTATTTGCAGACTTTCAAACAGAAGCACTTACTTTACTTAGTCCTTGATTCGTTGCTTTAAAAGAAAATCGTGTATGTTTTTTATATACAACTAGCAACCGCCCGCGAGCTCCTTTGAGTGGAAACGTTATTTTTTAGTTTAGGTACCTATGGTAATTGGTTAGAGCTTCTCTGTATACTATGTTTAATGTTTTATATTATTTTCTGGTAGCAAAATATATTAGTTTTCTGAAGTTTTGACTCTTGATAACCCGACATATAATTGGCAATGAGAAAAACATTCCTGTCTCAAATCGATTCCCACGAATTTAAAAATTTGTCTCTGGGACTTGCTTATGGTGAGAGAAAACGATCCTTTTACCGAAAACTGCAACCGTTTGAAACGAATAGGTAGATCCGTCGGGATCATACGAATTTGAGGAATAGACGCTATTGGTCTTATATTTTTGCCTGTCAAGTCGTTGTAAGCGTTCAGTGTTAGACTCTCCAATTCGACGTATTTTAGCAGCCCTCACCTCAGACTTATTTCTAGAAAGTTGCGATTTTCTTTTAGGCATAATGTTGTCTTTAGATACTACTTAATCTTTCATAGCAGCCACACGTGCACAGTCCGTACCCTGATTGCCCTAAAAATAAAATAAAATCCTCACCTGGGCTGAGTTAATTCGGTCCCTGATATGTATATATCTTAAGATCCAATATGTATTTTAACGTTTTTTCTTAGTCACTAATTTATAAAAGTTAAAGCATCTTAGCTACCTAATACCTAATAAATCAATCTAGCTCAATCTAGAATCTAGTAGAAAAAGTGTAAAACAAAGATTTACTATCTGAATACTTGTTTAATTATAAACAAATAAATTAAAATTATTTTTTTCTGGGTACAGCGACACGCTCAATCTATACTTTATGAACACTGTACGCAAGTGTTACATCATATATATTTTTGAATTCGTGTTTTTCACAAGCTTTCATTTGACACCCAACTCGATGACCTGATAAAAAATTTTATCAAAAATTTAACTTTCAAAACTACAAGGTTCTTGGGCCCTCAATTCCTATATTTGTTCCAACTTTCTATGTCAAATAGTTTCGGAGAAAATCGGATGTGACAGACGGACACCGAAGTAATCCCAACTAAAAAACTACTTAATCATAATTAAACAATTACATTATACACCTCAAATTGAAATTAACTCGGTAATAATTGTAAAAGAAAATACAATAATTTTTAGTAGATATTTCAGAACACGCTTACTAAAACTCTCACACGCTTACTCAAACCTAAATGAAGTAGGTAGGTATACCTAAATTAAGGAAAATTACTGAAATAATATTTGTTGCCTAAATGAATCTCACACTATTAGGTACTTATTAAACAAAAATACACTAATAGCAATAAATAAATGTTTTTATTGTTGTTTAGTACCTATTGACACCAACAAAGTACCTACAATGTGCCTACAAAAACAATAAAAGAATCTTAAACTACGAATAACAAAATAACAAACCTTTTCGTTCTCAAAAACATAACATCAAGTCATTGTGTCACTAAACTTCGACAAAATCAAATTATACACTGATCTGTCGATCGCCGTCTCCCACCACGCCACCAGCGACCCGCCCTGCGCTCGCTCGTGGCAAGTTTCTTTCTCCATTGTGTCAACTCCCTTTTGTAATAACCTTATAAAATGTAGTCTATGTTCAGCCCAAAAGTCCAGGCTACATACCAGTATTTTTTTAGTGTTCCGTACGGAACACTTATAAGATGACTTCGATGTCTGTCCGTCTGTCTGTCACACCCGATTTTCTCCGAAACTATTTGTCATGGAAAGTTGAAATTTGGTAATAATATAGGAATCGATGGCCTCATCAGAGCCATGTAGTTTTGAAAGTTAAATTTGGAGTTAAGGGGTTTTGAAAGTGAAGTGAAAAAAGTGAGTGTGAAAAAGTGAAAAAAAAAATTTTTTACTAGGTCATCGAGTGTGGTGTCAAATGGCGTGAAAACACGAGTAATATATATATATATTATATATATATATATATACGATATATATATATATATATATATATATATATATATATATATATATATATAATATATATATATATAATATATATATCTATATATATATATATATATATATATATATATATATATATATATATATATATATATATATATATATCTATATATATATATATATATATATATATATATATATATATATATATATATATATATATAATGTAATACTTGCGCGCACTTTTCTTTGTAGTATTTTTAAAAAAATCGCTGTCCACCCGCCTTATCTCGAAAAGCACTTATCAAAAAATTTTGAAAAAATTCTGGAATATTCTCCACTGGGTGTAGATTGGACGAAAATTATCACGAGTGCATTAATTTATCTGGTATATAAAAAAAAACAAAAATTTCAAGGTCATCAGTTTTTTCAGTAAAGATTGGAAACAAACTTTGTTGAAAACTCATTTGGGGTCTGTTTTGTGAAGTCACTGATCATTTTATACCTCCGTAACAAAATTTTTTATTTTATACGTTTATCAACGTACGGAACACTAATGGCGCAAGTTCAACTTGCACTTGACCGGTTATTTTTAAATCGAATTAGTAGTTTCAGAGATTACCTCCGAAACACATAGGAACATACACATTTTACTTCTTTATTATATTAGTATAGATGAACTCAAAGTTAAAGATGCAAGAATTTTTAATATGAATGAAGTAGCTATTTGGGCATTTTCAAGGGATATAGGAAACTGTACTCTTAAAACACGTCAATATATTTACTTTTCGAATAAATAATTTCGTGTTCATATTTTTACTTCCCTCGCTAAAAGAAGTATTCGTTTTCGTGAAAAAGTCTCATTCCGAAATTTTTGAAATCTTTCACGTGTCTGGGTCCCTAGACCACCAAAAACAGTTTTCTATTTCCGGTGTATCTAACCGCTGCTGGCACGATTACTCTCGAATGAAATAGATTTCAAACTTGATACCCGTGCAAAGTAGGAAAAGATATCGTTTCTGGGAAAGGGGGGTGAAATGGGTAAGAATCGGTTATTTTTTTAGATTGCTTGAGATAAGGAACAATTTTTAAACGTAAGTATTTATAGTAAAACATATAAAAGATTAAGCGTAGGGAGAAGTTATAAAAGTGGGAGTGGTTGGAATAAGATTTTTTTTGTGTAAAAAAAGGAAAATTCAGTATTTATTTTAGACCTGTATATGGAAAAAGGAGCTGGGACACTTTAGTCACTTTACTAATTTTCAGTTTAGTTGTTTTTAGTGTTCCGTACGGAACACTTATAAGATGACTTCTCGGTATCTGTCTGTCTGTCTGTGTGTCACACCCGATTTTCTCCGAAACTATTTGTCATAGAAAGTTGAAATTTGGTAATAATATAGGAATTGATAGCCTTATCAAAGCCGTGTAGTTTTGAAAGTCAAATTTTGACTTAAGGGGTTAGTTTTAATGGGTGAAATCGGAAGTGAAAAAAAAAAATTTTTAGTAGGTCATCGAGTGTGGTGTCAAATGAAAGCTTGTGAAAACACTATACATATATATATATATATATATATATATATATATATATAATGTAATATTTGCGCACATTTTTCTTTGTATTATTTCAAAAAGTACTGATCAAAGAATTTTGAAAAATGCTGGAATATTCTCCAGAGGGTGTAGATTGAACGAAAATTATCAGGAGTGCATTACCTTTAATAATTTATCTGGTATATAATAAAAAAAAACAAAAATTTCAAGGTCATCAATTTTCAGTAAAGATTGGAAACAAACTTTGTTGAAAACTCATTTGGGGTGTGTTTTGTGAAGTCACTGATCATTTTATACCACCGTAACAATATTTTTTTATTTTAAAAGCAATCAACGTACGGAACACTAATTGTGCAAGTTCAACTTGCACTTGACCGGTTTTTTTTTATATAGGAATAGTATGTATGAGAAGTTAAATGGAAATATATTTATACTTTATACTTTTTACGGCCACAGTTGTTATGATTATTCTGCCGAATTTCAACTGCTTAACAACCTTCCTTCAGGCCTTCTCGCGCTTAAACAGAGCCCTAGTGACCCTTAGACCCTCGTCCTCGGCTTTGGATACGCTATTCTTTATAATTTTACCAGTAGGATCCACCATTACGTGAGTCTGAAATCTAGTGCTTTTTTCTAATAATTTAATTTCTTTCTAATTATATATTTGATTTCTTCTGCTCTAATAAAAAATCTCAACAAATTGCTGCTGCGCCAGTCCGATTACGCAATTATCACAAAAAATACGACCTTACGTGTTCAACCAGATAACTTCAACCGACTTTTTAGGAATTACTTCTCACAGCGCTTAGCAACCCTCTGCGATAAGATTACCCAGCAGGCGCCAGGCGCCTTGTGGACAACCGTTTCACACTTGAGAGCCTCCAAGTCGTCCAAACCTGACCCCCATAAGTCTCAGCCGGGATAACGCGTACCGTAAACTATCGAACGAACACTTTTTTGTACTATCGAGTTAACCGTTCGCCGCAAATTATGCGATTTTTATTTATTTAGTGTTGATGTTATATAATGACGATAACAAAATTATTGCAACGTAAATAATTCACATAAATTAGGCAATGTTGTACTCAAGTGGATACATATTATTCTAAATAACTTACAAATTATTATCGAAACAATTATATAATATTTTTGAAATAATTAAAACTACTTGTTAAACTTAATATTAAACCTGTGCTGTTTTTCTTTTGTTTAATTATCGAACCTACTTCACTGAAAGGCCAGTTTATTTAATTAAATATATATATTATTATAATTTAATTTTAATTACGTCACTTTTAAATAACCGAGTGACAGGATTCCTCTTATTTGCTCCCTTTGTCTTTCACATCCTTTCTCTCTTTATATTTTTCTATTTGTTTTTACTTTCTCACGTACTCTTATACATAATACTCAAATAATAACGAAACAAATATATATTTGCAGTTGATAAATAATCATATGTCACTAATTAATAATAATCAGTTTCCCTAAAGAAATAACTAATATCTATATGTAATATTTATGGTTTGGTAAAGTAAATCCCAAGATATAAGATCCTCCCTTTTTGCTTTTTTTTCAATGAAGCAATAAACGACCCTATTAAGGTTTTGTGCATAGATGCCAGGTATTACGATAAACGTATTTTTTATTTTACCTGCTTTGTAAACCGCCCTCACTTACACCTGCAATCAAATTGGATCTATTTTTACCTATATATCTATAACCTGGCAACCCGGTTTGGAGCCCTTTAAGTATTTGATAATATAGGCCTAATGACCACAGGTCCCCATTAGGATTCAAAAGATACTTTTTATTATTTTTATTTTTAGTTTTACTTACAACTTACAACGTAACGGTTCTACTTTAATTATGTGGCGCCCGTGGGAAAATTGCAATAGTGGCTATTGCAAGAGAAAACATTTATCACTTGACGCTAAAAAAATAGTGAAAAATGTTTACGGTAAAAAGAAATTTGAATAAACAAAGTGCTTTGCAAGAAACCAGTGAACTAACGAAAACCCCAATTTCTACGATTAAGGATATTATAGGAAAATCATCACTCAGGAACACGAAAAAACGGAAAGATTTTCAAACGCTTCATGTAGACGGTTGTGAAAAATACGTCATCAGGAGAAAAATATATTCTATGTATGTTGGGACCGACACTAGACAAAATAAAATTAAGACTGGTGCAGGACGGGACAAATATACTTTGTGGCCGATCAACCCTTCACAGAATTCTCTTAAGAACACCTGAGTGAAAAAGGACCCTTAAACGATTAAAAACAACCCTTTTATTTTGCAGATTTACTGATAAGTTACAGTACTGTCAATATCGCTCAATCGATCAGTTCAATACTGTACCGAACTCTCATTATAAAAGGCCCTTCTTAAAGTGTCTATTCGGTTCGAATGTTGGCAATCGTTCTGGCTATTATCACTTTATCCACTGCAGTTCTGAAAAGACCGAGAGTGTTTGTTGAGAACCAATTTCGCAGATTGTTTAGCCAGGAGATACGCCTGCATCTAGTCCCCTTTTTCCAAAAATGTTTCCTTGGAATATTTGCTGTAATAATTTCTAATTATATGTCCTAAATACTCCAATTCCGAAAAATCAACAAAAGGCAAGTAGTGATGGAGTCCCAAAGATTACGAATCTTGCGACATACTTATTTATAAGAAATTAAAAAGTATCAATCAGAGAATTGGCCAATAATTTACCTTGACGAAACATGGTTCGATACCCATGACACTGCAAAAAGGGTGGGTTGACAGCAGTACAAAATGTTAAACTGACTCACCTTCAAATAAAGATAAACGAATAACCATTTTGCATGCTGGATCTGAAAAGAGCTGGGTTTCAAATTGCCTACTATTATCTGCAAAAAACATAAAAGATTCTAGTTTGGGCTATCACGAAGACACGACCGCAAAACTTTTTGAAAATTGATTTCAAAATTCCCTTTTGCCAAATGTTCCCCAACAGAGTGTTATAGTTATGGATAATGCAAGTTACCATAGTCGCCTACTAAATAAGGTTCCTAAAGCAGCCAACACCAAATCGGAAATACAGGAATATATGTTAGAAAATGACATTTATTTTGACTTTAGTTATAAAAAAAGTGATCTTCTGGAAGTTTTGAAAGACTATAAATTGAAAAAGAATTATGTTTGTGATAATTTGGCTGAGAAAATGGAACATATTGTTTTACGGCTTCCTCCGTATTATTGTGTGTTTAATCCAATTGAACATATTTGGCATCAAGTTAAATCAAAAATAAGGGCACAAAATGTTTCTCGTACTTTAAACGTGTCAGTGGTTGAATTAGTAAAAAAAGTTATAAATGATATACCTTGTGAAAGCTGGAAGAATTCCATTCAGCTCGTTGTTAAAATTGAAGATTCGTATATTAATGTAAATAATATAAAACCACTGAGAATTACCTCAGCTGATGACAGTGATAGTGAAACCGAATTAGGCTTAAGTTAAAATATATTTTTATTTATACAATATGTCCCCTCTTGTAAACCCCATTCATTCAACCTGTATATTTGTACTTCTTATCCATTTGTTGTTACATGCATCGATAAATAAACATCTCCAAAAACACTTATAATTTTATTTATTTGCATTAGTGAATAAAATTCGTAACTTCTTCTCTGCAACCTATCATAAACAAAAGGTCAGAATTTTTATATTGCCCACTTAAAACGGCAAAAATAAGGATCTTATATTTTGAGATAGGCTATACAGAACACTGTTTTTTATATCTATAGCTATAATATATATATATATATATATATATATATATATATATATATATATATATATATATATAAAATGCAACGTCTTTCTGTCTGTTTACCTGTCTGTTAGTGCGCTTTTCACTCGAGAACTACTTATCCGATTTACGTGTTTTTTTTTTTTAATTCATACATATGTTCTCTAGCCAGGTTATAGGATTTATTTTATTATGTTAAGTAACATAAGGAATAAGCAGTGACAAGCGCTAGCGGGAAAAATTTTGCCGCTAGCGCACTTTCTTGCAATACGCTGCCGGAACCGTTAAATATGGAACAATATTATGTAGAAAAAAATATTATAGATATATAAAATGCAACGTCTCTCTGTCTATCTGTCTGTCCGTTAGTGCGCTTATCACTCGAGAATCACTTATCCTATTTACGTGTTTTTTTTTTAATTCATACATATGTTCTCTGGCCAGGTTATATAATTATAATAATAATCTATATAATGGGTTCTCATTTAAAAAATCAAAGTTGACCTTTGCACCAAAAACCTTTGGGAAAGTATACTCTGGTCTCAGAGTCTGCAGTTTCGTCTAATTTTGTCGGCCTGTGTAATTGATGTACCTTCTGATACAACAGTAAGAGACAAGAAGACAGAAAAGGTACTAAAACGCAAAGATTTACATATTGAAATACGGGGAATCTGTGGACTAAAAAATTCTGAAATTATTTGAGCAATTTGAACACTGCAAAACAATTTCAAGAAAAAATAGTTGATGCCACGAAACAACCAAAATAATACCATCAACAATACATAGGAAATCGAACTACTCGAAACAGCTTACATAATCAGAAGATCTCTTTGCACTGAGCTGTTTGGCTCAAGAGTCCTGTGAGTGTAGTAGAACCTTCTCAGAAGAAAAGAAATGACGAATATTAAAAATAATAACAGTAATAACCAGACATAACTCAGCGGCAAAAGTAGTTCACCAAACACTAGCCACACATAAAAATTCCCAATAAATCTTATGTCAATTCAGCTAATACCACTAAAATTTGCTCCCGGCATGCTAAAACTTGGCTCCAGCATGCCAAAATTTGCACATAGAAAACACAGATCCCTACTACAAATACACACCAACATCCATACTTAAAAATAAAGATTACAAGCTCTACTGGGACATCAGTATCCATACAGATGTAACAGTCCCCGCCAATAGACCCGATATTACTTTTCAATATACAATACAAAAAAGAAAAAGTCACCTATCTGATTGACATAGCTGTCCCCAACGACACAAACATCCAAACGAAATACACAGAAAAATCTCCAAATACACACCCTTGCAACAGAAATAAAAAGGCTATGGAAACAAGAAAAAGTCATCATTGTCCCCCTCGTCATATCACCGACAGGCCTTACACCAACAACATTCACAGCAGACTTAGTACAATTAGGACTCAACACAAAAACATTCAAAAGTCTGTGATTTTGAAAAATGTGACATTGTCAGATCATTCCTTAATACACAATGGTAATAGGGTTTTTGCTGACTTGGCTTAGGCCCGTCAGCCAAACATGGAACCACATTGACCAAATGTGAGAAAGAAGAACAAAAACAAAAATAATAATAAGTAATATTGTCAAGTGATTCCTTATTACACAATGGTAATAGGGTTTGTACTGACTTGGCTTGAGCCGGTCAGTCAAACATGGAACCACATTGACCAAATATGAGAAGGAAGAACAAAAATCTATATAATATATATAAAATGCAACGTCTCCCTGTCTATCGGTCTGTCTGTCCGTTAGTGCGCCTATCGCTTTACGTGTTTTTTTAACTCCTACATATGTTCTTTGGCCAGGTTATAGAATATATTTTATTACTTTAGGTAACATGAGAAATGAGCAGTTCACGCGAGCGGAGCCGCTGACAAGGCTAATATTACTAATATTTTATACATATTTATATTGTATTAAAAAATCATCTACTTTGTATAAGGAAGAATAACCATATTGAACTTTTTTATTAAATAATAAAATCTGATGTTTTCATCTATACAGCTTTTTTATTTATTATTAAATCCCTTTAGTTCTTTTAACCCAGAAAATTTACAAAACTGTATGCTAAGAGGGACAAGAAAACTCTACTAATGACTCCCTTCCTCCCCAACAAATACGAAGTAACTGAATGTAGGAAATATATCTGTGATTTCAAAAGATCTGCAATTGAATCCCTCAAATTTTACAGTATTTTAAAACTCATAATTTGGGACTCGGAGTCTATGCTTCTGGCGACAGTTCGAGAGGAAAATAATATTTGTTTTAAATCGTGATTTTAATTAAAAAAAAAGGATGATTGAAATTATGATTTCCAATGTGATTAAAATTAAACGATTTAAATCAGGCCAACCATGACACCGACGCTTCTATTGTTCAAGGTGTTAGGTACTTGACATTCTTTGACCGTCTTACCGTAAACATTGTGCCTTAATAATAGATCAAAAGTGGTGTCGACTCAGCCTCCTTGAGATTGTCAATAATGCAAACAAAAAATTAACTGCAGTACCTGTCTGCTTGTGTCGATAACAAAGTTATTTGAGAAAAATTACAACTAATGCAAACTAAAGAATGAGAGTGATTTTTTTTCATTTATTTTAGCTGTCATCTATAATATATATAAAATGCAACGTCTCTCTGTCTGTCTGTCCGTTAGTGCGCTTATCACTGGAGAACCACTTATCCGATTTACGTGCTTTTTTTTAAATATACATATGTTCTCTGGCCAGGTTATAGGATATATTTTATTACGTTAGGTGACATAAGGAATAAGCAATGACGATAATAGTGAATCAAATCGGAGAAAAGTTTGCCGCTAGTGCGTTATCTTGCAATACATTGCCTAAAGCATTAAATATGGAACAATATCATGTAGCAAAGAATATAATATATATAAAATGCAACTTCTCTCTGTCTGTCTGTCTGTCCGTTAGTGCGCTTATCATTCGAGAACCACTTATCCGATTTACGTGTTTTTATAAATTTATACATATGTTCTATATAATTCGATATAAGCCTAGAGAATGGGAGATAAGGTGAGATAATGGGAGATAATTATAAATAATAAGGAGAAATAATGAGAGATAAGCAGAGATAAGTCTAGATAATGGGAGTTATGGTGAGATAATGGGAGATAAGAATAAATAATGGGAGATAAGAAGAAATATTGCGAGATAAGTCGAGATAAGAGGAGATAAAGTGAGATAACGGAAGATAAGAGGAAATAATGGGAGATAAGGAGAAATAATGGGAGATGAGCAGAGATAAGCTTAGATAATGGAAATTATGTAGAGATAATGGGAGGTAAGGAGAAATAATGGGAGATAAGGGGAAATAATGGCAGATATTTTATTACGTTAGGTAACATAAGGAATAAGCAGTGACGATAGTAGTCCACGCGAGGCACCGCTAGTTTTTTATAAATTTACTTTCGTACTGGTAAGCCCTAAATATTGCCCACTATTCGAAAGAATCTAAGCTTCATGCATGCAACCATACAGAAAATATTGTAAAATATTATTTCAACGCGGCCTTCTTACCTTAAAAATATTAATTTAATAAATCGTCAATTTAGTGTATAATCATTATTTAACACTTATTAATCTTACTTTGTGAACAAGCTTCGGCAACATAACCTTAGAAAACTGTGTTAACAGATACGTGCGTATATTTCTTCTATAGATATAGAAGATGGACTGAGTGTTCCATATCCCGCTGTGAAGTAAATATGGACGCAAAAATGTGAGAGAGACAAAGCGAATGAGCGGCTAGTAACTGTCTCTTTGTCGCTAAGCTACGGCGCTCTTGAAAATAATATTTCTAACTATTCTATTTGAATTAAAATCGGGTGGGGGCTTTTCTCGCCTTGAATTCCGTCTTGTGGTACTGCACCTTGTTTACAGGCCTACAGAAAAGAGACAGGTATTGGCCGCACAGTCGCTTTGTCTCTTTCTAGAGAGTGGTCAATTTTGTGAGGTTAATGTTCAGTCCATCCTCTATGTCTAACACTAAAACATTGACTTTTTTTTAAAGATTTAATCAAATATTTGTAACACCATGTCATTTTTTGTAGGAGCAAAATTTCTTTTAAGCTTCATTTTTAACTGCTAAAGTACTTAAGTATATGAAAAATACTAATTGAATGTTGAATAATTTTACCTGCATTATACTGGATTTGAACTTCTAAGTTTTTAAATATTACCAGTCACTTCTGCAATCTTTTTAAACACCATTTCCCATAAATATATTTAGAAATAATTAAATTTATTTTTATTAGAGACAAGTTTTAATTTTCGTGTTTTTAGATGCCAATAAAAACTCTTTAACAGACGACGTTAAGATAAGTTAAACCAGAAAATAAAAATGCTCACAAACGATATTTTATACTAACTTTTGCATAGCTATAAATGTTACATACCAGGTGTACAAGTATGAAATGGGGATTTTTTTTCTACTAAAAAAACATGTTAAATTTGGAAGAACGATAAAAAGTGCTTTATTCAAAGTATGCTCCATCGCTTGTTATACATTTTTCCCATCTTTCGGGCAATTTGTGAATACCACGCCAGTAAAAATCTTCCCCTTTTGCTGCGAACCATTCATCGAGCCATTTTTTCACATCTTCGTACGAACCAAAGCGCTGCTCAGCAAGTGCGTGACCCATCGATGCAAACAAGTGGTAATCGGAAGGAGCCAAGTCTGGTGAGTAAGCCGCATGAGGTAGAACTTCCCAGCTGAGTGCTTCCAACGTGTCGCGAACTGGTTTTGCCGTATGTGATGGAGCATTTGTCATGAAGAAAAATGACTTTGTGTTGCCTCTTTCGGTATTCTGGCCTTTTTTCAAGCAGCGTTCAGCGTTCAAATCGGTCAATTGTTGGTACCGTTTAATATTAACCGTTTTCCCTTAGTATTAACCGTTTCCCCAGGTTTTAACAGCTAATAATAGACCACGCCCATCTGGCCCACCAAACACAGACCATCGTCTTTCTGCCAAAGCGATTCGGTCTTGTAGGCGATGTGGATGGTGCGCCTGAGTCTACCCATGATTTTTTGCGCTTGAGATTCTCAAAATAAATCCACTTTTCATCCCCTGTAACTATACGATGCAAAAACTACTTCCTTTTGTACCGAGCGAGCAAAATGTCACACGTGTTTTTGCGCTTTTCCATTTGCCTGTCGTTCAATTCATGTGGTACCCATCTACCGGTCTTCTGAATCTTTCCAATCTCTCATAGCCGATTGGAAACAGCTTGTTGACTAACGCCCAATTGCTCGACGAGTTGTTCTTGTGTTTGCGAATCATCTTCATCCAATAATGCTTACAATTCCACATTTTCGTATTTTTTTTTTGGCGGTTTTCCACGTTCCTTGTCTGCAACATCGAAGTCACCACTTTTGAAACGCCGAAACCATCGTTGACACGTATCTTGCGATGGAGCATGTTCACCATAAGCTTCTCGAAGTAATCGGTATGATTCAACAGCAGTTTTCTTCAGATGAAACAAAAAATTTATGCTGTCCGCGAATGCTCTTTGTTCGGTATAAATTTCGACATATTGAACACAACAACACAACACTATGCATACACTTTTCCAATTTATCACTCGTGCGCGTCTGACACTTGTTGATGACACAACAAAATGGCGCAGTGTCAAATGTTTATATAACAAACTGCATTGGTGCACCATCTGTTGTCTGAAATCCGCATTTCATACTTGTACACCTGGTAAATCCGGAAATACTTTATTCTCCTGTTTAAATTTTATCTTAATTTTAAATTATCTTTTGCTATAAAATGTTGACATTGTTATTTTATGGTTGCTTTTCTATGAGGAAGATGCTGAAATCTTGGCTCTATTTGCTTTTATACTGCAAGATAATTGATATATTGGTAATTAAAATTGAACCACAGTCCGGTTGCTCAATCATCTTTGACAAATAATTCCCATGATAATGAATTAGATAAGGGTTTTCATGAAATGTTAATAAATTAATCTCTAATATAATCTTTAATATGAAAAATGTTTTATAATTTTAAACTCTCCTTGTATTAGCGGCTAACTTACTCTGTAAGCCGCTGTTAAATGTCTTTAGTATATATATATATATATATATATATATATATATATATATATATATATATATATATATATATATATATATATATATATATATATATATGTATCTAAATTTCCTGTATACTTACAATAAATGATAAATTATATTTCCTAACGCATATAATATATAATAAGCTAATATAAAATAATAAGTCTTTCTTTTATTTTTAGCTTAAAGCCTAATAATGCATGGATAAAAAGAGTAAAATTTATTGAATGAAATGAGGTTACGTTTCATAAATAGATATTTCGCGAGATGTAAAAGTATAGAAAAAATGTTGCAAATATAAATTGTTTCCGCCTTAGGGTGGTTAATTTAACTTTGCGTAAGCAGAAGAAGAGTTCAAGTGAATATATATATATATATATATATATATATATATATATATATATATATATATATATATATATATATATATATATATATACATATATACATATATACATATATACAGATATATATATATATATATATATATATATATATATATATATATATATATATATATATTTATTATATATATATATATATATATATATATATATATATATATATATACATATACATATACATATACATATACATATACATATACATATACATATACATATACATATACATATACATATTTATGCTTATGCGTGGTTAAATCAACCGCCCCAAGGAAACAAGTGATATTAGCACCACTTTTTCTATACATATTAACACTTCTTATTTATGAAACGTAAGCTCATCCTTTATTCATTATATTACTTTTTGTATCCATGTGGGCTTTAAGCTAAAATAAAAAAGACCTATTATTATTACATTAACTAATTACACAGGTATACAAAAAGAAAATCTCTGTCTTTTAAGTGAGATAAGTGTTTTCTTAAGTATTTTTTTATGCTGAATCCAAAACAGTCATAAAAAAAAATCCACCGTGAGGTTTTTTCAGCAAGCACACTTAAAGTTGCCAGAAAACTATTAAATTGAAAAAATACATTTTCATAAATAATGTAAAACTGTATAATCATTAAAATTATAGAATAAAATTATTATTTCGAACATCTTTAAATGTTCTGAATCTATAATTATCGGGAAGACCCCTGGCGCAGTAGGTAATGCATCCTACTGTTAATCAGAGGGTCGGCGGTTCGATTCCGCCTGACTGCCTGGGTGTTTTTGATTTGTTCCATGTATGTATGTATAAATTTGTGTCTGAAATAAAGAGAGAAAACTGGCTAATTGGTGTTCGTCAAAGCCATAAAACACAGTAAAAAAAAAGAATCTACAATTATCATAAAAACTTTAAAATATTAGGTTTTTAATGTTCATGTTTAACATAACACACGCATACACCACCTTTAACTAAGCTACGTAGCAAAATACTGTTTAAAATAAATATACGTAACCGCTAAATTGAAAAATTGTTTTTAATTTTCATTAATATTGAACAAAACACTCACTCACTCACACACTTACTCATTCATATACTCACTCGCTCACTCATTCCCTCACTCACTCGCTTACTACCTCACTTACGCACTCACTACCTCATTCACTCACTCACTCACTCGCTCGCTTACTCACTCACTACCTCACACACCCATTCACATTCCCCCATATTCACTTAATCAATCTATCCAAGGAATTCACTTCTAAAACTGTCAAGGGACATACATTAGATTGCATTTTGCAACCTTTTGTTCCTAAATAATAAACGGATATTTTTTTTCCACATTAAACACTATTCCTCATTTTTTTTAATATCAGATTCGAATTTGAAACTTAAAAAACTACTAGAAATGACAGTCTTGTTTGAATAAAAAAATTCTTGTTTAGCTGTTGCATTATTTATTAACTTAAAAAACCGGTCAATGCAAGTTGGACTTCCGCAATTAGTGTTCCGTACGTTGTTAGCTTTTAAAATTAAAATTTTTGTTCCGGAAGTATAAAATGATCAGTGACAGAAAACACGTCCCAAATGAGTTTTCAACAAAGTTTTTTCCCATCTTTACTGAAAATTGATGATGTTGAAATTTTTGTTTTTTTTATATACCAGATAAATTATTAAAGGTAATGCACTCGTGATAATTTTCGTTCAATCTACATCCCGTAGAGAATATTCCACAATTTTTTCAAAATTTTTTGATCAGTACTTTTCGAGATAAGGGTGGGCCAGCGATTTTTCGCACTTTTTGAAAAATATTACAAAGAGAAGTGTGCGCAAGCATTACATTATATATATTTTTGAACTCGTCTTTTTACAAGCTTTTTGACACCCCACTCGACGATCTGGTAAAAAAAAAATTCTCACTTCTGATTTCATCCCTCAAAACTAAGTCAAGATTTAACTTTCAAAACTACACGGCTCTGATGAGACCATCAGTTCCTATATTAGTGCTAAATTTCAACTTTCTATATCAAATAGTTTCGGAGAAAATCGCGTGTGACAGACAGACATCGAAATGATCTTATAAGTGGTCCGTACGGAACACTAAAAAGCATTTTACCAACCACATAGCACCTTTCTAAGTTTTTTATTGAAACTGAACAATAAACTTTATTTTTTGATGTCAAATCAGGATTAAGAACTTCAAAAAACACTGGGAATAATAGTTTTGTTCAATATTTTTACATTATTTATTAAAATGTTTTTTTTTTCAATTTCTGGCAACTTTAAGTGTGTTTTCTGATAAAACCTCACGGTGGATATCTTTGTTTATGATTTTTTTTTGGATTCAATATAAAAAAATACTTAAGAAAACACATGTCTCATTTAAAAGACAGAGAATTTTTTTGAATACCTGTGTTATTTATTAAAAATTATAATTTATTATTAATTGAAAGTAAAAAATAGAATTACATGCAAGACGGATCTATAAAAACACACCTTGAGCGGCGAACTCTAAATTTTCAGTTTAAGTTTAGTTTATTCCTCATTTACACCAAACAGTTTAAATTAGACTGTACAAAGTGTCAAGTACCACATAGAATTAGTGAACAAAGTTTAAAAAAAAAAAAACGTGTGTCATTGTTTTCAATAACTGAACCAATGAACTAACCATTTCTGCTGGTAATACTGGTATACTCTCTGCTATTAACAGAATTTTATTAATCCTTGACCATTGAAACGAACAAAACACGCTTTTTAATATTTTATCGAGAATTGCGTGAGCTCGTTCATTTCGTGTTCTGAAATAAGTAGTTTAACATTAAAATACATTTCTATACATTATAAAATCATTACAGCAATTAGGGCTCGGCATGCATATTGTAAATATCAATAGTGCAAATAGTTCTCAATACCGATATTGTACCTGAAAAATACTGCAATGCAAGTACGGTTTATCCTATTTTGTTAGTGTCAGTATTGCGATCTGGGTAAACATTTCATCAAACATTAGCGCAACTTTTTCATACGATAAGTTGGGCACGATAATCACATCCAGTAACGCACCGTTTTTGGATTATTTTACAACTATGTACTGTTACTAAGCACACTTTTTAGTGTTCCGTACGGAATACTTATGAAATCACTTTGGTGTCAATCTGTCTGTCCGTCTACTGACAGAGAAAGTTGAAATTTGGCACAAATATAGAAATTTATAGCCCAATCAGAGCCGTGTAGTTTTGAAAGTAAATTTTGACTTAAGGGGGTTAGTTTTCTTTGGTGAAATCGGATGTAAAAAAAAAATTTACCAAGTCATTGAGTGGAGTGTCAAATTAAAGTTAAATTTTGACTTAAGGGGTTAGTTTTCTGGGGTGAAATCGGAAGTCAAAAAAAAATTTTGTCACTGAGGGGGGGTCAAATGAATATTTGTGAAAATACCAGTTCACAAAATATATATGATGTAATACTGGCGCACACTTTTCTTTGTATTATTTTTAAAAAAATGCCAAAAATCGATGTCCCCCTTATCTCGAAAAGTACTGATCAAAAAACTTCTGGAATATTCTCCCTAAATTATAGATTGAGCGAAAATTATCACGAATGTATAACATTTGATAATTTATCTGGTTTTTTTAGAAAATAAACTGTAAAAACTATGTTCCTTGGCATATGGTGAAGGTTTTTACAAGCGGCACCAGCTACAGGCAAACGCGAAAGGGTTGCCTATATCCGTATCAGATATGGCCCCTTAAAAAAAGTCGCTAGTCGTTTCTGTACCCAGACACAATTTTCTTTTATTTTTTTTACAATAAAACAAATATTTAGGTAGTAAATATTTGTTTCCCACTTTTATTTCTAGATTAAGCTAGACTGATTTACTTGCCATTGGATAGCTAAGATCCAAACATGTAGGCTAAAAAGTTCTTGGTCGGACATATAGATGTCGACCTTTTCAAAAAATCCATATAATTTTTAGGAAGTACCAACCTTCAAACGATACATGTCAAAATTTCATGACATTTCGACTATTAGTTTACAAGTTACAGTGGTTTTAGTGACGCTACTGTTGATATTTTCAAAAAAATGGAAAAAATTTAATTTCGTGTGTTCATTAAACACTGTTTTTTGATGGGAAAAAATAGCGTTCAAACAAAGCAGTGGCTTGATAAGTGTTACGGAGAGTCTGCCCCTGGAAAATCAGTCATCATTTACTGGTATGCTGAATTTAAACGCGGTCATACAGGCACAAATGATACTGAACGCTCTGGATGCCTAAATAAGGTGGTTACACCAGAAAACATCAAAGAAATCCACAAAATTGTTTTGAATGACCGTAAAGTGAAATTGCGTGAGATAGCTGGCACCTTAAGGATATCAAAATAACGTGTTGGTCATATTTTGCATGAACATTTGGGCATGACCCGTTTAAGCGCAATAAAAAGAACTTTTTCATGCGATATGTGACAATGGATGAAACATATGTAGATCCACCACTACACACCGGAATCAAATCGACCAAAGACACAATATTCGGCTGGGAAGGTTTTGGCCTCTGTATTTTGGGATGCGCATGGAATAATTTTCATCGACTATGCTGAGAAGGGAAAACCATCAATAGCGAATATTATATAAAGTTATTGGTGCGTTTGAAGGCAGAACTCGCACAGAAACGGCCCCAAATGAACAAGAAAAAAGTGCTCTTTCATCAAGACAATGAACCGTGTCACAAGTTAATGGTTACTATGGCAAAATTGCATGAATTGAAGTTCAAATTGGTTCCTCATCCACCATATTCTCCAGATTTGGTCCTAGCGACTATTATCAATTCGCAGATCTCAAAAAAATGCTCGCGAAAAGAGATTTGGCTCCAGTGAAGAAGTTATCGCCAAAACTGAGGCCTATTTTGAAGGCAAGGACAAATCCTTCTATAAGAAAGGTATAGAAATGTTAGAAGAGCATTGGACTGATTGTGTCGCTCTTGAAGGAGACTATATTGATGAATAAAGTCGAATTTTGCAAAAAAAATGTGGTTTAAGTTGCTAGACCAAAAACTTTTCAACCTACATGTTACATATTGGATCTTAAGATGTCAAGGCCTAAAAAACTTAAGGATTTTACTTTATTTTAAAAGCAACCACGGTACGGAACACTAATTGCGCAAGTCTAACTTGCACTTGGCCGTCTTTTTTCTCTACGTCCTACTACAAAATTCTAAAAGTGGCTATGGTAAAACCGTACGTACTTACGTAGTACGTATATTTATAGTTCTGTGAATGTTTGGTGCCTATATCGGGATAAACAAAAACTGGCTACTGTATTTTTTCAGAGATACTTCACTCTTTAGTTTTACTTATTTCCTCTATCTTAAATTGAGCTCCAAATCGTTACCATTAAGGGTCAACGTAAAATCAAAAACTTTCTGTTTTCGGAAGTTATTACAAAATTCTATGTTTATTTAGTTGTTTTTAATTAATTGTGAAATAAACGCAGGTTAGCTTTGTCATGGTCGAACAAGTTTATTTTTATTATTGTTTTTCAAGAGATCGTGAGTTCTCATCCAAAGGTTATTCCACGCATGGGAAAAAATAAATATTAATTGTATACTAATGTAATAGAATTACTAAAACACTAATGTGTGCTTATACATATTTCTTTCATTCTGTAATAATCACGTGAATGAAACAAATCCCATTAAATCAGAGTCTACCATATTATTGTAAGATATAAATTTTAAACTGAATATTTTACTAAATATTGTGTAACATATTTTATATTGTTTCATAGAGGATAATTTAGAATGGTAAAACTGTATAAGTTATATATATATATATATATATATATATATATATATATATATATATATATATATATATATATATATATATTATATTAACATACATACATACAAATATAACTAATAATAATTTGCCTGTACAGACGTGGAGTTGGAAACTTTAGTACTTTTGTAGAAATGCTTGAACATGTGTTGGACTACATACATACAAACTATCCTAAACAGAAAGTAATTTGTGCAGGTGACTTCAATGTAAATATTCTTGAACAGGAAGGTATTCGAATCAAACAACTGTCAGATTTGTTTAATATATTTTGTTTTAATCAATGCATTTTTAAGGCCACTCGAAAAACTAAAGATTCAGCTACTTTGCTTGATAACATTTTCTGTAATTTTGATCACAAGTATTCATGTTACGTATTGATTCGGCACTTTCTGACCATCACGCACAGATTATTCACATCGAGACTTCTGGCAGTGAGGATTCTACCCCTCAATTCTATTATAAAAAAGTATTTTCAAATAATAAAATTATTTCATTCAAAAGCGAATTAGAAGCGGTTAATTGGTCTACAGTTTATCAATGTGATTCAGTAAACGACGCTTACAGTACCTTCTTAAACAAAGTCCTAAATATCTTTAATGCAATATTTACAGTGAAAAAATGTCTCAAACATAACAAACACAATCCGTGGATTACGCGGAGTATTAGAGTTTCATGTAGACATAAACGTGTGCTGTATTTTAAAAAAATTAAAGGTCTGGTAACCAATGAATACTTTAACACCTATAGTAAAGTACTGAAGCAAGTTATAAAACATGCCAAAAAAATATCAAATAACAGCTTTATAAATTCTGCTGAAAACAAAGTTAAAGCTGCTTGGCAACTTGTAAAGACCCTAACAGGGAAAAATAGAAATAGTAACAATGTACTTAACAATTTTTCGAATCAATTTATTGATCCGTTCAAGATAGTTAACAACCTAAATCACTACTTTATAAGCTCTTGTCCGAACATAAGTACAAATAAACACAATTATGTCTTTTCCCTTGATCGTTCTGTACGCTCTATTTATCTGAGACCAACTACCCCTCTGGAAGTGTCCAGGACAATAAAAAGTCTAAAAAATAAAAAGTCAGTCGGGGATGTGTGTTATCATCATATATCAGATCCGTAGTATTTTTTGCCCGCTGATCACGAATCTGACGTCAGAATATCGCCATCACATCTCAATTTTTTTCTAACCTCAAAAAATAGGTAAAAATTAGTAAAAATTAAGAAAAATATACTCCTAAAAAATTGATTCAAGCTTTTTCATGAATCCAAAGATGTATTAATATGTATTCGGACACGCTAAGCTAATATTCATCGGTTGGATTGAGCCATACAGTTCTGTTTTCTTTCTAACCTCAATAAATCAGACAGATATAGTGCTTCTCGAATGCAAAAACGAATTCAAATTAAAATTCAACCGATCCTTACCAAATTTGGTACACGGGGATTTTTTGGGTCGCTGATCACGAATCTGAGGTTGGATTTGCAAAATTTAAGATGGCAGATGTTTTTGCGCCATTTTGAACGCCGAGAAAATTCATCGGTCGATTTTTATTCTTCTACCTGCATCCAGGGCACCTCCACGTGGTGACGGTGGGCAACGGTGTTACTCCACTAGCCGGCAGAGTCCCTGGATAACGGTTTAGATGTCGTCATGGCAGGTAGAAGAAAGAGAATTACGATGCAGGGACTCGGAAACCCAGTATCGGCGGTTGGTCAGGGTGGGAAAGCGGGCCCGCAGCCGTCGTCATCCAGCGACCGTAGCTCTTCATGTGTGGGTGACTTGGCTCATGTAGAGTATAATGCTACAAGAAAACCGTCTCACGGTACAAGGACTTTTGATAAGTGAGATAAAAACAGTGATTCATTTTGTTACATTTGCTGTCAACACGTGTTGAGTAAAATGGGGTCACCGATAACGGATAAGATTAAAACCTTATATAAGGATTGTTTTAACATTGAAATACCATACCAGAATACAGATTGGGTTCCTCACATCATTTGCAGTTCTTGCAAAATAATGTTGTACATCAATAAGAAGGCGATTAAATATTCCAGACCAGCAATATGGAATAGACCATACAGTGAAAATAATTGCTACTTTTGTATGAATGTTGTATCTAGGCATAACCGAAAAAATAAAAGCACTATTACTTATAAGGATGTTTCGACAGTAACAAGACCAACTAAACTAATTCCGCCTCCTGAACCACTTGATGCTGATGTTATGGAAACAAATGATTTCACCTTATCAGTTCATGCCGAAAACATTGAGACTGTCGAAAAAGATTCAAACACTGTTACTAATGAATGTTCTAGTGACAACCTATCATATACTAGTGACACAGATAAAGAATTTCTACCATACAACCGTAAACCAGAACCAATACTCGTATCACAGTCAGAACTTAGTGATCTAGTCAGAGATTTAGGCTTATCCAAAGATGGTTCACAGCATCTTGCTTCCTTTTTAAAGAAAAGACATTTACTTAAGCCAGAAGCTACGATTTCTTATTATAGAAACAGAGATGAAGAATTTCGAAAATATTTCACAATGGACGAGGAATTGTCAGTTTCATATTGTACCGATGTAAAAGGTCTAATGGATGAATTTCAAAATAACTCATACGATCCTGAAGAATGGAGAATGTTCATTGATTCTTCTAAACGGAGCATTAGGGCAGTTTTGCTGCATAATATCAACGTTTACGCTCCCATTCCGATTGCTCATTCCACAGTTATGGAAGAGCAATATGAAAAAATGAAGCAGCTTTTGATAAAAATAAAATATGCTGATCATAACTGGAAAATTTGTGGAGATCTGAAAATTGTAACAATATTGCTTGGCCAACAGTCAGGGTTTACACTTTATCCCTGTTATAAATGTCTGTGGAATAGCAGAGACAGGGAACGTCATTTTAAGAAAAAAATTTGGCCAACAAGAGAATCGTTCACTCCTGGTGAAAATAATGTATTGTTTCCACCATTGGTAGATCCAGGAAAAGTTCTTATTCCCCCGCTTCACATTAAGCTTGGACTTATGAAGCAATTCACGAGAGCATTAGATACAAACGGCCCATGTTTCAAATATTTGCATAAAAAATTTCCGAAATTTTCTGAATCTAAAATTAAGGCAGGCGTATTTGACGGGCCACAAATAAAAAAATTGTTTCAAGATTCATTATTTGTTACTAAAATGAATAAAGTTGAAAAAGCTGCTTGGCTTAGTTTTAAAGAAGTCGCAACAAACTTTTTGGGAAATAATAAAAGTCCTAAGTACAAAGAAATAGTCGAGAAAATGGTAAAAAATTTTCAAACATTAGGTTGCTTAATGAATCTAAAATTACATTTCCTGGACTCCCACATCGATGATTTCCCAGATAATCTTGGTGACTACAGTGAGGAGCAAGGGGAACGTTTTCACCAAGATCTGAAAATCATAGAAAATCGGTATCAAGGACGATGGAATGACCATATGCTAGCGGACTATTGCTGGTCGCTAAAAAGAGAAACAAGTCCTTAAAAGCGTTTGGGCAGAAAGCCTTTGAATAGGTCATTCGCGGAAAAAAGAACAAGATACAGCCAAAAAAAGGAAAGTTAGGCGCGGGTCTAACCTTCGCAATTCTAGGGCTTAAGGGTCTACTATTTGAGAGTATATGGTTTAAAAGTCCTGGTTTTGAGTTTATTGTGTCTCATTTTTAAAGTTACAGGGTTATTGAGGTCTATTTTTTGAGGTTACAGGGTGTAGGAGTCTAAGGTTTCAGGGTTTAGGGTTTAAGAGTATCAGGTTTGAGGATTCCCCAACTGTATACCAAATTTGGTAGGAATCGGTTGGTTTTCAAAAATTTTGTCCGCCATCTTGGATCCGCCATTTTGAATTTTGCAAATCCGACCTCAGATTCATGATCAGCAACCCAAGAAACCCCCGTGTACCAAATTTGGTAAGAATCGGTTGAATTTTAATTTGAATTCGTTTTTTTTGCATTCGAGAAGCACTATATCTGTCTGATTTATTGAGGTTAGAAAGAAAACAGAACTGTATGGCTTAATCCAACCGATGAATATTAGCTTAGCGTGTCCGAATACATATTAATACATCTTTAGATTCATGAAAAAGCTTGAATCAATTTTTTAGGAGTATATTTTTCTTAATTTTTACTAATTTTTACTAATTTTTACCTATTTTTTGAGGTTAGAAAAAAATTGAGATGTGATGGCGATATTCTGACGTCAGATTCGTGATCAGCGGGCAAAAATACTACGGATCTGATATATCGCATCAAAAGTATACCCCACTTTTTTTTTTGTGGGGCTGTGTAATTTACCAATACGTATTATTAGAGAGGTTACAGATTCTATCTCGGAGCCTTTATCCTATATCATTAATTTACGTTTTAATACAGGTGTATATCCGGAACTTCTAAAAAATGCTTTAGTTAAAGCAATACACAAAAAAGGGGGCTTACATGAGGAAAAAAACTATATCGCTGCTCTCAAATGTAGGTAAAATATTTGAAAAAATTATAAACAATAGGCTAATCAATTTTTTTTAACGCAACTCTTTATTTTCCAACAACCAAAATGGATTTCGAAAAAATAAATCTACAGTTAGAGCGATTTATCAAGCATTAACTCGTATACTAAGTTCTTTAAATAATAAGAAGCTCACAGTGGCAATGTGCATTGACCTGTCAAAGGCGTTTGATAGTGTCAATCATAATACCCTATGTTCCAAGCTGGAATCGTATGGTGTTCGGGGAAATGCGTTGAATTTGTTAGCATCCTACCTGGAAAATCGGACACAACAGGTTATGGAAATTGATGATTTTGGTAGGCCTATAATTTCCCACAAGATCGGGGTGTCGAGGGGTGTTCCTCGGGGATCAATATTAGGACCCCTCTTATACATTATATATACGAATGAACTCAGTAGAATATCCGGAGAATTTACTATACTTTACGCAGATGACACTACATTGATCTTTAGTGAAGAGAGCCCGCACGCAATGCTGACCAGTGTGCAAGGAGCGTGCGAAGCTCTTGATAGATACTTTTCGGCTCACGACTTATTAATAAACGTTCAAAAAACACAATGCCTGTTTTTCGGCAATAGAATAGAAAACACTTTATCTTTTACATATCGAAATATTAATATCCAATCGTCCGAACATGTTTCCTTCTTGGGGGTGGAAATAGATCAGAGACTGGACTGGAGAGCGCATATTGAGAATGATGCGTTGAATGTTTCAAGATATTGCTATGCTTTAAGAATTATTTCTGAAAATGTTGGAGTCGATGCTGCAGAGCAGCTTATTATGCCTTCATACAGTCAAGGATAAGATACGGTCTTATCTTTTGGGGTAATTCACCGGAAATTGAAAGAGTTGTAATTCTTCAAAAAAAATGTATTAGAGGTATATTTGGAATCCCCGCCGCGTGATAGCTGTAGGAATGTGTTTAGAGACAGAAAGATCTTAACCATTATTTCTATGTATATCTTGGACAGTTTTATGTTTGTTCACACCAACAGCGATATTTTTGAGACTTACATGAACAATCACAGGTATGCCACTAGACATAAATTGAATCTGCTTCCCGAAAAGTGTAATTACAGCTACATACAGAAAAATGTTAATTATGTCATATTAAAGATATATAATAGTTTCTCAGAGAGTGTACGTGCATTATGTAAAACGGAAGTAAAGAGACTTTTAACCAAATATCTGCTTCAAGGAGCTTATTACTCATTAAATGAATTTTTCTTAAGTCCAGTTGAAATTAGCACGGGGATTCGATGACTCTGTCAGCAGAGGTGGTTTCTTGTATTTTCGGTTGTGCCTTTTATTTCATTGTATCTTTGTTACTATATTGTAATTTTGCCTTTAAAGTGTTTTTACTTATTTACTATTTTTTCCTTTTCTTTTATTTAATTATAGTTTATTGTAAACTTAGTTAACATTGTTTAATGCCTATTGGCTTATAAGTGTAACCTATTGTTACATGAAAACAAATAAATTATTATCTATCTATCTATCTATATATATATATATATATATATATATATATATATATATATATATATATATATATATATATATATATATATATATATATTGTATATTTATTTATTATATTATATTGTATACCTAATTCAAACGCAAGACCGCTCACTCAAAAGCACCATTTTATAACTACTGTAATTTAAACTAAAATGCAAGTAAAATATAGCATTAGTAACATGTTTTAGAACGATTTGAATTGAAAATAATTCAAATGTTCTATCAACAGAAACATTTTTCAAAGAATATAAAAAATGAACTTGATGTTTTCTTCTAAAGAATATGTTTTCTGACATTAAAATGCTTGTTACAGCTTTACTAAAACAAAATTCTAGCAATTTAAATATGTTCTGTAAACAGAAATCCTAAGAGAAATATTCTCCAGTACAACATTAATTCTAATTTAGATCTATAAATAATTCTAAATATATTTCGAAAAATGTTTAAAAATATTTAATCAAATGCTTTCTTAATTTTTTTTAGTTTTATATATTACTAGCCGGGCCCGCGGCTCCGCTCGCGTGGACTTGATTCACTACTATCGTCACTGCTTATTCCTTATGTTATCCAACGTAATAAAATATCTCCCATTATTTCCCCTTAAATCCCAATATTTCTCCTTATCTCCCATTATCTTTACATAATTTCCATTATCTAGGCTTATCTCTGCTCATCTCCCATTATTTCTCCTTATCTCTCATTATCTCACCTTATTTCCCATTATTTAGACTTATCTTGACTTATCTTGCAATATTTCTCCTTATCTCCCATTATCTCACCATAACTCCCATTATCTAGACTTATCTCTGCTTATCTCCCATTATTTCTCCTTATCTCCCATTATTTATACTTATCTCCCATTATCTCACCTTATCTCCCATTATCGAGGCTTATCTCGACTTATCTCCCATTATTTCTCCTTATCTCACATTATCTCACCTTATCTCCCATTATCTAGGCTTATATCGAATTATATAGAACATATGTATAAATTTATAAAAACACGTAAATCGGATAAGTGGTTCTCGAGTGATAAGCGCACTAACGGACAGACAGACAGACAGAGAGACGTTGCATTTTATATATATATTATATGATTTAGGCAGTGTATTGCAAGAGAACGCGCTAGTGGCAAACTTTTCTCCGACTTGATTCACTTTTATCGTCACTGCTTATTCCTTATGTCACCTAACGTAATAAAATATATCCTAAAACCTGGCCAGAGAACATACGTATGTTTAAAAAAAAAACACGTATATCGGATAAGTGATTCTCCAGTGATAAACGCACTAACGGACAGACAGACAGACATTGCATTTTATTTATATTATAGATATTCTTTGCTCCATGATATTGTTCCATATTTAATGGTTTAGCATGTTTAAAAAAAAAGCACGTAAATCGGATAAGTGGTTCTCCAGTGATAAGCGCACAAACGGACAGACAGAGAGGCGTTGCATTTTATATATATTATAGATATCCTTTGCTATATGATATTGTTCCATATTTATTGGTTTAGGCAGTGTATTGCAAGAGAACGCGCTAGCGGCAAACTTTTTTCCAAGTTGATTCACTATTATCATCACTGCTTAATCCTCATGTTACCTAACGTATTAAAATATAGTCTATAACCTGGCCAGAGAACATATGTATGTTTTAAAAAAAAAGTACGTAAATCGGATAAGTGGTTTTCCAGTGATAAACGCACTAACGGACTGACAGATAGACAGACAGACGGACAGAGAGACGTTGCATTTTATATATTATAGATATAGATTATTATTATTATTACAAAGAGTTCTTCTTTCTCACATTTGATCAATATGGTTCTATGTTTGGCTGACGGGCCAAAACCAAGTCAGCACAAACGCTATTACCATTCCGTATTAAGGAATGACCTGACAATGTTACATGTTTTCAAAATCACTGACTTCTGAATGTTTCTGTGTATGTCTGTGTTGAGTCCTAATTGCACTAAATGTGGTGTGAATGTTATTGGTGTAAGGCCTGTGGCTGATATAATGAGGGGGACAATGATGACTTTTTCTTGTCTCCATAGCCTTTTTATTTCCGTTGCAAGGTCTGTGTATTTGGAAATTTTTTCTGTGTATTTCGTTTGGATGTTTGTGTCGTTGGGGACAGCTATGTCAATTAGATAGGTGACTTTTCCTTTTTTGCACTGAAAAGTAATATCGGGTCTATTGGCGGAGACTGTTTTATCTGTATGGATACTGATGTCCCAGTAGAGCTTGTAATCTTCATTTTCAAGTATGGATGTTGGCGTGTATTTGTAGTAGGGATCTGTGTTTTCTATGAGTTTGTATGTTGTGGCTAGTGCTTGGTGAGCTACTTTGGCAGCTGAATCATGCCTGGCTGTGTACTCTGTTCCGGCCAATATTCTACATCCGCTCGTTATGTGTTCAATCGTTTCTTTCTGCTGGTGGCATTTCCTACATCTGTCCTCTGCAATAGTCGGGTCTTTGATGATATGCTTTTGGTAGTTTCTGGTTAATATGACTTTATCCTGGATGGCAAGTAAGAAGCCTTTATTTATTATTATTATTTTTATTATTATTATTATATAACCTGGCCAAAGAATATATGTATGAATTTAAAAAAAGACAGGTAAATCGGATAAGTGGTTCTCGCGTGATAAACACACTAATGGACAGATGGACAGACAGAGGGACATTGCATATTATAGATTATAGATTATAGATATTCTCTGCTACATAATATTGTTCCATATTTAATGGTTTAGGCTGTGTATTGTAAGCTAGCGGCAAACTTTTTTCCGACTTTTTCACTATTTTACGTCACTGTTCATTCCTTTTGCTACCTATTGTAATAAAATATAGCCTATAACCAGAGAACATATATATGTTTAAAAAAAAAGTACTTAAATCGAATAAGTGGTTCTCCAGTGATAAGCGCACTAACGGACAGACAGACCGACAGACAGACAGAGAGACGTTGGATTTTATATATATTATAGATATAGATTAATTCCAATCAAAAATTGTTAAAATAAAAAGGATCTCAACTGTCAATTAGGAGAGTAACCCTTTTTTAATGTTTACAACACCTGTTTTTTACAAGACAATTTAATTTTAAAATTATTGCAAAGAATTTCTGTTAAATTGAGAATTCAATCAAGTTTTCTTTTTCTTTGTTCGGTGTTCTAAATAAATCAAGATTTTCCATGGACAAATAGTTTCTTTCTAAATCGATTCTAGTAAATGCAGCATACGCTCGTAAGCAGAATCCCAAACATGAGAGCAGTATTCTCTTGATGTTCAAATTTGAGCTTTGTAAGCATTAAACTGTTGTGGAGTCTACAACTTCATTTTACATATTCTGACCATCGTCATCAGGCACATTCGTACCCAAGTTGACGTGTAGCAAGTTAAAAGACATTGCCAGCGGAACTGAACGTTGGTTCACACCAGTACAGAATTTCTACCAAGTGTTTATTAAATTGTGAAATTTCTTGCTGTCTCGCATATTTTCATCAGAATAGGATTTTTAGTATTTTCCAGCAAACTGTCGATATAAAAATGAAAAAGGGTAGGACCTAGTGTGAACTGGATTACACCGGCATTCATAATGACGGTGTCAGAAATATAGTCATAAATTGTCACTTTCTATAGAAAAACTGGTCACCGGTGGGCAAATATCATCACTAATTAAATAATAATACCATGTTATTAACTTTAAACTTTTATTTCATATCGTAATTATTAATGAAGAGATCAAAGCTGACACTTCGTAACTATTGACTTAACAAATAACAGATATAATAGATATCTGAAAACGACCCAAGCTTTCTGGTATTGGCTTTGAGCAATACCAGATGTACAAGTATGAAATGCGGATTTCGTACAACAGATGGCGCACCAATGCAGTTTGTGTTATAAAGATTTGACACTGCGCCATTTTGTTGTGTCATCAACAAGTGTCAAACGCGCACGAGTGATAAATTGGAAAAGCGTGTGCATAGTGTTGTGTTCAATATGTCGAAATTTGTACCGAACAAAGAGCATTCGCGGACAGCATTAATTTTTTGTTTCCATTTGAAGAAAACTGCTGTTGAATCATACCGATTACTTCGAGAAGATTATGGCCAACATGCTCCATCGCAAGATACGTGTGAACGATGGTTTCGGCGTTTCAAAAGTGGTGACTTCGATGTTGCAGACAAGGAACGTGGAAAACCGCCAAAAAAATACGAAGATGTGGAATTGCAAGCATTGTTGGACGAAGATGATTCGCAAATACAAAAACAACTCGCCGAGCAATTGGGCGTTAGTCAACAAGCTGTTTCCAATCGGCTACGAGAGATAGGAAAGATTCAGAAGCCGGTAGATGGGTACCACATGAGTTGAACGACAGGCAAATGGAAAAGCGCAAAAACACGTGTGACATTTTGCTCGCTCGGTACAAAAGGAAGTCGTTTTTGCATCGTATAGTGGATTTATTTTGAGAATCCCAAGCGCAAAAAATTAAGGGTAGACCCAGGCGCACCATCCACATCCACCGCAAGACCGAATTGCTTTGGCAGAAAGACGATGCTCTGTGTTTGGTGGGACCAGAGGGGCATGGTCTATTATGAGCTGTTAAAACCTGGGGAAACGGTTAATACTAAACGTTACCAACACCAACTGATCTGTCTGAACCGTTCGCCGCTTGAAAAAAGGCCAGAATACCGAAAGAGGCAACACAAGGTCATTTTTCTTCATGACAATGCTCCATTACATACGGCAAAACCAGTTCGCGACACGTTGGAAGCACTCAGCTAAGAAGTTCTACCCCGTGCGGCTTACTTGGCTCCTTCCGATTACCACTTTGCATCGATGGGTCACTTGCTGAGCAGCGCTTTGGTTCGTACGAAGATGTGAAAAAATGGCTCGATGAATGGTTCGCAGCAAAAGGGAAGATTTTTACTGGCGTGATATTCACAAATTGCCCGAAAGATGGGAAAAATGTATAACAAGCGATGGAGCATACTTTGAATAAAGCACTTTTTATCATTCTTCCGAACTGAACATGTTTTATTAGAAAAAAAAATCCGCATTTTATACTTGTACACCTGGTAAACTTCGGACGATTATTTAATTAAACAAATAAAGTAAAATAACTAGGTAGGTAATGATTTTACCCAAAATATAAAAAAGATTTTAGGAACCATCATTGCATGATATTTCAATGTCAACCCTTTAGAAAGAGGTGCAAATATATTTTCTTTGTTTTTAATAATAAATGTTTAATTTTTGAACAAAATACATTTCTATATACAATAACCGGTCAAGTACAAGTTGAACTTGCGCAATTAGTGTTTGTTCCGTACGTTGATTGCTTCTGAAATAAAAAATTTTGTTACGGAGGTATAAAATGATCAGTGACTTCACAAAACACACCCCAAATAAGTTTTCAACAAAGTTTGTTTCCGATCTATACTGAAAACTGATGACCTTGAAATTTTTGTTTTTTATATACCAGATCAATTATAAAAGGTAATGCACTCGTGATAATTTTCGTTCAATCTACACCCCGAGAGGAATATTCCAAAATTTTTTCAAAATAATACAAAAAAAAGTTTGCGCATGTAAGACATTATATATATTTTTGAACTCGTGTTTTTACAAGCTTTTATTTGACAGCCCACTCGATGACCTAGTAAAAAAATTTTTTTTCACTTCCGATTTCACATCCCAAAACTAGCCCCTTAAGTCAAAATTTAACTTTCAAAACTACACGGCTCTGATGAGGCCATCAATTCCTATATTAGTACGAGATTTCAACTTTCTATGTTAAATAGTTTCGGAGAAAATCGGATATGACAGGCGGAGGAACGGACGGACACCGTACGGATCGCTAAAAAGATGTCAAGAGGAAGTTTTTGTTGTGCGATTAGTGCTTATAAAAATATATGTGGTATCTCCAAAGGAGTTTTTTTTTAGATTTCCCAAAGATCCTAAGAGGTAATTTATTCATAATTCTTTATTTCTATCATGCAATATATTATATAAATATATAAATATAATATTTGATTATTGTTAAGTATTGGTTTATGTTATTCCACTTGTACTTTTTTTCTCAATTCTGAATTTTCAGAATGTTTGCTAGAGTTAAGTTATATTTTCTCTTAAAATTCGCTAACCAAACTTTCAAAACTTAATCTGGACATGCAAACCTAATAATTCTCCAGCACGAATTAGTTTGAATAAATCAGTGCATGAATTTAAGTAGTATATAAGCACGAAGTCATTAGTTGTATGAAAATTATTATATTAGATTTAACTAATGATAAAAGGGGGCAAAAAATGTGTTCACTTCATTTTTAAGTTCGGAAGAAAGACAATCTCATCTTAAAATGATAATTATAGTTATTTTTAATCTCTCCAGATTACTGGGATTCGCTGAAATATAAAGAGCATGGTTGTTAATATTATACGCGCGAAGCTGAAGGTGTACAGAGATATGTATATTCTCAAAACGAGCAGTTTTTCCGGACAATATCTCTAATGTTGAGGAATATAAATTTAACAATAAGATATTCAAATGAATAATGTGCAAGAAGCATTGAAGCCAAATGTATTTTTTCCTTGTATGGTTTGCCTTCTCCCCTGTTTTTTGTATACCTGTTTTAATAAAAAACGTTTCTAAAAAAAAAAAACCTTTTCTCGTTTTTTTCTTCACTTCAATCAGTCATATTCATTTTTATTTCACCGAATAGGATTTTTTTTAAAAAAACACGCGGGCATCATACCAAGAATATGGCGATAGGTCATGTGATCATTACAAACTCGAACTCCTTGAGATCAAAGGTGCCGAGAATCGAACTGTCGCTACTGTGTTTTATGTGGTATCGTTTTATATTAGAAAAACATGTTTTTTTTCCATATTTATAACAATTTTAACAAGTCATAAATCTCTATTGATGTCTTGTTGCTTTTATTTCATGCAATCACAGCGATACTTGATGATACTTCACTACATGTGTATCATGTATCTGGTCGAAGTGGTTTCTTCTTCTTCTTCAGCCTTTAACTCGTCCACTCCTGGACATTGGCCTTTTCTAATATTTTCCTTTTTGCCCTGTCTTGTGCTTTTTGGTGCCAGTCTCTACCAGCTATCCTCTTGATATCATCTATCCATCTCAATTGGGGTATATCTCTACTTCCTACCTACTACTAGGTCGCCACTGTATGATTTTCAGTGGCCATCTTTCATTCTGCTGTCTTGCGACGTGTCCAGTCCATTGCCACTTCAGTTCGGCAATCCTCTTTGTAACATCCGTAGCCCTTGTTCTTCGACGAATCTCTTCACTTTGGACTGTGTCACTCAGAGACAACCCCAACATTGACCTTTCCATTGCCCTCTGCATTACTCTCAGTCTATTGGCGTTCTTCTACGTTAGACACATTGTTTGCATTCTGCGTATGTTACCTGTAGAATACAGGCATCGAAAACTTTTCTTTTAAAATTAATCGGGATACTGCTATCTCTCAGCACAAAAGAGAGTCTCCTAAATGCTGTCCAGGAGAGCCGCATTCGCTTGGTAACCTCCCTGTACTGATTCTCTGTCCCTAGAGTGATTGAATGGCCCCCCTTTAATATTTTCTATGTCCTGGTTCTCAATCGATATATATATATATATATATATATATATATATATATATATATATATATATATATATATATATATATATATATATATGGGTCTTCTAGGCTCATTATTTTTGTTTTCGAGTAATTCATTTTGGGGCCAACCCGTTTCGACTCGTTGAAGCATTGATCGAAATGGTTTATTTAATTTAATTTGTTAGTTTAGTCAAATAAAAAACACTTGAATGTCACGTTAAGTAAAGACAGAATTTACGGCAAAACAACGTACATTTTAGTAAAACTAGCGGTTTCAGTTTTGAAGTAAATACAATCTACTAAGGTGTTAATCCAGCAAGGGAAAATGTATATATTTTTTTTTCTTTCAGTGCGGTTATTTAACGCGTATCCGTCTATTAACTTAATTTGTTCACTTTCTTACAGTAATTACATACCATTCATCTGTCAATAGCAGTATTTGTTTCTTAATACGCTGTGACCACAAAGTTATTTTAATTATTTAATAATAAAAAAAATGTAATTGCGTATTTGTAATAATTTCATCGAGAACAGCAGGCGTACACTTGATTTTAGTGATTTCAAAAAACGGTAACTTAGAAGTTTCGTAAAAGATTATCATCGCTTTTTTGTTGCGTATTTTCTTTTAAACCTAACCAGCACGAATAACTTCTAATGGTATTTTTTTATTAAAATTATTGAAGAAAAGGCAGGCAAGAGAGGGAACAATGATATAATAAATTTCTCAATAGTCAGTTGAAAGTGAAGCCAGAACTAGACGTAAAAAAAGTGATAAGGAAACAGCGACTATTCTTATAACACGTAAGCTGAAAAGTTTTTGGTCTAGCTACTCAAAACACATTTTTTTTGCAAAATTCAACTTGATTCATCAATATGTATTCCTTCAAGAGCGATACAATCAGTCCAACACTTTTCCAACATTTCTATACCTTTCTTGTAAAAGGATTTGTCTTTACCTTCGAAGTAGGCCTCAGTTTTGACAATAACTTCTTCATTGGAGCCAAATCTCTTTCCCGCGAGTATTTTTTTGAGGTCAGCGAATAGATAATAGTCGCTGAGGGCCAAATCTGGAGAATACGGTGGATGGGGATTCAAACTACAATTCAGGCATTTTTCCATCATAACCATTGACATGTGACAGGGTCTTGATGAAAGAGCACTTTTTCTTGTTTATTTGGGGCCACGCACCAATAACTTTATATAATATTTGCTATTAATGGTTTTTCCCTTCTCAGCATAATCGATGAAAATTATTCCACGCGCATCCCAAAATACAGAGGCCAAAACCTTTCCAGCCGACTGTTGTGTCTTTCGTCGCTTCGGGCGGCTTTCATCGGCTGCTGTTCACTCAACTGACTGCCACATATCGCATGAAAAAATCCTTTTTATTGCGCTTAAACAGGTCCAAACAGCGCTCAGAATCATCAACATGTTGTTATTTTTAGTCCTCTGTGAGCAAACGCGGTACCTATTTCGAACAGAGCTTTCTCATGCCCAAATGTTCATGCAAAATATGACCAACACATTCTTTTGATATCTTTAGGGTGTCAGCTATCTCACGCAATTTCACTTTACGGTCATCCAAAACAATTTTGTGGATTTTTTATATGTTTTCCGGTGTAACCACCTCATTTGGGCGTCTAGAACGTTCAGCATTATTTGTATCTGTATGACCGCGTTTAAATTCAGCATACCAGTAAATGACGAGAGATTTTCCAAGGGCAGAGTCCCCATAACACTTATCAAACCATTACTTTGCTTGGACGGTATTTTTTCCCATCAAAAAACAGTGTTTAATCAACACACGAAATTTGTTTTTTTCCATTCAAAAGTAGCGTCACTAAAACCACTATAACTTGCAAACTAATCACCAAAATGTCATGAAATTTTGACACCTATCGTTTAAAGGTTGGTACTTCCTAAAAATCATATGGAGTTTTTTGAAAATCTATGTGTCAGACCAAAAACTTTTCAACCTACGTGTTACTTGATTTTCTATCTCTCTCTCTGTGATAGCTAGAATTCTTACGAAGGTGGATTGATAAGTCATTTTTACGGAAAGGCGAGAAATTTTGTCAATTTTGGTAAGCGTGATTCTTGTAACGGTTGTGTTCACAGTATCAAACAGATGCAACACGCAGTTGTTTGTTAGCAACTATCGTAGATAATCGGTGTTATATGTTTCGTAGAAATGAATAAACTCGGGTATCGTGAACTCGGGTATGGTGCAGTGAATATTTTTATTTAAAAAAGTGTACTGCGGCCCAGATAGAAAATGAACTGAAGGAAGTTCATGGGGACTCTACACCGGCCCTCAAAATCATTTATCTGTAGATAAGTGAATTTAAACGTGGCCGTACGAGCATTTCTTCTAAAAAAATAATAGAAAAAATTCACGGTATCGAGATGGAAGATCATCGCATTAAGCTTCGTGAGATTACTGAGATGGTAGGCATCTGATATGAAGGGGTACATAATATCCTGTATGAAATTCTAAAAATGAAGAAGCCGAGTACGCAATGGGTGCGGCATAACGTACGAGGAAAGATATTTCAAAATCGAGTTTGGAAAAGTTGCAGCGTAATCCCGGAGACAAGACGGCAGTCAAAATAGTGGGTTGGCAAAGGTGAAAGTGAAGCGAAAACAGTTTTGTTGGTAGAAAAAGTGATGGCAACTGTTTTGGGACTCACAGGATATGATCATGACTGACTATTTGGAAAAGGATAAAACAATGACTGGTTCTTATTATGTAATGTTATTGGACAGTTTGCGGTGTGAGTTGAAGCAGAAACGGCCAAGATTAGCGCGCAACAAATTACTCCTTCACCAGGACAATGCACTTGCTCACACATCGCCCATTGCAATCGCAAAAGTGCACAAACAGGGATCCGAAATAATTTCCCACCTACTTTATTCTCCAGATTTGGCCCCAAGTATTTTTTTTTGTTTTCTAACTTCAAAAATTGGCTTGAGAGGAAGAAATTTTCGTTAAATGAAAAGGTTATCTGTGGTGTAAACGACTATTAAACACAGTTCGAAACATTTTGTTTCTGAGGGAATAAAAAAAATGGGAATCTCGTTGGAGCAAATTTCTTGAAATTATTTTAATAATAAAATGTTATTTACCTTGTTTTTTACTAGACTTTTCAATCCCCCCCTCGTACTTACTTTCTTAATTAAACATAACCACAGCGGAACAAATCATGAAATGGCGCATTCTTATGCAGCAGAAATGGCAAACTTCTGCTATATGATAATTGCTAATGTTTCTTTCATCACTAAAAATCTCCCAGTATTTTGGGTATAAAAAACGGTTACTACGTTTAACCTACCATATGACGTACGTTAAATCCTAGAAGCTAGGGGAATTCCTTCCTCGAATCGTACTAATGTAGCACTCAAATATATTCTTACAACTTCTGCGATCATGTCTGTGATTTGTATCAAAGATAAAATGTTTCAATGGCATTTTTACCAAACATTGCTCTATTTTTATCAGTTAAGGGGTTACATACACCTCGAATTTTCAAAAATTCGATTTTTTTTACGGATTTTTATTCTTTATACTTCTACGAATTATTATCAAAAAAAAATTTGAGAAAATTCTATTCCATAACAAAGTTATAGCATTAAATGTGACCTGGCGTCGGATTGGGACCGCTACCGGTTTTTAGACACTGTCTGCAATATTACTCAGTCAATTTTTAATATTTTTTAAAATCTTAATAATGACTTTTTCCACAAAATGTCGAGAAGTTTTTTTCAATTTTTCTAAAAGACAATTTTTTTATAAATAATTAAACCTAAATTACATACTAAACTTTGAAACACCATAAATTTTTTTTATTTTTGAAAAAAAAAACCCTTCGACAACATTTAAAACATATTTTAAATTTTTTTTTTCTTATAATTTAAAGTACTATAAAAATATATAATCGCCATTTTTTGTATTATTCACTTAATAACCTTTAAAATATTTTTTGGAAATATACATACTTTTTGCCTCGCCCAGGTGTATGTAACCCCTTAACATGATTACACTTGTGAAGTTATGGAAAGGGATTGTGCCATCCATTTCTTTTCTACAGCTACCATATAACACATCGGCTGAAAAGTTTTTGTTCTGACACATAGATGTCGCCCTCTTCAAAAATCCACATGATTTTTAGGAAGTACCAACCTTCAAACGATACGTGTCAAAATTTCATGACATTTCGACGATTAGTGTACAAGTTACCGTGGTTTTAGTGACGCTACTTTTGATGAACCATGGAAAAAATCGAATTTCGTGCGTTGATTAAACACTGTTTTTTGATGGGAAAAAATACCGTTCAAGCACAGCAATGGCTTGATAAGTGTTACGAGGTCTCTGCCCTTGGAAAATCACTCATCTTTTACTGGTATGCTGAATTTAAACGCGATCGTATAGATACAAATGATGCTGAACGCTCTAGACGCCCACATGAGGTGGTTACACCGGAAAGCATCAAAAAATCCACAAAATTGTTTTGAATGACCCTAAAGTGAAATTGCGTGAAATAGTTGACACCCTAGCGACATCAAAAGAACGTGTTGGTCATATTTTGCATGAACATTTAAGCATGAGAAAGCTCTGTTCGAAATGGGTACCGCGTTTCCTCACAGTTTACCAAAAACAATAACGTGTTGAGGATTCTGAGCGCTGTTCGGACCAGTTTAAGCTCTAAAAAAAGGGTTTTTTTTTTTCATGCGTTATGTGATAATGGATGAAATATGGATCTACCACTACACACCGGAATCAAATTGGCAGTCAGCTGAGTGGACAGCAGCCGGTGAAATCCATCCGAAACGTGAATCGCTTTCTCCCCACACATGCCGCTCCTGGAGCGCTTTAGGGACTTCCCTGTAGCACGTGTGCTAGACCCATAAAAAAAAACTATTAATATTTTAGTGTTAGCTGGAACAACCATTGAAATGGGAACATTGCTGGCTCCGATATAGAGACTGATATTAGCAAATAATCCGAATGCTTGTTATATCGCGTACTCACAATCTAAAGAGGCTGGTGTGTTACACGTAACCAGAATAAATTATAAACCAAATATATGAGACGCTTAAGACATATTTCTTTTATTTTTATGATTTTTTAGACTAGTATAAAGTGGCAAAAATTTGAATGATTGCATTAGCCATCATTAAAAGTTCCATAAAAATGCTGTGAATATTTTGTTCAGGTGTACTAATCTCATTCAGGTGTAAACATGTATTCACGTTTCATAACATATTGACTGAAATTTCTTTTCTTGCGTAAAACATTATTCTTGATTAATATAAATTCATAGAATTCGAAGAAATCTTGATTTACCTCTTACGAGCATTACAAAATCGGACTACTCAAGACGGATCGTACAAAATCGACAAACCCTCTCTGTCGGATATGAAAATTAATAATTATATTTAGTAGTTGGAATCTTGGTTTCACTGTAAACCTAACCACTAATGAGGAAATTCTAAGAAGGATAGGCCAAGGCAGAAAACTCTTGACAATCATAAAAGTACGAAAAACATCCTATTTAGGTCATGTACTAGGAAACGACAAATATTCACTATTGCAAACTGACACGAAGGCTGAAGAGTTTTTGGTATGACACATAGATGTCGCCCTTTTCAAAAAATCTATACGATTTTTAGGAAGCAAAAACCTTCAAACCATACGTGTCAAAATTTCATGACATTTCGACGATTAGTTTACAAGTTACAGTGACTTTTGATATTCTCGAAACAATGGAAAAAAATCGAATTTGGGTATGAGAAAGTTCTGTTCGAAATGGGTACCCGCGTTTGCTCAGAGTGGACTAAAAACAACAACGGCAGTCAGCAGCCGGTGAAAGCCGTCCAAAGGGACCAAAGACACAACAGTCGGCTGGGAAGGTTTTGGCCTCTGTATTTTGGCATGCGCATAGAATAATGTTCATCGACTATACTGAGAAAGGAAAAAGCATCAATAGCGAATATTATATAAAGTTATTGGTGCGTTTTAAGACAGAAATCGCAAAGAAACGGCCCCCAAATGAACAAGAAAAAAGTGCTCTTTCATCAAGACAATGCATCGTGTCACAAGTCAATGGTTACGATGGCAAAATTACATGAATTAAAATTCGAATTGCTTCCTCATCCACCGTATTCTTCAGATTTGGCCCCCCAGCGACTATTATCTATTCGTAGACCTCAAAAAAATGTTGCAGGAAAGAGATTTGGCTCCAATGAACAAGTTGTCACCGAAACTGAGGCCTATTTTGAAGGAAAAAGACAAATCCTGCTATAGGAAAGGTATAGAAATATTTGAAAAGCGTTGGACTGATTGTATCGCTCTTTAAGGAGACTATATTGATGAATAAAGTCGAATTTTGCAAAAAAAAATGTGTTTTAAGTAGCTAAACCACGTGTTAAATAACTTTTTGAACATACTGTAAATATTATAATTACTATGATAACTAACAAATTTTATTCTAAATGAATAATTTCATTTCTTTTACTTATATTTGCTTAACTTAAATAAATACATAATATACCATGTTCAAAATAATTATTGTTTTAAGTATTAACTAGATTAATTACTTAAAATTAGCTACCCACAGAGGTTTTAACAAAACGAGGTCAGTTACTAATTGCCAAATTGGTTTATTTTAGCTTGTTTAACATAACATTTATGTTTTTAAAGCATATTAAGCAAGATATATATTATATTTTTCACTATTTAGTTCGAGTCAAGTTAATATGATTCGACTTATTTTTAAAGAACCTAACGTGACTTTGGATTCAAAAGTAAAAAATCAAAAATTAAACATCTCACAATGTATGAGATTCTACTTCACTGTAACAGGATTTCCAACGTTTGTACAAATAGTTTATAATTTGTTCTGGAAAAGGTGCTTCAAACACTTAAAAGATGATTGCAAACCTTTTCAAAACTTACTAGCCCTCAGGGTACTTGCAAGCTCTTTTTGCAGACTTTAAGTTAAGATGAAGATCCTGCCCAGTTCTGCTAACTTGTAAATTTGCTTGCAAAGGACGAATACTGTATAAATATTTTACCATTTATGAACAACGGCAGTTAGGTCTCGGTATAATAAATGATTTCTAAACATCAGCAGTTCTAATAATTCATTAATAGAAAATTAATAAAGAATTACAATAAAATTAATAAATTAACCACCGATGGATAATAATTAGTTGAAAGTAAATAAAATATTACTTGATTTGATAACATTGAACTTTTAGCTGCATGCGATTACCATTTCTGTTTGTTTATTTAATTGTGGAATTACAGTGGCGTAACTACATAACTTAACTAACTAAAACTTTTTACCATACGAACTACTCTGAAACCGAATTTTTTATGTTAAAAGTCAATGGTCAAGTACGAAAAAAGTTAGTAGGAGCCTTGGTGTACACCAGGTTACTAGTGAGGGAGTGAAAAAGAAACTCGAAAGTCCGTATATGCAGTGGCGTGCAAAAGTTTCCGGCCAGTGACATTTCGTACTCTAATTTATTAAAAAAAAAAGACTAATGATTTTTAATCATTATGAGATGTGAGTATGAGATATAGAAAACAAAATAAAATAGTAAAAGAATATTATTTATGTTTGTGAATATATTTATTATTATTCTTATATTTATATGTGCAAAAGTTTCCGGCCACATGATATCCATTGAGGCAGTAGGACGTTCAAAGACGTATTTACGAATAATATTGCGTTGAATGTTCACGTTTAGTTCATAAAAGGTCGTGAAAGCATAAACATGGCTCGGCATATGCAAATCTAAATTCGTGAGAGAGTAATAAAATTTTCAAAAGAAGGAAAGTCTTCTCGGGAGATTGCTTCATTATTATCGATAGGTAAATCAACCGTGAACGATATTATTGTAAAATACCGTTGTGGATATGGTTTAAAAGATCGTCTAAAAAAGTAGATCGTATCATTAAACGCAAATCAACTGCAGATGTCAAGGAAACTGCTGCCGAAATTGCACGCGAGCTAAAAAAAATAAGAAGGCCCGATTACAATTTGCCAAAGATCACCTAAATTGGATAATCGAAGACTGGAAAAAAGTATCTTTCTCAGACGAATCTAAATTTAATCTTTTTGGAAGCGATGGTAGACAACATGTAAAACGTCCTATTGATAGGAGAAATGTTGTTCGGTACCAAATTCCTGCTGTAAAACACGGTGGAGGAAGTGTGATGGTTTGGGGAATTTTCTCTGCACAAGGAGTCGATCCATTGATCGAGATCAACGGAAATATGAACGCTGATATTTACAAAGATATTTTAGAAAACAATTTGTTATCATATGCTGAAGAAACATTGCAGCAGAATTAGATATTTCAGCAGGATAATGACCTCAAACATACATCCAAATCGTTAAAACAGTGGTTTTCTGCTTCAAATGTAAGAGTTTTAAGCTGGCCATCTCAATAATCGGACTTGAACCCAATAGAACACTTATGGGAAACGCTAGATCGTCAAGTTCGAAAGCATACATATTCAAATAAAGCCGCATTATTCAAATCATTGAAGGAAGAATGGGATAAAATTTCACCTGCTTGTATTAATCGATTAATTGAATCAATGCCACATCGTTGTGCGACTGTTATCGCTGCAAAGGGTATGGCTACAAAATATTAACATAAAAATATAATTTAAGTCTATTATAGAGCATATGGACTAAAATTTTTTCTCGTAGTACAAAGTGGCCGGAAACTTTTTCACATATAAATATAAGAATAATAATAATAAATATATTCACAAACATAAAAAACATTCTTTTACTATATTATTTTGTTTCCTATATCTCATAATGATTAAAAATCATTAGTCTTTTTTTTAATAAATTAGAGTACGAAATGTCGCTGGCCGGAAACTTTTGCACGCCACTGTATATATATATATATATATATATATATATATATATATATATATATATATATATATATATATATATATATATATATATATATATATATATATATATATATATATATATATATATATATATATATATATATATATATATATGACTATTAACTGAACTGCCATTACAGCTAATAATGACATCTCAAAAGAAATGAAGGGCAGAAATTAATCCGCAAATCGATGAATTGTCTCATTGAGCAACTTCCTGAAGTCCAAAAATCTATCTAAAACCTAAACGCTGAAAGTCTATAAAAGCATTATAAGACCAATAGTAACTTATGGGTGCGAGACATGGACAGTGACCAAATCCAACGAAAAAAAAGCTCAGACGCTTCGAAAGAAAAATACTAAGAAAAACTTTTGGACCCCATTACGATCCCAATACTCACCAATTGTATTAGGACCAACGCCAATATCTATCAGCTATTTAACGACCGCGATATTTTACAGAAATAAACCCCAGCGCTTGAGATGGTATGGACATATTCATAGACCGCATGATCACAGATAGGCTAGGCTGATATGACAGAAGATAGCATCGGGAAAAAAGCCACCCGGAAGGCCACACCTAAAATGGAAAGACAACGTCAAGGCGGATATCTCAAGAATAAATAACCTTCTGTACTGTGTGCAGTCAACCAAGACCCACTCTGAGTTATATAGTTACATAGTAGTAGTAATAGTAGGACCTTTAAAACCAATGATTTTGTTTATTATTATTTTTGCGTTTATTATTTTAGGGCCGGTTAAAAGTAACGTAAATTGATTTTTGTTATATTTATTTTTAAGCCATGATCATTTAATGGCGAGTATAAATAACTGCTTGACAGCCTCGTACTAAATCATTATCACCGCTATTACAAGAGACTTATTATGAATTCTTCAAATAAATTGTGGGAATTCTTACATGACTTAAGTATATATTTCATATAAACATCAATTCAATGGTCTCCTTTCAATTATACATGAAATATTTGCGTTTATGTAGGTAATTTAATAACATAAGACAGGCGCAAAAAGATTGATACAGTCAAGTAATAAAATATGTGAACAACTCTTAGATGTTACGAGTATTTTCATTTACAAATATAAAAAGAAAAAGATACAATGTACCCGTTTATTAAACCAAAATATTTTTATTTTAAGATGTATAAGTCCTTTTTATGGGATTGGCCTGTCAAATTATTTTATTCTGCTTTACATTCCCACATAAAAATATTTTTATAAAAATACAAGAATAGAACAAAAAGAAATATTTTTCATCAAAATTATTTTTATTTCAAAAAACAGACCAAGTGCATGTCAGACTTATGCAATTAGTTTTCCGCACGGTGATTGCTTTTAAAATAAAATAAAATTCTTCCCTAGCCTAAGTTAGTTACGTCCTTGACATATACCCTCATTGCCTTGAAAATAAAATTAAATCCTCACCTGGGCTGAATTAATTAGGCCCCTGACATGTACCAGGTGTACAAGTATGAAATTTTAAATTCGGAAGAATGATAAAAAGTGCTTTATTCAAAGTACGCTCCATCGCTTGTTATACATTTTTCCCATCTTTCGGGCAATTTGTGAATACCACGCCAGTGAAAATCTTCCCCTTTTGCTGTGAACTATTCATCGAGCCATTTTTTCACATATTCGTACGAACCAATGCGCTGCTCAGCAAGTACGTGAACCATCGATGCAAACAAGTGGTAATCGGAAGGAGTCAAGTCTGGTGAGTAAGCCGCATGCGGTAGAACTTCCCAGCTGAGTGCTTCCAACGTGTTGGGAACTGGTTTTGCCATATGTGATGGATCACTGTCATGAAGAAAAATGACTTTGTGTTGCCTTTTTCGGTATTCTGGCCCAGCAAACGGTTCAAATCGGTCAATTGTTGTTGGTAACGTTTAATATTAACCGTTGCCCCAGGTTTTAACAGGTCATAATAGACCACGCCCCTCTGGTCCCACCAAACACAGAGCATCGTCTTTCTGCCTAAGCGGTTCGGTCTTGCGGTCGATGTGGATGGTGCGCCTGGGTATATCCATGATTTTTTGCGCTTGGGATTCTCAAAATAAATCCACTTTTCATCCCCTGTAACTATACGATGCAAAAACGACTTTCTTTTGTACCGAGCAAGCAAAATGTCACACGTGTTTTTGCGCTTTTCCATTTGCCTGTCGTTCAACTCATGTGGTACCCATCTACCGGCTTCTGAATCTTTTCCATCTCTCGTAGCCTATTGGAAACAGTTTGTTGACTAACGCTCAATTGCTCGGCGAGTTGTTTTTGTGTTTGCGAATCATCTTCGTCCAACAATGCTTGCAATTTCACATCTTCGTATTTTTTGGCGGTTTTCCACGTTCCTTGTCTGCAACATCGAAACGCCGAAACCATCGTTCACACGTATCTTGCGATGGAACATGTTCACCATAAGCTTCTCGAAGTAATCGGTATGAGTCAACAGCAATTTTCTTCAAATGAAAACAAAAAATTAATGCTGTCCGCGAATGCTCTTTGTTCGGTAGAAATTTCGACATATTGAACCCAACAACACAACGCTATGCACACACTTTTCCAATTTATCACTAGTGCGCGTCTGACACTTGTTGATGACACAACAAAATGGCGCAGTGTCAAATCTTTATAGCACAAACTGCATTGGTGCACCATCTGTTGTTTGAAATCCGCATTTCATACTTGTACACCTGGTATATGTAAAATGATGGAAATACTACAATCGTGTACACTGATGACAAAGACTTACAAATAATATCATATTTATACTAGAACCAGACTGCCAAAACAAAAGTTGAGAATCGCACGTCCAAAGAAATAAAAATAATAAAAGGCGTACGTCAGGGTTATATTTTGTCACCCCTGTTATTCAATGTCTTTTCGGGGAAAATCTTCAATAAAGCACTTTCTGATAAAAAAGATGGAATTACAATTAATGGTGTGTGTGTAAATAACCTTCGCTTCGCTGATGATACTGTCATTCTAGCAGACAGTGAAGAACGCCTACAAAGACTCATGAATGGAATTGTTGATGCATGTGAGGAATATGGAATGAAACTAAATACGAACAAAACAAAAACAGTGGTAGTCAGTAGGAATCCTAATACAAACATAAATATTAAATTACATAAACAAACACTTGAAAGGGTAACAAAAATAACATATTTAGGAAGCGTAATTAGATTGGGACAGCTCTATTGAAATACGCTCAAGAATTGAAAAAGCACGAAGCTTCTTTAATAAAATGCGCAGCATACTCTGTAACTGCCAATTAAATTTAAAAACAAGAACAAGAGTGTTAAGATGGTACGTATTCTCGGTCATGTTATACGGTATCGAAGCTGCAATAAACACAGAGATAACACAACACCATTCGAGATGTTGTGCTATCGCTGAATACTGCGTGTTCCTTGGACAGCGCATACCACAAACGTGGAAATACTTGATCGGATGGGAAAAGAACGAGAGTTGATTCCAGCTGTTAAAGAAAGAAAAATCACTTACTTTGGCCATATTATGAGAAGTCAAAAGTATAAACTCCTGCAACTTATAATAATTCAAGGAAAAATAACACAGGGGAACAGCTGTTTTGGTGTCGAGGTTTTTTGAGCTGATTCTATATCAATTTGATGTCCTGAATTCAAATAACGTATTCATTTGTACCTAGGAGCTCAAATTTTTAAGATATACAATTTTAGAGAAATATAAGTTACATTATTGTAACTCAAATCCGTAAGTGTAGTAAACAAAAGTAGATACGAAATTTTTATTTTAGTTATACAAAATACAATATTATGTCGTACTTACAAACAAAAAAAAAACATTGAAGAAATGAAATAGTCACTCAACACTTGGAAAGCTTCTTTTCCGCGACATTCTTGAGTGTTTTTTTAAACAGTCCCTTTTTAAACTCCAGCAGTAATCTGCCATCATGTGCATGTCCCATCTTCCTTGGTAGCGGTCCTCCATAACTTTAATATCTTGGTGAAATCTTTCACCTTGTTCCTCACTCATGTCTCCTAAATTTTCTGGAAAACGGTCTTAGTGGCTGTGTAAATAGTGTATTTTAATACTCATATTGCACCCTAAGGATTTGAAACTATTAAGCATCTTGTTAACCATTTCAACATAGTTTTGAGCTTTATGTTTGCCTAGAAAATTTTCTACAACTGCAACAAATGATGTCCAAGCTTCTCGTTCAACTTGATCCATTGAATTTATGAAGGCAGGATCCTTAATTAATTGTCTTATTTGTGGGCCGTCAAATATCCCTGCTTTGAGTTTTTCTGTGCTCAACTGATGCATTTTTACCCCTATATATGCAAAACAAGACCCATTCTTATCAAGAGCCTTTACAAATTGCTTCATTAAGCCCAACTTTATATGTAACGGAGGAAGTATGATTTTTTCTCTTTCAACCAAAGCGTCGTTAATGACATTCTTTTCCCCAACGTCCATGTTTTCTCTCTGAGGCCAATCTTTTCTAACCCAGTGGTGTGTTTTGTCCCTACTATCCCAGAGGCACAAGAAACACGGATATTTCGTGTAACCACTTTGCTGTCCAAGAAGAAAGTTTACCATTTTTAAGTCTACACAAATCATCCATTGATGTTCGTAATACTTTATCTTCTGCAAGACCAAAGCTATGGTATTATATTCTTCTTTCAGTTTCGTTGAGTGAGCTAGTGGTATTGAACCATATTTATTCCCATTATGTAGAAGGACACATTTTAAACTTCGCTTTGAACTGTCAATAAATAGGCGCCAATCATCTGGAATATATTCAGAAAGTCCCATTTCTTTCATGAGTCCCCTAATTTCGTGACAAAATACAAGATTGTCTTCTTGAGAAAAGAATGGTAGGAGATCTTTTTCTCTTGTACGGTAAAAGGTAATTTTGGTTCCTTGTTCCAGTAAATTTTTGTCGTTCAACCTAGAAGCCAGTACTTCAGAAGCTTTTTTCGATAAATTGAGATCCCTGGTGAGATCATTTAATTCATTTTGATTGAAGCGTTGAGGAACTGATGACGTCCCCTCATAGTCACTGTTAGTTTCATTAGCATCAGAACTTTTATTAGCATCAGAAGAGCGATCAGAGGGAAAATATTCGTCATCAGAGATATGTGGTAGCTGATGAAATGTTGGAATCGGTATTTCATCTGAGTGCAGGATAGGGCGTATTGCCGAGTCTAAATTGGGATAAGTCCACTTACTGCGGTTATTTCGATTGATTCCATTAGTATTTACTAAACAGAAATAACAATCATTGAAGTGGTTTTTTGGTTCTCTCCAAACCATTGGAATTTTAGACATTTTCTTTTCCCGGTAGTCCACTGCCGTAAATGCTCTGTACAAGTTTTACATACGAGACGCGGGGCCCACGTTTTGTCCTGATCACCAAGCTTAACTCCAAAGTATCCAAGATACGCTCGCTTTACAAAGTCAGTAATAGTTTGTCTGTTTTGTTGAAACATGTATTCTCCGCATATATAGCAAAACACATCAGGTTGATTTACACAACTTCTTCTTGAACTGGAACCTGAACTCATTTTAATTCTGTTCAATAACACAAAAACACTCTTTTCTTAATATAAAATAACACGCCGAATTCGATCTACTCTCATTAGTAAGAACGCACAAACTGACGAGACTTACCCGAGTTAGGTGATTAAAAGGGTCAGTTCAGGTACCTGATAGGCAATGGTTCCACTATTTATAGATTTACCTGGAATTTACTCAATTACAGACTGACAATAAAACCATTGTACCTACATTAATGAATATATAATAATTTTAGAACTCTCATAAATGAATATACTGAATAAAAACCACATTGGTAGATAAGTTGATGTATCTAAAAAAGTAAAGCTGATAGAGAAAAACGGATTGCATGTATAGATTTAGCGTCCCAAATATAGTTAAAATCAGCTCTAAAATCCCAGGCACCAAAACAAAAATATTTTTTTGTGTGTAATCGGTAAGCGAGGACCAGAACTCCTGGTTGAAAAACTTACGACAGTGAACAACCATGACATCTACTGAACTGTTTAGAGCGGCAATAGATAAAATCAGATGGGCAAATGTGATCGCCAACGTCCTTAGAAGATAAGGCACACTAAGAAGAAGATAGGGGCGGAGAGAATATATCTTCTCTTGCCCCCTTGCCTTTCATATTCACAAACGATAATATTCAAAAGTAAATTGTCGGACCAGAAAGGAGATATTCCATTAAAAACAATACAATCATATCTTGAAACTCATTATGAATTAGTCCTGTTTTTTTTTTAATAATCAACACAACTGAAATTCTTTTGCATGATACTTGATGCGTCAGTTGACACACTACTTGTAAAGACGCATTTAAAAAACCACTGTTTAACAATTACAATCTATAAGACGGATATCCAAATTCCTAACCTGAACTAACTCTGACTCTATTAAAAAATATGATACCGATCTTTAATAATTTTTTTTAATGGTGACGTCAATTATACATTATATAACTTAATTCAGTGAACCAAACTCATGAATGGAATTGTTGATACATGTAAGGAATATGAAGTGAAAATGAATACGAACAAAACAAAAACAATGATGGTCAGTAAGAATCCTAATACAAACAGAAATATTAAAGGACATCAACCAACACTTGAAAAGGTAACAAAAATAAAGTACTTAGGAAGCGTAATTAGTGAAGATTGGGACCACTCTATTGAAATACTCCCAAGAATTGAAAAAGCACGAAGCTCCTTTAATAAAATGCGCAGCATACTCTGTAACTGCCAACTAAACTTAAAAAGAAGAATAAGAATGTTAAGCTGCTACGTGTTCTCGTATGTTATACGGTATAGAAGCTGCAACAATCGCAGAGACAACACAACAAAGAATGGAGTCATTCGAGATGTAGTGTACCTTGAACACCGCATACCACCAACGTAGAAATACTGGATAGGATGGGAAAAGAATGAGAGTTGATTCCAGCTGTTAAAGAAAGAAGAAGCACTTACTTTCACCATATCATGAGAAGCCAAAAGTATGAGCTCCTGCAACTTATAATTGAAGGAAAAATAATCAGTAGGCGAGGACCAGGAAGACGCCGCAACTCCTGATTGAAAAACTTACGACAGTGGACAAACATGACATCTACTGAACTGTTTAGAGTGGCAATAGATAAAATCAGATGGTCAAATGTGATCGCCAAAGTCCTTAGAAGATAAGGCACACTAAGAAGAAGATATGTATATGTTTTAAGATCCACTAGGTATTTTCACGTTTTTTTCTTAGTCAATAATGTATAGTTATAACTAAGGAAACCCAAATATGCAAGTGAAAAACTTTAAAATATGCGCATAAATATGCAAATAATTTTCTCAAAAAATGCACATACATGTTGTAAAAATCGAAATAGACTTGAAAAATGTAAATTTATTGTTTCACATTACATGATACGAGTACTATACAAATATAGCAATAAAAAGCCCATTTTAAATTTTCAACATACAGGACGAATGAACTAAATCTAAATATGATATTATACAAAGTAAAAAATAAATATAAATAATAATGTATTTTATTACTTTACTTAAAGGTGAACATATAATAATAATAATAATGTAGGTACATATAAAAATTGATATACGTAGTAAACAGCATAATAAAACATACATTTTAAATTTGATACATACAGGGCGATGCAACTAAGTAAGCGGAAATATGCAAATATTGCAAAAGACAGGGTCGCCGTTAGTTATAAAAACAATAAGGTACTAAATGTTTCTCAAAATTCTCCATTAAAAAGTTTTGTCTTCTATTGTTGTTTAAAAATTTATACATTGAGAAACTCCTTTCCACATCAACTGATGTAATAGGGGCGTTTTTAAAATTATTATCTAAATCAATGGAATCAGTAAAATACCCCTTTAAAACATTAGCTACTTGGCTGACAAATTGAAACCCACTATTTTTTTCCATAACATTCCGAAATTTTTGAAAAATTTTGCTCTCAATTTTACCTGCGACATTTTCAAAAGCGACCTCACATTGTGTTATTAGTTGAACACTTCGGGTTAATGGCAAATTAGATTCCTCCATTTGAGTTATGGTTTTAAAAACAAAGCTATAATTTGTTTTAAGAAAGGAAAGTTGTTGTTTTATCTCCTTGTTTTTGAATAATCGTTTAAGTTCTGTAAGGGATTGGGAAGATTCGTCTGATAATCCTGCAATTAGACCATCTAGTTGACAGAAGTTGTCGCAATAAAAAAATGTTGCTTCCAACCAAGTGCCCCATCTTGTAATAACAGGCTGAGGTGGAAGAGGAGTGTTTTCTTTGTAGAACTGAATCCTTAAAGGCGCTTCAAGGAAGATTTTCTTCAGGTTAGAAATTAAGCTATTCACAAGCGGAAAATGATTCCTAATTTCCTCAGCAATCCAATTTAAAGCATGAGCGAGACATGTTACATGTATTAAGTTTGGATAAAAAAATTTCAAATTTTGCCCGGCCTTTATCATGTACGGTGCTGCATCTGACAAAATAAGCAAGAAATTATCTCCTGGAACAGGCGTTGGAAGAAAAAACTTCGATAGTACCTCTTGAACAAATCTGGCTACTCTCAATGCATTTGTTTTTTCTAACTGTTTGGAAGCAATCAGATAAGATTTTGGCAAAATATCGTCGCTAAGAACTCCAATCAATAAATGCGCAATATACCGCCCTCTTGAATCGATAGTTTCATCAATACATATCTAAAAATGTTCGTTGCGAATTTTACCTTTAATTTCCTCAATTACCTGTAAATACAAGGAGCTTACGTCGTTTCTCCGTATTGTTGTTTCACCTGGGATATTAAATTTGCAATACTTCTGGAGGAAGGAAGTAAAGTTTTGATTACGTAGCTTCGATAACGGAATGTTTGATGTCATCATTGCACGGCATAGAACTCGGTTCAAGATATCTTGTTCATTTAGCTCTTTTTTTTTGTACGTTGGTTGGAAACATTGCATTAATGTGTGTTGTGGCTTATCTCCAGGTTTCGTCTTACTCAATTTGGCAATATGGCAAGCAGTTTTCTCGTGTTGCTCTATTTGAAATTTTTTATCGCATGGTATCTGCAATAAAAAAAAGAAAATTTATTTAAAATCCCAAGGAAAAAATTCGTTAAATAGAAATTTCGTTAAATAAAAAACTAGGTGCTTAGGGCAGGCAGGCATTTTGTTCGTTAAATGGAACAAAAATCACTTAAATAACATTGAAAATAGCATCAACGGCAAAATCCTGACAAAAATTTCGTTATGTTTAAATATTAAACGAAAATGAAATACCCTGTATATTCAATAGGTATTCAAAAATTATACTTAATATTAACACATGCAGAACAGTATTTTTTCCCATATCTATTCTTAGTTTTTTGTATGGTTTAATCCACACTGACACACTGGCATTTCACTGTAGTAAAATACGACTCACAAGATAAAAAGCACAAATCGACATAACCACTTTAAAAGCACAACCAAAAATGAAATCTAATAAATTAATAATACAAGTATGCTCTGATGGCCGTCTGGGGTTTACTGACTGGTTTTTACTGACCATAAAATAATAAAATTAATTTGGGGAAAACCATCGGCGCGGCGGCGGCGGCCTAAACATTGACCCTTATTCCGAAAAATGAATGAAAACGCCTGCCAAAGACCTACATTATTATAAATTCCTTCAAATATGCACATATATGCAATTTTTTAAAGCATTTATGCAAATATTTAGAAAAATGCATATAATATGCAAAAAATATGCAATATATGCGCTTTGCATATTTGGGTGTCCTTAGTTATAACATTTTAGCTATCTAATACCCAATAAATCAATCTAGCTCAATCTAGAATCTAGTAATAAAAGCGTAACACAAATATTTACTACCTGTATAATTATTTAATTATAAACAAATAAAACAAAATTACTTTGTCTCGGTACCCAGCCACCAGTGTGTGTACTAAAAAGTATATTAAAAAAGCCTCCACCATATTGTCAAGTCAAATAGTTTTTTCATACCAGATAACATATCAAACGTAACCAACTCGTGATAATTTTCGCTCAATCTACACGTTACGAAGACTGTTCCAGAAATTTTTCAGAATTTTTCGACCAGTACTTTTCAAGATTGGGGAGGCAGCGATTTTTTTTTTTAAATTCAAAGAAAAATGTGTGCAAGTATTACATCGTATATATTTTGAACTCATGTTTTCACAAGCTTTTATTTGACACTCCACTCGAAGGCCTGGTAATTTTTTTTCTCTTCCGATTTAACCCCCCCAAAACTAACCCCTTAAGTCAAAATTTAACTTTCAAAACTACACACACAGACACATTGGACTATCAATTCCTATATTTACGCCAAATTTCAGCTTTCTATGTCAAATAGTTTCGGAGAAAATCGGGTATGATAGACGGACAGACTGACAGACACACAGCCGAACAAACCCCCGAAGTGAATAACTCTATATGTAAGCTACCAACAATTCCCCTTTAGTAAAAACAATATTACATTTACTCTGTTGCTTAATCTTATATATAAATCAATATAATTAATATGTATTATAATTTTTGTAAAGCCAGTGGTACTCATCTCAGAAGCCAATGCAATGTTTTTACAAGAACCAGTATATGGATTCTTTATGTTGCAAGCGTCGTTGTTAATGCATTTCTATAGAAAGCAAAATTAATCAAATGTGCAACATCATTAATTTCAGACCTCATTTTATTACTTACTGTTTTGAAAGAAGCCAGTCTTTTTATGCAAAATCACTTTTAAGTCGAAAGTATTACAAATACAAATGACTTAGCATTCTTCATATGAAATGAATACCATGAATACACCATTACCGAACGGTTCATGGTTATATGATTATGTAAAAATATTAAAGAGAAGAACCAGCTTGATTAAATCGTAAAGATAACACAGTTAAAGATAGAGAACTCAAACAAAACATCCTTAGGGGATTATAAATATTACAGGCCCGTAGTCCGCATGATTTTCAAGATCAGCTAATTAAATTTAAGGCACTACAGTAACCAATGGCAAAAATTTATAATTTATATTTTTTATTTGAAAAAAAAATTACAGATAATAAAAGATGCGAAATACATATTAAAGTATCGACATGGGATATTCCACATTACCTGGTAATTATGCATTTTAAATTCTTTTATTTTCTTAGACTTGTGAGAATTACTAGATCATCATTATAATAAATATAAGAAGCCTAAAAGTATAAAATATATATGAATTATAAAACACAAGTTGTTGCGATTTCCAAAATCACGTAAAAAATTGCCTTTCATTTTTTTATTGATACTTCCCAAATTTACATCTGAGACCGTCTCTGCGTTGTTTGCGGTGTATAATTGGTATGTATATGTCAAAATTAATTATTTCAATAGTAAACATTAATTTTAGAGGCCTTGATTTTATAATGATGTTTTTAGACCCACTTTTAATCACTATTTTATTGATTTCAAGGGAATTTATAAAAATGAACATGTCAAACTAAACGTATATATCGTTGAAGTAGTATTGAATGGAACTTTAAATTTATATATATATACGAGGCTGGTTTGAAAAGTCTGTGAAAAAATAAAAACTACTTATGTGTTTGGGGTAAACCTTTTTTATTTTTCGACATAGTTTAGATTGTTGTTTGGTCTCAGGAGTATAGTAATGTATCCATGTTTCATCCACAGTGACGAAACGACGCTTAAAGTCCTCCGGATTCTTCTGGAACAGCTGCAAACCATCCTTGCAACACTTCACACGATTCCGTTTTTGGTCAAGCGTGAGCAATCGCGGCACCCATCTTGCGGATAGCTTTCTCATGTCCAAATGTTTATGCAAAATATTATGTACCCATTCAGTCGAGATGCCCACAGCACTAGCAATCTCACGCACCTTAACTCTTCTGTCATCCATCACCATATCATGGATTTGATCAATGATTTCTGGAGTCGTAACCTCCACAGGCCGTCCAGAACGTTCAGCGTCACTTGTGCCCATATGGCCAGTCCGAAAATTTTGAAGCCACTTATAAACTGTTCTAATCGAAGGTGCAGAGTCACCATAATGTTTATCAAGCTTCTCTTTAGTCTCCTGAGGCGTTTTGCCTTTCATAAAGTAATATTTAATCACCACACGAAATTCTTTTTCGTCCAATTCTTGAAAATCACTCGACTTCCTTGATTCACACGAATGCCAAACACAAAGAAATAGACCAATATGGCTGAAACTTGGTGTGCGTTCATTCAAGAGATGCTACTAACTAAACATGACCTTGATACGCGCCGGTGGAGCCATCTCTCGGACTTTGCACGGACTTTTCATATATATATATATATATATATATATATATATATATATATATATATATATATTTATATATAGTCAGCCCAAAAAGTCTCCATACACCACCTAAAAGTCTCCATACACCACCTAAAAGTCTCCATACACCACCTAAAAGTCTCCATACACCACCTGCTTTCTATACTATTTTTCTGTTATCTTTAACTAATTAATGGGAACTATGAAAAAACATGTTTAAATTGATATTTGAAACTTAACCAAAGAGGATTAGTATTAAAAACAACTACGGAACATTTTATTTAAACGTTACATCATTGTTATGAAAATGCAAACAAAATTCATGTCAGAAAAGTCTCCATACACTCAAGAACTGCATTGAAAAAACACGTTATAATCAGCCGCATTTTATCAAGCTATCTATTGCTCGCTAAACTGAAAACAAATGAATAATTTTCGGCCATACTTTATAATCTGTCAATTGTTGCTAGTAACTTTGCAGTGGATTTTCAAAGTAGCGACCACGCTCCGGTCGTCCCAAGAAACTGACTCCACGTGAAGAGGCCAGTATTGTTAGATAATAATTATACATCCCAAAAAAGGTGCACCAAAATTAAAAGAAGAAGTACGGGAAGTATTTTCGAAAAATGTTTGTTCGCAAACAGTGAGAAATCGTTTACACAGGGCAGGCTATAAGGAGTGTGCAGCCAGGAAGAAGCCGTTAAATTCGGAAGCTCCACTGTCCACCTATCTCCCACAACAGCCCCTACCTTTCCTTATCTCTTCTTTCCTGATTCGATATCCCAAGGTTATATTCAGCATAGCGGGTTCCATTGCTCTTCGAGTGACCTCTAACCTATTTGCACTCTGTCTTGTCAGGACGATAGTCTCCATCCGGTATGTAACAACAGGCAAGACACATGACTTGTGGGCTCTTCGTTTTAGGTTTATGGGGATCTTTGATTTTTTTTAAATATAAGCCAGTTTCCCAAATGCAGTCGAGGTTAGCGCTACTCGTCTGATTACTTCCCCTCTCTCTCTGGTTTTCTTTCCATACGGTGATGCTATGCCCCAAATACACATAATAAGTGACATTTTCTGTTTGCTGGTTTTTTATTGTAACCTCAATATTGTCACTGCTCATAATTTAATATTCGGAATGTTTATTTTCGGACCCCCTTATTTTGGTGCATGACATAGTTCTTTTATCATTCTGGCTTGAAAAAGGGACGATATCGTATGCTAAACGTAGATGACTGAAGAATGAACCATCTCTTTTGATGCCCTTTGTTTAATTGTTGCAATTTCTTGAATACATCTTCTAGGACAAGTGTGAATAGCTTAGATGAGATGATATCGCTTGCCTCAGCTCTCTTTGATTGTTAATCGGATTTGTTTTTAAATTGTCGTTGATTTTTATGTATATTGTTAAGTGTTTGTATATGTTTTGAAAGATTTCTGTGTATCTCTGGTCAATTCTGGCATTGTAGGATGTATCGGGTTTCTATGGAGTCAAAAGCTTGGTGTAAATCTATGAAAGCCAAGTGAATGGGCATATTGTACTCCGTTGTTTTTAGTGTACCGAACGGAACACTTATAAGATCACTTCGGTGTCTGTCCGTCGGACGGTCCGTCTCTACATCCGTCTGTCTGTCACACCTGATTTTCTCCGAACTGCTTGACATAGAAAGTTGAAATTTGGCACTAATATAGAAATTGATGGTATCACTAGAGCCGTGTAGTTTTGGAAGTTAAATTTTGACCTAAGGGGTTAGTTTTAGGAGGTGAAAAAAAAATTTTACTGGTTCATCGACTGGGGTGTCAAATGAAAACTTGTAAAAAACACAAGATCAACAATATATATATATATATATATATATATATATATATATATATATATATATATATATATAATACGCACGTTTTTCTTTGTATTATTTTTAAAAAATCGCGAAGAATCGTTGTCCCCCCCTTATCTCGAAAACTACCGATTAAAAAATTTTGAAAAATTTCTGGAAAATTATCACGAGTACATTACCAATAATTTATCTGGTATATAAAAAAAGAAACAAACATTTCAAGGTCATCAGTTTTCAGTAAAAATCGGAAACAAACTTTTTTGAAAACTCATTTGGGGTTTTTTGAAGTCACTGATCATTTAGACCTCCGTAACAAAAATTTTTATTTTAAAAGCAATCAACGTACGGAACACTAATTACGCAAGTTAAGTTTGCACTTGACCTGTTTTATTTTTAATCAATATGCGTTGGGTTTGAAGATGATCCATAGCTTCATAACCCTTTCGGAAGCCCGCCTGTTCTACTGGTTGGTAGAAGTCTGTCTTATTAGTTACGTTATGTCTCCCTTTTTGAAAAAAGTCATTGCCTCGGAGTTGTACCATTTCTTAGGTATTTTGCTTTTATTGTCCTTAAAAAAAGTAGTTATTTGGTGGTACATCATTCACAAATTTAAGTTGTAACCACCCATATTCCTTTTGTATTCTATTTCTATGAGTACTGATAGCTCTATCGGAAAATACATATATATTTTTTTATCTGATACATTGAGAACGCCTTAATCTAAATTGGATATTTGCAAGTAAAATATTAGGTGTTTTAATACAACTACTCAGCAGTCATTTATTTATGAAACAGGTAATCAATATTAAACAGTACTTTACAAGATTATGATATCTATAAATTACAGGTTCTACGGTTTAATAAAAATTGAGTACGTAAGATGAGTGACAGCTTTATGTCACAGAACATGATTATAACCGACTAATGCAACAAGAAAACTTATTCCTTGAAGCATTTTTGAAAGTTTGAAGGAAATTAATATTTTGAGCAGTAATAATTAATATTTGGATTTCATTAATACTAAAATAGTGGATGAAAATGTATATTAGCTAAATTTTCGCACTATTTTTTTTTAAATATGGCTTTGATTAACATAAGAAAGAGTGACTAATATTTATTATTTTGTTCCAGATCTACACCTAGCTGCTGAACTGGGAAAGACACTATTGGACCGAAACAGGGAACTTGAGACATTACTTAAGGAAAAACAAACTACTATTGAGGATCAAAAGTTAGAAATTGAGGTAAGTAATACACTAGATCTTATATATCTTTGTTGTTACTTTAATAATATGTTTCTCTAAAACTAAGAGAATATGCCAAAAGGCAGTGGTTCCCAGACCGTCTGTCAGACCTGATTTTCTCCGAAACTATATGACATAGAAAGTTGAAATTTGGCAAAAGTATACGAATTGATGGCCCAATCAGAGCCGTATAGTTTTAAAAGTTAAATTTTTACTTAAAGGGTTAGTTTTAGGGGGGAAAAATCAGTAATGAAAAAAAATTTGACGAGGCGATCGAGTGGCGTGTCAAGTGAAAGCTGGTGAAAACCCGAGTTCATAAATATAAATGATGACTTGCGCACACTTTTCTTTATATTATTATTAAAAAATAGCTAAAAATCGTTGGTCACCCACCCTATCCCGAAAACAAAAAATTTTGAAAAAATTCTGGATTAATCTTCATAAAGTGTAAATTAAGCGAAAATTATGTCGAGTGCATTACGTTTGATATATATATATATATATATATATATATATATATATATATATACATATATATATATATATATATATATATATATATATATATATATATATATATATATATATATATACATATACGTGTATATATACGAGGCTGGTTTGAAAAGTCCGTGCAAAAATAAAAACTACTTATGTGTTTGGGGTAAACCTTTTTTATTTTTCGACATAGTCTCCTTTTAGGCTTATAAACTTTGTCCAACGATGTTCTAGTTTGTTGATCCCTTCCAAATAATAGGATTTGTCCAAGTCTGCAAAATATCCATTAGTGTCTGCAATCACCTCCTCGTTTGAATAAAATCTTTGTCCCGCCAGCCATTTCTTCAAATTGGGGAACAAATAGTAGTCCGAAGGAGCCAAGTCTGGAGAATAGGGGGGATGTGAAACGAGTTGGAATCCTATTTCCATTAATTTTGCGACCACAACTGCTGAGGTGTGTGCTGGTGCGTTGTCGTGATGGAAAAGGACTTTCTTGTGGGCCAATCGCGGGTCCAATAACGATGAATAATATTCACCTGTAATAGTTTTACCCTTTTCCAGATAGTCGATGAGGATTATCCCTTGCGAATCCCCAAAGACAGTCGCCATAACCTTTCCGGTCGAAGGAACGGTCTTCGCCTTTTTTGGTGCAGATTCCCCCTTGGTAACCCATTGTTTAGATTGTTGTTTGGTCTCAGGAGTATAGTAATGTATCCATGTTTCATCCACAGTGACGAAACGACGCTTTAAAGTCCTCCGCTTCTGGAACAGCTACAAACCATCCTTGCAACACTTCACACGATTCCGTTTTTGGTCAAGCGTGAGCAATCGCGGCACCCATCTTGCGGATAGCTTTCTCATGTCCAAATGGTTATGCAAAATATGTTCAGTCGAGATACCCACAGCACTAGCAATCTCACGCACCTTAACTCTTCTGTCATCCATCACCATATCATGGATTTGATCAACAATTTCTGGAGTCGTAACCTCCACAGGCCGTCCAGAACGTTCAGCGTCACTTGTGCCCATATGGCCAGTCCGAAAATTTTGAAACCACTTATAAACTGTTCTAATCGAAAGTGCAGAGTCACCATAATGTTTATCAAGCTTCTCTTTAGTCTCCTGAGGCGTTTTGCCTTTCATAAAGTAATGTTTAATTACCACACGAAATTCTTTTTCGTCCATTTCTTGAAAATCACTCGACTTCCTTGATTCACACGAACGCCAAACACAAAGAAATAGACCAATATGGCTGAAACTTGGTGTGCGTTCATTCAAGAGATGCTACTAACTAAACATGACCTCAATACGCGCCGGTGGTGCCATCTCTCGGACTTTGCACATATATATATATATATATATATATATATATATATATATATATATATATATATATATATACAGAGTTCCCCATATGTGCGGAATAATTATTCCACAGCATTTATTAATCAGTGTATCGAAAAAATGTTTATATAAAAGTTGTAGGATATTATACGATGCACTTGCTGACGTTAACAATAAAATGTTTTGAACTGTCAGTTCAAAGAAATTACGCCATTTTGATTTTTTTTAAATGGAAAGCCCTGTATATTATTTTAGAATCCTACTAAAAATCCTAAATATTATTTGTCTAACATACCATATGTCTAAATTGAACTGTTTTGGAATTATTATCATCTAAAATTTAAAATAAAAAGACAAAAAAACTATTATTAAATACCTACTCTAAGTTTATTTTTAAAGTAGCAATTGCTCAAAATCTTTACCGTTAACAGCGAGGCAATGACCCAATCTGTCATAAACAGCCTGAACAGAGTTTTGCAGAGAATCCGGGGTGATCTGTGCTACTTCATATTGGATTCTTTGTTGTAAATCTTCTACAGTTTTAGGTCGACTTCGGTGAACTTTGGTTTTCAAATGACTACATAAAAAAAATCTAATGGCGTTAGGTCGGGACTCCTTGCAGGCCATTCTACGCACCTCTTCTGCCTATCCTTCGATTAGAAAAAAACGCATCCAAATATCTACGAACACTGATTTCATAGTGAGGAGATGCTCCGTCCTGTTAATACTATAAATTCCTGTTAGGGATATCCAAATTATTTTCATCGGGAAAAAGACCTGCACAAGTTGGAATAACTTGCTCTTGAAGTAATTGTAAATACCGCTGTCCAGTAAGATGTCCATCGATAAGAAAGGGACCAATGATATGACGTCCACAAATCTCTGCCCACACGTTTATCTTTTGTGGTCTTTGAGAATGACTTTCGATTATCCAGTGGGGATTTTTAGTAGACCAGTACCGGCAGTTATGCCTGTTAACTTTTCCGTTAAGACAAAATGTGGCCTCGTCAGAAATAACAATATTATGAATTAGGTTAGGATCATTATTGATTCGTTCCATCATGACCTTGCAAAATTCAACGCGTCTATCGTAGTCATCTTCAGGTAAATCTTGCAATAGAATGGGTTTGTACGGATGCAATTTTTCTTCATTTAGTATAGGATTTAAGGTACCTTCACTTACGTTGTGGTCTAGGCAAAGCTGACGAATGGCTGTAGGGAGATTTTCTGTAATCTCCAATAAAACAAATAATAAAACTTTTTATCATCGCTTGTTTTAAGTTTTGGAGGTCCAGATTTAGAACGACCCTTAACATGATTATCTAAATCGTTTTAATGTTTTGCTAACTACGGATTTGGTAATAGGTTCTCCATTCGGATATTCTACTTTAAAAAGATCACACACCTCCTCTTGTGTTCTCCTACGGTCTCCGTAACCAACCATTATTAACAAAGTGATTCTTTCAGTTTCTGTTAAATGTGCCATTATGATATTAGGCTCAAATTGCAGTTTCACAAAATGCAGCAATAAACGTTTTCGTCAATAAATCATTTTTTGAAGCGTTAAATCGTTACCTGACACAAAATTTTTTTCACAAGCCAGCTTAAAAAATTTTTTTCATTTAATCTCTTTAATTTCAAATATCAATAATTACAAAACAGTTCAATTTAAATATATTGTATGGCAAATAATATCTGGAATTTTTAGTAGGACTCAAAAACAAAATAATATACAGGGCTTTCCATTTAAAAAAAATTTAAGATGGCGTAATTTCTTCGAACTGACAGTTCAAAATATTTTGTTGTCAACGTCAGCATGTGCGCCGTATAACAACCTATAATTTTTATTTAAACATTTTTTAATACACTGATTAATAAATGCTGTGGAATCATTAATCCATATGAATGGGGCACCCTGTATATGTATGCATATATATATATATATATATATATATATATATATATATATATAAATATACATTATATACATATAATATATATATACAGTAATACCCCGCTTAGCGCGACCCCGTTATGCGCGGTTTCACTATAACGCGAATTTCAAATTTCGCGCTCATGTAGTCATTAACTTCTCTATGGTCGCGGGGGGATCCCCGCTTTCTCTGAATATTCTCTTTGAAGAATTGGGAATTCCCTGTCCTTCGACTTTGTTCTATGGGGATTTCCTCGTTCGTTTCGTGTGTTCATTTGTTCCGTAATGTTAGTTCGGTCGGCTGGCAGTTTTGTTTTAATATTTATTGGAGATACATACATACATAATTTAACCCTACGTTAAAAATGCCGCCTGTAAAGAAAAAAGAGCGTAAAAGCGTCACTTTGGAATTGAAGATGAAAGTGTTAAGAAGAATGGAAAATGGAGGCAAAGCAACAATTGTTGGGAGAGATTTTGGACTCTCAGAATCGACTGTGAGAACGATTTATAAAAATCGGGAAAAAATTAAAATCTCCAGCGAAGGTTCAACACCTATAAGTGCAACAAAACTTTCTCGTTCGAGATCATCTATCTTAGAAAGAATGGGAGAAATTACTGTCAGTCTGGATCGAAGATTTGAATAAGAAGAACACACCACTAAGTCAAGATCTCATATGCACAAAAGCAAAATCTTTGTATGAGATGCTGAAAACAAAAGAAGGAGAAGGGAGTGCCACTCCGACTTTTGCTGCCAGCAGAGGCTGGTTCCATCGGTTCAAGCAGCGTTCTAATCTTCACAATATCCACATAACAGGCGAGGCGGCCAGCGCGGACATTCAAGCTGCAGCTGAGTTTCCAGACAAGTTTCAAGACTTCGTTAGACGAGAGAAAATTCCTGCTTGTCTCATCTTCAATGTTGATGAGACCGCACTTTACTGGAAAAAAATGCCATCTCGAACATTCATTTCTAAGGAAGAACGTCAAGCCAGTGGTTTCAAAGCTGCGAAAGATCGACTAACACTTCTGCTGGGTGGTAATGCCACTGGTGATTTCAAACTGAAACCTTTACTAGTGTACCATTCAGAAACACCCCGTGCAATGCGAGGCACAGACAAGACAAGTCTACCAGTTGTGTGGCGATCAAACAGAAAGGCGTGGGTTACACGGGAAATTTTTCAAGAATGGTATTCTAATAGTTTTTGCCCATCAGTCAAATCATACTGTGACAGAAATGGGCTTGAACCTAAAGTTATATTACTCTTAGACAATGCCCCAGGACATCCAACCTCACTTGATACGCCCAGAGACTTAAAAGTGTACGTAAAGTTCCTTCCACCAAACACTACGTCAATATTACAACCTATGGACCAGGGAGCAATAGCAAACTTCAAAGCTTATTACCATCGCCGCACTTTTAGCCAACTAATTCATGAAACTGACGGGGAAGGAAGACAGTCTATGCGAGAGTGGTGGAAGTCATACAACATTATGAAGTCTATTCACAACATAGAAGAGGCTTGGAAGGAAGTTAAAATGAGTTGTATGAATGGGGTGTGGCGTAATCTTTGGCCAGATGTAGTGGAAGCACCTAGAAGAATTGTCCAGATGCAGAGACAAGTGCTTGAAGACATTGCTGCAATGATTGAGGGGTCTGAACTTGAAGATGTCACGGTAGAAGATCTCGTAGAACTTGTAGCAACGCACGACGATCCTATTAGCAATGAAGATCTGATCGAGTTACAGAATAATCCTATCTACGATGAGGAAGAACAAGTAGAAGAGAAAGTTTTATCTTCAGGGGAAATACAAAATGCACTTTCAAAAATTTATTCACGTTTGGACATATTGCAGAGTATAGACAATAATGATGACCGTGTCTTGACCGTGTGTCAAACAATTAAAAACAGTGTTGGGTGTTATGAACGTATTTTACAAGAACGTAAACAAAACGTTACCCAAAAGACAATAGATGTATTTTTCCGTAAAAAATAAGAGTATGTATTGCATAAAGTGTTCTTAGAATTAAAGTGATTGATTAAAATGATTTGTATTTTTTTGTATTAAATTTTGACTATGTTTAATCATAAACCTCGATATACGCGAATTTCAGTTAACGCGATTTTTTTCGGAACGTATCCCTCGCGTAAAGCGGGTATTACTGTATATATATATATATATATATATATATATATATATATATATATATATATATATATATATATATATATATATATATATATATTATATATATTATATATATATATATATATATATATATATATATATATATATATATATATATATATATATATATATATATATTATATACATATAATATATACATATATATATATATATATATATATATATATATATATATATATATATATATATATATATTATATATATATATATATATATATATATATATATATATTATATACATATAATATATATATATATATATATATATATATATATATATATATATATATATATATATATACACGAGGCTGGTTTGAAAAGTCCGTGCAAAGTCCGAGAGATGGCACGACCGGCGCGTATCGAGGTCATGTTTAGTTAGTAGCATCTCTTGAAAGAACGTACACCAAGTTTCAGCTATATTGGTCTATTTCTTTGTGTTTGGCATTCGTATGAATCAAGGAAGTCGAGTGATTTTCAAGAAATGGACGAAAAAGAATTTCATGTGGTGATTAAATATTACTTTATGAAAGGCAAAACGCCTCAGGAGACTAAAGAGAAGCTTGATAAACATTATGGTGACTCTGCACCTTCGATTAGAACAATTTATAAGTGGTTTCAAATTTTCGGACTGGCCATATGGGCACAAGTGACGCTGAACGTTCTGGACGGCCTGTGGAGGTTACGACTCCAGAAATCATTGATCAAATCCATGATATGGTGATGGATGACAGAAGAGTTAAGGTGCGTGAGATTGCTAGTGCTATGGGCATCTCGACTGAACGGGTACATAATATTTTGCATAAACATTTGGACATGAGAAAGCTATCCGCAAGATGGGTGCCGCGATTGCTCACGGTTGACCAAAAACGGAATCGTGTGAAGTGTTGCAAGGATGGTTTGCAGCTGTTCCAGAAGAATCCGGAGGACTTTGAGTGTCGTTTCGTCACTGTGGATGAAACATGGATACATTACTATACTCCTGAGACCAAACAACAATCTAAACAATGGGTTACCAAGGGGGAATCTGCACCAAAAAAGGCGAAGACCGTTCCTTCGGTCGGAAAGGTTATGGCGACTGTCCTTTGGGATTCGCAAGGGATAATCCTCATCGACTATCTGGAAAAGGGTAAAACTATTACAGATGAATATTATTCATCGTTATTGGACCGTTTGAAAACCGAGCTGCAAGAAAAACGCCCGCGATTGGCCCACAAGAAAGTCCTTTTCCATCACGAC